>OX451740.1:968132377-968732377 GCA_948472305.1 Vicia faba
CAATGTTGTGTATGGCTTCTGAGCACAGCTGAGAGTGTAATGGCCATTAGGGTTGATTCCTGATCATATAGTGAAGGCATTAGGTCAATAAAATTGAACAAAATCTCATGAATTCAATGATTTGCATATTTGATTTTGTAAGATCTTTTCATATCTTTTTTCATGTGAAATTTTGTGTCAATTAGCTCCAATCAACCAAATCTTGCCATATTTAATTGTACACGAAATCTTGAGCCTAGAATGTGTACAAAAAGATTTTTTTAGGTCAAGTTTATATTTTCTACATATTTAAATGATTTAAATGAATTAATATTAATATAAATTCAAATAAATAATTAAAAATTGAGAAAATACTTCCCCTTGGGCTTAATGGTCGTGCATAGGCTTGGAATGATGGATCATGGAAGAAAAATGGGCCCATTTGCATTTTTGGATCATTTGAAGTAAAGTTGACTTTCAAAAATTTCCAAAAATTTCCCAACTTCCACAAGGCATAACTTGCTCAATTTTTAAGCTTTTCACATATTCTTGGACATTTTGAAAAGGTCTTTGAGTCCTCTAACCAATGCCTTTGGTCCCATGTCATTTTGATTTACCAATCTCAAGTTATGGCCTTTGACTTAAAGTCCCTTTTTGTTGACTTTTGAAAATGACCTATAATGTTGAAATTGATAACTTTTTGTGAGAGCATTTCTTGGACTTGAAGTATGAATATGAGTTGTAGGAAATGTCTTTCTCTTCAAAATGAGCTTTGGATGGAATTTTTCTGATAATCCATGTGAAAGTTATGCCCTGGTCAATTTCAGTTGACTTTTTCAGCTGTCCAAATATAGTAACTTTTGCATCTTTGATGATTTCTGAGCCAAATTTTGAGAATCATGATCAAGCATTGATCAAATGATGTTTGTGACTTCAAAATGATATGTTGACCAAAAATTTGAACTTTTGACTGTCAAATGACCATTTTGCCCCTACAGTTGACTGTAGTGCAATCTAGGGTTTTGACTGTGCAATTTTGAGCTGAATGCCTTGAAACTTGATATGAGGATGTTTGACCACATTTGTAGGCATATGAGACTTGATTGGGCCTTTGAAACTTCATTTTCTTGATCAGAACACAAACCCTAGTTTTGACTGTATAGGAGACAGTTGAACTGCATAACCCTTGGGGAATTTTGTGACTTGACTTGGCAATTTCTTGAAGAATATGGGAGGGCAAATTTTGGGGTACAACACTATGCATACCTTGATCTAGCTTGTACAACCTTGGCCTTTGTCATCTCAACTTTTGCTTCAAAAGCAAGTAAGCTTGCAAAAAGTCCATAACTTGAAAATCTGATAAGAGCAAGTCTTGGACTCATTTCAAACAACCTTAGGATATTGTACCAAGCCAGAAAACACGAATTGCCAAGCTTCCAAACACCCAAAACACAAAAACACCAACTTCTTCCCAAAACAGGGCCATCTCTATAAATCACAAGCCAAAACATATTTCACTCGTGCGTTTTATCTTGAACCACTTCAAACACTTTCCCTACAACCCACCTGAACTATCCAAGCCATTGTTCAGCAACTGTAACTTCATTTTCAAGCTTCACCATTTTCAATTTCTGAGTTTGCAGGTTGACTTCTACAAGGAGATTCAATCCATTTCAAAGCAAGCTAAGCATTGGGAAAGGTCAAGGGAACATCAACCAAGATCAAAAGTACTTCAGGCCTCACTCACAACTCCTACATTGCCATATCCAAACTTAACTGAAACAGGTATTTGTCAAGTTTCTAACTCCTTATTTAGGCATCATTAAGCTTAGGTTTGTGAAGCAAAAATGTAGTCTTTAATGTGCTTGATCTGTACATATGCATATATTCCATTTATATTGACTGAGCTAGGAGTATTTGATAGTTGAAGTTGCTGAAAATTTTAGGTCATAAATTAGGGGCACTGAAATTCTCCCTGGTTTCTTAGAGTTAGATCAAGTTTTTTATATGGTTGGAATCGTGATTGAAAATGCTATAACTTTTATGTTGTGAGTTTTTGATTTCATGCAAGAACAAGAGAGAACGGGATTTGTACATGGCGTGCATGTTTTGGCTCTGTTCAGAGGACAGGGATTAAGTGAAGTGGGCTTGGGCCTTGCTTTTCTACTTTTCACACCCTCCATTTTGTTATTTGCACCCCCTTGGCCCATTTCTTTTATTTTTCATATTTTCTTGCATATTTCACATTTCTAACTTTTATTTATTTTTTCCTAAACATTAAAAATCATAAAAATATTTTCTTTATTTTTTTGCATTTTTTTCATATTTTTTATTTTTATTTTTTGCATAATAAATAAATTATTAGGTTAATATACTTTATTTTCTAAATAAAATTTGTAAAATAATATAAAAATATTATATATTTTTATTTTTATTATTTATACATTTAAATTAATATTTTCATACAATATTTAATTTTTTAACATTTTTGTATATATTATTATTATTTTTTTTCTTAAACAAAAAATGAATAAATAAATAATGTAAAGCATATTTTCTTTTAAACCAAAAATTAGGGTTTTCACCCCTTTCAAAAAAATAATCATTTTATTTTCTCTTATTTTTAGGACATAAATACATTTATTTTACATACATAAAATAAATACAAAAAAAAACATTTTGCATATTTACATTTATTTGCATATTTAAATATTTGCTTATTTATTTATTTGTGCAATATTTCAATTTGGTTGTAATAATATTTTAGAGTTGATTTTTGTGCAATATCCCCCTATTCAAACTTGTATCCCCCTCCCCATAATAATGTTGTAATAGTCTTAGATTTACTTTACGCATTTTATTGCTTTCATATACCATGATAGTAAATTAGGGTTTTGTATGCAAAGACCAAAATCAAACAAATAGCATGACTTAACACAAGACAAAAATGCATGAAAAACGACAACACATTGCACACAAGCACCCCTAGGGTTTCATCCAATTTGTTGCCTTAAAATGGCCATGGTATGCATGCTAGGTATCTTGGAAAAACAAAAACAAAACAAAAGATCATAGTCCCTCGATGACGATATCTTGGTTGCCTAAACAAAAATGATCTAGTCCCTCAAGAACTTGCTAAGATACTTGGCAATATTGTTATCATAGTCGTACGATGACCCACGCCTGTCCCGTTTAACATCCAAAGATAGGGTTTTTTACCAAATACAATGGTAAAACAACAATATCAAAGGAATAAAAATGTGTAGGAAAGATCTTTGAGTAGGGTAGACAACTCCTAGTTACTTGATCAAATTTCAAACCACCCTTGCTATTTTCAAAAACTATCAAACACATTCCAAAACATTTCCAAACAACTTTCAAACATTGAAACATTTTTTAAAAGACAAACACCTTTGTATACATTTAAACAAGAATCATTACAAAGGCTGCCTAAACAAAGGCCTCTTTTCAAAATACTTTCAAAACCACACACAAAAGCACCATTTCAAACAATTTAAAAGCAAAAGAAAGTGATCTAGAACAAGTAACTAAGAGCCCATGGAAAACCATGGATGAAAAGGGTGCTAGCACCTTCCCTTTTCATAATCTACCCCCCGAACCCAAAAACAATCTCAAAGGTCTTTCTTGTGCTTTTTTACCTTTCCTTTTGGATAAAATAAAAGTCGGTGGTGACTCTTGCTAAACCGAAACATTTGCGAACAACAAATGCAAAACCTCAAGTCAGTTCTCCCACCGCATCACACCAGCGGACCCAGAACTTCTGACTTTACCTATTTCTACTAATATGATCTCTGTTTTTGCAACATGCTAGAGTCAGAACTTCTGATCTCTTTTAGTCAGCAATGCACTGATTCTATTTTCTTTTTCCTTACTATTTTTGCTATCACTTCTTATTTCACTAATAAAAAACACCAAAAACATTTTATATTTTACATGCTTTATTTTATTTCTTAAAATAAAAAGATCAAAAATATTTTCTTAAACAAAACTTATTTATTTTCTTAAATAAAACAAGTCCATTTCAAATTTTCTTGTACATTCTTATCCATTCAATATGGTTGTAATAGTAACTTAGGATTTAGTTTTATTTGCAATCTCCATTTGTAAATCTGTACACCCCATCCCCCTAATGATTGTAATAGTGTAGGATATTTACTTTCCACACCTTTTATTGCTTTCATATATTTCTAGTAATTAGGGCGTGTATGGCAAGACATGAAATCAACAAATAGAGGACCCTAATCAAGACAAAAATGCATGCAATCAAACACACTTTGCACATATGCATACCTTTGGGTAATCTCACTTGTTGCCTATCGAAAAAAATAGTCATGTCCCTCGAACATGGGCGTTTTAGCAAAGACCCTCGATAAAAGATTGTAGTCCCTCGATAACCCTCGATGTTGCCTTTGGTAAACGATCTAGTCCCTAAACGACATTACTAAAACATCCATAGGTTTCCTTCTATGACTATACGATGACCCACACCCGTACCTTCACATCTAACGATGGGGCTTCTCACTAAATCAATGGTAAGATAGCAACACCTAAAGGAGGAGGAAAAGAACATCTAAGACCTTTTTGAGTAGGTAGATTCGCTCCCAGTTGCTTGCTTGCTCACAACAAAAACATTCTATACACCAACACTCTCACTGTGAAACATTTTCAAAAGATAACACTTTGTATGCGTTCTTATAGAGACGAGAATCATTACAAAGACACCTTTTCAAAATCACTTTCAAAAACACATCTCACAAACACTTTTTTTGAAACATTTTTGAAACAAACACTTTGTATGCGTTCTTATAGAAACGAGAATCATTACAAAGTCACATTTTTAAAATACATTCAAAACCCACACCACAAGCACATTCAAACAAAAGCAAATGATCTAGCAAGTAACTAAGAGCCCATGGAAAACCATGGATGAAAAGGGTTCTAATACCCTCCCTTTTCATAATCTACCCCCCGAACTCAAGAAATAATCTCAAAGGTCTTTTCTGTGCTTTTTCACCTTTCCTTTTGGATAAAAGAAAAGTCGGTGGCGACTCTTGCTAACCACAACATTTGCGATCAAATGCAAAACCTTCAAGTCAGTTCTCCCACTGTATCACAACTAGCTTAGCAAAAAGTTTACCGACTGTGAAACAAGATACTCACTGCTCGAGAAAACTTGCTGCGCTTTGGCATGGGCTGCTCGCCGACTGAGACAGTATATGTTGACTCACACTACTTTATTGATATCTAAGATGGATCCGATCAAGTACATTTTTGAGAAGCCTGCTCTCTCCATAAGAATAGAAAGATGACAAATGATCTTAATCGAGTATGACATCCAATACACAACCCAAAAAGAAATCAAGGGAAGTGTGTTAGCTGATCATTTGGCACATCAAGCCGTGGATGACTACCAGTCCATGAATTTTGAGTTCCCGGATGAGAACATCATGTTAGTAATCGACTGTGAAGAACCTGGACCAGATGAAGGACCTGAGGAAGGATCCCGATGGTCTATGTTTTTTGGTGGAGCCTCAAACGCACTGGGTAACGGTATTGGCGCTGTAATTATATCTCCTGAGGTCTATCATACTCCGTTTACTGCCCGATTATGTTTCAACTGTACCAACAACATGGCTGAGTATGAAGTGTGTATCATGGGTCTTAGAGTTACTATTGACCTAAGGATCAAGTTCTTGAGTGTATTCGTGGATTCCGCTTTGGTGATAAGTCAGATCAAAGGCGAGTGGGATACGAAACACCCGGACCTTATCCCTTACAGAGAACATGTACTAACACTGCTGCCGCATTTTGAAGAGATCACCTTTGAACATTTCCCACGAGAAGAGAATCAGTTAGCGGACGCGCTAGCTACTATGTCGTCAATGTTCAAGGTCAGGTGGGAAAATGAAGCTCCCCGAATCACTACTGAGAGGTTGGATGAACCGGCATACTGCTGTGAGATCGATACTGAGGAGGTAGCCGACAAACCTTAGTTTCATGAGGTGAAAAGGTATCTCGAGGCTCAAGAATAACCCGAAGGGGCATCTGTCAATGACAAGAAATTTCTGAGAAGGTTTGCTGCAAAGTTCTTCCTCAGTAATGGAATCCTCTATAAGCGCAATCATGACTCTACCTTACTGCGGTGTGTAGACAAGAGCAAAGCAGAGAAGATCATGACAGACCTACACGAAGGTACCTTTGACACTCATTCCAGTGGACATACCATGGCAAAGAAGATCCTACGGGAAGGATACTACTGGTCTACTATGGAAGTCAATTGTTATCAGCATTCTCGAACTTGTCATAAGTGCCAAATCTATGCTGATAAGGTACGTGTACCTCCAGTTCCCTTGAACGTCTTGACATCTCCTTGGCGCTTTGCAATGTGGGGCATTGACATGATCGGCGAGATCAGACCTACTGCATCCAACGAGCATCACTTCATCCTAGTGGCCATTGATTACTTCACAAAGTGGGTTGAGACTGCCTCATTTGCTACAGTTACCAAGCATGTGGTGGCATGGTTCATCAAGAATAACTTGGTTTGTCATTATGGTATCCCTGAGAGAATCATCACGGATAATGGTACTAATCTCAACAACTCGATGATCACTGAACTCTGTAAACAGTTCAAGATTCAGCATCACAACTCTTCTCCTTATCGGCCGAAGATGAATAGGGTCGTCGAAGCTGTTAATAAGAATATTAAAAAGATCATACAGAAGATGACAGTGACATACAAAGACTGGCACAAGATGTTACTGTTTTCTTTTCACAGGTACCGTACTTCAGCACGTACGTCGACAAGGGCAACACCCTATTCTATGGTATATGGCATGGAGGCTGTCCTACCCATGGAGGTCCAGATACCTTCTCTACAGATTATGAAGGATGCGGGTTTGAGAGAAGACAATTGGATCCAGACTCGACTTGATCAATTGAACTTAATCGACGAGAAAAGACTTACTGATGTCTTCCATGGTCAAATGTATCAGAAACGAATGATCAAGGCCTTCAACAAGAAAGTCAGACAACAAGTGTATCAAGTAGGGGATCTAGTAATCAAGCGCATCATACCTCCGCAAGGTGATACCAGGGGCAAATGGACTCCCACCTATGAGGGACCATTTGTAATTAAGAACATATTTTCGGGTGGAGCCATGATTCAGACCACCATGGATGGTGACAACCTTCCACACCCTGTCAATGCGGACATAGTGAAAAGATACTACGCATAATAAAGACCTGCTAGGTTGACATACCTAGGCAAAAATAAGGGCATTCCGACGAACCAAAAGGGTTTGGGCAAAAATTAGGGATAAAAAATGAAAAAATATGTACACCCGGCAAGTCGAAAACCCGAAAGGGCGGCTTGGGAAAAAAAGGGTATCCCGGTGAACTGAAAACCCGAAAGGGCGGTCCAGGAAAAAATTAGGGATTAAAGCGTATCACTATACCCCATTGGATCACCTTGCGACCAGACCTCAATAATCAGATATCAAGCTCAAACGGTACCGATCAATCCAGTCAGCTTTAGACAAATAGCAAAGTGATGAGATGCTCGAAGACATAAGGGCAATAGCAGAATTGAAACCCAATGGGGTCACTACACATAGCTATTTTTTTTGTACACAATTTCTGTAATAATTTCCATTTTTACGACGACGTTCTCTTACTAGAGCGTCAACCTCCTTATAAAAAACGCCTGCTATAGGAAAATTTCAAATCAATACAAAGCGTCTTTTGAGTATAAAACTGTGTTTGTTTTTTCCGTTTTCTGTTTTGTTTTGCAAAAAAAATGTCAAATGTTTTATTCTTGACATATGTACCCCGTCCATCATGGTACAAGGGGCAGAGACAGTTCAAAGCAAAGTCACAATCACATACAAGCCAGTAATACCTATATTCCCCACAGAGCCGAGACAACCAAGGTCCGACTTCGTATCCCCAAGCAGGAATTCCTTCCCCAGCAGGTTCCTTCAGAAAGCTGATATCTACATTCCCCAGCCGAGTTTTATAACAATGAGCAGTTTATAAATCCATCTCCTGAGCAGAGTTTATTTCTCTGACAGTGGAAGCTCAATCTCCAACAGAGCTCTTCTCTCCAGCAATGAAAGTTCATCCCCAGCTGAGTTTATTTCTCCAAATCAGTAGATCTTCCAATAGAGTATCTCTCTTCTCCACAGAGTCATTCCCCCTAAGGATTATTCTCAGACAGAGTCTCCTCCGGAAGAATATTCTCAAGCAGAATGGATGTAAATCCCCAGCTAATCATCTTCGGTCACTATCCCCAGCGGAAACGAAGAACTCAACTCCTTATACTCTCCAGTAGCAGTCCAGGAATTATTTCCCCAGCTAGAGAATATCACAATAGCATTGCATATCCATACATCATGGCATGTGCATACATATTATACAGCACAATCTCATTTACTTTGAGAATATCATTACTCAATACATTTCATGCATCATGACATTACATGCGACTAACTCTTTACCTTTCAGGGAAAGATGCAATCAAGTTCTCACAAGTTCTCTCTGGTTCAGTCAAACCGACACTAAGGTTTCTATTCCAGTTGAAGATATTCCAACACTTTTCAAAATTTTCTCTGGTTCAGTCAAACCGACACTAAGGATTCTATTCTAGTTGAAGATGTTCTAAGACTTTTGCCTGGGTCAGCCGAATCGCCGCTAAGATTCTCCTGATTTCTATGCCAGTCAAAGTTAATCCGAGACCTTCCCCCAGTTCAGTCAAATCGATACTAAGATTTCTCTCCCAGTTGAAGATAACTCGAGACCTTTCCCTGGTTCAGTCAAATCGACACTAAGATTTATATTCCAGTTAAAAAAGCTATGAAGCCCGGAAATTGACTGGATAACAGCTTAATTTCCCCAAATTACTGAAGCCTGGAGCACGACCAGATAACGGTATAAGACACTATGAAGTCTGGAGCACGACCAAATAGCGGAAAGAGACACTGTGAAACCTGGAGCACGACCAGATCATAGTATGAGGTACTGCGAAGCTTGGAATTAGACCAGATTGTAGTTTACTTGGCCAATTACTATTGAAGCCTGGAAACGATCGGATGTTAGTATGCCTTAAATTCAAGTTGAAACTCGGATGCGACCGGATAACCACTTAATTCCTTCTGAAGCCTGGAGCACAACTAGATAACAATTTTTGAGATTGCAAAGCATGGAGCATGACCAGATAGCAAGTTTAATCTCATCTCCTCAGTAAGTCACTGTAAAACCTGGAGCACGACCAGATAACAGTTTTTGAGATTACAAAGCCTGGAGCACGACCAAATAGCAAGTTTAATCTCATCTCCCCAGTAAGTCACTATAAAACCTGGAGCACGACCAGATTGCAGTTAGTCTTATTATCCTTAACAAATCACTATAAGGCCTGGAGCACGACCATATAGCAGTTCATTTTCATCTCTTCGACTAAGAGATGATTACCCAATAGAGTAACGGACAACTGAAGTTCCTAAAATTCCATTTCTCCCAAGACAGAGATCAACATTCCTCAGCAGATTCCTCCTCAACGACAGGAACATGAATTCTCATCAAAGGAATATCTCAGGAAATCAACATCCTATAGATGGCATCTTTAAGCCCATCTCCGACGATTCTTCGTCATATCTTCCGGATGGCATCTTTAAGCCCATCTCCGGTGACCTGTTGTCATCTCCTCCAAATGGCATCTGTAATCCCATTCCCGATACTACCTACACAGTCCAGCACCATCTCAGACGAGTGCAAATTTCTAGGCACTCTAGTGTTCAATCATCTTCCACCTTCAGATTACGAAAGGCAGATAGCCAATCTACATCCTCAGGTTTAAGAAGATTGAACAGGGGAAGCTGTTGTACCCCAAAATTTACCCTCTCATTTCACTCAAGACATTCCTCCAGAGGTCCTCAATTGCTCAAGGATGACTAAGGACTGACCAGACAAATCCTCCTCCTAAGGCAACAAGCTTCAAACTAGGGTTTCACTCCTCATCAAGATGGTTGAAGTCCAAGGGTCCAAAATGCTTTCCATGGTCCCAATATGTTCTCAAGATCATCCATGTCAAGTTTCATTCCTTGCACAAGAAGTTTGCTCAGTCAATTGCCCAGATGCCTGAAAATCATTTGTACTAGGTCAAAAGTCAACTGTGGCCCACATACAGTCAAACTTCAATATTTTTGGTCAACATTAACATTTTGAAGAGATAGCAATCATTTGATCAAGGGTTGATCATGATTCCTCAAGGAATGCCCCCAAATTCATCAAAACCCAAAAGTTGCTAAATTAGGGTTTCTTAGGAAAATCCAACCAAACTTTGACCAGGCATAACTTCTTCATACTTTATCAGAAATTTTCCATACAAGGATCATTTTAAATAGGGTGCAATTCCCTACAACTCATCTTCAGGCCACAAGTTCAAAATATACACTCATCAAAAGATATGAATTTCTACATTATAGGTCCTTTTGAAAAGTCAACAAAAACACCTTTTGGGTCAAAGCTTCTTACATGAACATGGAAGACCCAATTGAGATGAAACCAAAATGGTTGTTTAGGGAATATCCTAAGATTTCTAAAAAGTCCAAGAACACCTCTCTAGGGTTAAAATTGGAGGAGATATGTCTTGTCAAAGTTGACCATTTTTGCAAAATTGCCAAAAGTCAAATGTGCTAAAAAGTGCATTTTTTGTCAAATGGGCCTAGCATTTCATGATTGAATCTTATGGGAGGCATAGTCCACGACCCAAATAAGCATCCATACTTTATTTTCTTATTTATTTATTTATTTATTTTGATTTTTATTTATTAAAAGTTAGATTAAATCAAATAAATTGCAAAAAATATAAAAGATTGATTTTTGATCTGATTTTTGTAGGAATCACAATCTAATCAAGCTGGAAAAATCATATCAAATCAGATCAAGGGATAATTGGAGCAAATTGGCATGATTATGCTTGTTTTGGAAAGATATCATATAGCAAAGAAATCAAATCAAATTTCCATGATTTACAAAGATTCAAACCATTTTTGTTGCCCTAATTCATCACACTATATATACTGAACAAGAACAATGCGCAAGAACAAGGATTGAGGTCGTGAGAGCACAAAACAAAACTCAAAAATTTGCAAGAAAGTGGTGAATCATTTTCTAACCTAAAGGTCAACTCAAGCCATTCTGAAGCTCCCAATCGTTCCCTGGATTTCTCCAGAACATTTTCCAATCGTTTGCAAGCCTTCCCAAGCCCAGAAACAAGACATACGATTCTTACGGTTTGGTTCATCTCTTGAATCTGAGTTTGATTATTCATGCATGATTAATCACTTTTAAGCATAGCATTATGTTTGTATCATCATTTGGAATGTTTTGGCTTACTTAATTTTGCGTTTTGATGTCTGTATGCATATTTTCCATCGCTAGGGTTTACCTTGCCGTTTTAGGGTTTTTCTATACATGTTAAATTGGCCTAAGAAAAGGGTACCATGATGCTCGTGGCATCAAGACAAGTTGAACCATGGTCTTTAATTTCATTTATCATGCATTTTTCTTTATTTTTGAATTGTACAGGTTATGGCTACATACACTTGTCTGTAGGAAAAAGTCTTTGCCTAAGATGACGTTCTCAGCAAAGAAGACAGTTGCATGGCGAGGCGTGAGTGAGTTGTTTGAATCATTCTATAAAATATATTTCTTGTGTTATATGCATTACGCTACAAGACGTCCACCATTCAGCCACGTAATCCAGCCAATGGATCATCTCCATTACCAATCCAACGTCCCATGCAACAAGGCCCTATGGTGCGTCTCCAAGCTTGGCCAACACAGAATCAGGCGCAAAGAGTGGGCCCAGCAGTTCTTGGGCCTGAACAATTCAACATACACCCCTCTGATTGCTTCTAAACAGGACCATCTCTTTTCCTTTTTTATTTTAATTCTTTTTATTATTTCACTAATTATTTTCTTTTTTAAATAACACAAAAATTAGTTTTTTTTATTAAATCAAAAATCACAAAAACATCAAAAATTATTTTTTCATAAAATATTCTATTTCTTTAATTAATTAGTTTAATTAAAATTAGGGCAATTTAATTCTTTTCATAATTAAAAATAATTATAATTAGGGTTTAATTTTGTACATAACCTAATTAATTTTTTCTCAAAACTAACCTAAATCTTTTTTCAACTAGGTTTTTTAGGTTTTCTAATTATTCTCGCATTTAATTCGCCGCACGCTTTTAATTTCCCTTTTTATTATTATTGTAACTGCTCCAAGTTTGTAATAGTAATTAGGGTTTTAAATTTCGCATCTTTATATTCAGTCCAAGATAATTATGTATCTGCAAAAGCCTTATAATAGCTAGAACTTTTAACTTTCCCATATTTTATTTCCGCAAACTATAAACTGCTTAGATGAATGTTAATAGGATTGTATGGAAAGACTAACTGAAAATTAAAACAGTAGAAAACCCTAAATATGCAAAGATAAATTAACTGAAAATTACACTCACACATGCTCACTCCTAGGGTTTACTCCACTCCAGTTTCCTTCGGTAAACGGTCATGAAGTATAGGGTTTGTTAGTGGTTTTCCTCTAGCCCCAAAAAATCTAAAATGGCCCATTGGGATGTTGCCTCGGAAAAAGATCTTTAAGGCTTTAGGATGATTACTAACATTTCCTAACATTGCTTCTGTGATCATATTTATCCCTTCGAATGTCCCTAAAAAACTCCAATGACGATGCTACCTATTTCTCAATAATGGGATAGCATTGTCTAAAAGGAAAACGAACAGACCTTTTTCGAGTAGGTAGATTAGTTCCTAGGTACTTGCTCAAACAAACAAAAACTTTTTCACACCAACACTTTTCAAACAAAGTTTTCAAAAACAACTTCGTAACATTCTTGAGGACAGAAACAAGGGTTAACACCAAGTAAAACAAAACTTTTCAAAACAAAGCACACACAAGAAGTTTTCAAAATGAGCAAGTACCTAAGATCCCGTGGAAAACCACGGATAGAAAGGGTGCTAACACCTTCCCTTTCTATAATCTACCCCCCGTACTCAAAAACATCTCGAAAAAGGTTTTTTTGTTCTTTTTCCTTTTCCTGATTGGATAAAATAAAAGTCGGTGGCGACTCTTGCTTACCGTGACATTTGCAAACAAAAAATGTAAACCAATATTAACAGTCGGTTCTTCCACCGTATCACACCATGCATCTGTATTGGTTTATTACTATCAGATTATGTTGTGATTATTTTCAAACCATGTTTTTTCCCAGAGGATTTAAGTCGTGAATGTAGGGGCAATTCCGAGGAAGGAGCATTTTACTTGGGACACACCTTTGTGAGAGAGACACCACTTGTCCATCTAAAACCTTAAGGTGATAGATGAGTGGGTTCTCTCATATATAAGTGCTCAATCTTCCCTTTTATAATCAATGTGGGACTTCTTCCTCACACTTGATTCTCAACACTCCCCCTCAAGTGTGAGTCACAATGCTCCCCCTCATGTGGAATGACTCTCTCCCACATACACTTGTACCACCGCTCGATACAAGTAAGTCGGTCCCTATCTCGAAACCAAAGGCTCTGATACCACTGTAGGGGCAATTCCGAGGAAGGAGCATTTTACTTGGGACACATCTTTGTGAGAGAGACACCACTTGTCCATCTAAAACCTTAAGGTGATAGATGAGTGGGTTCTCTCATATATAAGTGCTTAATCTTCCCTTTTATAATCAATGTGGGACTTCTTCCTCACACTTGATTCTCAACAGTGAAGAAGGGATTTGTTTCCTCAGTTGGTGTTTACTTTCATATGAAATTTTCATCCTGGATGTGGTTTAGCCGAGTGTTAACTTTACCCCAGGCTGGTTTTGTCTAAGTTATTCCCAGTGTTGTATGTCTGTTTTGTCAGCATATACATGATAACATTCATGCAATCATACATACATCATGCATAGATGAATTTAAAATCCATTGCTCATTTGCATTCATTGATATTTTTGTTGACATATTATCCTATTTTTCAGAGTTATGTTACCCTCTCTCCAATAGAGTGTCAACCTTAAGCATAAAGTGTATATCCTTTCAATTTCCCCATTGAGTCATCCCTCTTGGAAGAATTATGCTTTAGCCTTCCTTTTCAGCCCATTATCTGGATGGAATGTAATCCCATGTTGAGTTTATTTCTCATTAGATGTTGTCTTGGTTGACTGTTTCACTCCGGTTTATTTATGGTTTGAATTTGTGGTCCATGGCAATATTATTATTATGTTTTCTGTAGGATTTGAGCCCTGGTTTAAGAATGTTCACTTATTTTGCACGAGAAGACTTTATATCCTCGGCAGGAGTATATTTGCATTTCCCCAGAGAAGCCAAAATTCATTTCCCAGCAGCATTATTGAATTTCCTTCTCATAACAGCAAATGGCGATCTCTTTATTTGAGCAACCTGTACTTTCCCAATAAGTCTGTTGTTGCACCCCAAAATTTTCCCTCCTAATTTCTTTTATCTGGCTTAGACTTTTGCATTTACATCTTTTCATTAGGTCATCTACACTAACATAGCATGTATTTGCATTGAATAAGCGCCTGAAGTTCAAGAGTTCAGTGGGCGTGCAAGCTAGGGTTTTTTACAATTTGACTGAGGTGTATATGTTCAATAAAGCCTTATTCTTCTGGTTATCCTTCAAGCAGTGAAATGTGAAATTAGGATTGTAACCTATGGTTATTGAGGGTTTCGTTCTCTTCAAGTTAAGGGGCTATTACTTATTCAGATGCATTCAAGGCAAGAGTCAGATTTTTTCTCCACCAAGTTTGTGCTTGTCAACATTTCATCAACTGAGATTTATTAGGTTTTTAAGTCGTGGCCATCTTGGTCATATTTCTTTCTGTATTCCCATGTTCATTTCCAAGTTATTCTATGAGATCATCTAAGGGCTACTAAATCAGGCATTCATTATCTCCTTGTGCTCAACATCATCCTTTGATTAAGGTTTATCTCTCTAAATCATGTACCATTCAAGAGAGGTTTCTCTATGAAGTTGTAATTATCAGGCAAGGCTATCATCAGGGGGTATCGTCCATGAATAACCAGGGTTTCAATTGATATATCTTTGGAAAATAATAAGGAAATCATTTCTTGAATCTCTAGTCATGTGGGCAAAAACTCTATTCTAGAGAAGAATATTCGGTAGGACCTTCTTCACGAATTAGGGTTTGTATGCCTTATAATTCAAAGCTCTCCATCTGGTCGATTGGCTTACTTGTGGTACAATCTATTTTCTTTGAATTTCATTTTAATGCTTTGAGATCAAAATCTAAAAGCTTTGTATGGAAGATTAGGGTTTTGAATTACGGACATGCAGACGTCTAAGCATTGATTCATTCAAGTTGATTTAAAGAAACGTATATTCGTTCATTTGAAGATATTCAAGCAAGGGAATTCATCTAAATTGATAGAATGTGAGACATTGGGATTTCACAAACACAAGGTCAATGAAGGACTTGGGATATCAAACTCAAAAACAAAGGAAAGCACTTCATTCTCAGGAAACTCAAAATCAAATGAGAAGAAGGTAGTTTGCACCCTTGGTAATTTGTCATTTTGATTCAAGAGTTCCCGAAGTTACATTTGTATGCAAGATCATTATGCATTACCTTGGTTTCAAGTGAAATTAAAAGCGCAAAGCCATTTATAGTTCACACTATAATATTCAAGTTCATCTAATTTCAATTCAAGTTCCATTCACCATTTCAAAACCTCTTCATTCCATATTCAACAAAAAATTCCAACAAGTTCATTCATTTACAAAATTCACCATAAGTCATTTCAATTTCAAATCCTATACACCATTTTTTTCGATTCAATTAAATTCAAGAGAAACCATTACAAAACCATAGGAAACTACACGCAAGAATATTACATGGAAAAATTATCAAGAGCTTAAACCCAATCTCCAATATTTCTTCATACAAATTCTGTCTTCCAATCTCCATGCCAAGCTCTTGACTATCCTTCGAATTACATGATTCACCACCATGCTATGCTTATCCCTAACATGAATCCTCCATCTTCGTGTATTCTTCAATCTTCACGCTCCGAGTGAACCAATCTGCTGAATTCTTCAAACAGCCGCCTGCACAAAAACCAGATCCAAACTGTAAAACCAGTTGAGATACCCTAAAACCAAGTCAGTTCGGTAGCAAAAATCCATAATAATATCTAGACTGAAGCAGTTCATCACATGATCAGGTTAACACTATTGAAATGGTTCACTGATCAAAACCGGTTCACATCACAATATAGGGTAAACCGTGGGAATTCAGAAGGAAGAATCAAGCTACCCTGCTCCCCGAGTTTCAACCTGCACTAATAAACTCAGTTCAGCCAACCAAACAGAAAAACCACGAAATATCAAACCAGCTGAGAAAAACTAGAAGAAATTACAGATTTGTCCAAATAAATACAACCCAGCCATACACTTACATTTTAAATTATAATAAATTACTTGACCATGCATTCAAGGGGCCAAAGACCATTCAGTATCATAGAAGTTGTCAATTCGAAAAAGTGAGTATCTTGGAAACATGGTTAAGGAACACGTTAAGCATATGAGTTCAAGATCATCCCTGCATATAAGAACCAAAGCAGTTGGCATATCCACAAATAAACATGCCTATACTAAATGTCCATAAAAATTTCCATCATTCTAACCATTTCAAACTTTTCCATTTTTTTAACCTGCAAACAAAACTTCTAACAACATTCAGAACCAACTTAGTGCATATGCGGTTTCAAGGAACTTTAAACATTCATAAACAGACGCATTGCCCTGCATGTAAAAAACCTCAAAAATTAGTTCATTATAAAACTGCAAACATGTTCTAAATCCAGTCCAATGCAGTTTAGAAGCAGGCCCCTGTACTGAAACCGTAAAACTGTTATCATGAACCGCCCCGCCACTGATATAACAGCCGAGCATTAAAAAGCAGAAAAAAACAGTTCACTCATTCAGAAAATTAAAAAGGGTAATGCATAGCAAAACCGATTCAGTCAAACACATAGATTCAAGTCAGTTTAAATATCCATTTCATAAATCCAATCCCTCACATAACGATTTCTAACAACTTTAAACTAACAGTTATCCATTTATTGATATTCCTAATAATCAAGCCCTATCAATATTGACTATTCTAATCCTTTTTCACACTAACAATTAAATAACAAAAATTATAATAAAAACTAAATCTCAATTTCATTCAAATCTAAAGCCATCCCTCCTAACAACCCTGCAACATATAAAATTGGTTCAGGAATACCAGAACAAAGGGCCAGCTCATGTCATAACATAATTCTAACCAATGTTGTTTTTTCATCTATTAACTAATTCATAAAACCGTTTCTAACTAACAGTTAGCAGCAATAAAATTTTAAATAGAAATTCTCTAACCTACCTTAAAACAATTAGTAACTAACTGTCAACTAATTTTCTAACCTCTATCAAATCCATATCACCCGTTCCTTTTATAACAAGCTGCTAAGATCTGAGGGCTAAGATTGGACCCTTCGTAACAAACTTCAGAGAAAAGAATCAAACTCTCTAACAGAATTCATAACAGTTTTTTTTATATATATAATTCATAACAGAATATGATTTGTAACTCCCTCTAACTAAACCCTCATCAACTGTCATAACTGAAATATCCCTCCAACTAACTTCCTAACCATAATAGAAAAATTTATAGCTCATAACTAACTCTCTAGAACTCTAACAACTTCCTAACTGTTTCTAACCGTAACAAAATTCAATAAAAAAAAACATGTAACTAACTCTTCCAACTTCCTAACTGTTTCTAACTACTTTTCACAAACCTATAATAGACGAAGGAAGAGGGTATTTCAGGGGGAATTCATACAGAAAAACCAGGAAAAAAACTCACTCTTCTAACTCTCAATTGTCCTCTAACCAACTTCCCTAATTGCCTATAACTTCTAGGCATAACTAACTATAACCACCCTCTAACTCCCATAACAGATTCCAATCTTCTAACCAACTTCTAACAAACTTCAGAAAAGGAATGAAAACTCTCAACAAAATTCAACAAAGGGGAAGAGAATAACAGAAAGGGAGGGGGGATTCAGGATCATTCATTCATACATAGAAAAATACAGAAAAACTAACCCGCATAATTATCACTCTCCTACAATCTTCAAGGACTTTCACCCCTCGGCATATCCAATCTTCATCAATTTTATCATGAAAACCTCAATTACCATAATTATCACTCCTCTACAATCTTCACGTAGCTTCATCATCAGTAACTCTTCAATTTGCTTCATCATTATCGCAACTTCAAGACAACTTCAAAACGCTACAGCATTCCTCAGCTTCTGCAACAGCACAAACATCTCCATCACACTATTCTTCAATCTTCACCCACATCACAAATCTTCATCATCAAATCTGCATCGTACAACAAGAACAACAACATTTCGACATCACGGAACTGTAGAAAGTTGAATAGAGGAATAATAGTTTAACGAAGAGAACAGTACTACATGTGTTTGTTCAGATTTTCTTTGTTCTCTTCATCAATCAAGAGAACCACCTGAAGCCCCAGGTAGACTTCGATATTTCTCTTCAGATTTAAGGTTTTGTCGTTATTGGGAAAGAAACAAGACGGAAGCGCTAAAAATTGAAGCAAGGACGGATGAAGGTGAAGATGAGCGGAGATTGCGAAATCGTGACGAAGAAGAACGTCTGTTGGAAGAGAAAGGCGTCATCACACTTGGAAGAGGATCATCACACTGTTTGCATCGAGCAAGACGAATGGAGGTTGAACCGAGAGTTAAAACGGCGGAGGGATTGAGAAGGAGGAGAGAGATTCAGGTTGTTCGATGAAGTTGAAACGCACGCTGCAAAATGGTTTATTTTGCCTTGTTGAACGATTCCATGAATTGAAGTGCCCCTTGGGCTTTTTTTTTTCTTTTGCTGGACAGACCTCCCCTAGGCCCAATGAAATTTCTTTTTGGCCAAGTTGATTTGAAAGTTTTTCTTACAGGTTGGGTTGGGCCTAGCGCCCTTCTTCAACAAACTCTTGGATTCAGTACTGCATTCCCCTGTCATATTTTAATTCTCATTTTGTTCGTTAGAATTTTAGTAATTAATTTGGGATAATTCTTTTATGTTTTTTTTGCTGAATTTTGTATGGATATTAACATGTTGGTTCCTGGCTTGGTGATATTTTTTTCTATTTAGTTTAGGAATTAATTGAACTAAAGCTTGGCATATGTTTATGATTAAGATTTTAACGCGCCCTTGTCAATTTTGTATCCCCGACTCGATTTCTTTGGCATGATAGGAAGTTTAAGGGTAGATTATGATCCTTGGATAGATGCTTGAATTGTGGTTGCATTGTCTTGTTAACTGCTAACTCATTTGGTTTATGTTGTGCAAGTTTCCAATAGAGATCTTTTACACTATGAGACATTGGCGGATTATTTTGCATTGTATAGTTTTTATTCAGGACTATTACATGATGATTCAGATGTATGTGATTTATTTTCACATGGATACTTCGATGCTTATTATTTACATCCAATTTTCTGATTACATCTCTGTTGCTTGGTGGAGCTTACTCGAAGTTTTCCGGGTTTCTTTGTTTTGATACGCTTTGCTACGGATTGATATCCGTTTGGTATTTTCTCTTGTTTATCTCATTTTTCACTTTACTGCTTCCTAGATATCATGAGAAGTAGGAAATAAAGAGCGTGCGCTCGAAGTCGCTGTTTAAAGACTTGTAGCAGGCATTCCATACTTCATTTGCTATATGTGTTGTGGTTGTCCTTGTTTACTTTCTTGTTGATCGATGAGTCGCTCAATTTAGAAATTGAGATCACGACTTTGCTCTCAGTGCATGCTCTCTATAGGACTTCATTGCTTTCCTTTATTTCTTGTTGATCGACGAGTCACTCAATTTAGAAATTGAGATCACGACTTCGCTCTCATTGCATGTTCCCCGTTGGATAGTTTTTGTTAGACTTTCTTAGGTAATGCTAGCCTAGATACGATCTCTCCAGGTGTGCTCTTTTGAGCTTATTGGCTTACTTGTTTGATTTCATCTTTGTGTGCATGTTTTTGAGATGATATACCCCCGGCATGTTCCCTTAGGAGCTCTCGATTCAACTATAGATGATGATTCGAGATAAACATAGTTTTAGGTGATAGACCCTTGCTATGCTCCTTTAGGACTTCTTGATTCATCTATAGATGATGAGTTGATATAGACATTAAGATTGTTATCCAAGCATGTCAATCTTAGGGTAGATATTTCCCTTCAAAACTCAACTTTAGGATCAATCATTGTATGATAACATTAGGGATAGATCTAGGTTAGTTTCCCTTAGATGTTTTTCTTTCTTTTGCATCCTTGCATTAAAACAAAAAAACTTCTTTTTCTTGCAAAATTCAAAACACTTAAAGATTTCTGATGAGAATCTTACTTTTGTTGAGCATGGGAAATGATAAGTGGATCTCTTCTCGATCTTATTGTTATTCCATTCTAAACCTTGGTGTGGTTCAAGTCTCAAATACTTATTTCATGAATAAGCAGGAAAATGGCTAAAATCTCTCTCTTGAGGTCAATTAATTGTTATCTGCAGCAAAAACACCAACAATACAAACTCTTTTTGCCTTCGGGCCTTTCTTTCAAAACCTTTTCAAAAGAACAAGTTAATTCACTTCTGTGCTGACACGTAAGTCTCCAAAGGTTGAGTTGCGGCAGAAGGCGAAATTAATATTGTTCATTAAAAAATACAAACCAACAAAAACTTTTGAAGCCGAACTGCGGCTGCTCTGATTCCTTAAAAGGGATACATAGGCATTGGGGTAGGGCCCGAGCGAGCATAAATTTTATTTTCCCTACATTCTTTTCTTCTTTCTTTTGCATGCATTCCCTGTACATCTTAGATATAGATTCTTACATACCCTTTGATTAGAACAACAAGAGTGGACACCATAGAGTACTACGAGCGTGTGGGGTGCTAATACCTTCCCCTCGTGTAACAGACTCCCTTACTTGATCTCTCGGTCGTTTGATCGTGATATCCCCCTTCTCAGGTTTACTCGATGTTTACCTTTCCCCTCTTGTGGGATAAAAAACGTTCGATGGCAACTTCATTGATTTCATTATCAGTTGATTGTTCAGCCAGTTGTTTCATCTATTAGTTCTCATAGAGGATTCATTTTGTTACTTCGATGAATGGTAGTCTCGTCATTATGGGAGATAGTTCGTTGTTGAGATTTGTACTCTGATGAATAGTAGTCTCGTCATTATGGGAGATAGTTTGTTATTGAGATTTGTTACTTCGATGAATGGTATTCTCGTTATTATGGGAGATAGTTCATTGTTGATATTTGTTACTCTGATGAATGGTAATCTCGTCATTATGGGAGATAGTTTGTTATTGAGATTTATTACTCCGATGAATGGTAGTCTCGTCATTATGGGAGATAGTTCATTGTTTAGATCTGTTACTCTTATGAATGGTAGTCTCGTCATTATGGGAGATAATTCGTTGTTGAGATTTGTTACTCCGATGGATGGTAGTCTCGTCATTATGGGAGATAGTTCGTTGTTGAGATTTTTTACTCCGATGATTGGCAGTCTCGTTATTATGAGAGATAGTTCGTTTTTGAGATTTGTTACTCCAATGAATGGTAGTCTCGTCATTATGGGAGATAGTTCATTGATGAGACTTGTTACTCCAATGAATGGTAGTCTCGTCATTATGGGAGAAAGTTCGTCGTTGAGATTCATTTTTCTCTAAAGAAGTTCATTTGTTTCCAGTCATAAGTACTGATGCTAATCATTTGTTACCTACCCTAATATTGGTTTTTAATGGTATTATCTTACCATTTATTCTCCCTATGAGTCGACGTTACTTTTTTCCTATCTTCTCTATGAGTGGGTAGTTCGTAGTTATCTGTCGATCTTTGTCATCCATTACTTTTTCCTAAATATTTTAATTCATAATTCTTTATCTCCTCCTTGGGCTTTACCCTAATAGAGTCGAGTCTTTCGTTCACTAGTGATTTATTGTCCTGGTCGGACTTTCTTTTGATCCTTTATTTTATTTTCTGCTTCCCCAGTGGTGTCCTGTGTCAACTTTGGATTTGTTTGTTTTCATGCATAATCAAAAGCATTTCATTGCATCTTAGGGCCAAAAATATGGCTTGTTTTATATTTAAGTATCTTCAATTCATCGACACGAAGATTTTAACCTTCGTATCTCCGGATAGAAGACACTTAAATAAGGGCAGTCGTTATACCCCAATTTTCCCCCCTAAGATTCCTCTATCATATCATATCAACCCAATCATATCAAGATCACACTAGGGTTTGGTTCTTCTCCCTATCTTTAGGTTTTCTCATGAGGGATCACCAAGCACTTTGATTTGTATATTGTGGTCATATTTGTCTTGTGTTGATTAATTTTTAACTAACAAATACAATGAATATTTGCTATAAATGATGATAGTATAGGTGAGGGCACAACACACTTCATCAGGTTAATTCACAGGTTCATGAGTTTATTTCCATGCCTTCTTCAACAAAGCTTCACTGAAATTTAATATTCATCATTAAGAGTGATTTAAATAAATGTCATGACAAGGTCTACTATGACTCGTCATGCTTCAATTGCCAAAGGAAGTCTAAAGATTCAAGATTTGATTAAAGAAGTTTGACCTAATTGGACAAGTTCTTGATTCTTTTATCACAGGTGCATAACTCCATCAATTCCCAATATTTTTAAGTGTTTATTGCTAATATAGGTTCTTATTATCATCCACAACAACATCTCTTCACATAGCAAAAGTATCTGTGCAAGAAAGAGTGTCAAAATTGAAAGGGGTTCCCAAGCCATTTTGATGCTCTAGGAGTTATGGTTTTGAACTTCTAAGGGCTATATCTTGTCCATCTTTTGAGATTTTTGAGTGATTCCAAAGACATGCTTCTCCTTAAAGGGTAATCAACAAATAACTTCAAAAGTTTGAAGCAAATTATGAGTGAGAGATCACTAATTATTGAGAAAGATTGCAAGTCTTCTAAATAGGCCATCAAATTCCCTGATGTGACTTCAAAAAGTCATAACTTGATCAATTTGTATCTCCTCGAGCCCATTTTTTTCCATGATTATCTTAAGAGTGTGAACTTTAACTCTTCTTTCATGTGCGAAACTTGAAAATGGTTAGAAGATGCCTTAAAAGCTCAAAAGAGGCCACCTTATGGATTTTCATCAAATTCAAAGGGTCATAACTTGTCCAATATTTAGAATTTTTGAGTGATACAAGTTTCACAATACTCTTTAAGGAGTCAACTTCAAGCTAGCATCATTGATCAAAGCAAATTTTTTGGATAAGACCTTGTTTGGAGTCAAAACATTTTGGGTCATTTTTAAAGAAAAACTTAGAATTTTTTCTAAGTATAAAAGTCAACATCTTTTTTATTTTTATTTTGACCAAGCACAACTTTTAGCTCAAGCATCCAAATGATCCCTTTCTTGGCACATTATAAATAATATTACCTCATATTTCCAATTCATCAAGAATCATGTCATAAGGTTACCTAAATTGTGCATACCATGAGTTCAAAGTCAGCTACTTGAAATTGAATTTTCCTTCCAAGTCAGAATTTGAAATCCATTTTTGCCCTCTAAACACAAAGTTTTCACGCGTTTTTGCTTCTAATCATGTTTATAAACTTTCCAAAAGCATTTAGCATCATGAAACCCAAATTTTGACTGAGTTTTGATGCTAAGCAAGTTACATATTGCTCATGTTTCAGATTCACACGAGTTCACTCAATTGCTCTCCCATTTTCTTGCTTAAGCATTGCCTCATCCTCTCCTATAAACAAGATGCAAATTCCACCTATTTCCACAAGCTTTTGATATCCAATTAACCCCTGCCAAGATCTCATTTGAACTCTTAAGGCTTGAATTCATTTTCTTATTTTCACCCTCCAAATCACTAAAAGCTCCATTCAGTTAGCTCCATTGAACTTCTCTGAAGCTAACCATACTCTTACCTTCAAGAATCGTGACTTATTTTCAGCTACAGAAATCCAGTTTTATAGCAACTTTATGCTACTTCGTTTAGGTAGATTTCTTAGTCAAATCAATCCAAATAAAAGACTAATCTTCTCTCCTCATCCTTATGATTCTCATACTTCTTACAATTTGTGATTTCATTGAGATTTAAGTGAGATATTCCAGAACTCCGTGCTCGCTATTATTTCTGCTTTTTTTTCAAATTAATCCTTGCTCAGTTTATATAAATTTGGCGCGAGGAGATAATTTTCAAAGCTGACCATAATATGCACGGTGTGCCTGATCCTTTGGATATATTTACTGGCGTGTTTTGACTCTCATCCAATGGTCCACATTTTTTTAAACTTTATTTTATTTTCTATTTTTTACATCAAACTTCAAAAAATCATAGAAAATTTATTTCCGACCCAAAATTTATGAAAAAAATCACAAAAATATTTTTGAAATATTCTCTTTCTGATTTTTATTTTTTCATGATTTTATTTTCAGATTTGATATTTTTTGTGATTTTTCCTTTGTTTTGACTTATTTTTAATTGTTTAAAAATACTTTTTGGTATTTTTAAATTCTAAAAAATTTCATAAAAATCATTTTCTTTATTTCTTACTTTCTAAATTTTTTTTAGAATTTTATTCTGATTTTTTTATTTCTTATCATTTTTACTTGCTTAAGTGATTTTAAATATTTCTAAAAAATAATTTTCTGTTTTAAAAAAAATTGCTAAAATTTTTTATAAAAATATTTCAAATCACTTCTAGCTTTTTTATGATCTCTTTTAATTTTTCTTTGATATTTTGAATATAGTTTGCTATTTTGATTTTTATTTCTTTTTTTAAAATAATTTAAAAATATTTTTCTCATCTTATTTTGTTTATTAAATGCAATGTTACTTTTATATATATTATGTTTGATCTTGAACTATGAGATTTTAATCATGAGCTTCATTAACATAATTGGATCTTGGGAGTTTAGTTTAACTCCACCAAAATAGATGAATGATTTTTATGATAGCTTGATCAATTTTTTGGTTCAAATGTAGAATTCAATTCTTATCCCCTCCCTCTTCATCTTATCCCTTCTCACTTGTACTACATGTTGTTGGAGAATAATCTATATATCATTCCTATAAACATATGGTACATAGATTGTTATTGATCTGCCTCAAAATAGGTGTGACTTCTACATAAGTCCACTTACGATTGCTTAACATAACGCTAAATTTTGTCCTAATTCGAGAAGTGATTATTCGTGGCCCAAACCCATGTTTGCAAGCCCAAATATGTTTAATTTAAAACCTTTGATCCAATAACCTTGAGGTTCATTGTTAGGAGGATTTGTTCTTATCAATCCTCTAATGAACCATCATAAATTTTGGTCTAAGTGAATCATTTAAACATTGTTGATCATTTGTTGTTGCCCTAAGAATTTGAAATGAATGATAAGCTCTAATTCCTAACTCATTAACAATTGACTTTTATTATGTATCTTTTTACTCATAGCCTTTATCTTATGTCTTTATTTTTATGCACAATTTACTTTAGCATTTACATTTCATGCTATTTTCATCTTTGCTCACTTGAGCATTTATCTTTATGTTATTTTGTTTTGCTCACTTGAGCCTTCATTTTATTTTTGAAGATACTTAATAATCAACTTGAACAATAAAAAAGCTTTAAGGTTACTTGGGATATTTGGTTACTATGCTTGGCATGATGGAGTTATGTATCCTGTGGACTTAGGATTAGAAGCCTTTATACCCTTGGGACCTTGTGACTTCTGTTGTTGTTTTTTTGTCTGGAGTTCTTGGGGTTTACCCTAAGACATTGGGTTGATTTTCTTTGTGTGTAGGTTACTCTGATTATATGTTTTGTTTGTGATTGCTAATTTCTCTGTATACATCCATTACTCTGCCCAATTTTTGTGAAGACTTAATGTATCTGAAGCTTGTTAAGAGGTTTAATATTTTTGCTTTCTTGGTTTCAATCCAAAGGATGAGAATTCTATATTGACTCTTTATGTCAAGTGTTGACTTCTTGTTGGTTAGAAGGTTCTTTTCCCTAGCTTTTACATTATGGTTTAGGATAGTACCTTCATCTCCTCCCATCTTCTTTAATTTCAAAAATCTTCTCCCTCCTTTTCAAAACTCTTCTTGTTTTCTAACTTGAACCGCTTTCATAATAAACTTGGACTTAGGTCCATGCATTTTCAAAAATATTTTCTTAAACAAACTTTAATCAACTTAATCATACATTGACATTTTTGTGAGAATACTAAAAGTCAATCAATCTCATTCAAACCATTTTTCCACTTTGGCTTTTTACCTTAAAATTTTCTCAAAAGATTAGACTCTTGTCAATCCTTGTAGTGACGCGAGCTACTATACTTCTACGATACATAGTGAAGTGAGATATTTTCCACTTGGGTGTTGAGCGAGTCCTTGTTGATTTCTAAATCTAAGCTATATCATCCACTTTGAGATGACGCAAATTCTCCTTTCTCATAATCGTGGGTAGTAAGTATGCCTTCCACTCGAATATGATGATGTCTCGTCTCTTAAAGTTAACCAACAAATTTGTGTTTTAAAATTTTTAAAGGTGAACTACAAGTACCTTGATCCCCTATTGCATGGAAGGTGGTAGGTAGGCACTAAATTTTCACAACCGCGGTGGGTGAAAAATTGTAAAAAATATTTGTTTTCCCATCTCCACCATCTACTTTTTATACAACATTTATAGCCAAAATACACAAATTTTCAAAGAGTTTCCTGCGGAGTACCGTAGATGTTTAGGGTGCTAATATCTTCCTTTTGTATAACCAACCCCCGTACCTAGATTCTCTCCCCCTCTTTTTAGGTTATTCTCTCTTTTCCCATTCCCCTATATGAGTTAAGTCAATCCAATGGCTTAGTCTCGACATTTCTACCGCTACACCAAGATAACATAACTGTAACTGAATCACTTTGCACTCATACACCTCTAGGGTAATTCCCTCTACTGCCTTCGAAAAACTTGGTCATGCCTCTTGAAAGTAAGGGTACTTTAGCAAAGACCCCCGATTAAATCATCATGGTCCCTTCGAATAAAGATCATAGTCCCACGATGTCCCTCGAGCTGCCCACGAAAAGTTGATCTAGTCCCTTATTGCCAATGAATAACATGATGACAGTCCCTTCGAATTGCTAAAGTATCCTTACGTGTTGCTTTGAATGACCATTCGATGACCCTTCGCATGTCTCTTCACATCTAATAGATAGGGCTACCTACAAATTAATGGTATGGATAACACTATCTCTAAAGGAGAAGGAAAAGAATAAGAACGACCTTGAGTGGGTAAGGAACTTTAAATCGCTTGCTCATAACTCTTTTTTTTCTAAAAAATTAACACTTTACGCATCACCTTTTCAAAACAAATATTTTCAAACATTTTATACGTGTTCTTGAGGACTGATACAAGAATCATTACAAAGTTATCCGTACTTTGGCTTTTCAAAAATATTTTCAATCACACAAAGAAAAGTTTAAAAAGTGAGCTAGCGATTGAGAGCCCATATATAACTACGAATGAAAAGGGTGCTAACACCTCCCTTTTTATAACTTACCCCCCGAACTCAAAATCTATCAAGGTCTTTCTTGTTCTTTTCACCCTTCCTTATATTGAATAAAAGAAAAGTCGGTGGCGACTCTTGCTAACCGCAACATTTGCGATAAAACACTAAAAAAGTCAGTTCTTACACCATATTACAGAACTGGAGACTCTGTTAGGGAGTACTTAAAAAGATGGGTTACCTTAGGTTTAGATCACTTTATTTTCTTTAATTGATTGTTTTGCTTGCTTTACTTTAATGGTTTTTGTTTGGGTTTATTTACTTGTAAGATCTTACACCTGAATCTAGGGATGTCTTAGGTAAGTAGTAATAGATCATGAAAATTGTACGGCATAGACTGATATGGTTAAAATGATGGCTACGGTTAGTGCGACACTTTGGTTTGTACTAATGTTCCTTGAGTCAGTCAAGGATAACATTAGGCTTCTGCGTGGTGTCATTAGAACTAACTTACTTTGTAGAACCTTAACTGACCTATCTTTGCCATTAGAAGGTAGTGAGATGGCCGACTTTTGTGCAGTCCAAGTTTGGTTGATACTCGATGCTACGCTCATTGAGATTCGACTCTCAGGATGTTTGGTGGCAAGCCAGTTGTCATACTAAAATAAAGCTGGTGAGAAAGATAGGTGATATGAGATCCCTAGAACCTGGTTATTATTTTTAGGACAGGTTGAGTCAACTTAACTTTAAAGAGGATGGTACTTACCTTTGGACTTCATGCGAGCCTTTAAAACTAAGGCTCTTGTGTGATTTGTTTATATTTGCTACTTGTTTAAACATGAGCATAACATCATGACATCATAACATCATGACATGGAATTTTTACTAACCATTTCAAGGATCTTAGGGACCTTCGGTGAAGGATTATCATAAGCCAGATTGCTAGCAAGGGGCAAGAGGATTTATTTTCCTCTGACCAGATGTCGTTAAGATCAAAGCATATTCTCTTGAGTCAAAGGCTATGACCCACTTGATATAGTGAGTTTGATTCTTATAGAAGGATGTTTGTGATACGGTGGGAGAATTGACTTGAGGTTTTGCGTTTGTGTTCGCAAATGTTTCGGTTTAGCAAGAGTCGCCACCGACTTTTTATTTATCCAAAGGAAAGGTCAAAAAGTACAGGAAAGACCTTTGAGATGTTTTCTTGGGTTCGGGGGGTAGATTATGAAAAGGGAAGGTGCTAGCACCCTTTTCATCCATGGTTTTCCATGGGCTCTTAGTTACTTGTTTTAGATCACTTGCTTTTGCTTTTCAATTATTTGAAATGGT
Organism: Vicia faba; assembly: GCA_948472305.1. NCBI lineage: Eukaryota > Viridiplantae > Streptophyta > Magnoliopsida > Fabales > Fabaceae > Vicia > Vicia faba. The sequence goes on from OX451740.1 coordinate 968,161,386, forward strand.
GCTTTGTGTGTGGTTTTGAAAATATTTTGAAAAGAGACCTTGTCTAGGCAACCTTTGTAATAATTCTTGTTTGAATGTATACAAAGGTGTTTGTCTTTTGAAAAATGTTTCAATGTTTGAAAGTTTGTTTTGGGAAATGTTTTGAAATTATGTTGTGTGTTTTGGAAAATAGCAAGGATGTTTGCAAGTTTGATCAAGTAACTAGGAGTTGTCTACCCAACTCAAAGATCTTTCCTATACATTTTTAACCCTTTTGACAGTGTTGTTTTACCATTGAATTTAGCATGAGCCTCTGAACAAAGCAGCAAAGCCAACATAGAAATCTTTGAGGGGGTTTGCCCCAGTTGTTCCACAACATCATAATCGCTTTTCTTGATTATTTTCAAAATCTCTTCCATTTCTTTTTGAGAGGTTTTAGGGATGATCAACGGCTGAGCCCTCGTCCTGACGGGCTCTTCTTGGATCCCTTTCCCTCTAGCATCAGCAGCAGCAGCAGAGGGGGACAACCACATGAGTTACAACTTCTTCTATGATTGGAGTTCTTGCAGATATGTTTACCGGTGCAGGGGTAACCTTAGGAGCAGCTGAGGGTCCAAAGATTGCCTTTGGAGGCGCAATCTCTAGAGAGAAAATTCTTCCACTGCGGGTGATTTTTCTCGTTCCAGCAATGTTTCCAATGTCGGAAGTCTCTTCATCAAAACTCTCTTCAGTTGATTCAATTTGCTTAATACCGTGGTAAAAGATCTCTCCCCCATAGTTCCACGGTATTGATTTTTCGGACTTGTACGGGACGGGCCTGGACATAGTTATCTTCAAAGGTGCAGTCTTTGGAGCGGATGTAATCTTAACGGGTCTTTTGGAGACCTTGGAAAGATTGGCGGATATGGTAATTATTGAAATATCATTGATAGGAGTCGGTGTAACAAGAGTCTTTTCAAAAAGGATTTCTTGGTTATCCATTAGGCGCTGGATGCCTAACTTCAACAACAGACAGTCGGTTGGTAAGGATGAACAAAGGCAACAATCTTCTTCACAACCTGGGAAAATCCCAGCCTTCAGCAAATTCAACTTGATTATCGGTAGAGGAGTCATCAAATCATCAACAGTAGCAATAAAAAGATCTCCTTCAACAACATGGACATCGTGGCCATGCTTTGGCATTGGAGCAGAGATTACATTCGGCTTTTCAGGGGGGTTGAATTCAACTTCTTTAGCATCTATCAAATCCTTAATCTTATTCTTTAGGGCCCAACAATTGTTGGTGTCGTTCCCCAAGCTGTCTGAATGATAATCACACTTGGCATTGGGATGGTAGTGTGGTGACGAAGTGTTAGGGTTTTTAGGGGCCTCCCTTAGCATGGCCAGGTTCAACTTCAAGAGATGAGGTAAAACTTGAGCAGGAGTCATGTTGATCTGGGTGAATTGTCGTGCAGGCCTTTCCACCCTTGCTTGGTTGGTTCTTGGTTGATTATTTCTGGGCTGATCAGCTGCAGACTTCTGAATCATTACGGCCCCCACCGCTGGCTAGCGCTCAACTCTTTGTTGACCTCTTTGGGAGTAGACAGCTGATACTTCCTTCTTTGTCGGAAAAGTCTTTTTGATGGCAGCGGAAGCAGATGCATCTTTTTGAATTTTCCCGCTCTTGATTTCGGCTTCAACTCTCTCACCAGTCAGAATCAACTCAGTGAACCTCGCAGACAAACTTCTAATCAGGTGATTAAAGAAAGGACCTGAAAGAGTCCCCAAGAACATATCCACAAGCTCTCTCTCAGATAAAGGTGGTTGTACTCGTCCTGCCAAGTCTCTCCATTTTTGGGCATACTCTTTGAAACCTTCATTTGAGACCATGCCCATACTCTGTAATTGAGTACGGGTTGGTGCTAAGTCCGCATTATATTGATACTGTCTGTAGAAGGCGGCCGCCAAATCTTCCCAATTATGCACATCAGACCTCTCCAACTGGTAAAACCAATCCAGATGCGTCCCTGATAAACTGTCCTGGAAGAAATGAACCCACAGGTCTTTGTCAGAAGAATGTGGTTGGATTTTCCTGACATAAGATCGTAGGTGCATCTTGGGACAAGACAACCCATCGTATTTAGCAAAAAGAGGCCCCTTAAACTTAGGGGGAATGACGATTCCGGAAACCAACCCTAGTTCTTCAAAATCTAGCCTAGACACTCTCTGTACCTCCATAGCTGCCAGACGTTCTTCCAAGTTCTTGTATTTGTCATCTACAGGAGGATACTGTTGTTCAGAATAGTCACCCTCCTCTTCTTCTTTTTCTTCCTCAGACTCAGATTGCACTAGTTCCTTTACCTTTTCCTACCCCTTCATCAGATGTTGAGGGAAAATCCAGGACCCTTCTAGCTTGTCCTTCAAATCTTTTGCCCAAGGTAGCCACACCAACTCTCTTCTTTTTCTTTTTCTCTTTTTCCTTCTCTAGTAAGGTCTTGAGCTCCTCCTGCCCCTTGGCCAAGGTCAGAAGTAGCTGTTGAAACTGTGAATTCTGCACTTGTAAGTCTTTAACCGTCTGCTTAATATCCATCTTGCTGAAATAAATAGAAGATAGATAAGGAAACCTGGTGTGAAGACATGTTTATGCATATGATGAATGATGTGTATTCATGTAATGCTTTCAAGGATTCAGAAATTCAAATTTGTTTTAAACAAAAAAGGAACACACGTCATATTAATAAGATAGAATTCGTTAGTACATCAATGCCCCATGGGCAAAATAATACAAAATTCTAAGGTAAAAAGACGTTGTGCATCCTCTTTGGTGCAATGTAGGTGTTGGGAGTCTTCTCTTCGTGAAGTTGACGAGTGAGTTCCAAAACCTTCTTCTCGCTTGCGTAGAATTGGGCTTCGAAAGTGTCGCGCTCTCCCTTGAGTTGTATCCAACTCCTTTGTAAATCTTTGAGTGATGTTGGCATGTCAGGATGTAGGAGGGTGTATGGAACCTCTCCTTCCATAACAGGATCTATAATCACAGATAGAATGTAGGGGTAAGGCATCATAAGAATTTGGGCGCGGGTTCGTACCCACTTGAGGTAAGGCTCAAGGGGGATGGAATTCTTGTGTCCCAAGGTCTTACTGTCCACCTTGTTTGGCATCCTCCAAGCTCGGATGAATCTTTGTCGAAGTCCTTGATCTTCGTTGTCGAAATCAAAAACCAAGTCTGGAATCAACATGTCATGTGGGCCATCCCTTCGGGCATACCCAAACTGTCTCAGAGCCAAGCAGGGGTTGTAGGTAATGCCTCCCCTAATGCCAAGTAGAGGAACATTAGGGAATTCCCCACAACGGTCAATGATAATAACATTCTCTATTGATCGAGAACACCAATGAATATTTTAATGTGTAAGGGTTATCAACCGTTGTGACCACCTCAAACCTTGCTCATTCTTCAAAACTGATTGGGAAAGATGAGAAATAAACCATCTTGCTAGTAGAGGAGTGCAACACATGAGAACACCTCTTTTCCTCATTGTACGAGTGTGAAAAGAGTTGAGGATATCCCCAAGCAATGTAGACACCGGGTTGCAAGCCATGAAGATTTTGACAGCATTCACATCTATAAGCTGGTCAGAGTTTGGGAACAAGACCAACCCATAGATAAGAAGAGCTACAATCTCCTCAAAAGCTTGTAAGTCTAATGAGTTCCAGCAGCTTTGGGCCTTCTCAAACAGAAACTTTGGCAAGAAGCCTTTGACACCACTTCTAGTTTCCCAATGGCCTATGACATCAGATGGTTGCAAGTGTAGGGCTTGAGCAACATCTTCAGGCTTTGGATCTCTTTCCGTACCGTTGAAAGGTAGTTGATGGAGAATAGGAATCCTCAAGAGTTGAGAAAATTCCTCCAAAGTAGGCACCAGCTGGAAGTTAGGAAATGTAAAGCAGTGGTGTAGGGGGTCAAAGAACTGGAAGAGAACTTTCACCATGTCCTCTTCAGTGTTGGTGTTGACTAAGTTGAGAAGACGACCATGCCTCTCGGTGAATGGAGAATTCTCAGGAATCCTTGAAGCCAGCTCCTTGAGTTGAGGAGGAATTCTTACAAGGTTGACTTGGATAGTTTTCCTGCGAAGTGAATCCATTACCTACAAAATAGGAGCAAAGATGAAGATCCAAATCCTTGAAATGGTTAGTGGATGCATATGATGCTTCATGATGTCCATGATGTTATGCACGAGTATATATGTACAAACAAATCACACAAGTTCCTAGTTTTAGGCTTGCATGGGGTTTCATAGGTAAGTACCTTCTTGAAGTTTAGTTGGCTCAACCTGTCCTAGAAATAGTAACCGGGTTCTAAGGAGCTCAATATCACTAGATTATTTTCTGTGTTCATTGTTCCAGTTTAGCCACTTTACTGGCGACCGAAATATTCCAAGAAAACAACCCTCAATGAGTGTAGTATCGAGTATCTACCAACTTCGGACTGCACCAAAGCCGGTCATCTCACTACATCCTAAAAGGCCAAGTTGGTCAAGTAAAGGTTCTAAAAGTCCATTAGTGCTTCATGACATCACTCAGCGGCCCCGTATTCTCTTTGATTAACTCAAAGGCTATCGGTACCCACAAATATGTCGCACTAATATAGTTATTGCTTCAACCATGTCGGTATACCCCGCACAGTTTCCACAACGTATTGCTATTTACCTATGAATGTTTCCCAAATCCGGGTAGAGGATTCAAACCCAAACAATAGAACCAAAGTGTAAAGCATACAAGTCAAGCAAGATAAACATGTAAAGGTGATCTAAAACCCTAAGGTAACCCCATTTTTAGAAATGTCCCCAGCAGAGTTTCCAGTTCTGTGATGCGGTGGGAGAACTGACTTGAGGTTTTGCGTTTGTTGTTCGCAAATGTTTCGGTTTAGCAAGAGTCGCCACCGACTTTTATTTTATCCAAAAGGAAAGGTAAAAAAGCACAAGAAAGACCTTTGAGATTGTTTTTTGGTTCGGGGGGTAGATTATGAAAAGGGAAGGTGCTAGCACCCTTTTCATCCATGGTTTTCCATGGGCTCTTAGTTACTTGTTCTACATCACTTGCTTTTGCTTTTCAATTGTTTGAAATGGTGCTTTTGTGTGTGGTTTTGAAAGTATTTTGAAAAGAGGCCTTTGTTTAGGCAACCTTTGTAATGATTCTTATTTGAATGTATACAAAGGTGTTTGTCTTTTAAAAATGTTTCAATGTTTGAAAGTTGTTTGGAAATGTTTTGGAATGTGTTTGATAGTTTTTGAAAATAGCAAGGATGGTTTGCAATTTGATCAAGTAACTAGGAGTTGTCTACCCTACTCAAAGATCTTTCCTACACATTTTATTCCTTTCATATTGTTGTTTTACCATTGTATTTGGTAAACAACCCTATCTTTGGATGTTAAACGGGACAGGGTGGGTCATTGTACAACCATGATAACAATATTGCCAAGTATCTTAGAAAGTTCTTGAGGGACTAGATCATTTTTGTTTAGGCAACCAAGATAGCGTCATCGAGGGACTATGATCTTTTGTTTTTTTTTTGTTTTTCCAAGATACCTAGCATGCATACCATGGCCATTTTAAGGCAAAAAATTGGATGAAACCCTAGGGGTGCTTGTGTGCAATGTGTTGTCGTTTTTCATGCATTTTTGTCTTGTGTTAAGTCATGTTATTTGTTTGATTTTGGTCTTTGCATACAAAACCCTAATTTACTATCATGGTATATGAAAGCAATAAAATGCGTACAGTAAATCTAAGACTATTACAACATTATTATGGGGAGGGGGATACAAGTTTGAATAGGGGGATATTGCACAAAAATAAACCCTAAAATATTATTACAACCAAATTGAAATATTGCACAAATAAATAAATAAGCAAATATTTAAATATGCAAATAAATGTAAATATGCAAAATGTTTTTTTTTGTATTTATTTTATTTATATAAAATAAATTTATTTATGTCCTAAAAATAAGAGAAAATAAAATGATTATTTTTTTGAAAGGGGTGAAAACCCTAATTTTTGGTTTAAAAGAAAATATGCTTTACATTATTTATTTATTCATTTTTTGTTTAAGAAAAATAATAATAATAATATATACAAAAATGTTAAAAAAATTAAATATTGTATGAAAATATTAATTTAAATATATAAATAATAAAAATAAAAATAAATATTATTTTTATATTATTTTACAATTTTTATTTAGAAAATAAAGTATATTAACCTAATAATTTATTTATTATGCAAAAAATAAAAATAAAAAATATGAAAAAAATGCAAAAAAATAATGAAAATATTTTTATGATTTTTAATGTTTAGGAAAAAAAAATAAAAGTCAGAAATGTGAAATACGCAAGAAAATATGAAAAATAAAAGAAATGGGCCAAGGGGGTGCAAATAACAAAATGGAGGGTGTGAAAAGTAGAAAAGCCAGGCCCAGGCCCACTTCACTTCATCCATATCCTTTGAACAGAGCCAAAACACGCGCGCCATGTACAAATCCTGTTCTCTCTTGTTCTTGCATGAAATCAAAAACTCACAACATAAAAGTTATAGCATTTTCAATCACGATTCCAACCATGTAAACAACTTGATCTAACTCTAAGAAACCAGGGAGAATTTCAGTGCCCCTAATTTATGACCTAAAATTTTCAGCAACTTCAACTATCAAATACTCCTAGCTCAGTCAATATAAATGGAATATATGCACATGTACAGCTCAAGCACATTAAAGACTACATTTTTGCTTCACAAACCTAAGCTTAATGATGCCTAAATAAGGAGTTATAAACTTGACAAATACATGTTTCAGTTAAGTTTGGATATGGCAATGTAGGAGTTATGAGTGAGGTCTGAAGTACTTTTGAGCTTGCTTGATGTTCCCTTGACCTTTCCCAATGATTAGCTTGCTTTGAAATGGCTTGAATCTCCTTGTAGAAGTCAACCTGCAAACTCAGAAATTGAAAATGGTGAAGCTTGAAAATGAAGTTACAGTTGCTGAACAATGTCTTGGATAGTTCAGGTGGGTTGTAGGGAAAGTGTTTGAAGTGGTTCAAGACAAAACGCACGAGTGAAATATGTTTTGGCTTGTGATTTGCAGAGATGGCCCTATTTTGGGCAGAAGTTGGTGTTTTTGTGTTTTGGGTGTTTGGAAGCTTGGCAATTCGTGTTTTCTGGCTTGGTACAATATCCTGAGGTTGTTTGAAATGAGTCCAAGACTTGCTCTTATCATATTTTCAAGTTATGGACTTTTTGCAAGCTTACTTGCTTTTGAAGCAAAAGTTGAGATGACAAAGGCCAAGGTTGTACAAGCTAGCTCAAGGTCTGCATAGGGTTGGTGAACTTTTCCTGATGTTTGTGGAGTTGGTTTGCTGCAAGAGATTGGGTCCAATGCTCAAGATAAACAAAATTTCTAAAAGCTAACTTTATCAAAGTAACATTGTAACCTTTTTGCCATTTTTGGATTAAACCCTTGTATAATGCTCTAAAGCTCAGAATCAAGCCTTTGTCCAATGTATTTGAATTTAATTAAGGAGTGTGGAAAGGATTAAGACCTGTGAAACAAGTACAAGCATGATCCAAACTGATTTGCAACTTGTGCCAATGTGAAAAATGCCATGGACAAAAGTGAGAAATGGTCATTTTCATTCCTTCGATTCTCCCTAACCATAAATGATCTTGGAGAGTTATTGGACATTTTGGAAAGCTTGTAACATGCTCTACAATCCATATTTGAAATTCATTTTGAGATTTCACTTGGAACTAGGTGAAAAGTTGCCATGAAGTTAGTTCAAAAATCTGCCTAAACTAGGGCAAAATTTCACTAAGTTAAAAGTTTCATGGACCCTTATTCACAAAATCATAACTTGATATCCAAGCATCTTTTGGGAAAACTTTGTGAATAAAAGTTGTAGATTTTGTGGAGGACTATAACTTTCATGTTGGAAGTTTTGTTTGAATCCAATTGTACCATGGTGAAAAAGTTGGGAAAAAATAAGAAATTTTCATAACTTAGAAAATTTTTAAGTTATGAAAAATTTCAAACCTAAACCCTAATTTTCAAAATTAGGTTTCTTGGTGAACAAGTTTCATGTTTTGACACATGTTGATGAAAAATGACCCTTGGCACTTGATTTTGACCAAAAAGTCAAAGTTTGACTTTTCAGTGTACAGTTGATTTTTGATCAGTTGACTGGAAAATTCATCTGTCAATCCAATGCATTTGAGATCTTTTGAACCTTGTGATTAGGTCAAGATGATGCCATTGAGTCCTTGAAACCATGCTTGAACCCAATTTGCCATTGGCTAGGTTAAAAATCAGAAATTGCCCTTCTATAGTCAAAACCCTAAAAATGACCATTTTGCCCTTTTGATGATCTGATCAAATTTCTTGAAGATTTATGGTCCAAACTTGATCAAATGGTTCATATGAGTCTATAATGTTGATGTGGATCAAAAATTATGAGGTTTGAATGTAAATTGGCCACAGTTGACTTTTTCCCCAATACAGTTGATTTTTAGGTCAACTGTCCAATTGACTGGGCAAAAATTTGATTCAAGGCTTGAAACTTGGTATGGAAAATCTTAGAGGTCCAACATGAAGTATGAAAGTCACATGGGGCATTGAAAGTCCAAAAATCCCTGTGCAAACTCAAACCCTAATTTCAGGTCAACAGTGCAAGGAGATGTCTTGAGCTGAGCAAACCCTAATCTGGTCTTGAGTCCAAGAAGTCTTGTGAGGAGAATCTTGATAAAATGAGAGGGAAAATTTTGGGGTACAACAGCTAGGAACAAAGAAGATTTCAGAAGTTCTGATACCACTGGCAGAACTTAGTCTCCCTCTCCATGCTAGTCAGAACATCTGCAACTTAGTCATTTCTCAACAGAACAGAAGATGTGCATATAACAATTATGGCAGGTTTCATAGAGATATCAGAACTATAAATCAGAAGCAAGCATGAATTTGCTAATCCTAATTTCCTTAAGAAGTTCTGAACTAATTTACTCCCTACTTAGGCATACAAAAATGTGAAACCTCAGAATACGTACAACATCAGAATCATGATGTCTACATTGTATTTTTGAACATGCAAATCTGACAATGCCTAAGTAATATGAAGAGAGTTAGCAGAAGCTTACCCTGCAGCTGGAGAATACCCTGTGAGATGGAGTCTGGTTTTGAACTCTGGTGATGTTCTGAATAGCTTCTTCACGTACTCAACAGGCTGGAAGCTTTCAACTTGGGCTATAAATGATTAGAGAAATTATGGAACAATAAAGGGGGCAAAGTTTTGACTTCTTTGAGGTGAAGGTTGGTGGAGAGTGTGTTACAGTCTGAACACAGAAGTTAGGATAGCTTTTGATATGTGAATCAGGAACTGTATGGACGGTTTTCGTAAAGAAACACTTGAGAAAAAAGGAGTTTGAATGCAAGAAATTAAAAGTTAACAGGTTTCTGTATTGTTTGCAATTTTGGATTCTTGGAATTTTAGCAGGGGTTCAAGACTTTTTCTTTCTCAATTTTTCGACCCTTTTATAGTTTCCAATGGCTTTCAATTTATAAGCAAATATCTTGTAGCTTGGAGAGTACAACCATCACATGCTAGGGTGCTGCCTTGTTCTTGAAGCAAGTATGGTGGTTAGCAGCTTTAGCAGCGCCTAAGCTGGAATTATAAGCAAGAATTAAGGAAAGGTAACCTCAAAAGCAAAAGCAACGCGTGGGCCCAACACACTCTTGTACAAGAGTTTGCTTTTCCAAGACAGTAATGGTACTTCTATGCCATATGCGGGGAAATCCTTTGGATAAAGACTCAAAAGTGGTTGTGAGCATTAAATGATGATGAGATTGATCAAACCAGAAATCCTGCAATGTGAGATTCTGCATCATTTCTTAACTCTGAATCAGAAGTTCAGCTTCAGCATAACTTAGAATAGACATCTAACTTCTGATCTTTGTATCTCCTTGCTCCAGCATGTTCTGAAGGAGCTCTCAGACTTTCCAGGAAGCTTGCAACACGCTTTTTAAACCTTTTTGAACTACCCTTGCCAACTCTAGCTGAATCTTTATGAAAACTGGCCCAGAAGTTGTAACCAAACTTTGTCTTGGAACTGTCCAGAATTTGCTGAGTGCTTCAGTTTCATAGACGTGTCTTTGAGGAGTCATAACTTGAAATCCCAGCATTTCTAGGAGAAGTTTTGTTTTGTAATGTTTCAGATCTTGTTTGAGTCCATAATTATTGTGTTAGAAGTCAATCCAGAATCAGCTTGCATCATGGTGATAATCTAATATGAAGTTCTGAGCTTGTCATATTTCTTAAACGCTTAGAAAAAATTCTAAGTATTTAGAAATTTGACTTTTCTAATAGAAAATTTGACTTTTGACTTTCTTAATGAAACAAACTTGATATTTTAACATGTCTTGCTGAAATATTATTCTTGAAACTTGATTTTGATCCAAAAGTCAAAGTTTGACTTCTTAGTATGCAAATGACCATTTTGCCCTTGTGAATGACTTTCTTGAAAAATTTGTAATTCAAAGCTTGAAATTAGATGGAAGCAAACCTGAGGGTTCAGGGTGATCCTTTGAGAAATGAGAGGGAAAATTTTGGGATACAACAGCGGCCCCTATTCAATCTTCTTAAACCTGAAGAGTTAGATTGGCGGATCTGTCAATCGTGACTTGAAGGTGGAAGATGATTGAACACTTGAGTGCCCAGAAATTTGCACTCGATGATGTTGTGGTTGATTGTATAGGGAATGGGCTTAAAGATGCCATTTGTAGAAATGATGGACAGTTGTTGGAGATGGGCTTATAGATGCCATCCATAGGTGATTGTATCTGGACTGTATTTGAATGAGTGATAGAATGACATCCGAAACTGGATCGTACCTGAATTGTATCTGAAAACTGAGTCTGAATGAGTATCAGAATGGCATCCGTGTCTGAAGCGTATCTGAACTGTATTTGAATGAATGTTGAAGGAATCTTTGACGATTACTACTCCAAAAAGATGATGAAGGAATCTTGGACGATTACTACCTCAGCAGGATGATGAAGGAATCTTGGATGATTACTACCTCAGCAAGGTGATGAAGGAATCTTGGATGATTACTACCTCAACAGGATAATGAAGGAATCTTGGATGATTACTACCTCAGCAGGGTGATGAAAGAATCTTGGACGATTACTACCTCAGTAGGATGATGAAGGAATCTTGGGACGATTACTACCTCAGCAATATGATGACCTTTATCTGTTGATTGATCTTTCCTGAAAAGGTAAAGAGTTAGTTGTATGCAATGTCATGATGTATGCATTGCATAATGATGTTCTCAAAATAAATGAGATTTGTGTATTTTGTATGCATATGCTATGCATGTTGTTGGAATGTAATTTTGTCTTGGAAAATAAGTCCTTGACAAGTGTTGGGGAGTTATTAAATCCTGGATTGCTGTTGAAGAGTAGGTGTATCTTCAATCTTTTCTTAGAATGTTTCCACCGAGGATTCATGTTTTGTCGTTTGAGGAAGTGAACTACTATCTGGTCAAATTCTAGGCTTCGCAACACCTTATACTATTATTTGGTCGAAATTCAGGCTTCACAATGTTTTTGGAGAAGGGAACTACTATCTGGTCGAAATCTAGGCTTCGCAGCACCTTATATTGTTATCTGGTCGAAATCCAGGCTTCATAGTGTTTTTGGAGAAGGGAACTACTATCTGGTCGAAATCCAGGCTTCGCAGCACCTTATACTGTTATTTGGTCGAAATCCAGGCTTCAGTGTTTTTGGAGAAGGGAACTACTATCTGGTCGAAATCCAGGCTTCGCAGCACCTTATACTATTATCTGGTCGAAATCCAGGCTTCGCACTGTTTTTGGAGAAGGGAACTACTATCTGGTCAAAATCCAGGCTTCACAGTGTTTTTGGAGAAGGGAACTACTATCTGGTCGAAATCCAGGCTTCGCAACACCTTATACTGTTATCTGGTCGAAATCCAGGCTTCACAATGTTTTTGGAGGATGGAACTATTATCTGGTCGAAGTAGTTCCCTTCAAAATTAGCCTTGGATGGAAAATTTCTGATAAAGTATGAAGAAGTTATGCCTGGTCAAAGTTTGGTTGACTTTTCCTAAGAAACCCTAATTTAGCAACTTTTGAGTTTTGATGAATTTGGGGGAATTCCTTGAGGAATCATGATAAACCCTTGATCAAATGATGGTTATCTCTTCAAAATGTTGATGTTGACAAAAAATATTGAAGTTTGACTGTATGTGGGCCACAGTTGACTTTTGACTTAGTACAATTGATTTTCAGGCATCTGGGCAATTGACTGAGCAAACTCCTTGTGCAAGGCATGAAACTTGACATGGATGATCTTGAGAACATATTGGGACCATGGAAAGCATTTTGGACCCTTGGACTTCAACCATCTTAATGAGGAGTGAAACCCTAGTTTGAAGCTTGTTGCCTTAGGAGGAGGATTTGTCTGGTCAATCCTTAGTCATCCTTGAGCAATTAAGGACCTCTGGAGGCATGTCTTGAGTGAAATGAGAGGGAAAAGTTTGGGGTACAACACATGGATATATCACCCTCCTCCAGGCTTCACTGGGGAATATCATATAGACTTCACTAGGGAAGCAAATGCCTCATTGTCTAGACTTCCACTGGAGATTATATTACTGACTTCAATAGGGAAGATGAAAACCACATCGTTGAGACTTCAACTGGGGATCTCGTGCTGAATTTGTTGGGGAGTACAACACCTCATCATCTAGAGGAGCCCAAAATAAATTCTTCAATATCAAGAGTAATGGTTACACAAACTTCTCTGAGGAGAAATTATGAGACCACACGAGGGTAACAACTTTAAGAGAGAAGCATTATCTCGACTTTACTTAGGGATCTAAGAAGTTTAAACAAATACCAAGAAGTCAAAATTATGGGGATTTTAAATCAAACTCCAGCATTTGGCAAGAGAAAATCCAAAAGTGGACAGTCGTTCCAACACTTCTTAGAAAAGATATTGCCTTTGTCTAGTTGCTTGGGAAACAAACAACAAAAATAATGTCGATGCTTTGCAAATGATTCTACCTCGACACACAAAGGGGGAAAGAACTTCCTTCATATGAGCAAATACCTCCCTGGGGATTCTGGGATAGAGGTTTCAGACCATGCAAACCCGAAACCAAAATAATCAACCTGGAGAAAAATATGACCCAAGATTTGACTAGGGAAAGTGGGATTACAAACCCAACACCGCACCATACATCAATTAGTGAGAACTCCAACTATTTGAGAAACACAAGAAGATCATGCGCATATCAGCAAGAGTTACCTGGGAAAACTTTCCTGGGGAATATATTTTTTCAAATTTTCAGAGTTTGTTCATCCTTGGAATCACTATTTGTGTTTTACTTGAATCATAAAATCTGAAGTAAAAGTAATTTGTAAATTCTTTTTGAAAACATTTTTATTATTAAATCTCTTTGTTTTGAAAATTACTATCAATAATAAATGGAAGCTTTGCAAATAGAATAAGATAATAACTACAAGGAATTGGATAAAAGCTCAAGCTTTATTAATAGAATGGTAGTCTGCGAATGGCGAGACTCCATGGATGATTAAAAAGTTTGGAAAATGGTAATATATTGGAAAAGATACATTGAAATACAATGACCACTATTCTCCCTAAAAACTTTGAATTCCCGAACAGCAACCTTAGTTGAAGTGTGGTGAGAATTAGAGAAGATTGTTGCTTCAATGATCAAGTCTTGTTTGACACAGTTACTTTCCAAGAAATCCCTAAATTTTTCCTAGGTTGCCCTTGTGGGTTGTCAACCTAGCGGGAAAATTTATTCTGTTTGTGTCTCATATTTTTTCCTAGACCACCCTTTCGGGTTTTCAGCCTACTGAGATGCTCCTTTTTGCCTAAGCCTCCCTTTCGGGTTTTAGACTTAGCAATTTGTTCTTTTATTTCTCTAGGTGAAGTATTTCTTGACTGTATCAGCATTCATAGGACGTGGGAACTCCTCGCCATCCATGGTTTCAAGAATTAGTGCACCACTAGAGAAGGCTTTCTTGACAACATATGGGCCTTCAAAATTGGGAGTCCTCTTACCCCTTGAATCAGTGTTAAAATACATGATATTTCTGAGCACGAGGTCGCCTTCTGTGAATTTACGAGGCTTGAACTTCTTATCAAAATCTTTCTTCATTCTCTTTTGGTATACTTGACCACGACACAAGGTCGTCATTCTCTTTTCTTTAATCAAATTCAATTGGTCAAACCTGTTCTGGACCCATTCGGCCTCTGACAATTTGGTTTCCATTATCACACGTAAAGAGGGAATCTCAACCTCAACGGGGAGTACTGCTTCCATACCATACACAAGAGAGAACGGAGTTTCCCCTGTTGAACTGAGAACGAATGTACGATACCCATGCAAAGAAAAAGGGAGCATCTCATGCCAATCTTTATAGGTAACAACCATTTTTTGGATGATCTTCTTAATGTTTTTATTAGCCGCTTCAACATCCCCATTCATCTTTGGCCTGTAAGGAGATGAATTGTGATGGACAATCTTGAATTCTTCACAAAGTTCTGCCATCATCTTGTTATTCACATTCGATCCATTGTCAGTGATAATCCTGCTTGGCACACTGTACCGACATATAAGATTATTCTTGATAAAGTGTATCACCACCTGCTTAGTGACATTAGTATAGGAAGCTTCTTCTACCCATTTGGTGAAGTAGTCTATTTCCACCTAGATGAAACGATGTCCATTTGATGCCTTGGGTTCAATCATTCCAATCATGTCAATACCCCACATAGAAAAAGGCCACGGAGAAGAAATAACATTGAGAAGCATCAGAGGCACATGAATTTTGTCAGCATATATCTGGCACTTATGGAACTTCTTTGGGAATTTGTAACAGTCAGATTCCATTGTCATCCAATAGTAACCTTCCCTAAGCATCTTCTTTGCCATTGAATGTCCATTGGCATGGGTACCAAAGGAACCTTCATGGACCTCATGCATCAACATGTTTGCTTCATGTCTATCCACGCATATGAGCAAGACCTTGTCATAATTTATTTTGTACATCACATCTTCATTAAGGAAAAAGCTACATGCCAACCTTCTCAATGTCTTTCTATCATTGTTCAACGCACCAACCGGGTATTCATGAGTCTTGAGAAAATGCTTGATATCATAATACCAAGGTTTTTCGTCTAACGTTCAATCTTCTGAAAACACATGAGTGGCCTATCTAGATGTCGAACTGTGATACGAGGCACACCGTTCCAAGTATTTACTTGATACGTAGAAGCCAAAATGGCTAAAGCATCTGCCATCTGATTCTCATCTCTGGGAAATGATGTAATTCAACTTTATTAAAGTAGGGTAATAATCTTCTAGCATAGTCTTTGTAGGGAATCAAGCCAATGTGATGAGTATCTTGTTCTCCTTTAATCTGATTTATTACCAAAGCAGAATCGTCGTATACATCTAAAATTTTGATTCTGAGATCTATAGCCTCTTCGAGACCCATGATACAAGCTTCATAGTCTACCATATTATTGGTACAATCAAATGCCAATCTTGCAGTAAAAGGGATATGTGACCCACGAGGAGTGATAATCACGGCTCTAATTCCTTTCCCATAAGCATTTACAGCTCCATCAAACACCATACTCCATCGGGATTCAGGATCAAGACCTTCCCCGGGCAAAGGTTCATCACAATCTTTTACTTTTAAAAACATCACATCCTCATCATGGAAATCACATTTAACAGACTGATAATCATCAAATGGTTGGTGAGCAAGATAATCTGCCAACACACTGCTTTTTGTAGCCTTCTGAGTACAGTATTCAATATCATATTCAGACAACAGCATCTGCCAACGAGAAATTCTTCCGGTAAGAGCAAGCTTTTCAAAAATATACATAATAGGATCCATTTTGGAAATCAACCAAGTAGTATGATTCAACATATATTGTCGCAACCGCTTTGTCGCCTAGGCCAAAGCACAACATGTTTTTTCAAGCATAGAATACCGCGACCCACAATCAGTAAAATTCTTGCTGAGATAATAAATGACATATTCTTTTCTTCCCATTTCATCTTGTTATCCCAAAATACAGCCTATAGAATTATCTAACATAGCCAGATACATAATAAATGGTCATCCTTCAATAGGAGGGAGCAAGATAGGAGGTTCAAGAAGATACTCTTTAATGCTTTCAAATGCCCTTTGGAAATCATCTGTCCACACACAACCTTGATCTTTGTTTAACAACTTGAAGATCGGATCATATGTTGTGGTAATATGGGAGATAAATCTGGAAATGTAATTCAAACGTCCAAGAAGCCTCTAACTTGCTTTTCAGTTCTTGGTGCAGACATTTCTTGAATTTCCTTAACTTTATCAATATCAACTTCAATTCCTTTCTAGCTGACAATGAAACCTAACAATTTTTCTGATCGAACACCAAAGGTGCATTTATTTAGATTCAAGCGGACACAATACTTCCTCAAATGCTGAAACAATTTCAACAAATATACTATATGCCCTTCTTTATTCTGAGATTTGGCGATCATATCATCAACATATACCTCAATTTCCCTGTGCATCAGATCATGGAATAGGGTTGTCATAGCCCTCTGGTACGTTGCACCAGCGTTCTTCAACCCGAAGGGCATCACTTTGTAATAGAATGTTCCCCGGGGTGTGATAAACGTTTCTTTTTCCATGTCCTCAGGAGCCATTCTGATTTGATTGTATCCGGAAATCCGTCCAGGAACGAGAATACTTTGAATTTTGTTGTACTGTCAACTAACATATTAATATGTGGCAATGGAAAGTCATCTTTTGGACTAGCTTTGTTTAAATCTCTATAATCAACGCACATGCGAACTTTTCCGTCTTTCTTTAGTACCGGGACAATATTGGCAATCCACTGAGGTTACATTGATGTCACAAGAAAACAAGCATTAATCTGCTTTAAAAGTTCTTCTTTAATTTTCACTGCCATATCAGGGTGAGTTCTTCGCAACTTCTGCTTGATTGGTGGGCATTTTGGCTTTAGCGGCAAATGATGTTCTACAATATTAGTATCCAACCCAGGCATGTCTTGGCAAGACCAAGAAAAGATATCCACATACTCTTTCATAATTCAATCAACTTGTGCTTCACATTAGGGTGAAGCAATGCTCCAATCTTGACTTCTTTTGGATCTTCCTCTGTACCCAAATTGATTGTCTCCAATGGCTCTTTATATGGTTGAATGGTACTTTCCTCGCGCTCAAGCAACCGTGATACCTCTTTTGGGATTTCATCATATTCTTCTTCTTCATCCACATACACAGGATATTCAAAGTTGGGAGAGGGTGCAGGGTCATTGTACTCAATAGGTTTTTTAATTAATCTGCAGATATGATTTATGATTGATTTTAGAAACTGACACATATAGCAAGTGATTGTGCATATTTATTTACAGTTATTATTTACTTTGAAAGGATTTTTATGATTACCATTTTCCAAGAAAAAGCATAAAATAAAGACACAATTTGGGAATCAAAAACAACTTTTATTAATGATTTTAAAGATCAAAACAACATATATGCCCATACAATATCAATACTTTCACCTTGGGAAGAGTGAAAGATTTTTGAAAATACCAACAAAAAAATTACTTTGAAATGTGAATGCAAGAAGGAATATCAATAGTGATCCAATTTTGGACTCTGATTCCATGTGTCACGTACTTAGGCATATATTTCTCTGATTCACCTTCCAGAATAGCGTTGATCCTTGGAGTAGTTGGATGAAGATGACCCCCACTGTGAAAGAAGTCTTGATATTTTCCCAAAGCAGACTTCAACTTCACGATTTCATTCTTCATGGAGAAACCTAGACCAGTGCCATTCCTGTTCACAGGAGGATCAATGACCTGCCCCCACACCTTGCTAGGGCCTTTCCACACCACCTGCTGCGCATCCTTAAACGAGGCTACGAAATTCTCATTCTTCCTTACATTATCAACGGACAAAGCTTGGAACTGAGTTCCAACAGCGGCTTCGTCAGCTTCTACAATGCTAAAGGAGGACAAATGAGATATCAAAAGAGCTTCTTCTCCATTCATGATGACCACCTTTCCTTCACGAACAAGTTTCAGCTTTTCGTGCAAGGTTTAAGTAACAACTCCTGCTTCATGGATCCACGGTCTTCCCAATAAACTGTTGTAGGCGAGAACAATATCCATAACCTGGAAAGTAATCTGGAATAAGTGCGGACCTATGTGAATAGGCAAATCTACTTCTCCGATGACAGACTTCCTTGAACCATCAAAAGCTTCCACTATTATTCCACTTAGGCGCATGGGAGTTCCCTGGTACTTAAGCTTCATGAGTGTGCTCCTTGGTATGACATATAAATCAGACCCATTGTCAATCAACACATAGGACAAAGAGTCATTCTTACAATTCATGGAGAAATTGAGAGCCAGGTTATGGTTCCTTCCTTTATTGGGAAATTCGTCATCACAAAAACTCAGGTTATTACAAGATGTAATATTCCCCACAACACTGCTGAACTGGTCCAAAGACATATCACTTTCCACAAAATCTTGATCCAACACTCTCATGAGAGATTCTCGATGGGCAGAAGAGTTCATTAAGAAGGCTAGAATGGATATCTTAGATGGAGTTTTCCATAATTGATCTACAATCTTGTAGTCACTCATCTTGATAATTTTCAACAAGTCGTCCACATCATTTTCCATATTAGAGCTACTAGATCCCCCACCACTTTCTTAGGTTTAAGACTTTCAACAACCCTTTTATCATAATTAACATTCCCTCGAATGACAGGGGCGAAAACCCGACCACTGAGGGTCAATCGAATGGCTTCAGCAATATTCTTGACATCTGACAAAGGTTGGATAGGAATTTCCCCACCATCTTCCAGGATAGTTGCATTGTATTTATATGGCACAACTTTTTCTAATTTATATGGGACAGGACCAGGCGGGCAAATAACCACTGGAGCAACAACTGGCTTTCTATGATAATCAATTTCTATAGGGGCGGGAATACAAAACACAGAACAATAACATTCACCACTTATTCAGAATAATTAGACATCACAGAATCATTGTTAAAGAACGTATCTTCATCAGAAGAAAAGAACTCATATGCAGAAACATATTCATCATCTGACATGGTCTCGACCAAGAAATATTCAATCACATTAACTCTATTATAATCATCTCTATTTCTTGTGACTTTGATAGTTCCATTATCTAACAACAATTAAATGCCTCATTCTTACTATAGAACAACCACGAGAATCCCTGCAGCAGATCTGACAAGACCCATAATGGTGTTCTTTTTGGCCATCCATGTGACAGAATGTAGCATGCAGCTGTACCAAATCATCATTCATATAATTCACATCAAAAATCCAGAATTCACTGGGATATCCATAGACCATATTCACATCTTCTTCGTACTCAGCCCTTGGCCTGATTATATGAATGAGACCTTCGTCCATCATTTCTTGAAGATCAACTTTTATTTTATCACATTCCTGGATATTTGTACTGAAAATACTACAACCAGCATGGTCGTGCGTATAATAGCTGAATTCAGAGATCAACATGCATCTTCACCAAATCCCCTCTAACTAGGTTGATATCAAAAATTTGGAAGTCCCCAGGACAACCAACAACCATATTTACAGCATTTACACCTCCATGTTTAGGCAAAGGATTATCTTTCACATTAGGACCAACATCTTTAAAGGATAGGAGGCCAGATCTCACCATCTTCTGTACTTCATATTTCAAGGGATAAAAGTTTTCGATGTTGTGCCCTGAGGCTCCTTGATGAAAAGCACAAGTCTGATATGCCTTATAATACCAAGGGTAAAGGTGAAGGTATAACAGAGGAGGCCTGGTTTGAACCAACTTCTTTTGAATCAAAGCTGGGAATAACTCTGCACGGCTCATTGGAATAGAGTCAAAAGCTTATATCTTCTGACTTTGTCCTTGATTTCCCTGAGGAGGTGGTCTCTGATAGGCAACAGTAGTTGGAGCTACATTGACAACTGGAGTTACAGAAGCAACATATTGTTGGTACCGATGATGTCTTCTAGGTGGTCTAATCTTCCTTTCCTTAATGACATCATTCATTTCACTTTCTTTCTTTCGAGAAAACCCCTATGATGACTTCTTTGTCCCTTCGTCTTTCATCAAGAGTCCTTCTCTGACAGCTTCTTCTAGACGAACACCCATGCTCACCATCTCAGTGAAATCACTCGGCGCACTGGAGACCATCCTTTCATAATAAAATGATCTAAGGGTTTTCAGGAAGACCTTGGTCATTTCTTATTCTCCCACCAGGGGTACCACCTGGGCAGCTATCTCGCGCCAATGTTGCACATATTCTTTGAATGACTCCTTGGCTTTCTGAACCATTGCTCTCAATTGGTCACGATCAGGCGCCATGAACATATTGTACTTATACTGTTTGATGAAGGCTTCCCATAGATCATTGAAGGTGCGGATATTGATTCTGTCCAAACTCATATACCACTTCAAGGCGGCACCAGTTAAACTATCCTGGAAGAAATAAATAAGCAAACATTGATCATCATTATGGGTGGACATCTTTCTGATATACATCACTAGGTGGTCACGAGGACAAGAGTTTCCCTTGTACCTCTCAAATTCTGACACTTTAAACTTCGCTGGCACCTTTACATTAGGAACTAAGCAGAATTCACCGACGTTCTGTCCAAATAATTCTTTTCCTTGAAAAGCCTTTATTTCCTTCTGCATCTCATTGAACTGATCTTGAAAATCATCCAATCAGTCATAGAAACCCACACTTTCACTCTGTGAAGGAACAAGACGATAAATTTCATCATTAACAAACGACATAGCATTCACCGTAGGAGGTGCAGTATAATGGATCTCATTTTTAGCAGCAGGAGTAACATGCACCACAAGAGGTGCAGGAACAAAAGCAACTTGGGAAAATGGAGCAACTTAAGCATCAAGATTGTGACCTTCTGGCATGAAATTTTCAGGCATTCCCCATGGGTAACCTTGAGGTATACAGTTTTGAGCAGTAGTAACTAGAGTAATAGAAATGGGAACTGACAAAACTTCGGAAGCAACCATTATTTATTGTGGTTGGGCAGACGGAGGAACGAGTGGTGGCTGATTCTGAGCAGCCACCAGTGATTCCATCAAAGCAGTCAGATTGGACATACCGGCCTTCAAAGCAGTAACTTCTTTGCGTAGCTTACAATTTTCTTGTTCAAGATTCTCCATTTTCTTCCTGAATTAGCCCGAGTATTATATCGGTGAGACAACTTGCTGAACAAAGTAGAGAAACACAGTAAGACAGCTGGGTATGAACAGAAATGCAAGAAATATGTGAAAAATGATGCATGATATGTAATGCATATGATTTATTTATCATTATTAATATTTCAAGGGACTCAAAGAATTCTAGACGATTTGCAAACATTAAAGTACTTGCACATTTTGAAATACTGAAAATTTCAATTATAATAACTTCATAATGAATTACAACTTTTGGTACAAGTTTCAATAATCCTAAGTACAAGAGAATATAGAATCTAAAATCCTAAGGAGGAAAAGCTGATGAAGATCTCTCCGCACACTGACGCTTTCCCATGAGTCTTGTGATCTGAGCCTTCAACTGCTTGTTCTCTTCTGCATACCTGTCGGCGACTTCTTTCTAATCACCCAAGTCAGGAAGTGAGAAACTAGGTTCGAACCAAGCTCTAGAGGAAAATAAATCCTTTTTCCTCTCCATCATCTCCATAGCATGACTCTCAAGAACCTCAATCAAGTCATCCTTCTCTTTCAACTTTGTTTGATAGGTCATCTCTAAAGTCTGACACTTGTTCTTCCAGGCTTCCTTCTCATGCTGCATCCTAGCCAAGGCAAGCTGAAGTTCTTCCATATCATCTAAGAGGGGAAGAGAAGTCTTCAGAAACATATCAGGTATAGGTTCTTCACGGGAATATGGCATCTTCAATTGAATTTCCCTTGCTTGTACCCACCGAAGATGAGGCTCCAAAGAAACAACTCCTCTTGGTCCCAAGTCCTTTCTATTCTTCCTATGAATATCGCGCCAAGCCTTTGTAATTTTCTCCTTAGATTCCTTGTGATTTTATCCTTCCTTGAGAAAGAAACCGCTTAGATGAATACTATTTGGCTTATCTCTTATCGGATATCCTAGTTGACGATGTGCCAGAACGAGATTGTAGTTAATTCCTCCCTTTGTACCAAGAAGAGGTACATTGGGGAAACTACCACAACTATCAATAATCTCCACATCATAATAAGCCCGATATACCAAACAATGTTGGAATGAGTGAGAGCCATAATCTTCGGAGCCCAACGAGGTTCCTTCTTGATATCCCAGAAAGCATCAGACCGAGGTAAGTGAGAAATAAACCACTGATATAACAAAGGCGTGCAAAAAATGATCATCCTTCCATGATAAAAATTCCAAAGATGAATGGAATAATAAGTATCTCCTAATAATGTAGGAACTGGATTATTAATCAAAAAGATCCTGATGGCATTGACATCTACAAATTTGTCGACATTAGGAAATAAGAACAACCCATAGGCAAGTAGAGCAAAGATAGCCTCAAAAGCAACTATACTCTTCATCCTAGCAAAGTAGCGAGCTTTCTCTAATAAAAACTGAGCGGGTAATCCTCTAATCCCTCAATTAGTAGTCACGTTAGCCTCAATCTCAGACTTTCCTAAATGAATCATGGCAGCAATCTCATGAGACTTGGGCTCTCCCTCTAAACCAGTAAAAGGAACACGATTGGTAACAGGTAAACCCAGTAGGTAAGAATACTCCTCGAATTTAGGCATCAGCTGATACCCATGGAAAGTAAAACATCGATACATCAGATCATAAAACTGGACTAAAGTATAAAGAATACCCTCCTTCATCATGAGCTTCATAAGAGACACGATGGATCCGTACTTTTTCCAAAAATCTGTAGAGTTCTCGATCTCGGGAATCAAACTCATTAATTCATCTATCTTAGTATTCTTGAACTTGTACTTCTGATTCTTTCTTTTTCCAGAATCCATGGTTCAAAAGTACCTGATATATTTGCAAAAAGTCAACTTTAAGTCCCTTGAAACAATTGTTTTAAAGGATGCTCATGGGTGAATGAATGCATGATGCAAATATCACACACAATATCACAAATATAGGGGTTCATAGGTTCGACGTCACGAGCATGAAGTCAAAGGTACTACCCACAAGGTATGGACTAATAGTTTATCACCTGCCGAACAAGGTTCTAAAAGGTTCCCAGAGTCTACATCCTTCCTTCGGATATTACCAACGTCTCGATTAACTCAATAATTAATATTATTCTCAGGAAAAACTTGTCTGAGTGTAGTATTGCGTGACAACAATTTCTGGATTACTCTGTCATAGTTTTCGCACTACGCCTAAAAGGCCAAGATTGGTTAAGGGTTCTACGATCCTCAGCTTCAGCAGGCTCCCAGGTCGAAAGCAGCACGTCTTCTTGATTACTCAGTAAACGATACTACAGTTAAAGAGGCCTCCACTGGGTGGGGGATCTCATGCCTCCTTTTTTGGGATTACTCCCTCAAAGTTAACATGATTATACCGCCCGTCATATCTTAAGTTTGCCCAAGTTTGGGTAGAGGACTTATGAGAAATCACCAAGCACTCTAAAAACCAGAAAAAACCCAGACAAACATATATACAACATATAATATACAACAAATATAGCACATACACAAATAAACAAAGATAAGCTCAACCCACTTAGAGATGGACCATCATTTAGTCTATTTATCCCCAGTGAAGTCGTCATTTTTCTGTAGCAGTAGAAATGTTGACACTAAGCCATTGGATTGACTTAACTCGCACATATCAAATAAAAATTGCCACCGTGCTTTATTGTTTCTAGAGGAATGGAAAAAGAGCGAATAACCTAAAAAGAGGGGAGAGAATCTAGGTACGGGGGTTTGTTATGCAAAGGGAAAATATTAGCACCCTAAACATCTATGGTACTCCGCAGGAACCTCTTTGAAATTTTTTGTATTTTGGCTATAATTGTTGTATAAAAAAATAGATGGTGGAGATGGGAAAAGAAATATTTTTACAATTTTGCACCCGCCGCAGTTGCGAACCTTTAGTACCTACGTACCACCTTCCGTGCAATAGGGGATCAGGGTACTCGTAGTTCACCTTAAAAATTTTAAAACACAAATGTGTTGGTTAATTTTAAGAGATGAGACATCATCGTCATATCCGAGTGGAATGCATACTTACTACCCACGATTATGAGAAATGAGAATTTGCGTCATTTCAAAGTGGATGATATAGCTTGTATTTAAAAATCAATAAAGCTTCGCTCAACACCCAAGTGGAAAATATCTCACTTCACTACATATCATAGAAGTATAGTAGCTCGCATCACTACAAGGATTGACAAGAGTCTAAACTTTTGAGAAAAGTTTAAGGTAAAAAGCCAAAGTTGTAAAATGGTTTGAATGATATTGATTGACTTTTAGTCTTCTATCAAAAATGTCAAAGTATGATTAAGTTGATTAAAGTTTTTTTAAGAAAATATTTTTGAAAATGCATGAACCTAAGTCCAAGTTTATTATGAAAGCGGTTTGAGTTAGAAAATAAGAAGAGTTTTGAAAAGGAGGGAGAAGATTTTTGAAATTAAAGAAGATGGGAGGAGATGAAGGGAGTATCCTAAACCATAATGTAAAAGCTAGGGAAAAGAACCGTCTAACCAACAAGAAGCAAACACTTGACATAAAGAGTCAATGTAGAATTCTCATCCTTTGGATTGAAACCAAGCAAGCAAAGATATTAAACCTCTTAACAAGCTTCAGATGCATTAAGTCTTCACAAAAATTGGGCCGAGTAACGACTGTATATAAAGAAATTCTCAATCTCAGACAAAGCATATAATCAGAATAACCTGTTGTGATACAGTGGCAGAACCGACTGTTTATACTGGTTTTGCATTTTTTGTTCACAAATGTTGCGGTAAGCAAGAGTCTCCACCGACTTTTCTTTTATCCAACAAAGGAAAGGGTGAAAAGAAAAAAAAAATACCTTTTTCGAGATTTTCTGACTACGGGGGGTATATTATGGAAAGGGAAGGTGTTAGAACCCTTTCCATCTGTGGTTTTCCATGGGCTCTTAGGTACTTGCACATTTTTGAAAATTATTTTCGTGTTTATGTGTTTTGAAAGATTTTGTTTGCTTTATGATAGCTCTTGTAACAGTCCTCAAGAGTGTGATAAAGCGTTTTTGAAAAGAAATTTGAAAGTGTGTAAGTGTAAAAAGAATCAGATTTGAGCAAGTACTTAAGAATTGTCTACCTACTCGAAAAAGGCGTTCTTTTCCTCCTTTCCTTTAGATAGTGCTATCCTACTATTAGTGAGTAGGTAGCCCTATCATTGGACGTTGGGGGACTATCGAAAGGGACGTTTATGGTCATTGAAGGCAACATGTAAGGATACCTTAGTATTTCAAAGGGACTGTCATCATGTAGGAAACATCGAGGGACAAGATCATTTCTCGTAGGAAACTTAAGGGACATTAAGGGAATATGATCTTTATGATGACTGTAAACTGAGGGTCTTTGCTAAGATATCCCTACGTTCGAGGGACATTACCATTTCTGAAGGAAACAAGTGAGGAAATACCCTAGGGGTGCAAGTGTGCAATAGTGCTCTTTCAAGTATTTTATCTTGATGTTAGTGATATAATGATTGATTGATTAATTTTTGTCATGCATACCTAATTTACTAACAGTTTATATACAAGCATATAAGAAATATAAAAGCGAGAAATAAAGTTCCTACAACTATTACAAGGCTTAGGTGTAGTTACATAAATAATGACTGAAAAGTAAAGTGCGGAAATTAAAAACCCTAATTAAACTATTACAAACCGGGCACAGTTACATAATAAAAAATAATCGTATGAAAAATAACGCACAAAAATTTAGACGAGAATAAGTTCTAAACCCTAAAAGTCTAATTGCCTATTAAAAATATTTTGATGTTTCTTTTTTTGAAAGATTTGAAATTTACCCTAATCTCTAATTAATTTTAAATTAAGGAAAACAAATTAAAGTTAATTAAATTGAATTAATTTGCAAAAATTAAATTTTTTTTAAAAACTCTAAGTCTTATTTTTTATGATTTTATGATTTTTTTAAAAAAGAATAAACAAAAAAATATAAACTAAATAAAAAAAGAATAAAGAAATTAAAAAATGGGTCTGGGGGGTGAGAAACCCAAGTTGGGGGTATGCTGTTGAATTTTGCCAATGCCCAGATCTGGAGGCCCATAGCTAACGTATGGTTTGGTGTTGCTGTGTTAGGGAGGTCCACCATGGGGAAGCATCATTGGGCGCTGGATCTAGAGGATGAATGATCCAATGGCTGAGCATGAGGGTCTATGGTGCGCATGCTGGAGCTAGAAGTGCTGGATCTGCATGTACAAATCAGAAAAATAATATGCAGGAGGCAAGGGTCGAACCCCTGACCTCCCACACGCATAATGCCTTAACTCCATTGTTCTTGGCACTGGATCATACTGCACATTCGTTAACATAAATGAAATAAAATATAATAATATGAAAACCAAGCCAAATGTTTTGACTTGTCCACGCGTGCCCTTCAGTGGGCCCCTGGAATTTTAAATGGACCAATTAAACAAAAGGTTTGTGCCACACAATGCTTCGCCTGAGTCAAAACCCTAGGGACGCCGGAGTTAACACTCCGGTCGTCTTCTCCGGCATGCCTCCATCATCAATCCTGCAAAATAGCCATATTAAACGCAAAAGAAGGACCCTACCCCCCTAATTTGAGGGTTGTGAACCCAGTGGTGGTGTCCATTTGGTCTGAAAGTCCCTGTACAGGGAGATACGAAGCTTGTCGTTCTCTACGCCCTAATAATGGAAAATGGCTATTTATCCATCAAAGCTTATCAACGATTGTCCACACCTGTTCCTTTCCCTCTTTTGATCATGTTAATGGAGTTAGAACGGATTGAAACAAACTATAATTAAAAATACGAAAAACAAAAAAAATATGAAAATATGAAAATATGAATCATGCATGGTGAGTTTCAGCGTGCTATGGAAATGGATGATGATCCATACTTACCTATTCTTACCTCAAGAATACCAAGGAGTGATTAAAAGGCTTTGAAACTGGCTACAAATCTGAATACGAATGACACACTTTTTTGAAATTTTTGGTGAAATATTAGGGTTCTTGTGAGACAAGTTGCGCCTCTTTTTTAGGTCTGGAATTGTTGTGCATATGTAGTATATCTCATTAAGTTAAAACACAGCCGAAAGAATCAATTCTAATCATGTTTTTTAAAGCATAAAGATTTGCTTCAAAACTTGCTAAAATAAGCAGATCTCCTTCTCCTTTTGTCCCATGCATTTTTTCTTTGACATGCCAACCTATCTTATCCCTTATTTGATGAGAAAAAGATTCTCAAATCATATCTTACATAATTTCCATTATTTCTTTATTTCATTTTGAATTTTAATGAATAAAAATCAAAATAAATAAAAAAAATAATGAAATAATGTATGAGTGATATCAAAGGTCATGGGCCATGTTAAGAACAAGTTTCAAGCATGAAAACACGGGCCCATGTGGAAAAAATTCAAGTTTGGTCAATATTGGCTTCATGCACTTTTCCAAAATTGCTCAACTTTAGTAATGCATATCTCTGTCATTTTTAATCCTAAGAGGGTGTTCTTGGAAATTTTGGAGAGCTTCGGATGTCCTCTAAACAACCTTTTTGGTTTCATCTCAATTGGATCCTCCATATTCATGTAAGGAGCTTTGACCCAAAAGGTGTTTTTGTTGACTTTTTGAAAGGACCTATAATGTCTGAGCTTGTATCTTTTAACTGGGGCATTTCTTGATCTTTGGGGCTGAAGAGAAGTTGTATGTAATTGGATTATCTTCAAAATGATCTTTGGTGGAAGAATCTTTGATAAAGTATGAGAAAGTTATGCCTGGTCAAAGTTTTGTTTACTTTTCCTATAGAAACCCTAATTTGCCATTTTTGACCTTTGATGAGTTAGGAGCATTTCTTGCGGAATCATGATCAACCCTTGATCAAATGATGGATATCACTTCAATGTGGATGTTGACCAAAAATCTTGAAGTTTGACTGTATATAGGCCACAGTTGACTTTCGACCTAGTATAATTGATTTTCAGGCATTTGAGCAGTTGATTGGGCAAACTTGTTGTTCAAGGCATGAAATTTGGCATGGATGATATTGAGGACATATTAGAACAGTGGAGAAAATTTGTGATCCTTGGGACTCACACATCTTGCTTAAAATTGAAACCCTAGTTGAGGTTCATTTCCTTAGAAGGAGAATTTGTCTGGTCAATTCTTAGTCATCCTAGGGCAAGTTAGGGATCTCAAAGGACATGTCTTGAGTAGAAAGAAAGGGAAAATTTTTGGGTACAACAGCTGCCCCTGTTCAATCTTCTTAAAACTGAGGATGTAGATTGGATGGACTGCCTTTCGTGATCTGAAGGTGGAAGATGATTGAACACTAGAGTGCCCAAAAATTTGCACTCGTCTGAAATGATACTTGATTGTGTAGATAATATCGGGAATGGGCTTACAGATGCCATTTGGAGAAGATAACAGAAGATCGTCAAAGATGGGCTTAAAGATGCCATCTGGAACAATGTTGATTTCATGAGATATTCCTTTATGAGGATTCTTATTCCTGTTATTGAGGAGGACTCCATTGAGGAATGTTGGTCTTTGTTCGGTAAATAGAGTTTAGGAGTTTTAGTTGTCCATTACTTTATCGGGGAATCATCTCTTGATTGAAGTGACGACAGTGAACTGCTATCTGGTCAGGATCCAGGCTTCACAGTGACTTGCTAATGATAATAAGGCTAACTGCTATATGGTCGTATTCCAGACTTCACAATGCTTTACTGGGGAAACGTGAAATTAATTTCTATTTGGTCGGACTCCAGGCTTTGAAATTTCTTTAACTGGAATAGAAATTAGAAAAATCTTGGTGTCGATTTAACTGAACCAGAGAAAGATATTGAGTTGTCTTCAAATGGAATGGAAATCAAGAAAATCTTAGTATCGATTTAGTTGAACCAGAGGAAGGTCTTGAATTAACTTTAACTCGAATGGAAATCAGAAAAATCTAGTTTTGATTTAACTGAACCAGACAAAAGTCTTGGAATATCTTCAACTGGAATAGAAATCAGAGAGATCTTAGTATCGATCTAACTGAACCAGAGAAGGTCTTGAATTAACTTTGATTGGAATGGAAATCAAAAGAATCTTAGTATCGATTTTACTGAACCAGACAAAAGTCTTGGAATATCTTCAATTAGAATAGAAATTAGAGAGATCTTGGTATCGATCTAACTGAACCAGAGAAGGTCTTGGATTAACTTTGATTGGAATGGAAATCAGAAGAATCTTAGTATGGATTCAACTGAACCAAACAAAAGTCTTGAAATATCTTCAACTGGAATAGAAATCAGAAAGATCTTAGTATCGATCTAACTGAACCAGAGAAGGTCTTGTGAGGACATCTTTCTAAGGAAAATGCTGAAATAGCCCTTCATCAGACGTAGCTTTTGAGAAGACTACTAGGTCACGTAAGTAGTCAACGGTGTTTGTTGATTTGATCTTTCCTGAAAATGGTAAAGAGTTAGTCGTATGGAATGTTATGATGTATGAAATGCACTGTGATAATGGTCTCAAAATAAATGAGATTATGTTGTATGCGATGTGTATGTCCATGCCATGATGTATGAATATGGGATGTTATTGCGATATTTCTTAGTCAGGGAGAGTAAATCCCGGACTACTGCTGAAGAGTATTGGGAAACTGAATCCTTCATTTCCGCTGGGGATGATGAATGGAGATGATTTGTTGGGGATTTCCCCTTTCTGTTTGAGAATATTCTGTCGGGGATTGACTCTGTGGAGAGAGATAATGCTTTGTTGGAAGGTTTTACTGATATAGAGAAATAAACTTTGTTGGGTAATAAACTTCCGTAGTTAGAAAAATAAACTCTACCGCGGAGAGGGTTTTATAAACTGTTTAAGATTATAAAGCCCGGGGCTGGGGAATACAGATTTCAGCTCTCTGAGGGAACTTGGCTGGAGGAAGTAATTCCTGCTTGGGGAAGAAGAGATCAAAACCTTGGTTGTTTCTACTCTGTGGGGAACAAAGACGTCATGGGGTCGTATGTAATGGTGACTTCGTCTCAAAATGTCTCTGCCCATGTACCATGCTGGAAAGATAACTGTCGGGACTACAAATGGATTTTTTAGACTTTTCCCCGTTTCTTAGAGTCGTTAGCAACTGTCTTTCTGTTTTTTATGCAAGTATTTGTGAATAGTAATCATATTTAAATGCACATGTAAAAAATTATCATTGGACGTTTTTGCAAAACAAAACAGAAAAACAAAAACAAATAGTTTTGTACTTTCAAAGAAATGATTTGTATTTATTTATGAAGTTCACCTATAACAGGCATTTTATACAAAGAGACTGGCGTTCTAGTAGGAGAACACCGTCGTAAAAAAATGAAAACTACACAAAATAGTGTATAAAGAGAAAACAGCTATGTGTAATAATCCCATTGAGTTTTAATTCTGATATTGCCCCTATGTCCTTGAGTGTCTCATTATTTTGCTACTCATCCGAAGCTGACTGAATTGGTCGGTACCGTTTGAGCTTGATAGTTGATACTGAGGTCTGGTCGCAAGGTGATCCAATGGGACATAGTTGTACGCTTCAAATCCCTAACTTTTGCATGGACCTCCATTTCGGGTTTTCAGTCCACCGGGATACCCTTTTTTTCCCAAGCCGCCTTTTCAGGTTTTCGACTTGCCAGGTGTACAATTTTTTTTGTATTTATCCCTAATTTTTTCTCAAACCCTTTTGGTTCGCTGGGATGACCTTATTTTTTCCTAGGCCAGTCAACCTAGCGGGTCTTTATTTACGCATAGTATCTTTTCACTATTCCCGCATTCACATGGTGAGGAAGGTCGTCACCATCCATGGTGGTCAGAATCATGGCCCCACCGAAAAATATGCTTTTGATTACAAATGGCCCTTCGTACGTGGGAGTCCATTTGCCCCTGGGATCACCTTGTGGTAGTATGGCGCGCTTGATTACTAGATCACCCACTTGATATACCTGACGTCTGACCTTTTTATTGAAAGCCTTGATCATTCGTTTTTGATACATTTGACCATGACAGACAACAGTAAGCCTTTTCTCATCAATCAGATTCAGTTGATCAAGTCGAGTCTGGATCCAATCGTCTTCGTTCAAACCCGCATCCTTCATGATCCTCAAAGAAGGAATCTGGACCTCAATAGGTAGAACAACCTCCATACCATATACCAGAGAATAAGGTGTTGTCCCTGTTGATGTACGTGCTGAGGTGCGGTAACCATGAAGAGAAAATGGTAACATCTCATGCCAGTCTTTGTATGTCACTGTCATCTTCTGTATGATTTTTTTAATATTCTTGTTAGCAGCCTCTACAGTGCCATTCATCTTCGGCCGGTAAGGAGAAGAGTTATGATGTCGAATCTTGAATTGCTTACAGAGTTCGGTGATCATTGTATTATTGAGATTTGTACCATTGTCTGTGATGATTCTCTCTGGCACACCATACCGACAAATCAGGTTATGCTTGATAAACCGCGCCACAACATTCTTGGTAACAGTAGCAAATGAAGCATCCTCAACCCACTTCATGAAGTAATCAATGGCGACTAGGATAAAGTGATGCCCATTAGAAGCGGTAGGTCTAATCTATCCGATCATGTCAATGCCCCACATTGGAAAGGTCCAGGGAGCCGTCAAGACATTCAAGGGAACCAGAGGTACATGTACTTTATCAACATAAATCTGGCATTTGTGACAAGTTTGGGAATGCTGATAATAGTCTGATTCCATAGTGGACCAATAGTATCCTACCCGTAGGATCTTTTTAGCCATGGTGTGTCCACTAGAGTGGGTGCCAAAGGTACCTTCGTGTAATTCTTCCATAATCTTATCTGCTTCGCTCTTATCTACGCATCAAAGTTAAGTAGAGTCATGGTTGCACTTGTAGAGGATTCCATTACTGAGGAAGAACTTTGCGGAGAACCTTCTTAGAAACTTCTTATCATTGACAGATGCCCCCTCAGGATATTCTTGAGCCTCAAGATACCTTTTTACTTCGTGGAACCAAGGTCTATCTTCTACTTCTTCAGTATAAATCTCATAGCAATATGTTGGTTCGTCCAATCTCTCAATAGTGATCCGAGGAGCTTCGTTGTCCCATATGACTTTGAACATGGACGACATAGTAGCTAGTGCGTCCGCTAACTGGTTCTCTTCTCGTGGAAAATATTCAAAGGTGACCTCTTCAAAGTGTGGAAGCAATTTCAGCACATGTTCTTTGTAAGGAATGAGATTAGGGTGCTTCGTGTCCCACTCCCCTTTGATTTGACTTATTACCAAGGCTGAATCCCCGAATACACTTAATAACTTGATCCTTAGGTCAATAGCAGCTTTGAGACCCATGATGCATGCCTCATACTCCGCCATATTGTTAGTACAGTTGAAACATAATCTGGCTGTGAAGGGATTGTGACAGCCCTCGGGGGATATGATTATAGCACTGATGCCATTGCCGAGTGCGTTGGAAGCTCCATCAAAAACCATAGTCCATCGAGATCCTTCCTCAGGTCCTTCATCCGGTCCAGGTTCTTCACAGTTATTCACTAACATAATATTCTCATCCGGGAATTCAAAGTTCATGGATTGGTAGTTATCTACCGCTTGATGAGCCAAACGATCAGCTAATACACTTCCCTTGATTGCTTTCTGGGTCGTGTATTGGATATCGTATTCGGTCAGGATCATTTTCCATCTTGCTATTCTTCCGGAGAGAGAATGCTTCTCGAAGATGTACTTAATCGGATCCATATTAGATATCAACAAAGTAGTGTGGGTCAACATATACTGTCTTAGTCTGCGAGCAGCCCATGCCAAAGCGCAACAAGTTTTCTCGAGCAGTGAGTACCTTGTTTCACAGTCGGTAAACTTTTTTCTAAGGTAGTATATTGCATGCTCTTTTTGACTGGACTCATCATGCTGCCCTAGCACACACACCATTGAATTATCTAACACTGTTAAGTACATTATCAAAGGTCTTCCTTCAATCAGAGGCATCAGAATTGGAGGCTCTTGAAGGTATTCCTTGATTCTCTCGAAGGCAGTATGGAATTCGTCATTCCATTTTACCACTTGATCTTTCTTCAGGAGTTTGAAGATAGGCTCACAAGTAGCAGTTAAATGGGAAATGAATCTGGCAATGTAATTTAGGCGTCCCAAGAAGCCTCTAATCTCCTTCTCAGTGTGAGGAGAAGGCATCTCTTGTATGGCCTTTACCTTTGCAGGGTCTACCTGAATGCCCTTGTCACTAACAATGAAACCTAGAAGTTTACCAGACCTTACCCAGAACGTGCACTTGTTCGGATTTAACCTCAGCTTGTACGTCTTCAACCTATCAAACAGATTTTGTAGATGGTCAAGGTGCTCTTTCTCAGTTTGAGACCTGGCTATCATGTCATCAACATAGACCTCTATCTCATAGTGAATCATGTCATGAAACAAAGCTACCATGGATCGCTGATAGGTTGCCCCGGTGTTATTCAACCCAAACGACATCACTTTGTAGCAGAAAGTGCCCCATTACGTGACGAAGGTTGTTTTCTCCATGTCTTCGTGTGCCATTTTGATCTGATTGTAACCAGAGAAACCATCCATGAAGGAAAATATCTTATGCTGCGTGATGTTGTCAACCAGAACGTTAATGCGGGGAAGCGGAAAGTCATCCTTGGGGCTTGCCCTATTCAAATCTCGGTAGTCCACACACATCCGTAGCTTGTCGTCCTTTTTAGGCACCGGGACTACGTTAGCAACCCATTGGGGATAAGAGGTGACAGCTAGGAACCCAGCGTTGAACTATTTCATAACTTCTGCTTTGATCTTCTTTGACATTTCAGGGTGAATACAACGGACCTTCTGCTTTACCAGAGGGCAATCTTCTTTAGTTGCCAGACGATGAACCACAATATCCGTGTCTAGTCCTGGCATATCTTCATATGACCAGGAAAAGATCTCAACATAATCATGCAACATCTGTATCAATCGCTGTTTGACATTAAGCTCCAAATTTTCACCTATCTTGACTTCTTTTTTGTTCTCTTATATGCCCAAGTTTATTGTCTCAACTGGCTCTTCATGAGGCTGTATAGACCTTTCTTCCTGCTATAACAGTCTAGCAAGTTCTCCGGGTACCTCACAATCTTCCTCACCTTCGTCCTTGGCTTGGTTGATCGGATTTTCAAAGTCATAACCGGCAATAGCAGAACTGTTATCAATGGGATCCATAGTGGATATGGATATGCAGTTTGATACGTGAGTGTGTGTAAGAGCATAGCTGTATTGATAAAGTAAAAGCAGAAAATAAAAACAGAGAGCGAGAAATTTGTATGCAAAAACGTCCAATGCTTTATGACATATGAGATTAAAACATGATAACCCTCACAAATAAACCATTGTGCCTCAGGTAAGACACATGGCCATAGAGTTTATATTGTTTATTACATATCCAAAAACAAGAAAGATAATTACTTATGAATAAAAGTAATTGGTACAAAGTCCTTTAACGTCCAGTTACTGGGTCTACCGTTGGTAGTGGGGAATATCTAGCTATCCACATCATAGCTACTGTCAGCATCTTCTGTGGTGGAGACCACATCAATAGCATTGATTCCCGAGCCATTTTTGGGCATGGGTGCCGTTATGACGTTGGGAGTCTCAGGGGGATCAAATTCAACCTCCTTCGCATCAATAAGGTCTTGCTCCTTGTTCTTCAAAGCCCAACAGTCGTTTGTATCATGGCCTGGACTTTTTGAAAGGTAAGCACAACGAGTATTTGGGTTGTAGCAAGGAGATGGGGTATTAGGATTTTTGGGAGCTTCCCTCAAGGTAACTAGATTGGATTTCAGTAATTGAGGCAACACTTGAAACAAAGTCATATTTATCCGGGTGAACTGCCTTACAGGCCTTTCTACTCTAGGCTGATTGTTTCGTTGTTAAGTAGTTGCAGGCTTAGATATCATAATAGCCCCGACCATTGGACGGTGCTTGATTCTTCCCTGATTTCGTTGATTGTAAATAGCACTGACCTCTTTTTTCCCTACAAGAGGTCTCTTTCCCGCACTTGAAGAGGCATCCTTCTGAATCTTGCCACTTCTAATCCCAACTTTCACTCTTTCTCCTGTGAAAATCAATTCAGTAAAGCCATCTGAGGAGCTTCCAATCAGATGATTGAGAAACGAACCAGATAGGGTACCCAAAAACATATCCACTAACTCCCTATCAGACAGGAGAGGTTGGACTCTTCCTACTAAGTCCCTCCACTTCTGAGCATAGTCTTTAAAACCCTCGCTCGAA
Organism: Vicia faba; assembly: GCA_948472305.1. NCBI lineage: Eukaryota > Viridiplantae > Streptophyta > Magnoliopsida > Fabales > Fabaceae > Vicia > Vicia faba. The sequence continues at coordinate 968,197,022 of OX451740.1, forward strand.
CCCATAGACATACTTTGGAGTTGTGTACGGTTGGGAGCAAGGTCTGCATTATACTGATACTTCTTATAGAAAGCAGCGGCCAGGTCTTCCCAATTGCGAATGTCGGTCCCTTCCAGTTGGTAGAACCACTCTAGTTGAGTCCCGTATAGACTATCTTAAAAGAAGTGGACCCATAAGTCCTTGTCAGCAGTGTGAGGTTGGATCTTCCTCACATAAGATCAGAGATGCATCTTGGGACATGAAACCCCATCATATTTGGTGAACACCAGCACCTTAAACTTCTGCGGAATAACAACCCCAGAAACCAAACCCAGCTGTTCAAAATCCAGCCCATGCACCTTCTGGATTTCCATTGCACTTAGACGCTCTTCCAGTTGTTTGTATTTTTCATCGGCCGGAGGATATTGCTCCTCATTATAGTCAGTCTCATTATCAAATTCCTTTGGACTAGGGTCTTCCTCTCTTGTCTCCCATTCTTGATTGTATCCTTCTTTTGACGAAGATGTTAGCTCAACCACTTGTATTGACGGTCCTTTGAACCTCCTTCCCAAATTTACCACACCAGTTGTCTTCCTTGGCTTCTTGGTCTTCTTTTTGACAATAAGGGATTTCAGTTCTTCTTGCCCCTTGGCTAGAGCCATGATCATTTGTTGAAACTGAGCATTTTGAGTCTGTAGATCCTTAACTGTTTGTTCGAGAGCCATTGCTGAAATAAACAACGAAGAAGATGAGAAACCTGCTTTAAAACCTGCTTATGAAATGATATGTATGACATATGTATGCAATGTTTTCAAGTATTTCTAAGACTTAAATTTGCTTAAACAGAAAGGGAACAAACGTTAATTGCATTAAGAAGTTTTATCGGTCACCATAATTCCTCTTGGGCTTACAAAGGAGGTAACAAAGAAAAAATAAGCAAAGAGACTCAAGCTTCCCACCGGCACATCCTCTTTGGTGCAATGTAAGCATTTCTACTCTTCTCCTCGTGAAGTAACCTGGTGAGTTATAAAACCTTCTTCTCGCTGGCATAGAATTGGGTTTCAAAGGTATCCCGTTCTTGTTTGAGTTGGATCCAGGATTTTCGTAGCTCCTCAAAATCAGTTGGCATGTCAGGATGAAGAACAATGTAAGGAGTGTCTCCCTTAGCAATTGGCTCCATAATCACAGGTAAGATGGCGGGGTAAGGCATCATAAGACATTGAGCACAAGATCGCACCCATTTGAGGTAAGGCTCAAGAGGGATGGAATTCTTGTGCCCCAGTGTCTTTCTATCAACTTTGTTTATCATGCCCCAAGCTCGAATGAACCTCTTACAATAACCCTGAACATCATTCTCATAGTCAAATGTGATTCCTTGGACGAGTGTGTCGTGAGGACCATCCCTTCTAGCATAACCAAATTGTCGCAATGCCAAACAAGGATTATAAGTGATTCCTCCCCTAATGCCTAAGAGAGGGACATTAGGGAATTCCCCACAATGATCAATGATGGTAACATTCTCCAAGGATCGACAACACCAATGCACATCTGAATGTGTGAAGGACCTATGAGACCATCTCATACCCTGCTCATTTCACAAAATAGACCGAGGTAGGTGCGAAATAAACCACCTAGCCAATAGAGGAGTGCAACACATAAGGGTCCCTCTTCTCTTTAGAGTGCGAGTATGCAGAGAGAAGAGAATATCCCCAAGTAAAGTAGGCACCGAATTATGAGACTGAAAAACCTTAACCGCATTCACATCTATGAGTTGGTCCGTGTTAGGGAATAGTACCATCCCATAGATGAGAAGGGCCAACACTTCTTCAAAAGCTTGTAAATCTAGGGTATCCCAAAAATAGTGAGCTTTCTCAAATAAAAACTTAGCCAGAAATCCTTGGAAACCTCTTCTGGTTTCCCAACTTGCCACTACATCGGACCGTTATAAAGATAGAGCTTGAGCTATCTCTTCGGGTTTTGGGTCTCTTTCCATACCGTTGAATGGTAACTGATTAAGGATAGGTACCCCCAATAACTGAGAAAACTCCTCCATAGTAGGCACTAACTGGTAATCAGGAAAAGTGAAGCAGCGGTGTAACGGGTCAAAGAACTGAAAGAGCACCTTTAACATTTCTCCAACAGGGTGTGAAGTGACCAAGTTGAGAAGTCGACCATGTTTTTCAGTGAAGGGAGAGCTTTCAGGAATCCTTGATGCTAATTCCTTGAGTTGAGGAGGTACTCTCACAAGGTTGACTTGGATAGTGTTCCTGCGAGCAGGCGTCATGTCCTATAAAACAAGACAAAGATAAGCCCTAGAAAATCCTTGAAATGGTTAGTATTCTATGCCATGTTATGATGTCATGATTATGCTAAGAAATCACAAATATAGCAAGCACAGGAAAATCACACAAAGACCTTAGGTTTAAGGCTTGCATGGGTTTTAAGGTAATACCCTCTTGAAGTTTTGATTGGTTCAACCTGTCTTATAAATAGTAACCGGGTTCAAAGGGATCTCAATATCACTGATCTTTCCCACAAGTTTCGTTCCGATAGACAACTGACTTGCCACCAAACAAAACTCGGGAGTCAAATCTCAACGAGTGTAGTATCGAGTATCAAACAACTTTGGGAATACACCAAAGACGACTATCTCACTATGTCCTAATAGCCAAGTTGTTCAATTAAGGTTCTAAGGTCAGTTGACGCTTCATGACACCACGCAGCAGCCCCGTATTATCCTTGATTAACTCAAGGGCTGTCGGTACCCACCAGAGTGTCGCATCAATGTAGCTATCGCTTCAACCGTGTCGGTATACTCGTACGGTTTCCATGATCTATTGCTACTTACCTAAAAGGTTTCCCCAGATCCGGGTGTAGGATCTATAGTAACCCAAACAATACCCTTAAAAGTAAAACAATCAAAATAGACAAAGAGAATAGTTTAGAAATGAATTAGACCCTAAGGTAAATCCCACTTTTATTATTTTCCCCAGCAGAGTCACCAGTTCTGCTATACGGTGGCAGAACCGACTGTTTATACTGGTTTTGTGTTTTTTGTTCGCAAATGTTGCGGTAAGCAAGAGTCGCCACTGACTTTTCTTTTATCCAACAAAGGAAAGGGTGAAAAGAACAGAAAAAGACCTTTTTCGATATTTTCTGAGTACGGGGGGTAGATTATGGAAAGGGAAGGTGTTAGCACCCTTTTCATCCATGGTTTTCCACGGGCTCTTAGGTACTTGCTCATTTTTTATAACTGTTTTCGTGTTTGTGTGTTTTGAAAGATTTTGTTTTCTTTATGATATCTCTTGTATCATTCCTCAAGAGTGTGATAAAGTGTTTTTGAAAAGAACTTTGAAAGTGTGTAAGTGTAAAAAGAATCAGATTTGAGTAAGTACTTAAGAACTGTCTACCTACTCAAAAAAAGCATTCTTTTCCTCCTTTCCTTTAGATAGTGCTATCCTACTATTAGTGAGTAGGTAGCCCTATCGTTGGATGTTGAGGGACTATCAAAAGGGACATTTATGGTCATTAAAGGCAACATGTAAGGATACCTTAGCATTTCGAAGGGATTGTCATCATGTAGGCAACATCGAGGGACAAGATCATTTCTCGAGGGACATTAAGGGACTATGTTCTTTATGATGACTTTAAATTGAGGGTCTTTGTTAAGATATCCCTACGTCCGAGGGACATGACAATTTCCGAAGGCAACAAGTGAGGAAATACCCTAGGGGTGCAAGTGTGCAATATTACTTTTTCAAGTATTTTATCTTGATTTAGTGATCTAATGATTGATTGATTGATTCTTGTCATGCACGCCTAATTTACTAGCAGTTTATATACAAGCATATAAGAAATATAAAAGCGAGAAATAAAGTTCCTACAGCTATTACAAGGCTTTGGTGTAGTTACATAAATAATGACTAAAAAGTAAAGTGCGGAAATTAAAAACCCTAGTTAAACTATTACAAACTGGGCACAGTTACATAATAAAAAATAATCGTATGAAAAATAACGCGTAAAAATTTAGACGAGAATAAGTTCTAAACCCTAAAAGTCTAATTGCCTATTAAAAATATTTTTGATATTTCTTTTTTTGAAAGATTTGAAATTTACCCTAATCTCTAATTAATTTTAAATTAAGGAAAACAAATTAAAGTTAATTAAATTGAAATAATTTGCAAAATTTAATTTTTTTTTTTAAATCTAAGTTCTATTTTTTATGATTTTATGATTTTTTTAAAAAAGAATAAACAAAAAAATATAAATTAAATAAAAAAAGAATAATGAAATTAAAAAGATGGGCTTGGGGGTGAGAAACCCAAATTGGGGGCATGCTGCTGAATTTTGCCAAGGCCCGAATCTGAAGGCCCACAGCTAGCGCATGGTTTGGTGTTGCTATGTTAGGGAGGTCCACCATGGGGAAGCATCACTGGGCGCTGGATCTGGAGGATGAATGATCCAATGGATGAGCATGAGGGTCTATGGTGTGCATGCTGGAGCTAGAAGTGCTGGATCTGCATGTATAAATCAGAAAAATAATATGCATGAGGCAAGGGTCGAACCCCTGACCTCCCACACGCATAATTCCTTAACTCCATTGTTCTTGCCACTGGACCATACTACACATTCGTTAACATAAATGAAATAAAATATAATAATATGAAAACCAAGCCAAATGTTTTGACTTGTCCACGCGTGCCCTTCAGTGGGCCCCTAGAATCTTAAATGGACCAATTAAACAAATGGTTTGTGCCACGCAATGCTTCACCTGATTCAAAACCCTATGGACGCCGGAGTCAACACTACGGTCGTCTTCTCTGGTAGGCCTCCACCACCAATCTTGCAAAACAACCATATTAAACGCAAAAGAAGGACCTTATTCCCCTAATTCGAGGGCTATGAACCCAGTGGTGGTGTCCATTTGGTCTGGGAGTCCCTGTACAGGGAGATATGAAGCTTGTAGTTCTCTACGTCCTAACAACGACAAATGGCTATTTAGCCATTAAAGCTTATCAACGATTTCCCAGATCTGTTCCTTTTCCTTTTTTGATCATGTTAATGGAGTTAGAACAGATTGAAACAAGCTATACTTAAAAATACGAAAAACAAAAAAAATATGAAAATATGAATCATGCATGGTGAGTTTCAGCATGCTATGGCCATGGATGATGATCCATACTTACCTATGCTTACCTCAGGAATACCAAGGAGTGATTAAAAGGCTTTGAAACTGGCTACAAATATGAATACGAATGGCACACTATTTTGAAATTTTTGGTGAAATATTAGGGTTCTTGTGAGACAAGATGCGCCTCTTTTTTAGGTTTGGAATTGTTGTGCATATATAGTGTATCTCATTAGGTTAAAACACAGCCAAAAGAATCAATTCTAATCATGTTTTTTAAAGCATAAATATTTGCTTCAAAACTTGCTAAAAAAAGAAGATCTCCTTCTCCTTTTGTCCCATGCATTTTTGCTTTGGCATGCCAGCCTATCTTATCCCTTATTTGATGAGAAAAAGATTCTCAAATCATATCTTACATAATTTCCATTATTTCTTTATTTCATTTTGAATTTTAATGAATAAAAATCAAAATAAATAATAAAAATAATGAAATTATGTATGAGTGATATCAGAGGTCGTGGGCCATGTTAGAAACAAGTTTCAAGCATGAAAGCATGGGCCAGTGTGGAAAAAAATCAAGTTTGGTCAATATTGGCTTCATGCACTTTTCCAAAATTGGTTAACTTTAGCAATGCATATCTCTCTCATTTTTAATCCTAATAGGGTGTTCTTGGACTTTTTAGAGAGCTTAGGATGTCCTTTAAACTACCTATTTTATTTCATCTTGATTGGATCTTCCATATTCTTGTAAGGAGCTTTGACCCAAAAGGTGTTTTTGTTGACTTTTTGAAAGGACCTATAATGTCTGAGCTTGTATCTTTTAACTGGGGCATTTCTCGATCTTGGGGGTTGAAGAGAAGTTGTAGGGAATTATACTCTCTTCAAAATGAGCTTTGGTGGAAGAATTGTTTATAAAGTATGAGAAAGTTATGCCTGGTCAAAGTTTGGTTGAATTTTCCTATAGAAACCCTAATTTGCCATTTTTGACCTTTGATGAGTTAGTAGCATTTCTTGAGGAATCATGATCAAACCTTGATCAATTGATGGATATCACTTCAAAATGTTTATGTTGACCAAAAATCTTGAAGTTTGACTGTATATAGGCCACAGTTGACTTTTGACCTAGTACAATTGATTTTCAGGCATTTGAGCAGTTGACTGAGTAAACTTGTTGTTCAAGGCATGAAATTTGGCATGGATGATCTTGAGGACATATTAGGACAATGGAGAACATCTAGGATCCTTGGGACTCACACATCTTGCTTAAAATTGAAACCCTAGTTTAGGTTCATTGCCTTAGGAGGAGAATTTATCTGGTCAATTCTTAGTCATCCTAGGGCAAGTTGGGGATCTCAAAGGACATGTCTTGAGTAGAAAGAGAGGGAAAGTTTTGGGGTACAACACCTGCACACAAAGAAAATCAACCCAATGTCTTGAGGTAAACCCCAAGAACTCCAGATAAAAAAACAACAGAAATCACAAGGTCACAATGATATAAAGGCTTCTAATCCTAAGTCCACGGGGTCCATAACTCCAAAATGACATAAAGATAAATGCTTAAGTGAGCAAAGATGAAATTATCATGAAATGTAGATGCTAAAGTAAATGGTGCATAAAAATAAAGACATAAGATAAAGGCTATAAGTAAAAAGATACATAATAAAAGTCAATTGTTAATAAGTTAGGAATTAGAGGTTAGTTGAATGACCATATTGAAACTTGCATTTGAAAACTCATTAGAATATTGATAAAATTAAAGCTTCTCAATAACAAGTTTCATTTGCTTTTTGTCAAGTATATTATTCATTTCAAATTCTCGGGGCAACAACAAATGATCAACGATGTTTAAATGATTCACTCAGACTAAACTTTATGATGGTTCATTAGAGGATTGATAAGACCAAAGCCTTCTAACAATGAACCTCAAGGTTATTGGATCAAAGGTTTCAAATTAAACATACTTAGGTTTGTAAACAAGGGTTTGGGCCACAAATGATTACTTCTCGAATCGAGATAAAATTTAGCGCTATGTTAAGCAATCGTAAGTGGATTTATATAGAAGTCGCACCTATTTTGAGAACGATCAATAGCAATCTATGTACCATATGTTTAGAGGAATGATATATATATATATATATATATATATATATATATATATATATATATATATATATATATATATATATATATATATATATATATATATATATATATATATATATATATATATATCATTCTCCAACAACATGTAGTACAAGTAAGAAGGGGATAAGATGAAGATGGAGGGGATAAGAATTGAATTCCACATTTGAACAAAAAATTTAATCAAGCTATCAAAAAAATCATTCATCTATTTTGATGGATTTAAACTCAACACCCAAGATCCAATGATTTTAATGAAGCTCGTGATTAAAATCCCATAGTTCAAGATCAAACAAAATATATATAAAAATAAAATTGCATTTAATAAACAAAATAAGATGAGAAAATATATTTTTAAATTGTTTTAAAAAAAGAAATAAAAGGCAAAATAGAAAAATATATTCAAAACGTCAAAGAAAAATTAAAAGAGACCATAGAAAAGTCAAAAGTGATCTCAAATATTTTTTCAAAATGTTTTAGCAATTTTTTTTTAAAATAGAAAAGTATTTTTTAGAATTATTTAAAATCACTTAAGCAAGTAAAAATGATAAGAAATAAAAAAAAAATCAGAATAAAATTCTATAAAAAAATTCAAAAAATCAGAAATAAAGTAAATGATTTATATGAAATTTTTTAGAATTTAAAAATACCAAAAAGTATTTTAAACAATTAAAAACATGTCAATACATAGGAAAAATCATAAAAAATATCAAATCTGAAAATAAAATCATGAAAAATAAAAATCATAAAGAGGATATTTCAAAATATTTTTGTGATTTTTTTTCATAATTTTTGGGTTAGAAATGAATTTTCTATGATTTTTTGAATTTGATGTAAAAAATAGAAAATAAAATAAAGTTTAAAAAATGTGAACTATTGGATGAGAGTCAAATCGCGCCAGTAAATAGATCCAAAGGATCAGGCACGCTGTGCATATCATGGTCAACTTTGAAAATTACACAGAATCACTTTTTAATAATTAAAAACAACTAAAAATATGGCGCATTGGATGGAGTCTGACTAATGGAAGTAATCAGATCCAATGACTCTCAATACGTGCGTATGATAAAGCAAACACACTGGAAAGGATTCAAAAATTTTACATGTTACGCCATCATTGATTGAAGCACGACATGTAGGTTGTCTTCATCCTCCAGATGCCCTAGATTGGAGTTCCATAAACTGTAAAAATTACCCAACCAGACTGATACCATTAGATTCGTCTCTTCAAGACGATTCTAATGGTACCCTCACGCCAAATTTATATAAACTGAGCAAGACTGGATTTGAAAAAAAAACAGAAATAATAGCGAGCACGAAGTTCTGGATTATCTCACTCAAATCTTAATGAAATCACAAATTGTATGAAGCATGAGAATCAGAAGGATGAGGAGAGTAAATTAGTATTTTATTTAGATTGATTTGACTAAGAAATCTACCTGAATGAAGTAGCAGAAAGTTGCTCTGAAACTGGACTTCTGTAGCTCAAAATAGGTCATGATTCTTGAAGGTAAGAGTATGATTAGTTTCAGAGAAGTTCAATGGAGTTAACTGAATGAAGCTTTTGGTGATTTGGAGTGTAGAAATAAGAAAACTAATTCAAGCCTTAAGAGTTCAAATGAGATCTTGGCATGGGTCAATTGGCTATCAAAAGCTTGTGGAAATGGGTGAAATTGAAATATGAGCAACGTGTCACTTGCTTAGCATCAAAACTCAGCTAAAACATGTGTTTCATGATGCTAAATGATTTTGGAAAGTTTCTAAACATGATTAGAAGCAGAAATGCATGAAAACTTTGTGTTTAAAGGGCAAAAAATGGATTTCAAATTCTGACTTGGAAGGAAAATTCAATTTCAAGTAGCTGACTTTGAACTCATAGTGTGCATAATTTAGGGAACCTTAGGACCTGATTCTTGATACATTGGAAAGATGAGGTAACATTCTTTATAATGTTCCAAGAAAGGGATCATTGGGATGCTTGAGCTAAAAGTTGTGCTTGGTCAAAATTAGAAAAAAAGATGTTGACTTTTATACTTAGAAATAAATTATAAGTTTTTCTTCAAAAATGACCCAAAATGTTTTGACTCCAAAGAAGGTGTTATACAAAAATTTTGTTTTAATAAATGATGCTATCTTGAATTGGACTCCTTAAAGAGTATTTTGAAACTTATATCACTCAAAAATTCCAAATATTGGACAAGTTATGATCCTTTGAATTTGATGAAAATCCATAAGGTGACATATAATCTTTTAAGCTTTTAAGGCATCTTCTAACCATTTTCAAGTTTTGCACATAAAATAAGAGTTAAAGTTAACACTCTTAAGATCATTATAGAAAAAATGGGCTCAAGGAGATAAAAATTGATCAAGTTACGACTTTTTGAAGTCACATAAGGGAATTTGGTGGTCTATCTAGAGGACTTGCATTCTTTCTCAATCAATAGTGAACTCTCACACAAAATTTGCTTTAAACTTTTAAAGTGATTTGTTTATGACCCTTTAAGGAGAATCATGTTTTTGGAATAACTAAAAAATCTCAAAAGATGGACAAGATATAGCCCTTAGAAGTTCAAAACCCTGACTCCTACAACATCAAAATGGCTTGGGAACCCCTTTCAATTTTGACACTCTTTCTTGTACTGATACTTTTTCTATGTGAAGAGATGTGGTTGTGGATGATAATAAGAACCTATAATAGCAATAACCACTTCCAAATATTTGAAATTGAGAGAGTTATGCACTTGTGATCAAATAATCAAGAACTTGTCCAATTAGGTCAAACTTCTTTAATCAAATCTTGCATCTTTTGACTTCCTTTGGGAATTAAAGCATGATGAATAATTGTAGACCTTGTCATGTAATTTCTTTAAAGAACTCTCAATGATGAAGATTAAATTTCAATGAAAATTTGTTGAAGAAGGCATGAAAATAAACTCATGAACCTATGAATTAACCCGATGAAGTGTGTTGTACCCTCACCTATAGTATCATAATTTAGAGCAAACATTCATTGTATTTTTTAGTTAAAAATTAATTAACACAAGACAAATATGACCACAATATACAAATCAAAGTGCTTGGTGATCCCGCATGAGCAAACCTAAAGATAGGAAGAAGAACCAAACCCTAGTGTGATCTTGATATGACTGGGTTGATATGAGATGATAGAGGAATCTTAGGGACAAAAATTAGGGTATGACCTTGGAATTGGTTAAGGTTATCTACCGATTAATTTTATTTTGCCATACAGGCCTATTACTACATAGTTTTATATATATATATATATATATATATATATATATATATATATATATATATATATATATATATATATATATATATATATATATATATATATATATATATATACACAAAGCATAAAGTATAAATGCGGAAAAGTAAAGTGTGGAAGATAAAACCTAACACTATTACATGGTCTCGGGAGAGTTACTTAATAATTAAAACCTTGCAAAAATTAAAATCTAACTATTACAAATTCGACACGGAACCTATACAATCGTCTAAATAATAAAATGAAAGAAATAATAAACAAAATGGAAAATAAGTGTTAAGAAATATTTTTTTACAAACCGAAATGTCTAAATATTATAAGTTAATTTTGTTTTTTTTGGTTAATTTTAGGTGTTAAAAAAAACCTAATATCTAATTTATTTACAAGTTAATTAACAATAAATCCTAAATCTATTTAATTTAGTTAAGAGGTTATGTCAAAATTTGCATTAATTAAAAAAACTTTTTTTTTGATTTTTTTATGGATTAAAACGATTAGTAGAAAATTAAATAAGAAAATAAGTAAAAGTAATAGAAAGTGGAACATATTAGAAAATAGATAAAAGATAGTTGCAAGCGTCCAGGCTCGAACCCACGCCCTCCTTTACCTAGCAACAACACTACCACTGCACCATGAAACAAACAGAATTTTATGCCCTAACAATGGCATCTCGTATTCCTCATGTTAAAACTTGCATGTAAGGCTTCAAACCTGTTCTAAACAATCATGCTAAGCGATCTGAATGGTTAGAATGAGTTAACAAAGCATATAATTTGTAATATGAATAATAAAAAATAATACAAACCAGACATGGCATGTATGCAAGTTTTAGGTACAAATAGGCATGGAAAGTTACCTATTCTTACCTTGGAGATGTTCTGGAAGTGATTTGAGGTAGTGGTTTGGATTGAATCAAACTGGAACTTGAGATTCAATGGTGCACTTTCTTTGAAAATTTGTGATTTTTGAGACTTTTCTTGAGGCAAAATTTTCGTGTCATTGTAGTGTGAGGGCTTGAGTATTTATAGAGGAGGGGATTTAAGTCACCAAAGAAGGAAAGAATCAAGTGATCACGGTGTTACCAAAAACCAATGAAACATGTTTTCTAACTTGTCATTTTTTAAGCTCCTTGTCTCAAACATGTCTCTCACGGTTTTGGCAAGCTTTTATGGGGTCTTTGGCCTTCTAGAAGATGTCCAAATGATCATAGTCTAACATTAATCCAACTATTTTTTTATTTTTAATTTAATTCTTTTACAAAAATTAAATAAAAATTTAAATAAATAGGATTAAAAAAATATGACCATGTACCAATGGACTTAAAGGTCGTCTATCATGTCATAAATATGTTTGATCCTCAAAAGTTAGGCCCATTAGTCCAAAAATTCAAAATTGCTCAATTGAGGTTTTATACATTTATCAAAAATTATCCAACTTGTCCCAACCATAATCTCACAATTTTTTTCATATGAATATGATCTTGTACTTTTTGGAAACCACAAAAGATGTCTCCTACAACTTTCATGTTGTTCATTTTTTAATTTGAAGTCTTTAACTTGATGTAAATTTCCTTGACAAAAAAATGTATTTTTGTTGACTTTCTAAATGTCCTGTAATGTTTTGGCTCATATCTCTCAAATGAAGCATTTTTGGACTTGAGCTTAGAGAGTCAAAGTTGTAGATAATTGAATTTCCTTTAAGGTAGGCATTGGTTGAGAATTTTCTGATGAAGTATGTGAAAGTTATGTTTGGTCAAAGTTTAGCAACTTTTGACTTTTGAGCAATATTGATTCAATCTTGATGAATCATGATCAACCCTTGATAAAATGATGAATGTGACCTCAAAATATTGATGTTGACCAAAAATATTGAAGTTTGACTATATGTTGACCATAATTGACTTTTTATCCAATACAATTGATTTTAAATCATTTGAGCAATTGATTGAGAAAACTTGTGATGCAAGGCTTGAAACTGGTCATGAGGGTACCTTAAAGCATATGAGGAACCATGAAATCCACTTGAGACATTATAAGTTCAATTTTCTTTGAGGAAAGTCAAACCCTAGTTATAGGTCAACTGTTTAGGAGGAGGGTTTGTCTGGTCAACCCTTAAGTATTTTTGAGCAATTGAGAACCCTAAGAGCATGAGGAGGTTTCTTGAATCAATTGTCTTCAAAAATGGAAGGGAAATTTTAGGGTACAACCTGGTTCATACAAGTTGTATTCGTTAAACAATGACAAACTTGTGATCAGTCGAGATGTTCTTGTGGATGAAAGCAAATGGTGGAACTAGATTTAAGGTTCAGTTTAACGTGAATCAGATACAGCAACAACTGTGTTTGAAGAAGATCAGTAAGAAGATGCTTCAACCATTCGAAATGAACCGGATGATACATCAACTAGTCGAAATAAAGAACCATTTAAGCATAATGCTAGAAGATCGACAAGAGTAAGAACTGAGTCAACAAGGTTAGTTGTATATGAAAGATTTCCAAATTAAGCAGTTGATGCAGATGGTGATTTAATCGAAGAAGCCGTGATGATGGCTGAGGCGGGACTAATTGATTTGAATAAAGCCATGAGTAATTCGAATTGGTGTGAAGCCATGAAAGAAGAACTCATAGCTATTGAGAAGAACAAGACATGTGATATTGTCCAAAGAACTCATAAGAAAACAATCCATGTAAAGTGGATCTACAAGGTGAAACGAAGGCCAAATGGTGAGATTGTCAAGTATAAAGCAAGATTGGTGGTGAGAGATTTCTTACAAAAACCAGGTATTGACTTTGATGAAGTATACACACCTGTTGCAAGACTAGAAACAATCATAATTATTGTTTCAATAGCAGCATATAGAGGATGGAATATGCATCAGTTGGATGTAAAATCAACATTTATGAATAGACCATTAGAAGAAGAGGTCTATATTACTCAACCACCGGGATTCAACATCAAAGGGTAGGAGTCGAAGGTTTATAAATTAAGGAAGACTTTCTATGGTTTGAAACAAGCCCCTAGAGCTTGGATTAAGAGAATAAATAGCTTCCTAATCAAAGCAGGCTTCATAAAGTGTGTCTCTGAACATGGAGTGTATGTAAATGTGTTCAAAAGTGATAGTCGAATACTTTTATGCCTCTATGTTGATGATTTACTAATTACAGGAGCAGACAAAGTTTAGATAATGAAAGTCAAGTCGAAACTAATGTAGGAATTTGAGATGTTTGATTTAGGGAATCTAACATTTCCTAGGGATATAATTCAAAAATACTGGAGAAGGAGTATTCTTGCATCAAACGAAATATGCCCAAGATATACTAAAGAGGTTTAATATGAGCAATTGTAATGCAGCTGTCACTCCATTAGAAACTGGAGCAAAGTTGAAAAAGGAAACAAATGATAAGTTTGTAAGTTCGACCCTATATAAACAAATAATTGGATCCTTGAGGTATCTTTGCAATACTAGACCAGATATCTGCCAAAGTGTCGGATTGTTGAGTCGATTTATGTAGAAACTCCAAGAGTGTCATCTCATTGTAGTAAAGAGGGTGTTTAGATACATAAATGTAATAATTGATCATGGTGTGTTGTTGCCAAAGAAGTCGAAGCAACACAAATGTCAAAGTTCAAGGATACACTGACTCAGATTTCAGTGGAGGTCAAGACGAAAAGAAAAGCACTGCAGGCTACATTTTCATGATCGAAGGTGCTCCAATCTCTTGGAGCTCGAGGAAGCAAAGCATTATGGCTTTGTCATCATGCGAAGCGGAATATGTGGCTGCATGCCAAGCATCATGGATTGAAATTTTACTTGAGGAACTCAAGATAATGGAACCTAAGAGGATGACGTTGTTTATCGATAACAAGTCAGCAATTAATCTGGAAAATCATCCAGTGTGTCATGGTTGAAGTGAGCACATAGAAATGAGGTGTCATTTTTTGAGGAATCAAGTCAACAAAGGGAAGTTGGAGATAAAGCATTACAATATAGAAGTACAACTAGCTGACATATTCACCAAACCTTCGAAGGAAGTTAGATTCGACGAGTTAAAGAGAACCATCGGGATGAGAAGTTTTGAGAACATGAATTAGGGGGTGTGTTAGATAGTGTAATTCATATTTTGTCGAAATGTTTATATAATTAGTATGTCGAATTAGTTGTGTGAATAGGTTGTCAGCTGTATTCCACAGAGTCAAATACATCAGCTATTACAGTATGTCAAAATGTAGTTTTGGGCAAAAATGTGTATAGAGTCGAATTGGGCTTGGTCATTGTATGCCTATATAAAAGGTTTGCTAGTTTGTAATTTGACAATGAAATCACAATTATGTTTTACAGTTAGAATAAATAACAAACTTCCAAATCTCTCTCTTCTCTCTTCTTCTTCTTCTTCTTTTATCAATCATCTTTCTTGAAAATCCTTTGTTCCAACAAAAGATACACAAATTAAAAAGAAAAGTTGTATTTGAATATAAGCTTAAATAGTCTTTTGGTCCCTGTAAGTTTGCTCATTTTTTATTTTCATCCATGTATCTTATTTTTCTTGAAATGATCCCTGGGTGTTAAAACTCTTTAGGTTTTAGTCCTAAAATTAAAATCCGCAGGAAAATCTGCAGGTTTTATGCAAATTTTCCTGTGGATTTTAATTTTAAGGACTAAAACCAAAAGGATTTTAACATTCTGAGATCATTTTCGAAAAGAAAAGATATAGGGACGAAAATAAAAAGCACGCCAACTTAAAGGGACCAAAAGACTATTTAAGCCTTAAATATAAATAAATATTAATTTAATCTACTTGTTTGTTCGTACATGTCACGTATTGGGTGATAAATTGTAAATATATTTAGTATAGTCATAGTTAATAAATGTATATAAAGAATAAATGAAATAATTAAATAGTCATATTTTCATGCGCTTACACGGATCACACAGTGTATTTATAAATAATAAATAAATATAGTATAGTGATGGTTAAAAAACATATATAAAATATATATAAATTAAGTAGTCTCGACCCGTCGGAAATGTATAGTTTAATAAATAAATAAATAAAATAATTAAGTAGTCATCTACCCGTGTGTTCGTATGAGTCGCGCAATATCGTCAAAAATAATAAATAAATATAATAATATTTGAAATTATGAATGTCATCTAAATGTGCATTCACACGAGTTACACAATATTGTTATAAATAATAAATAAATATAGTATAATGATGGTTAAAAATGTATATAAAAGATATATAAATTAAGTAGTTTTGACCTGTCGAAAATGTAACATATCCCGGTTTATATTAATAATTGTATCAACAATTGAATGGAGAATCCTCGGTGGTATAGTTTTTGCTCGAGCACCACGTACGAGAATGCTCGTCTCTTTGTGGTGGTTGCATCAGTCTGGTCTGAGGGTAGTTCGTCTTTCGTCAGGAAATTGTACACCGGGGTCATCCAGGACGAGGCATCTCCTATGGCGTGGACTTCGACTAGTGTCAAGGACCTTTCGATGCTCGGGCGCGCTAAGGTTTCTTGTATGACGAATTTGTTTCCGCCCTTATTTCTCGTACTCGCGAGTTTGGACAATATGTTTTCCCTTGTGTTTTGCTCGCGTGGGACATGTGAGATCTCCGCTCGTTCAAACTTTGTCATGTATTTTTTGACTAAGTTTAATTATTCGACGAGGCTGTCGTTCTTGGCCTGGTAACTCCCCTGGACTTGGGAGGCGGCGAGTTGGGAGTCTGTGTAGATTTGTACTTCGCGGGCTCCCAGGTCCTCGGCTAGCCTCAGTCCTGCGAGCAGGGCTTCATACTCTGCTTGGTTATTCGATGTTGGGAAGGAGAGAGTTAACGAGTGTTCAACCACTACGCCTTCTTCGTTCTCCAGGAGGATTCCCGCACCACTTTCGGTCGAGCTGGAGGCCCCGTCGACGAAGATGGTCCATTTGTGTTCCTTCCCGGCGGGCGGGTCATGAGCGGTCATCTCCGCGACAAAGTCGGCCAGGGCTTGTGCTTTCAGGGCTTTCCTGCTCTCGTATTGAATGTCGAATTCGGAGAGTTCTAAGGACCATTTCAACATTATGCCTGCCATGTCGGGCCGACCCAGGAGTTGCCTCACTGGTTGGTCGGTTCGTACGATGATTGTGTGGGCCAAAAAATAGTGTCTGAGTCTCCTCGCCGCGTTGACGAGGGCTAGGGACACCTTTTCTATTTGTTGGTACCTGCTTTCGGGTCCTTGTATGGCTTTGCTCGTGAAGTAGACAGGTTTCTGTCCGTCGGTGGTCTCGCGGATGAGAGCCGCGCTTACGGCTTCGTTCGAGACGGCCAAGTATAGGAACAGTGGTTCCCCGTCGGCTGGTCGAGATGATACGGGCGGTTGAGACAAACTCTGCTTTAGGTGGCACAGTGCCCGTTCACACTCCTCGTTCCATTCGAAGGCTGCTTCTTTACGAAGGAGTTTGAAGAAGGGGAGGGCGTGCTGAGCGGACCTCGCGACGAAACGGGACAACGATGTGAGCATGCCGTTCATAACTTGTATCGACTTCTTCGAGGTCGGTGTCGGGAAGTCGGAGAACGCTCGACACTTGTCCGAATTGGCTTCGATTCCTCGCTCAGTTAAGTAGAACCCGAGGAATTTTCCTGCCTTGACCTCGAACGTGCATTTCTCAGGGTTGAATCTCATTTTACTTTGTCTTGCTTGGGCAAAGACTGCCTTGAGGTGTGCCGCATGGTCGGTATCTGCTCGGGATTTGACGATTATGTCGTCCATGTAAACCTCGAGCATGTCCCCAATCTGCTTGTGGAAAACCTTGTTCATCATGCGTTGGTAGGTTGCCCCAGTGTTTTTCAGTCCGAAGGGCATTACGTTGTAGTAATAGTTGCTCGAGCTGGTCATGAAAGCCGTGTAGTGTTTGTCGCCCACGGCCATCGGGATTTGGTTATAGCCCGAGTAAGCATCCATGAACGACAACGTTTTGTAGCCGGCTGAGTTGTCGACCAGCATGTCTGTGTTCGGTAAAGGGAAAGCATCTTTCGGGCAAGCCCGGTTGAGATCGGTATAGTCAACACACATCCTCCATTTTCCATTATTCTTTTTAACAAGTACAACGTTTGATAGCCAGGTGGAATACCGGGCTTCAGAAATAAAATTTGCCTCTAGGAGGTCTTTTACAGCTTTTTCAGCAGCCTCCATTTTCTTTGGAGACTGCCTACGCCTATGTTGCACTACAGCCCTAGCGGCAGGATCTATGGCGAGGTGGTGACAGGCGACCTCAGGGTCGAGTCTGGGCATCTCCGCGGCGCTCCAGGCGAACAGGTCAGCATTCTCACGCAAGAAAGCCTTGATTTGCTTCCTTTCCAGGTCGGGGAGATCCTTGCCAATCTTTACTCCTTTGCTCGGGTCTGTGTCGAGGGGGACGAGCTAAAAATCCCCGTCCGGTTTGGTCGGAGTGGAACTTGCTCGCCGTTGGGAGGTTCGTCCTGGTCGAAACGAGCGTCCAAAGCTATAGAGTCGACCTTTGGTGGAGCTTTCTGGACTTCTTCCTTGACGGACTCTTGCTTGTCGGGCTCCTGTCGTGTTTTTTTGGCGGGCCTTGTCCCTACATCGACAGTGTCGCGTCCCTTAGATGCAGCGTTGAAACACCTCCGAGCAGTGGCCAGGTCTCCTTGGATAGTAGCTACCCGTGCCCTTTTGGTGTAGAATTTCATCTTCAGGTGGACTGTGGAGGGCACCGCCGTCAGTTCTGCCAGTGTCGGTCTTCCCAAGATGCAGTTGTAGAGGGACGGGCAGTCGATGACGAGGAAGCGTACTTTGACCTGTCTTGTTGCTGTTCCCTCGCCGAATGTAACCAGGAGCTAGACATATCCCCAAGGTTTAGAGGTCGAGCCATTGAAACCCTGTAAGTCCGACCCTACATATGGCGAGAGATGTGAGTCGTCCATCTGTAGAGTTCGGAACAATTGGCTGTACATTACGTCCACGGAACTTCCTTCGTCGACGAGGATGCGGTGGACATCGAAGTTGGCCATTCTTGCCCTTATCAGTAAGGGAATGACCGCGTTGGGGGCTCCCCCGGGGAGTTCTTCTAGATATAAGGTGATGGGTTATGACCTGCCCTTCACCCTTTCAAATGTCACTGTTTGCGGGGGTGCCGCGTCGACCAGCTCGTCCAGCTTCCTCTTTGCTGAATTAATGGTCAAGTCGTTGAATCCTCCGTCGTTGATGACCATGGCGGAGGGGAAATATTCCCACCTGCTGTGTGTTGTGAGCGGCTCCTGCAGGTGTTCGGGGACGTCAAAGTCCTCGGGTCTGGTCATGAAGAAGGCGGTCTGGACGGGGACTGACTCGTCAGATGGTCGGGCGTCTTCCTCCGGTTCTCCTGTCTCCCGGGCGTCACGGCGAGGAGCGTCATTTCGCCGGTATTGTGAAAGCCTCCCTCCCTTGATAAGGGTCTCGATGGCGTCCTTGAGGTGGACGCAATCCTCAGTCAGATGACCATGGCTCCTATGGTACTGACAATATTTGTTCTTGTCTGCTCCGGGTTTGGCAGGAGCAGGTCGAGGACGTTTGACGCCACCGTCCTTGAAGTCCGTGGTGGCACACTCCGCCAAAATGCGCTCGCGGGAAGTTGTGAGCGGAGTGTACTCGGTAAAGCGCCCCGAGGGTCCCCGTAGCTCCCGGACTTCCCGGGGTTTGTCTTCTTTTCTTTTCTCCCCGGTTCGTCGAGGAGGAGGAGCTTCCTGGCGCGAGTTGTTGTTGGACCCGCGAGTCCTGGAGTCTCGGGCTCGGTTGGCCGCCTCTCTCTCCTTGTAATCCATGTACGCCCGGGCTTTTTCGATGAGGGCATCGAATGTTCTGGGTGGCTCGATTCCCACGGCCTTTCTGAACTCCGTGCCGGGGATGAGCCCCCTCTCTAGCAGATATTTCTTCATATGGTCCGCGCAGGGGACCTGTATGGCTTTGCAGTTGAAGCGATTGATGAACTCTCTCAAGGTTTCATCCTGCCTCTGGATGATGGCCTCGAGAGCCGCCTCGGTCTTCGGGTGCCTCCGAGATGTTGTGAATGAACTGATGAACTGGTTCTTCAGGTTCCGCCACGAGGTGATTGACCCCGGGGCGAGTCCTTTGTACCAGTCCATTGCTTCCTTCCTGAGGGTCGTGGGGAAGAGGCGACATTTGATGGGCCCCCCCGACATTGTGATAGTGAGGCATAGCCTCGAACCCGTCTATATGGTCGACCGGGTTCACGACTCCATCGTATTCCTTCAAGTGTGTAGGCTTCTCCATGCCCGCAGGGATGGGCGCCTCCATGATAGCCTGCGACAGGGGACCGCGGGGGTCGTCCTCGTCGCTCCGTTCCGGGGACAGAGACGGGGACCTGTAATACTGTCTAGCATGACGGTCCTGGTCGTGCTGGGTATCTCTCGAGCGAGGTGCTCGTTGATTGGTTCTCCCACGCCCGTCTCTGGAGTGTCTTCTTTCCTGTCTCGCGGGGGCGCGGCCCTGTCCTCCGGCTTCGGTGATGTGCTGCCTCTCCAAAGGGGGACGTCTCCCCATTGGGCGGGGGGACGGGCTTCGAGAAGTATCCCTGCAATGTCTCCGCGGGGGAGATGGGAAGTGGACTTCAGTCGCCCGAGGAGGTGGAGTTGGGGGCCTTCGGTGCCTCCTTGGGGGTATCTGATCGTCTTCAAGTGCCCTCAATCTTTCCCCTTGGGCGAAGATGAGGTAATTTGTCTGATTGATCGCTGCGAACAGCGCTCGGGTTGTGGCATCCGCCCCGGCGGGGACGGGGACTTCCTGAAACTGGGCAGCCCGGTAATTTGCGAGAGCTGCATCGTCCTCTTCGAGTGGGGGAGGGACCGAGGATGATGAAGCGGTAGCTCCGTCGCGGTGGGTTGAAGGTCCGGGGGCAGTTGACACAGGGATGGTGTTATGACCGGGGTTGTCGGAGTTGTCAAGGTGTCTGTTTTTGTCCGCGGGGCCGTGGTTGGTGTCGACAACGCGTACGTTTTGTTCATCGCGAGCTTGGTAAGCCATGACACTGGTAGTTGAGTCGAGCTTTCGTCTTTGAGTTGTTTGTAAGACGGGGAAACTAGTTTCCCACAGACGGCGCCACTGATCTTACCTGATCAGACTTGGACCGTCACGACTGGCTCCGAGCTGAAGTTGAACGAGATGGGGGGGGGGTACCTGTAAGGCACTCCGATGCTAAAGTAAGTGGGAGTATGAGCAGGAAAAAAGTATGAGTATGGGTAAGAGAATGAATACCTGACCCTCTGGGAACAGAGGGTATTTATAGCCCCCAGCGCTGGGCCAAGGTCCCTTCATTGGGCCGGGCAGGTTTGGCCCAATGAAGGAACTGCCAGGTTCTACGTGTGTAGTGGGGACCCGCACGTGGTCTCCTTCCTGGATGTTCTGCGAGAAGTACGGATGGACGAGGACGCGGTCTTTTCGGGATCCAGGTGATGGTGTAGTGGTCAGAGTCTTCCCTACAAGGGGCGCTCGAGCCGAGGTCGAGCTGGACTGCATGGAGTCGAGGATGTCGTACCAGCGGAGAGTGTCGGGCACGGCTATGGCTTCTTGGTCGGCGCGACCCCCTGCATGGCCGTTTGGATTGGGCCTTCATCCTTGCTTTTGGGCCAGCCCGGCCCAGTCCAGAACAATTAATATTGGACCACCATATGCAAACATATGATAATACAATTTCAATCCCTCCAGTTCTACTCTCTAATGAAATGCCACTTCATTGCACTAAGAAGTGCAAGAATCATTTGAGAGTCGGATTCGTTTAATTATATCATCCAAAGAAGAAAAGAAAGCTTCTTGCAAATATTATGACACAAAAATTAAGTATGATAACGGGACTAGTTCCATGCGTGTTCATTTATTGAGATGTCTCATTTACAAGAGGTAAATAATATCATTTTTGTTAGTTCTTTGGTTGTATGATTGACATTAATTTTAATAAGATAAATATGGCAGTAATATGTTAAATAGGATGAGTTAACTTGCTGAGAAACAGGTTGAACAAGAAGTCATATTTTAGGAAGAAACTTGTTGAGCTGAGATGTTTCATCAACTGATGCAACATGTTGGATAAGATGTTTCATGCATAGTCATTTGACATTGTGATTGTGTTGGGCTGGGTTGTTGGATCGGTTGAAGATTTAACAAATGTAGAATATTCTGGAAATATTATGCTATCCTATGTGGCGCTGATTTTAAGGCCTGGAAGATTCAAGTTGGATTCAAGAAGAATATTGACTTTTTAATTATGGAGACAAATTAGGAAGGTTATGATTAAAGACCTATTTTTATGTGGAAGTTTTTGCAGATCTGCGATTTGAAGCCCAGATCCAGTTGGAAAAAGGATTATAAATAAAAGTGTTTGTAACCTAAAAGAGTACGAATCTAGAACGTATAAGCATTAGGACTTTGTCTGTGTGCCATTCTCTAGGAGAGTTGGTCTGTGTTATTTGTGAGCCTCTCTAATATCATGTTGATAGAAGAGTATGCTTGTTATTATAGAGTTGTAATTCTATATTATTCATTCTTAAGCTTTTAAGCATAAAATGGTTATTGTTCTTGGAGTAAGATTGTAAGCAACTATAAGTATTATTCTTGGTCAAGAGTCTTGGCTAAGTTGTGTGTCTTTGAAGAGTGTCTTCTAAATTTGTTATTATTGTGTTATTGAGTTGATATCACTGTGGTGATAGGGAGTGAGTGAGTATATTCATATCCAGTAGATCCTAGGTAGAAGTTGCACTGGGTAGAGATTAAGTGATAAGTTGTAAACAGGGGAATTTAGCTTTGAATTGATACTACTGATAATGAATTTCCTTCTTATCTTAGTAGCCCCCAGAGTAGGTGTTGTTGTACACCAAACTGGGTTAACAATTTTGTGTGTTGCTTTACTTTTCAGTATTGTTTATGTATATTTACCTTGCCATTGTGTTTAATTCAGAGATCAGATGTCTCGACATCTCTTAGGATATATGTGATCTGATATACCGGAATTTCAATTGGTATTAGAGCAAGCATCCTGTTCTGTTTCTGGATGAGATCCTGAGAATATACTTTCTGTTTCCATGGGCAAGGAAGAAGGTTCCTACTGAAAATATGTATGAACGTGGACAATTCACATTGTTGTTTGGATGATCCCTTGAGAAGGATCATTAACTATTTGTGACAGGGTAAGTATTGGACCTGTCTAAAGTTGACAGACATGTAACTTTGGTGGTGAGCTGTTGTGTTGTGTTTGATTTATTTTCAAACCTCTGATGTTCTGTTTTCACCTTAATTATGGTGATTATATGCAAGGGTTATCATGTTCTTCCCTGAAGGGTGTTGAGGAGTTGTTGATGTGTGACTCGTTGCGTATGTATCTGAAAATTCCTGATGTTTTCGTGTGTCAGGTGTTGAGGTTGTAGGGAGGATTGCCCTTGTAATACAAGTAAGGAAGAGCTTTATGATATGTTCCTCTCTGAAGGTGTATCCTATGGTGTTTAGGACGAGCCTTCCAGTTTGTTCTTCTTGTATAAGGAGGAGTTTGTAGATCAAGCCTTATTGGAGGAGGATGTGTTTACTCAAGGGAGAGGTCCTTCCCAAGCCTAAGATTCAGTTATGTTGTATCCTCACATGATGGAACGTTGATATATGCAATGTGTAATACGGTGGGAGAACTGACTTTTAGTTTTGCGTTTTATCACAAATGTTGCGGATAGCAAGAGTCAGCACCGACTTTTCTTTTATCCAATAAAGGAAAGGGTGAAAAGAACAGGAAAGACCTTTGAGAATTTTCTGAGTAAGGGGGGTAGGTTATAAAAAGGGAAGGTATTAGCACCCTTTTTATCTGTAGTTATCTATGGACTCTTAATCTCTAGCTCAGTTTGAAAATTCTTTGTGTTTGTATGTTTGAAAATATTTTTAAAAAAATGCCTAAGTGCGGCAAACTTTGTAATGATTCTCGTATCGTTGAGAACGCATACAAAATGTTTGTCTTTGAAAATATTTTAGAAAAGAGTCTATGTGCGAGAAAAATTTTTCTTGTTTGTGAACAAGCGACTACGAGCTATCTACCTACTCAAAAAGTCTTTATTCTTTTCCTTATTTCCCTCAGATAGTGTTATCCTACCATTATTTAGTAGGAAGCCCTATCATTGGATGTTTGAGGGACATGCGCGGGTCATCATACAGTCATAGAAGGTAACTCGCATGTCGCTTTAGCAATTTTCGTAAGGGACTAATATCGTTTACCGTGGCAACATCGAAGGGTCATCGAGGGCCTACGATCTTTTTAACCAAAGGGTCTTTGCTAAAGCATCCCACGTTTGAGGGATATGACTGTTTATTCTGAGGCAACAAGTGAGGGTCACCCTAGAGGTGCGCGTATGCGAAGTGTGTTATGTTTTAGTTATGTTTTAGTTATCCATACCATCCTATTACTAGCAGTTATATATACATATATTCATACATAAGTGCGGAAGGTAAAAATATGAGAAATAAAATCTACGATATTACAATACTTCGAGGATGGGGAGTACAAACCATAAAACGGGGGAAAAGTAAAGTAAACCCTAATTTCAAACTATTACATCCCTTAATAATTACATGATTATGAAAGTAACAATGCGAAAATAGATTAACGCGCGGAGATTGTGAAAAAAAAAGGGAAAGTATAAAAAGCTAAGAAATTTTTAAGTGTTAGAAAATTATTTTTGGTGTTTTTGTTTAGAAAAATATTATTAGTGAAAAATAACAATTAAACCTAATTCTAATTAGTTTACTAATTAATTAATAAAATAAAACCAAAATGTGATTAAATTAAATTAATTTTAATTATCAAAAATTAAATTAATTAATCAAAAACTAAATCTAATTTTTAGTGATTTTTCCGATCAAAAAAGATTTAATTAATTAATTTTTTAAAAAGTTAATAATATAAATAAAATAATTATTAAAAAAACAAAAACAAAAAAAGAAATGGGCCTGGAGTATTAGCAAATTGGGGGGTATGAGAATTCTGAACTCAATGGGCCTAAACAAGTGAACCCAGATGGCTTGCGTTGGATCTGATGAGGAAGGCTCCGTGAAGGTTAATGGTGGGGTGTGCATTTGAGGCGTTAGATCTGGAATCCTGAGATCTGATGGTCATGATATGTGGTACACCGTGCGCGCTTGAACCTGGTTGGCATGGGATCTGAAATAGCAAAGTATTGAAAAATGATATGCCAGGGGCAGGGATCGAACCCATGCCCTGGCATACTAACGCTTTAACACACACACACACACGCTTGCCACTAGGGCGGCCAGTAAATCTGATACCTAAACCAAACGAAAATAATAAAAACACAGAATGAAGTATATGGCCGGAGAAGTGCCGGAGCCCTAGCTCCAATCGTCTTCTCCGGCAAGTTGCGAACATAAAATATGCACAAATCAAGATGTTAATGATATAAAATGACATGTCCCCCCTAATTCGACCCTCCCGGGTTTAAATATGGGGTTATTTTGGTCTGAAACATCCTATATCATGAGATCTAAAACAAAGTGTTCTTGATGACCTAACAATGGCATAGCGTGATTCCTGCATCTAATCTCACATGTAACACGTTAGTCTTGTTCTAATGATGAATATGAGAAGATTAAATAGAATAGCCATGATCAAAACTACAAGAAATTAAAGTTTAGAGTTTTACCAACTTTGACAACTGGTGTGATGGAGAGGTCACGTTTTGGTGCTTAAGAGAGGCAGTTGTGGACTCAGATCAACTCCTTTGATCCTCAGGGGATGAATGCTGACCTTAGTTTCGATTGATAAGGGTTGGAAGTCAGGTTACAAATTTTTGAAATTCTTTTGAATTTTGTGAATTTTGGAGATCTTTCTTAGGCAGTCTTTTCATGGTCCTCATGCTTCTGATTTGTAGCACTTATATAGAGGGGAGAAATGAGTGAACAAATATGGCAAGGGAACAAGGCATTCATGGCCTTTAGACAAGAAATAAGACAAATTAAAAAGCTTCCAATTTTGAGTTATTCTTGCCTCTTTGATGTTCTCACGATTATGGCAGGCTGTATGTAGCATCTTGGGCCTAAAAAATGATCCATAACAAGGCCCATATGCATTAATCCATTATTTTGTGATTTTATTTAATTTACTTTGTATTTATTTGAATAAAAATAAAAGTAAATATAAATAAAAATCAAGGAAAGGTATGAATGGACTTAGAGGTCCTCTAAGGTGTCATGAGTATGTTTGAACTCTAAAACTTAGGCCCAAAAGCCCAAAAATTCAATATTGTCCAATTGAAGTTTCATGCATTCTTTAAAAATTGTCCAACTTGCATCAATCATTACTCTCTTAATTTTCATATTTTGAAGGTGATCTTAGACTTTTTGGAAATATCAAGATGTCCTCTACAATTTCTCTCTTGATCATTTTTGCATTTGGAGACTTTATCTTGATGTAAGTTGCCTTGACAAAAAGTGTCTTTTTGTTAACTTTTGAAAATGACATGTAATGTATTAGCTTATATCTTTCAAATGAATCACCTTTTGGACTTGAGAATAAATAAAAATTTGTATAGAATTTAATTCCTTTCAAAATGGGCTTTGGTTGGGGAAAAGTTGATGAAATATGTGAAAGTTATGCTTGGTCAAAGTTCAATTGACTTCTCCTAAGGAAACCCTAATTTAGCAATTTTTTAACTTTTGATGATTTGAGGGCTTTGCTTGAGAAATCATGATCAACCCTTGATCAAATGATGAATATCATTTCAAAATGTTGATGTTGACCAAAAATATTGTAGTTTGACTGTATCTTGACCATAGTTGACTTTTTACCCATTATAGTTTATTTTCAATCATTTGAGCCATTGACTGAGCAAAATTGTGATACAAGACTTAAAACTTGAGATGAGCATTGTTGAATACCTATGATAAACCATGAAGACCATTTGAGACCTTTTTAAACCAAATTTCCGTGAGGAACTCAAAACCCTAGTTGTAAACCCCTTGCTTAGGATGAGGTTTTAATTGGTCAACTCTTGAGATTCTTGAGCACTTTGAGAACCCTTAAAAGAATGTTTTGTTGAATAAAAATGGAGTGAAAATTTTGGGGTACAACACAAGGACTCAAGTATTACCCTTAAAGGAAATCAGTGCATCCTTGAGTGTTGAAGGAATGAGGGAAGCATCCTTGTACTGAACAATCTATTTGGGGTATTATAATCATTCAATATATTGGTTGTTGAAGTTTTTCCTAGATACCTATTAGATAGAACCTCCTCTTTAGGTGTAGAATGATGATGTATAACACCTTAAAGTCAGACAAGAGGTTTGAACATTGTGCTTATGAGAAGAAACTTCTTGAGGTGTGTTACTGCATGTTTCTATGGTCTGGTCCTGAAGGTTTATTAGTTGTTATTGTGTTCCCTTTAAGATATGTGTTTGGATTACTATGGATGGTGTTCTCAAACCCATAGTTAATGATTAAATCCATGTGCTTGAAATTGATGTCTGATCTGATGTCAAAACAACATCTTATGGATTTGCTTCCTCAGCTAAGGAAGTTTTTTTAAAGTTCATGGTGGGAGGATTGCTGATCAACACTAGATTCTAAAATTGGAATGTTTGACCATGTGGAGTATGAAGTCCAGTCACTGGCTTAATCTGGAATAGTGTGTAGTGTGAATTTTTGTCATGACTGGTTGTCATGATAAAATATCTGCTTATGCAAAGTGGTGTGCAGAAGAAAGATGTCAGATCAAAATGTTCTTCCATTTGTGAAAATGGAAGCATTATCTGCTTTTTATGTGTAAGGAAATATTCCTCTGATGAAGGTATGCATGTGACTGATTACAAATATTTTGAAAGGGAGCTAAGTATTGGTCTGACGTGTTTGTGCAAGTCTGCATTCTGAACATTATGTTTTAGAAAATGTTTGAGAGTTTATTTCTCTCCATGGTTCTCTGGTGTGTGGTAGTTGTTGAAGTTGTGTTCTTTTGATCTCTTATGGTGTAAAAGGACTTCTAAAACATAATAAGTCATTTGATTGGGGTCTGTAATAAGTAGTTGGTGTCCCAAATGATGTTATAACACCGTGCTTGTTAGTGTAGTTGAAGAAGCTTGGTGTAATACATTGGGAGAACTGACTTGGCTTGCATTTTATCGTAAATGTTGTGGATAACTAGAGTCGCCACCGACTTTTCTTTTATCCAATAAGGAAAGGGTGAAAAGAACAGGAAATACCTTTGAGATTTTTGAGTTCGGGGGGTAGGTTATGAAAAGGGAAGGTGTTAGCACCCTTTTCATCTGTACTTATCTAAGGGCTCTTAATTTCTAGCTCACTTTGTTTTGAAAATTTTCTTTGTTACGTGTGTTTGAAAAATATTTTGGAAATGCTAATAGTAAGGTAACTTTGTGAAAAGATGTTTCGTTTTGAAAAGTTTGTGAGCAAGCGATTACAAGTGATCTACCTACTCAAAGTCTTTCTTGTAATTTTCCTCCTCCTTTAGATAGTGCTATCCTACCATTAGTTAGTAGGAAGCTCTATCGTTGGATGTGAAGGGACAGGCGCGGGTCATCGTTCAGTCATCGAAGGCAACCTATATGGGCGCTTTAGCAATTATCGTTAAGGGACTAGATCATTTACCGAAGGAAACATTCGAAAGGGTCGTCGAGGGACTACGATCTTTTTAATCGAGGGATTGTGCTAAAGCGTCCCCGCGTTCGAGTGACATGACTATTTTTTTCGAAAGGCAACAAGGGAGGTTACCCTAGAGGTGTACGTGTGTAAAGTGTGTTGTGATTCAGTTATTGTATCTTGCATTAGGGTTTGCTACTGTTTTATTTTTATCTTGCCATACAAGTCTAGTTACTAACAGTAATATAGTAAAATATAAAAAGTAAGGTGCAGAAAGTAAAAGCAGGAAAGATAAACCTAACCCTATTACACGGCTTTGGGGCAGTTACAAAATAATGAGATGCGAGAAAATAAACCTAACTATTACAAACAAAACATGAGACCTATGCAATTTGTTCTACAAATTTAAAGGCAAAAGAAAACACTAAGAAGATATTAAAGAAAAATATTAATTGTCCTAAGATTCTAAGTATTAGAAAAGAAAGAAAAAAAAAGAAAACTCTGGGTGTTTTTGTTTAGAAAATGAATTGAATGTTAATACATGATTAAACCTAATTCTAACCAATTTTAAAAAAATTAAGTCAATAAAACCCTAATATACAATTGATTTTAAATAATAATAAAAACCTAAAGTCTAATTTAATTAATCAAAAACCTAACTCTAATTGGTTATGTTTCTTTCGAAAAGAATTAGGGTTTGTGAGTGATTAATTTTACAATAATGGGACAAAGTTAGGGTTAGTAAACATACGAAAACAAAATGCAAGGAGTGGGACCTGAACCTACACCCCCGGCCTCCAGGATAGTGCCCTTCACCACTGCGCCATGATGTTACGTTTGTTCAGGGATGAGATGCGCTCGATATGTTACACCATGTGTTAAAAAACTGCAAAAACAAAGAAAAGTGACAAGAGTTGGGATTGAACCCACACTCTATGTTATGCCAGTCACGCCCCTTTCCATTACGCCAATTGTGTTACGCGTTGATTTAATCAACATCATGCAATATATTATAAACAAGTAGTTAAAAATATTAATAAGCAAATACGCGCGTGCAAGGGGACCCAATAATATTTGAATGGACTAATGGATGGACGCCATGCAGCTCAAGGAGTCTCCAACCACCATATGCGGAGGAGGAGATCATCTTCTACGATGATGCTCTTTTGAAAACCTATCCAAACTGATTGAAAAACAAAAACTAATGACCTTGGTTAGGTAATTAGACCCTTGCGAATTCAATGGTCACATTTTTTTTGCCTGAAAACCATCGTAGCTAGGGTTTCGAAAGAACACGATCTCGGTGCCCTAGCCATTGTGAATTTCTGTTCCTGCACTAAAACTTGCAGCATCTAATGCTAAACGATTCTAAACATGATAATGAACATATATATATATATATATATATATATATATATATATATATATATATATATATATATATATATATACACACACACACACGCACACAAGACTCATTTAAATGGCAAGGTTTAATAGTTTGAGATCGAAGAACAAAAACCAAATGGAAATGGTGAGCTTAATGATTCTGGCGTGTTGTGGACCTGAGTAAGAGTTGGGATGGAATCCAGAGACCTCCAAGAAGCTAACAGGAGGCTCAAAAATGGCTGAAATCCGTTGGAGAATAAGGTTTGCTTCTGCCCTAGTTTCTTCAAAATTTTAAGGATTTTGGGGTTTGTGTTTGGAGATGATATGCATGTCCTTGAGTGCATGAAGATGCTGAGCATATATTGAATGTATTAGGTTATGAATTTTGTGGGCTAGGACCTCATAATTTAATGGACATCTTATTTAATTTATTTAATTTTTAAATAGAATAAAATCATAATAAAATAAATAAAAGTCAAAAAATATATGGATAAGCTTAGAGGTTCCCTAGTGTGTCATGAAACAAGTTTGGACCTGAAAATTTAGGCCCAATAACCCAAAGCTACAAATTTGCTTAATTTGGAATCCATGCATTTCCTCAAAATTTCCCAAATTGCACTAGTCATAACTCTCTCAATTTTCATCCTTTAAAGGCAATGTTAGACTTTTTTGAAATATCAAGATGTCCTCTACAATCTCTCTTTTGATCATTTTTGCATTTGAAGAATTTATCTTGATGTAAGTTACCTTGACAAAAAGTGTCTTTTTGTTGACTTTTGAAATAACCTATAATGTTTTGGCCCATATCTCTCAAATGAAGGATTTTTTGGACTTGAGCTTAGATATTCAAAGTTGTAGAGAATTGAATTTACTTCAAAATAAGCTTTGGTTAGGAAAAATCTGATGAAGCATGTGAAAGTTATGTCTGGTCAAAGTTCAGTTGACTTTTCCTTAGAAAAACCCTAATTTGGCAACTTTTGAGTTTTGATGATTTTGAGAGTATTCTTGGTGAATCATGATCAAACCTTGATCAAATAATGAATATCATTTTAGAAACTTGATGTTGACCAAAAATCTTGAAGTTTGATTGTATGTTGACCACAATTGACTTTTTACCCAATACAGTTGATTTGCAGTCATCTGAATAATTAACTGAGTAAACTTGTGATGCAAGGCATGAAACTTGGTATGGGAATTCTTGGAGACCTATAAGAAATCATGGTAACCACTTGAGGCCTTAGAAACCCAAACTTCCTTGAGAAAAATGAAACCCTAGTTGTGTACCCATTGCCTAGGAGGAGAATTTGTCTAATCAATTCTTGAGCAACCTTGAGCATTTGAGAACCCTAGGAGAATGTCTTAAAGAAAAAGGGAGGGGAAATTTTGGGGTACAACAAATTCCCCCGTTTAATCTTCTTAAACCTGAGGCGTTAGATTGGCATGTCCTTCATTCGTGATCTGAAGGTAGAAGAGGATTGAACACTTAAGTGTCCAGAAATTTGCACTCACATGTGCATTAAGTAACATTGTTGGTTGATCGTATTGCTTGAATGGGATTAAAGATGCCATTTGGAGAGATGACAAAATGTTTTTGGAGATAGGCTTATAGATTCCATCCAATGTAATTTAAGTAGCTACTTGTCAAATTTAGTCTTTGAGGGAAATGCTTGTCAGAATTCAGTCTCTGAGGTAAATGCTTGACATGTAGATAGTCGCCCCGTCATGTTGATAGTTTTTGAAATTCTGGTATCAAATATGTGACGTCGAAGGAGATGTCACGACACAAATATCTAAGGACAATATAAAATGCAACAATATTAAAAGCAGTAAAAACACAAGGGACTGTTAACCTAGTTCGGTGTACAACAACAGCTACTCCGGGGGCTACCAAGCCAGGGACAAGTCCACTAAATAGTATCAATTCATAGACCCTCGGTAAACAACCAGTTTATGATCTAATCACTTAATCACTACCTGTGTTATACTTCTACCTAAGACACACCTAGGTATGAGGCCCTCCTCAAATCCCTTCAATCACTAACAGTGAAAAACAACAGAATTATCAAGTTTGAAAAACCTCAATCATTCAATACTTAAAAGCTTATGAATGATCCATAATTTATAACTCAAATTATAACTCAAGTATTGAAACAATACTAGAGTGTATTACAATTAAAAGATTCAGACTTCTAAAACACAGAGAGTATATTTTTCTACAATAGTTATAGTTGTACGAATAAGGATGCAAGTCCTTATAAAGGCGCATCAGCTTCTTTATGGGCTTGGGTTGAAAAACATATATTGAATCCCTTGAATATCTCCTTGAAAGTAGGCCAAGATATAATCCATAAAGGTAAGACAGATCGAAAAATATTCCTCCATATTTTTCGCAAGTTATAAACCACAAAACCTGAATAAGGGGCGCTTAAAAACAGGAAACAAAAAAATCTGAAAACACGTTCAAATCAGCAGGAAAATGTTAAGGCATCTGCTTTGACATCATTCAAAATCAGTTGAGATGATTTACTTCAAATGTCAAGACATTAAGCAAAACATTACGAAAGTAGTGTTTTACCAAAATTTCTGCAAACAAACACTTACAAACTCCCCCTTTGGCAAATTTTGGCTAAAACAATATTTGAGCATATTATCAGAGCAGCAGCAAAAAAACTCAGTTAGTAGTTAGCAGAAACTCATTTAGAAGTTTGTAGTGGAAGATGTTAGGACATCTTCTGAGACATGAAGCTCCCCCTCAAACAATGAAGCTCCCCCTCAAACTTACCAGTCAGTCAGTTTCTCTCCCCCTTTTTAGACATAATATGCCAAATAAACATGCAATCAAGAGAGTAGTAGAAAAAGAAGTACATACCAGAATATCCAAGTGTCAAGAACATACAAAAGAACATAGGGATCAAAACACAAAATAAAAACACAAAAAAGAAGGCACCAACATAGAGTCTAACTTCCTTCAGGACCAGTAGACTTGGCAACTTCAGAGCTTCCTTCACTATCAGAATCTTCTCCTTCAGTACCCACTCTATCATCAAGACTGTAATCTTATGCAGCTCCTTGATTAGTTTTTCAAATTTTAGCTTTCTTGCTGAGCTATCACTAATTACCTCATCAAGATCTTTGCAGGCTTCCATTAACTCAGTAATCATATCATCCTTGCTTGAGGTCTTGTTTTCAGAGGATGCAGATGTCAAAATAATGTCTAGGACATGTTTACCTAAAAACAACTTGAAGTGAAGGGACATGGAGACTCCCTTTGCAAACCGCATCAGTACCACACAGAATTCCAGGATGTTGATTTAGAATAATTCCACAAATAAGAGATGGAAAGGTAATAGGCATCTTGATAGCACTGGTTCCTGCATGCTTTACAGTCTGTTAAAAAATGTAAGCACCATAATCAAACAATTTCTTATTTCCAACAGCATAGATAATTTTTTCTAAACCAATTGTAATGGTTGAGGTATGATTGGTGGTGATCCAGTTAGCAACTCCAATTCTATGCAAGATAGCATATTTCACACTTAACTTACTAACATGGAGCTTATTCTTCATGGGACAATCACTCACTTGGTTTGCGGTGATGGCTTTGCACACCTGATTATCAGTCACTTCTAACTCACTGTAATCATCTTCAGCCCTGCCCAGATATCTATTCATGACAGCAGGGGAAATTCAACACATCTACCTCTAACAAACACCCTCCTATATTCCTTACTTTTGTGATCAGCACAATCTATAGGAATATCAACAATAAATTCCTTAACAAGAGTCTCATAATATTTTGCAAACCTGGTGACAGTCTTCATCAAGCCAGCAAAAGAAGTCAGCTCCATAATCTCTTTGCACTCCAGTGCATCTGCTCCCAACTCTCTTTCAAGAGCAATCCTTCTTTAGAAGACATATTTCCATTTTTCAGCTTTGCCAACAGAATGGAACGAAATGTTGTCAAGAGAAGCATCAGGCACCCTGACAGAAAGCTTCTTGCTTGCATACTTCTTCACATGAGAGATGTCCTGGACATCATCTTCATCATCATACGAGGAGCTATCAGGTCTAACTTTTCTTTTATTGGAGGGAGGAACCACTTTACTCCAGGGCTTTAGGGGGACCATACACAGTCTTCTTCTTGATACTCTTGGCAGGGGGTGTGACATCCACAACCTTCACTTTTCTAGACTAGAGCCTTTTAGTAATTCCAGGCACCACATCGGTAATAAGGTCATTGTTAAACAGCTCATCGACATTCACCATATTCTCAGCATTTGGATTCTTTGCAGTTTTGGAGCCAACAACATCTTTATTAGTAGAATAGTCCTTCTCAGCAGATGATGTCTCAACATCTTGTTCAACAATAGCTTCCACTTCTTCTAGAACAGATGTAGCAAACTTACCAAGTTCACTTTCAGCAACATCTTTCTTTAAGACAGATGATTCAGCAACATTTTGAGGATCAGTACCTTTATCGGGATGAGCGGGCATTCGGGAAAAAGGTGTAGAAATCCCAGGCACAACAAAAAGCTCATTTAAATCCCTATCTACCAGCCTTCTAATACTCCTATCAACATTAACAATGTCTTCTTCTGACCTATCATCAGTAGTATTAGGAGCATTACCTTTAGAAGGGTCAAACTCTTCTTTAGATTTCTTTGCATAGGACGATATGGGTTTCTTGAACTTCTTCTCAGGAGGTGGAAAAGTTTTCAGAAGAGCGACGTCCAGGACTTTATCAAGGGAGAGATCCTCAGGATGGTTGACCGACTTTGACCTATAAGCCTTGGCTTTATCAGAAGAGCACTTTGAGGGAGACGAAGCATGATGTTGCGACATCTTTGAGTATTTTTGAACAGTGAGATGAAAAATAGCAAGGGTTCTTTTTTCTGTAAAGGAGAGTGAAGAGGTTGTGGAAATAGAAGGAAGTAATGTCGTAGCGTGTGGGGGAGTATTTGAGATAATCTTGAAATGATTGCTTAAGATATTTAATTTGTTGGAAACATAATAAATGATATAATATCACTTTAATGATATCCCCACACGCCCTTAATTGATACAAACCCTCATATATGGAGATACCTAGTTTTCCTCTTAAGTTCTCAAACTGGTTTGCATCCAAAGCCTTAGTGAGAATGTCAGCCAATTGTAGTTCAGTAGCTACATGTTCTAAGGCAACAATCTTTTCCTCAATAAACTCTCTTATGAAGTGATGACGGATGTCAATGTGTTTGGTCCTGATGTGTTAAACAGAATTTTTTAATATATTTATGGCACTTAGATTATCACAAAATAACGTCATGACATCTTGTTTGACATTATATTATGTCAACATTTGTTTCATCCAAACCAACTGAGAACAACTACTTCATGTAGCAATATACTCAGCCTCAGTAGTGGACAGAGACACACAACTTTGCTTCTTACTGAACCAAGATATAAGATTACTTTCCAGAAAGAAACATCCTCCTGATGTAATTTTTCTATCATCGGCACTTCCTGCCCAATCAGCATCACAATAACCAATTAAAGTAGAGCTAGATCCATGAGAATATAGCATACCATAGTCACTTGTCCCATTCACATATTTAAGAATTCTCTTCACATGGTTGGCATGGTTAACTTTAGGATTAACTTGATATCTATCACACACCCCTACAACAAAGTCAATGTTAGGTCTTCTAGTTGTGAGATATAGAAGACTTCCTATCATACTTCTGTAAAGACTTTGATCCACACTTACTCCTTTGGCATCTTTAGACAACTTCAGATGTGTGGGAGCAGGTGTTCTTTTGTGACTGGTATTGTCCATCCCAAATTTCTTTACTATATTCTTCGCATATTTGCTCTGAGATAAATAATATGGAATCTTCCATTTGTTTAACTTCCAGACCAAGAAAGTAGGTTAACTCACCAACAAGGCTCATCTCAAATTCTGACTGCATTTGCTTAACAAAATGTTGAACCATCTCATTTGACATCCCACCAAACATAATATCATCAACATAAATCTGTACAATCATGATTTTCCCTTCTTCTTCCTTGAAAAAAATAGTTTTGTCTATGCTTCCTTTCCTATACCCATTCTCACCAAGAAATTCTGCCAATCTCTCATGCCAAGCTCTTGGAGCCTGCTTTAATCCATACAGAGCTTTCTTCAGTTTGTACACATGGTTAGGAAAGCTTGGATTAACAAATTCCTTAGGTTATTCCACATAAACTTCCTCATTCAGATAGACATTTAAGAAGGCACTCTTTACATCCATTTGAAACAACTTAAATCTCAGAATGCAAGCAACTCCTAAGAGTAGTCTGATTGATTCAAGTCTGGCCACAGGGGAAAAGGTTTCATCAAAACCCACTCCTTCAATTTGAGTGTATCCTTGTGCAACTAATCTTGCCTTATTTCTAGTAACCACCCCTTTTTCATCGGATTTATTCTTGTGCACCACATTTAGTGCCAATCACATTTGTCCCTTTAGGTCTTGGAACTAGATCCAAAACTTCATTTCTTCTAAATTGTTCTAGCTCTTCTTGCACAACATTAATCTTAAACTCCTCAGTTAAGGCTTCTTTGACATTCTTAGGCTCGACTTTTGAAACAAAACAGGAGTTTAACATCCCTTATTTTGATCTAGTAGTAACTCCTTTATTTAGATCTCCTATAATAAGTTCCTTAGGATGATCTCTCTGATTTCTGATTGAAGGCCCTTTATTGAGTTGACTGGGCTCATGATCTTCTTGAGTTGGATTAGGATCAATACTTCTGTCATTAGATTCTGTTGGAATGTTTGACAGAGATGTTCCAACATCTTCTAAGACATATTCTTCATCATTCCATCATCTATCATCAATAATAACATTTATGGATTCCATCATAACCTTAGTTCTGGAGTTAAAGACTCTGTAAGCTCTGCTATTTGTAGAGTAACCCAGGAATATTCCTTCGTCACTCTTGGGATCCATCTTTCTTCTCTGCTCACGATCAGCTAAGATGTAACATTTACTTCCAAAAACATGAAAGTATTTGACAGTAGGTTTTCTTCCCTTCCATATTTCATACAAGGTGGCTGAGGTGTCTTTTCTTAGAGACTATTATGGATATAGCACGCAGTATTCATAGCTTCAGCCAAAAGTGGTAGGGTAACTTCTTAGCATGAATCATAACTCTGGCAGATTCCTGAAGTGTTATGTTTTTGTGTTCCACAATCCCATTTTACCGAGGAGTAACGGGAGAGGAAAATTCATGACTGATTCCTTCAGAAGAACAAAAATTAGCAAATTTATTATTCTTAAATTCCATTCCATGATCACTTCTGATTCTGATGACATGACTATCCTTTTCTCTTTGAAGTTTTTGACAGAGATCTTTAAAGACTTCAAAAGTTTCTGATTTTTCTCTGATAAAACTTATCCATGTGTACCTAGAGAAGTCATCAACAAAAACATAGGCATACTTCTTCCCACCAAGACTTTCAACCTTCATAGGTCCCATCAAGTCCATATGAAGAAGTTCCAAAACTTTTGATGTGGTGAGATGTTGGATCTTATGATGAGACATCTTAGTTTGCTTTCCAATCTAGCATTTACCATATACTCTCCCTTCTTCTATCTTGAGCTTAGGAATCCCTCTCACCGCTTCTATAGATATGATTCTTTTCATTCCTTTCAGATGCAAGTGTCCCAGTTTTTGATGCCACTATTTAACTTCATTCTTTGGCTAAAGCACATGTTGAGGAGAAGTTCAACTCTTGGGGAACCCATAAATAACAATTGTCTTTAGATCTGATTCCTTTCATAATAACTTCATTCTTCTCATTGCAAATGAGACATTCTGTCTTGGTGAAGTTTACTTTGAACCCTTGATCACACAATTGACTTATAATTATTAGGTTAGTTGTTAAACCTTTAACAAGGAACACATTATCAAGTTTTGGGACTCCTGAACATTCTAGCTTTCCAACTCCTTTGATTTCACCTTTGGCTCTATCACTAAAAGTCACATAACTGGTGGGGCGAGATTTGATATCTACCAACAGATTCTTAACACCTATCATGTGTCTAGAACAACCACTATCAAAGTATCAGTCATCTTTGGTTGAGACTCTGAGAGAGGTATGAGCTATGAGACTAGCAACAACAGTCTTGGGAACCCACTGTTTCTTATTTTTGCTATTTTGAGAGATATTTATTAATCTTGGGAAGAGGAGCAGTTTTAGGGTACCCATACAACTTGAAACAGAAAGGTCTTATGTGATCAAACCTTACATAGTGGTGACACCTCCAAGACTGGAGTTTCTTTCTGGTGTGATTAAATTTTTTCTTACCATGATGTTTGCCATGATGTCTTTTCTTGTCATGATGTTTGTCAAGATGTTGAGACATTTGATTCGACATATTTGGTTTATACTTGATTTTTCTTGAGTGGTTTTTATTCAGCCCTCTTTCTTCCAAACTCATTTGACTTATGGATGCCAGATGAGATGTTCTTGACATTTGATCTTGGGTTCTTATCCATCTTCTTTATCACAAATCCTCCTTCCTTGTCCATAGTACCAGAAAGTATCTTCCCTAGATCTCACCCATATACACAGCAGGATGTCTGCTCTGATACCAATTGAAATTCTGGTATCAGATATGTAATGTCGAAGGAGATGTCACAACACAAATATCTGAGGATAATATAAAATGCAACAATATTAAAATCAGTAAAAACACAAGGGATTGTTAACCCAGTTCGGTGTACAATAACACCTACTCTTGGGGCTACCAAGCCAGGGACAAGTCCACTAAATAATATCAATTCATATACCCTTAGTAAACAACCAGTTTATGATCTAATCACTTAATCACTACCCGTGCTATACTTCTACCTAAGACACACCTAGGTATGAGGCCCTCCTCAAATCCCTTAAATCACTAACAGTGAAAAACAACATAATTATCAAGTTTGAAAAATCTCAATCATTCAATACTTAAAAGCTTATGAATGATCCACAATTTACAACTCAAATTACAACTCAAGTATTGAAACAATACTAGAGTGTATTACAATTAAAAGATTCAGACTTCTAAAACACAGTATATTTTTCTTCAATAGTTGCAGTTGTACGAATAAGGATGCAAGTCCTTATAAAGGCACAACAACTTCTTTATGGGCTTGGACTGAAAAACAAATATTGAATCCCTTGAATATCTCTAGAAAGTAGGCAAAGATATAATCCATAAATATCTAAAAATATTCCTCCATATTTTTTGCAAGATATAAACCACAAAACCTGAATAAGGCGCGCTTAAAAACAGGAAACAAAAAATCTGAAAACACATTCAAATCAGTAGGCAGATATCAAGACATTTGCTTTGACATCATTCAAAATCAGTTGAGTTGATTTACTTCAAATGTCAAGACATTAAGAAAAACATTACCAAAGCAGTGTTTTATCAAAATTGCTGCCAACAAACACTTATAGTTTCCCCGTCCTATTTCGGGAGTTAATCTTTGTCTGGTTATAAAGATAGTTTCCCCGTTCCTTTTCAGGAGTTAATCCTTGCCTGGTCATACAGATAGTTGCCCCGTCCTATTTCGGGAATTAATAATTGACCTACTTTCTATTGGTGAACCTGTCCTGTTTTGGGAATTCATATCGCCTGGTCGTACAGATAGTTGCCCTGTCTTATTTCGGGAATTAATCCGCGACTTGTTTGAGAATTGTTGATGATATTAATCTATTTGTGAAATAACCTGAAAGAAACAAAGTTAGTTTTGTGCAATGTCATAATGTATGTAATGCATTGCGTAATGATGTTCTCAAAGTAAATGATAGTGTACTATATGTGTTTCATATGCATATGCTATGACACTTGTAAATGATGTATGGATGCAAGATGTCATTGAAGTGTATCGGTAGCTTCTTATAACATCTTTGTTGGGGGAAATAAATCTCTGATCGTTGCTGGGTGTAACACCCTATTTCCCCGTTGGTAAATTATATTAAATTAGAGTAAATTAATTTCTAAATAAACATCAACAAAACAGGATGTCACATACTTCGCAAGTTACACATGCTCAAAATTAGGATACGCAACACAATCATAAGCTCATAAGTCTTAAACTTCATTACATATATTCGCACCGAAAAAACATCGCTAAATAGTCATCTCAATTTCTCCAACATGAGTCATAATTATTCACTTACAAAACATCGACATAATCATAAGGTAAATAAAAAACAACAAAGTTATACACGTTTACTCCCAACATGATAAGACAAACGCAAAACCCCCAAGTGTTACATATCAGAGTAGATACCGACTCAATCTACACAACTGAAGGAACTCCTCAGCTAAACTTCGATCTCTAGCTACTTCGGATCATCTTCACGTTACCCACGTTGAGTTAACATTCAAACAGAAAGCGTGAGATATCATAACAATATAAAAGAAAGCATAACAACGAGCAGGTACAGATTCAAGTACAAAATCAACACATAACATTCCTCGTAATAAAACACATACTTTAATCAATATTCACCCATTGAATGATCAATCACAATATGATGCAAAAGACCGACAGGAACTCAATGCATGTGGTACCAACAGGGTAAAACCATCTTCGTAATAATTCCATTTTAGAGAAATCAACTTCGCTCGCCAATACATGCCTTCGCTCGCCAATACAGACCTTCTCTTATGAATGCATGTGACACTGACATGCAACAACTTAATTTCACATTGATTATTCTTACCTATCAATGCCACGCCAATACAGGCCTTCGCTCATCATCATTATCATGCATATCATGTCACACCATTAAAACATTCATGCAACATCATCGTGTTCACAAATTCACAATTACATTAAAATAGCACAATAAGACAATACAGGCCACCAAGAACATATCATAGTATATACATCATCACAACATCGTCACATCAAGAAATATATTCACATTCATTGTCATCACAACTTCACAATCACAACATAAATCGTGGCATATAATTCAAAAATACATATATGGATAGGTATAAATGTTGATGAAATAATTAACTAATGAATTAAAAGTAATTTTCATTAGATAGGAAATTATTTTATCTTTCCAACGGTCCAAACAGCGCGTCAAACAAACACCCGAGGCAAAAGCTATGAGTTTTAGAAGTTTTCCAAAAATGTTGTCAGTAGCAGTGGTAACCGGTTACCTAGTTATGGTACAGTAGCCATCCGTGTTCCAATTTTTGTTATGGTAATCGGTTACCATATTTGGGTAACCAGTTATCCTGTGATAACAGTGAAAAATTCTGCAATTTCCATGTTATGACCCTCCATGTTTCAACACCCAAAATTCATAATTTTTACATCAAAATTCATCTTTTAAATGGGTTAATTATTCATCAATATTTGTATATTAATCCTAACCAATTCATGTCATCAAATCTCATCACAAACACATCAAAATCACCAAAAATCCATTAATGGGGAAAACCCCCAAAAATAACCAAATCGATAGAATTCAAAACATAAAATCAAGCAACCTAAATCTTACCATACCCCATCATTAGGAAACCTTTTATAGAGTTATAATCCCACCTTACCTTAGGTTCTTGGTTGATTCTTGATTTCTACGGTTAAATCCTTTTCCTTAGCTTGCTAGTGCTCTTCTCTTCTTCTCTCTTCTATGCTTCTCTTTATCTGTTTCTACGTACTGTCTCTTTTCCTTCTTCTCACTCTACTATATTCTAAATAATATATAACTATGCCAATTAATTGTTTAATAAAATAATATCAATCTTATTATTCTACTAATAATTCTATTTCAATTATTATAAAATAATAGTAAACCTCATATTTAACCCAAAAATGCCAATTATCACTTTCACCCTTATGTTTCTACACTTTTAGTCATACACCCCTATCACCTCAACTTATATAATTTCTAAGACATCTAATTACTAACAAATGCATCACATTACATCATGAAATCCCCCAACTCATATAATTACACCGCATTGACTAATTCGTCATAATTCATATATTCACCAATAATCACCGATATTCGTACTAAATTAATTAAATAATTAATCTCAATTTTTGAGGTGTTACAACTCTCCCCCGCTTAAAAATATTTTCGTCCTCGAAAATCACCTATTGCGAACAACTCCAGATACGACTCTCGCATCCCACCCTACAACTCCAACGTCATGTTTAGAAACCTTTCAAATGCTAGTATCCAACATTATATATCATCAACTATAACAGTCCAACAAGATGCATTGCTACCGAGTTATGAATGCACATATCCATTTTTCTCTTTGTCCGATCACCCTGCGATACAAGATCTATTACTTTACGATATTGTTCAGCTTGAACCAGAACACAACGAGGTCTTTTCAGTCACTATAAGTAACACTTCTCTAATTTATCTTCTTAAGGGAAAATATGCTCACCCTCGAGCCCTTGCCATAGGAAACGACACAAAAACATAGCTTAAGAACGCAGAGTTTCATGACATGAACATCGTCTATATTATTACATTACACAACAATACTGCCCTAAGAAAATCAACACAACCTTAGTGCCACCATGCTATATCCCAAAAAAATCGATCATGCAATTCAATACATCTATTTACACGGTGATGACACGAATAATATAGGTAACCTTTCACCTAACAATTCCATCATGGAATGTCTAATAGTTTGCATTATCCCACAACTTCTAATGTTTAATCTTTAATTCCAAAGTCATACCCTCATAACAAACTACCTCACACTACAACTCCACTGTGTTACTCTGATCATCTATCTTAAGTCAATGTCTTCATTTTTATTTCCAACAATCATTAGATCTAAAATTTCACATCTATCTTCAGACTCTCCTTAGTAACCACCAGAAAATCATTGTTCACCTTTCGACATCCTCAACCGTGTACTCTGCAGAATAAGCTCGCATACCAACTCAAGTCTCTAAACTTCTTAATAAATCATAACTCTTTCATAGCCTCTCTTTTTGTATTAGGTTCACAGAAAATGGTGAACAATTATTATCTTGATAAAACGTCAATTACTTTACACACCATCAAGCTAGTAAGACACATCTATCTCATCCATTAAGATCCCATCTACTATCAACAAGAGATTAAGGGTGATCAGTTCCTCAATTTGTCAATAGGTAGCTGATAACCATAACTGTGACATAAATCGTCGTTACCCAACTATAATAGTATCTTCACCTTGTGCTCAAGGTTACCTGAGCATAATGTCCAACAATCTCTCCAAGGCTTATAAACGTTTTTCTTAATTTCCTTCATTTCTACCTCGTCAATGATACATAAACGCCAAAACTCCATTTCATAGTCTCTCTTATGCGCACGCAACACAACACAATTGCCAAGTATATTCTAATATAGGAAAACTACTACACCAAGTATAATCTAAATCGTCTCATTCCAAAGTAAGTCTTTATCCAGTTAGAAGATTTTGACCATATCAATGAATCCTTACTCTTTCCTTTAATCTCGTATTTATATCTCATTCTAATCACAATCTCAACGCTACCATCACTCCAATCATGCTTAATTGGCATAAGTTACATCTCTATGCACTTATCTAATACATTCACATATTTACTAACGTCAAACATTTCACTCCCTTAATTCATTCACTAACAACTTATCTCACTTGGCCTCATCTTAAGCAAGCTGCAATAATAACCAGTTAATTCCTGAAAATTTCTAGTCTCATAACCAATTTCAGAGTCTCTCGATATAGACCTCTATTTACCTTGAATATATTCCACAAATATCTTCGTTCGAAATAGCTTGTTCAAGAAAATTCACCTCCCCAAATCATGATCTACATCCTAACATCCTAACATACATTTCCTTCCCTTTCGACACTATAATTTGAGTTACGACATTCAACATTTCCTTTTTCTGACTAAGACTAAAACAAAATGTCCTCAAGAAACACCGCAACAAACTGATTTAATTATTCATGTAGTTGTTTAGTTATTGGCATGCATTTTTGGTAAAACCAGGTGTGTGAATGTCATGACTGATGTCATAACATTCTAGTTTATTAGGTACTGATTTATTAGGTACCTTTGCAGAAAAATATTGTCATACAGGTGCTGTTGTTTATGAGTGTGTATCTGAGCATTTTGCAAAAAGATCACATTTACCAAAATCAGTAGACAGGAATTCAGATGTCATAACAAATGTTAAGACATCCTGTTATGAACTAACAGTTATGCAGTTTGGGTAATTCTGAGTTTTTTCAGGAAAATGACTCAGTCTTTCCAGAACAGAAAATCTCGTGGACTTGGGGTTAACCTAGCTCAACCCTAACCTGGTTGATAAAGTCCTGTGACCAAGTCTTAAGGTCAAACGGAATTAACCCTAGCTTTTTGTGGAAACCCTAACTGAAGATGCAACTGCTA
Organism: Vicia faba; assembly: GCA_948472305.1. Taxonomy (NCBI): domain Eukaryota; kingdom Viridiplantae; phylum Streptophyta; class Magnoliopsida; order Fabales; family Fabaceae; genus Vicia; species Vicia faba. The sequence continues at coordinate 968,241,023 of OX451740.1, forward strand.
TATATTCAACAGGGCTGCTGTTTGGAATTTATCCCTTTTTGACTGAAGATCTTTTAGAAGTTGTATAGTTTTAACTATTATAATCCAAGCAAGTATCATTGTGATAAGTGACTTGGAATAGGTTTTAATTGTAAGGGTTTTGTATCACTCAAAGCTTTGAAGCAAGAGTGTTTTGTGTCTCTTGACTAAAGCTTTGAAGCAAAGTCAAGTTAGGTTTATGTATCACTCAAAGCTGTGAAGCAAGAGTGTTTGTGTTGCTTGATTAAAAAGCTGTGAAGCATAATCAAGTGTATGTTTTGAAGAGTGTCTTCATTAAATCATTAGTCAATTGTTTTAAGTATCACTGCTGTAATTGAGGGGGAGTGAGTAGGAACTCAGGTTTAAGTTGTACTTAGATTGAAGTTGCATTGGGTAGGTCTTAAGTGAAGGAGATAAACTGGTTGGTTTATTCCTGAATTAATATCTCTTATAGTGGATTTCCTCCCTGGCTTGGTAGCCCCCAGAGTAGGTGTTGTTGCACACTGAACTGGGTAAACAATTGACTGTGTTCTTTTCTGTTTTTGTATTTACTGTCTTATAGAAAGTCAGATACGGTGTCATAACATTGAACGTGACATTGAGTATCTGCATCCAGAATTTCAATTGGCATCAGAGCAGGCACCCTGCCTGTATTACTGGGTGAGATCTAGGGATATCACTTTCTGGCACTATGGACAAAGAAGGAGTTTTTGGAAATAGACCACCCATTCTGGATGGAACAAATTAAGACTACTAGAAACCTCGTATGATTGCCTTCTTAAAATCTCTGGACAAAAAGGCCTGGAGAGCTGCTGACAAAGGATGGAACCATCCCACCATAACTGAGAAAGATGGGACAATCAGTCTAAAGCCTGAGGAAGAATGGAGTAAAGAAGAAGATGAGTTAGCCCTGGGAAATTCCAAAGCTTTAAATGCCTTGTTCAATGGAATTGATAGAAACATATTCAGACTAGTACATCAATATGAACTGGCCAAGGAAGTTTGGGACACTCTCAAAACTACCCATGAGGGCACTTCCAAAGTAAAAATGTCAAGGCTTCAGATGTTGACTACCAAGTTTGAGAATCTAAAAATGATGGAAGATGAAACCATTCATGAGTTTCACATGAACATCTTGGAGATTGCCAACACCTCAGGAGCACTGGGAGAAAAGATGTCAGAAGAAAAATTGGTGAGAAAGATTCTCAGATCCTTGCCTAAAAGATTTGCAATGAAGGTAACTGCCATAGAGGAAGCCCAGTACATCAGCAAGTTGAAAGTGGATGAACTTATTGGGTCCCTTCAGACTTTTGAGATGGGGATCACTGAAAATGGTGACAAGAAGAATAAGAGCATAGCACTTGTATCCAACACTGATGTTGAAAACAAGGAGGATGAAGAAGAAAATATTCCATAAGCTATAGCCATGCTTGGAAGACAATTCAACAAACTCATCAAAAGAATAGATCCAAAGTCAAGGTCTAATGTTCATAACATTCCCTCTGACATTGACAGTTCCAGCAGAAGACCAAGGTTAGAAGAGAAGGGAAATCAAGGCAGAGGAATTCAATGCCATGGTTGTGAAGGATATGGGCATATTCGAGCTGAATGTCCTACCTTTCTTAAGAAACAAAAGAAAGGAATGACTGTTACTTGGTCTGACTGTGATTCAGAAAGTAATTCTGAAGAAGAATCTGCCAAACTAGTTACTGCTCTAACTGGTGTTTGTACCTCTGAAAGTGACACTAGTGATGAGGAAGTGACATTTGAAGAACTGGCTGATACTTACAAGAAATTGTGTATCAGAAGTGCTGAAGTATGTGTGCAGAATGAGAAACAAACAAAACTCATCATAAAGCTGGAGACTGAAAAAAGGGCAGACCTTGAAACTATAAGTCATCTAGAAGGGGAAGTTCAATTGCTGAACTCAAAACTAAACCAGATGACCAAATCTGTCAAGATGCTGACAAATGGAACAAACAAATTGGAAGAAATCCTTCAGGTTGGACAAACTGTGGGAAACAAGTCTGGTCTAGGATTTGTGGCAGCAAAGAAATCAGGTGCAGACAAGAAGATCAGGTCTAATAAACAAATGTCAAAGCAGATGTCTCAACACAACTCTCAACATCAGGAACAGAGATATATGAAGAAAAAGTACCAAAGATGGAGATGTCATCATTGTGGGAGGTATGGCCACATAAAGCCTTTCTGCTTCAAATTGCATGGATACCCTAATCAAAACTCAGGTGTTAAACCTAAGTCAAAAGGGTACCACATACTCCTCAATGGAAGAAAAAGGCTACTGCCCTGATAGCCCACACTTCCCTGAGAGTGTCTGCAAAGGAGGGATGGTACTTTGACAGTGGGTGCTCTAAGCACATGACTGGAATAAAGAACATTCTCAATCATGTTAAACCTCACACCACTAGTTATGTGACCTTTGGAGATGGTGCTAAAGGTGAAATCAAAGGAGTTGGTAATTTGGACTGCCCTGAAGTTCCAAATCTGAATGAAGTACTATTGGTAAAAGGTCTGACTGCTAATCTCATTAGTATCAGTCAATTGTGTGATCTAGGATTCAAGGTCAACTTCTCAAAATCTGAATGTCTAGTAATTAATGAAAAACTAGAAGTTGTAATGAAAGGAATCAGATCTAAAGATAACTGTTACTTGTGGCAGCCTGAGAACACTAATAACTCCACTATGTGTTCTATTACCAAAGAAGAAAAAGAGATGAAACTGTGGCACCATAAACTTGACCATCTTCATCTAAGAAGAATGAAAAGAACTATCTCTATGGAAGCAGTCAGAAGGATTCCAAGACTGCAAATTGATAAAAGGAGGGTTTGTGGTGAACATCAAATTGAAAGGATTGGTAAAAAGAGATATGTCTATGATGTGGTGAATAACCTTGAAGTTTTTAGAGAACAGTGCAAGAAAACCCAAAAAGAAGGATGTATTGTCAGAATCAGAAGTGATCATGACAAGGATTTTGGAAACAACAAGTTTAATAAATTCTGTTTCTCAGAAGGAATGAGTCATGAAGTCTCTTCTCCTATAACTCCTCATCAAAATGGAGTTGACAGAAGGAAAAATAGGATCATACAGGAATCTGCCAGAGCTATGATTCATGTCAAAAGATTGCCTTTTCAACTCTGTGCTAAAATAGTTGCAGCTGGTAGTAGCTGTTCTCAAATTATCTGGACAAAACAGATGCTCACTGAGTATAATGTCTCACAAGATGTTGTGACATTGTATTGTGACAATCTGAATACAATCAATATTTCCAAGAACCCTATTCAGCATAGCAGGACCAAGCACATTGACCTTGTAGAGAAGAAGACAATTAAACTGGAACATGGTATCATTAAGCTTCAGCTGGTTGATTTTTCTATCAAGGCTCTTGATGGAAATCAACTTGAAAACTTGAGGGGCAAGATGGGTATTTGCCAACATGAGAAATTATAGCAATTAATTTTGCTTAAAGCAAGGGTTGAAGGAGTTATTTTTGTTAAGTCTATTTTTAGTGGGTTAATCATATTTTTTTCCAATTCTTTCAAAATTATTAAGAAGTTGAATAGACTCTCATTTGCCTCCTACCTCTCTCGACTTTGCAACCTATTTCCTTCTCTCGATCAAAGTTTTCTCTCAAATTGCTATTGGTGCTCTAAGTCAATCAAAATGTCTCAAACATCATCTTCAACCAAGGCGACCACTTCATCTTCATCATCTGACCAAGATTCTCAAGCAATCACCACATGCATAGATTCTGAAGTCCTGGAGATCACTCCACTCAGAGAAATGGCAACTGACCCCTCCAAAGTCAAAAAGCTGAGAACTAGGCATGCAGGAAGAGCTCAAGCTACTGCTCCTGGTAATCCTTCTCATCCTTCTTCCTCTGTACCAAATAGGGAAGGATCAGCTCAATTACATCAAGCAATTGCTAGGCTTGTTACAAGAATACTAAGCGAAAACCACTCTGTACCGGGGATTTTTGTCCCATTAAATCAAGAATCAGCAAGCCCAAATGTTGAAGCAAATGTAAATGTCTCTGAGAATGTTGTGACACCAAATGACAACATTCAGAACCCTTCAGAGAAAACTGTTGATCCACCTGTCATTGATGTGGACGAGGAATACTCAGACAATGATCTAATTGCCAATGTAAACCCTAGCATAGCTAGGAGAATGATGAAAAGAAAGGGTAATCAGAATGCTGCACAATGTATGACCAAAGAGAAACCTGCTAATAAGAAATCCAAGGCTGAAGGCAAGACTGGGGTAGAATCTGTGAAAACTGGTCAGTCCAAAGGGAAGGTGAAAGCCCAAGTGCATACTGGTAGACAACCAATTACAAAGAAAAGAAAAGAACCGGAGTCTTCTGATTATGATGAGGAATCAGAGTTTGAGATTGATGCTGAAGAAATTCCTATCAGAAGGAAACTCCCCTCCAGCAAAATGGCTAGAGTTCCTGAAGTCCCAACAGACAACATCTCTTTTCACCACCCTGACAATGCCAACAGATGGAAGTATGTTTGCTTGAAGAGAATAGCTTTAGAAAGAGAGCTAAACAATGATGCCATGGAGTGCAAGGAAATCATGGACCTGATTAAAACTGCTGGACTGATGAAGACTGTGGTAAAATTTACCAAGTGCTATGAAAATCTGGTCAAGGAGTTCATAGTTAACTTGTCTGATGAATGTGCTGTTGGAAGGTCAGCTGACTTTGAATGTGTTTATGTTAGAGGAAGAAGGGTTAATTTCTCTCCATCAGAAATTAACAAATTTCTTGGAAGATCAAATGAGGATTACCCTGAACTGGAAGTCACTGACAATGAAGTTTGTCAAACCATCACAGCAAGACAAGTCAAGTGCTGGCCCTTGAAAGGCAAGCTGAATGCCAGCAAACTAAGCATGAAATTTTCCATCCTGCACAAGATTGGTGCAGCCAACTGGGTCCCTACAAACCATAAATCTACTATCTCCACAGGATTGGGGAGATTTATTTATGATGTGGGAACCAAGACTGAATTTGACTATGGCAGGTATATTTTTGAACAAACTCTAAAATATGCTGGTAGCTTTGCTGTCAAAGGCCTTATTTCCTTTCCCTCTCTCCTGTGTGGAATTATCCTTGCACAGTACCCTGATATCCTGGTGGCAAGAGATACTGCTTGCAAAAGAGCTCCTGCTCTTGGGTTACACTACAAGCTGTTTCAGGGATCTCATGCTCCTGATATTGTCATAACATCAGCTGAGACATCATCTGTGAAGACTCAGTCCAAAACATCTGATGTTATAGCTGTATTGAAAGAGACCTGCAAAGAGCTGGAGACTAGGAAAAAGACCCTAGAAAACCTAATTTCCAGGTTAGAAAAGGAGGAAGCTGAAGGAAACAGAAGGGAAGAGGGTGCTGCTGAAGATCAACTCAACACTGAAGAAACTAGCTCCTCTGAAGGGGACAGTGCTTAAAGGTTGGTGGAGTTGATGCTGGACCCCGGTGGAGTTTGCAAGTGTGTTCAGATTTTAGTTGTTGTTTTTATTACTTTTGGGATGACTGTATAACTTTTAAGAACATGTATCTTTGGCCCATTTGTGGCTAAAGAGGGGGAGATATTATTATGTGGTCAATTACTTGATAGACATTCTATTTTTCTGCAGTCATATTTATTCTGCTGCTATTTATCTCTGATTGCTTAGGGGCTTTAGCCAAAAATCTGCCAAAGGGGGAGTTTGTAGTTGTTTAGTTATTGGCATGCATTTTTGGTAAAACCAGGTGTGTGAATGTCATGACTGATGTCATAACATTCTAGTTTATTAGGTACCTTTGCAGAAAAATATTGTCATACAGGTGCTGCTGTTTATGAGTGTGTATCTGAGCATTTTGCAAAAAGATCACATTTACCAAAATCAGTAGACAGGAATTTAGATGTCATAACAAATGTTAAGACATCCTGTTTTGAACTAACAGTTATGCAGTTTGGGTAATTCTGAGTTTTTTCAGGAAAATGACTCAGTCTTTCCAGAACAGAAAATCTCGTGGACTTGGGGTTAACCTAGCTCAACCCTAACTTGGTTGATAAAGTCCTGTGACCAAGTCTTAAGGTCAAACGGAATTAACCCTAGCTTTTTGTGGAAACCCTAACTGAAGATGCAGCTGCTATATATTCAACAGGGCTGCTGTTTGGAATTTATCCCTTTTTTACTGAAGATCTTTTAGAAGCTGTATAGTTTTAACTATTGTAATCCAAGCAAGTATCATTGTGATAAGTGACTTGGAATAGGTTTTAATTGTAAGGGTTTTGTATCACTCAAAGCTTTGAAGCAAGAGTGTTTTGTGTCTCTTGACTAAAGCTTTGAAGCAAAGTCAAGTTAGGTTTATGTATCACTCAAAGCTGTGAAGCAAGAGTGTTTGTGTTGCTTGATTAAAAAGCTGTGAAGCATAATCAAGTGTATGTTTTGAAGAGTGTCTTCATTAAATCATTAGTCAATTGTTTTAAGTATCACTGCTGTGATTGAGGGGGAGTGAGTAGGAACTCAGGTTTAAGTTGTACTTAGATTGAAGTTGCATTGGGTAGGTCTTAAATGAAGGAGATAAACTGGTTGGTTTATTCCTGAATTAATATCTCTTATAGTGGATTTCCTCCCTGGCTTGGTAGCCCCCAGAGTAGGTGTTGTTGCACACTGAACTGGGTAAACAATTGACTGTGTTCTTTTCTGTTTTTGTATTTACTGTCTTATAGAAAGTCAGATACGGTGTCATAACATTGAACATGACATTGAGTATCTGCAGCCAGAATTTCAATTCAAAACAACTTCACTGATTTCTAAAATTTATCCTCTAACTATCATCACTCTTCATCCGTATCTGAAGATAATCTGACCCCAATTCAATTATACTGAGGACATACTCGCCTACCAGTTGGTCCATCCCATCGTCAATCATCTGAAGTGGATATGTAACCTCAACCACTATTTTAACCAGTCATCGGTAATCCATATACAGTTTCATACTACTTTCTTTTTCCAAACCAATAACACTGGAGCTTCCAAAATAATACACTCGGTCTCACAAATTCCTTTCAACAAACATTCTAATCATCTCTTTAACTCTTCTAATTCAGACGTTGACATCCTTTATGGTGCCATAGAAACAATCCTGATACGGAAGACAAGATTAAAAGTAAAACTGCACCTCCCATTCCATATCATCACGTGACAATAAACTACTTCCAGTTGTTGGAACCATTTTTAAAACAAAGTTTATCATGTTAGCTTTCTAACACTTCGAACGAAACTCAAATCGGACGTCCGGAACTCAAGTTACGAATTTTTCAAGAATTACTAACAAATCCTATAAGCTTCAGCGGTAACCGGTTGCCCCATAATAGTAACCGGTTACTGCCCTTTTTCTTTCCTCTGCCACGCGTTTTTGAATGTGGTAATCAATTTCCCTACAATGGTAACCGGTCAGCAGTGACAGCAGAGCCCAAAACCTCACTTTTTCTGCTACGGGATTCCAATATTTTTCACCAAGAATTAGTTTTGTAAACATGCCAAAACATATCAATTCATGTAATCATCGACACATAATATATACTACAAAACTACCCAAAACATCATTCTTCTTATAACACTCAAAAGACATATTACGTTGCCAAGACATCATTTTTCAAAACCTCAAAACTCCAATTCTTCTCACAAGACTACTAGTATCTTTGAGTTCCGACTCTGACTTGCAATTCACAATCACTCAAAAGCATCCACAACATCTAAAAATTACTTACCTGACTCCAACAACAATGTTTACAGTACATCATGACTACATTACCATTCAAAACATCAACATCACGCACAATGCTAACTCGATATTGACAGCCTCACGATCAATCGACATTTTCTAAAACATCACAATCATTTGAGCTTCGTGTTCCAAGAGCTATCCTACTTTATTAGCTAATGTCCTCAGGGGATCATCAAGAATTACACGCCTCTTATATATCACTAGTCGTCACATTGCTCTATATCCTCTAAGAAGCAACCTTTAACAATTTTATTTTTCCTTCGGAGGCTACTCTACTGGACCAACAAATAAGAACCTTGAATCCGTACAAACTTCAGGAATGAAAATCTGTATCGACTCGCCAAAACACTTCGTAATCACTTGGTTTAATTCCAGATAGTTCACCCCAAGGATAACATCAAGTTAATCCAACATTTTTCTCTAACGACAAGTCACAATTATTCTTCGGGAAAACATCAAGACTCACCCACAATTGGCACATCATTAGTCATAACATCGCCCTCCATTTCTAGAGATGAGAACAACATGAGTACCCGATCACTCCCCCATTAAGAACACTTCGTCTGACCGCTAGACTTAAATCCTGAATTCGTGCTTCCTTTAAAATTGGAAAAATAACACAACAACACTAACGCATATATCTTCACGACATACTAAACCAACTGTTCACACCTGAACCATCTCAGAGAAGCACAAGCTTCTCCCCCACTTGTTTCAATCCCACTCCTACAAACAAGTGATTAGAACAACAAGAGAGTACCAACAGTGTTTCACACACATGTTGCATACTAAGGAACGAAACAATGACATTATTCCACTGTCACACTACAGACTCAACAACTTGGTCGGACGGACCGACCTGCTCTGATACCAATTATAACACCCTATTTCCCCGTCGGTAAATTATATAAAATCAGAGTAGGTTAATTTCTAAATAAACATCAACAAAATAGGATGTCATATACTTCGCAAGTCACATGTGCTCAAAATTAGGATACGCAATACAATCGCAAGCTCATAAGTCTTAAACTTCATTACATATATTCGCAGCGGAAAAACATCTTTAAATAGTCATCTCAATTTCTCCAATATGAGTCATAATCATTCACTTACAAAACATCGACATAATCATAAGGTAAATCAAAAACAATGAAGTTATACAAGTTTACTCCCAACATGATAAGACAAACGCAAAAACCCCAAGTGTTACGTATCAGAGCAGATACCGACTCAATCTACACAACTGAAGGAACTCCTCATCTAAACTTCGACCTCTAGCTACATCAGATCATCTGCACGTTACTCACATGGAGGTAACATTCAAAAAAAAGGGTGAGATATCATAACAACATAAAAGAAAGCATAACAGTGAGCAGGTACAGATTAAAGTACAAAATCAGCACATAACATTCATCGTAATAAAACACATAATTTCATCAATATTCACCCATCGAATTATCAATCATAATATGATGTAAAAGACCGACACAGACTCAATGCATGTGGTACCAACAGGGTAAAACCCTCTTTGCAATAATGTCATCTTAGGGAAATCAACTTCGCTCGCCAATACAGGCCTTCGCTCGCCAACACAGACCTTCTCTTATGAATGCATATGACACTGACATGCAACAACTTAATTTCACACTGATTATTCTTACCTATTGACCAATGGTTTTTACACAGGAATTTAACATTTATTTAAGTTATCATTTCGTTTAATTGACTGGTGTTTTATTTCATTTTACCACGTTTTATGCTTTGGTTTTATATTTTACTGTTTTCAGGTTCAACCAAATAAAAGAGGACAAATCGGGACAGAAAAGTGCAGGATTCAGAGATTTGGAAAAAGTTCAGATTCGAGCAAGGCAGAAGGCAACACGGGCGCCTGTGTCACACCACACGGCCTGAGTCAAGTTAGCTGATGCATGAATTGTTGGAGGAAGGACCGAAGGCGACACGGGCGCCCGTGTCCCATGACAAGGCCCGTGACAATTTAGCTGGAACCTGAAATTGAATAGTGCAGATCACATATTCTGACACAGGTGCCCGTGTTCGGTGACATGGTCCGTGTCATCTTAGGCATGTGAAAGTCCAATTTTGAGATTTCCTTGCATTCTTGGATCATTAAGGGTACTTTGGAAATTTGGCATCACAAAGGGATGACCTGACACTATAAATACCTGATTTGGAGAAGAAAAAGAGGACTTTTTGGACGACGGGAGAATTTGACGATAAAGATTGAATTCTATGCAAGTTTTGGGGGAATGAAGACCTTTTATGAGCGGAAGCAATCGAAGATCAGAGTTCACCATTAATTTGTGTAATGTCTATCGTTATTATTATTGAAATCTCTTTGAGTATTATGTGCGGCTAAAACCCCAATGTTAGGCGGTGTCCCTGATTTGCGAATGTATTGACTATGAATTATTGATTTTTAATACAGTAGTTTCCTTTCAATTTAATCATTCAAGGTTTCTAATACTTTCCTGATCAAACCAATGAGGATTGAGTTACGTTTAACAACCAGTTGAACCGCAGTTGTTAAGGTTTTTGTACGATTAGGCTATAGTAGATATCACCTAGGACTAGGAATACCCTATAGTCACTGGATTTAACCCTTGATAAGATAAAGGCTTGACTCCATCAGATATTTCTAAGGACATAGGATTTAGGATGGATGGTTAAAGGTTTTCTCAGTAAGGATGTAACACCCCATTTCTACCCGGCGAATAATAAGAAAATCAGAGTTCAACATAAATAGGATGCTACATTTTCAACTAAAAATCAATCTTCATGTAATCGCATACAAACATATACATAACACTTAACTCGGATAAACCAATAACAATCTGATTTATTCTTCAAAATCAAACAACTTTTTATTGATAAGCAACAGAATATACATACTCAACTTCAATTCACTTAACATCTTTTATTCAACTAAAACAACCTCAAGACAACAATTATTTCATGTAATCAACTTAAAAATTCAGCAACTGAAATAATAATCAACAAATAAACATCAAGCGTTCATCCCCCCAAGTGCTACGTATCAGAGCGACAACACCGACTCAAACTAATGAGCTAATAAATATCCTTCTTGATTACCTACACGTTACCAACAGAGGGAAACATTCAAACAGAAGGGGTGAGATATCAAACAATATAATTAGTCATATGATAAATAATATATTAAATCAGATCATATAAAATCACCACTTCACAACTTACAAACAACTTTAATCACAATAAAACATCAACACGACATAACTACTAAATTCATAACTTTTAGATAATACTTGTCACAGCAAGTCAACAACATAACGCAACAACGAATCTATCTTCACCACAACTCAAGATGCAACATCAAATGCGACTTAATCACAATGCACATGCATGTGGTACCATCGGAGCAGAACTCCCAACTTAAAAATTGCCAATTAATAGAGGCATCAACAAGGCATAAGCCTTCTTCGCAGTTTTCCAATACAGGCCTTCACAAAATCCACTAATACATGCCATCACAAAGTATGAAAATGCATGTGACTCAATGAATGCACCATCACATACTAACAACAATCATCATTCATCGCAAGGCATAAGCCCACATCAGCATTATTACCAGTAAATAGAGATAATTCATCATCATCTAAAATCTCTGCAACTTCACATTATTAACAAGAATTCACAGTGACAATCACAACAACACAACATCTCAACATTGGCCATAGGACTATAATATAATATTGCCCATAAATAGAGAAAATTCAACCAAATTCATCATCACCTGCAATTTCATATTTTTCAGCAAGGTATACAACATAATTCCATAAACCGGAACCATTCAACTTAATTCGACTTCACCTGTAAATCAACTTTATTCTACATAATTATAACAAAACAAAACAACTAAAAATACCCATATGTATATACGACTCACTCCGACAATTTCAATTAATTCCGGTTAACTACTTTTACCGCCTAAATCTACAAATTCGGCTAATCGGTACTGTTTTATATACTATTATTACTAATATTTATTTATACGGCTACTAATCAATTTATTCTACTAAATTATGCTACCTTTGTTATTTAGCTTACTGCTATTATTGGTCTCTGCCAAAACTACTTGTTTGCTATCTACAACTTTTATTACTACAACTTCCTGCCAGTGAAAAATATTAGTTATAAACCAAAACCAATTTCAACTTATTCTTCCTGTTACTGAAATTATTCATTATACTTTTTGTATGATAATTTGTAATTTCTACATCTACTGATACTTCCTAATAATGCTCAGCTAAATTAGTCCATACACTATTATTTTTACTGCTCTTACATATATATATGGGTTAATACCTATTTTCACCCCTGACATATGGGGTGTATTTGAAAAATCCCCCTGCCAAAAAAAAAGTTCCAATTGTTACCTTGACAAATTTTAAAAGTTTCAATTTTTAACTTGAGGATGCCACATCCCTAAAAAGGCTGATGTGGCTTATATTTTTATTATTATTTAATGACATGGCTTGATTAGTTGTCATTTTTAATTAATTTTTAATTTTTAATTCCACATGGCATTTATATTAATATTTTATTAATTGAGTGTTAATTCAAAGTTAAAAAATTTTTGTCCTTCAGCAGGATTCAAACCATGGACATTATGTTTGCAATAAATGCTTCTTACCACTAGACCAATGCATTTTCTTTGTTACATATATGCATCAATAAATATTCATATCATTAACATATTAATTACAATTATCAATAAATTTTCTTAACTAGTTGATTTAAATAATTTTTAAAAAAAATGTTTTATACATATTTTATCTTTTTACTCTAACTTTTTTTAAATTTTAAATTTTCAAAAATCACTTAAATTTAAAAAAATCACTTAAATTTTCAAAAAACACTTAAATTTAAAAAAATCACTTAAATTTAAAAAAATCACTTAAATTTTCAAAAATCACTTAAATTTTCAAAAGTCACTTAAATTTTCAAAAATCACTTAAATTTTCAAAAATCACTTAAATTTTCAAAAATCACTTAAATTTACAAAAATCACTTAAATTTTCAAAAATCACTTAAATTTAAAAAAATCACTTAAATTTTCAAAAATCACTTAAATTTTCAAAAATCACTTAAATTTTCAAAAGTCACTTAAATTTTCAAAAGTCACTTAAATTTTCAAAAATCACTTAAATTTTCAAAAATCACTTAAATTTTCAAAAATCACTTAAATTTTCAAAAGTCACTTAAATTTTCAAAAATCACTTAAATTTAAAAAAATCACTTAAATTTTCAAAAATCACTTAAATTTTCAAAAATCACTTGTATTTTAAAAAATCACTTAAATTTTCAAAAATCACTTAAATTTAAAAAAATCACTTAAATTTAAAAAAATAAGTTAAATTTAAGTGATTTAAGTGATTTTAAATTTAAGTGATTTAAATTTAAGTGATTTTTGAAAATTTAAGTGACTTTTGAAAATTTAAGTGATTTTTGAAAATTTAAGTGATTTTTGAAAATTTACGTGATTTTTGAAAATTTAAGTGATTTTTGAAAATTTAAGTGACTTTTGAAAATTTAAGTGATTTTTAAAAATTTAAGTGATTTTTGAAAATTTAAGTGATTTTTGAAAATTTAAGTGATTTTTGAAAATTTAAGTGATTTTTTTAAATTTAAGTGATTTTTGAAAATTTAAGTGATTTTTGAAAATTTAAGTGATTTTTGAAAATTTAAGTGATTTTTGAAAATTTAAGTGACTTTTGAAAATTTAAGTGATTTTTGAAAATTTAAGTGATTTTTTTAAATTTAAGTGATTTTTTTAAATTTAAGTGTTTTTTGAAAATTTTAGTGATTTTTTTAAATTTAAGTGATTTTTGAAAATTTAAAATTTAAAAAAAGTTAGAGTAAAAAGATAAAATATGTATAAAACATTTTTTTAAAAATTATTTAAATCAACTAGTTAAGAAAATTTATTGATAATTGTAATTAATATGTTAATGATATGAATATTTATTGATGCATATATATAACAAAGAAAATGCATTGGTCTAGTGGTAAGAAGCGTTTATTGCAAACATAATGTCCATGGTTCGAATCCTGCTGAAGGATAAAAAATTTTTAACTTTGAATTAACAATCAATTAATAAAATATTAATATAAATGCCATATGGAATTAAAAATTAAAAATTAATTAAAAATGACAACTAATCAAGCCATGTCATTAAATAATAATAAAAATATAACAAAAATATAAGCCACATCAGCCTTTTTAGGGATGTGGCATCCTCAAGGTAAAAATTAAAACTTTTAAAATTTGTCAAGGTAACAATTGGAACTTTTTTTTTGGCAGGGGGGTTTTTCAAATACACCCCATATGTCAGGGGTGAAAATAGGTATTAACCCTATATATATATATATATATATATATATATATATATATATATATATATATATATATATATATATATATATATATATATATATATATATATATATATATATATATATATATATATATATATATATCCTGCTATTCATTTGACTAAAGCATTACAATTTATTCCTGTAACTTCTTTAATCCAATCTGATACTAAATTATTTTACTAATTATATTAACTTATTAATAATATAAGATATGACATAGTCTTTCCACCACGCCTATATGTTCTTTCGAGTCTCATCTCAGGACAACAACTCAAAAATAGCCATACCAATATCATAACAGAAATACAATTTAAATCAATTGCAGAACAACTTCATCAACACATTATGAATATTCACTGACAACTAAAATTACAGGACTGATAATCTTCACAAAATCACAATATAATCGAATCGACAACAATTCATGGCACAAATTCATACAACCCAACCCCACATACAGTTTATCATATACCTGGTTATAAAGATTGAACCCCACCCTTACCTGGTTTGGATTGAAGGTAACTTTAAGGATCTCTGATTAAATCTCCTCTTGGCCGCTTGGTGTAACTTTCTCGTATTCCTCTTCTTCTACTCAAAACCCTTATTTTTCTCTTCTCTACAGCTTCTCTTGCACAAAAACCTTCCAAGATTTTTTTCTCTCTAGATCATAATCAAAGCTGAAAATTTTCCCAAATATGCAGCTACAGTGCGATGATGATATCTTTCAACTCAGACTTGATTTTGAAGACCCCAACAGTCAAAAGTTAGATGTAGGTGTTGCGAACCTACCCTTAAAATTTGAGCATGATCCAACAGTTAAAGAGTCGGGGATTGCCGATTTAGTGAGACTGCTGCAATAAAAACGAGAATGAGTTTCTCCCATCTATTCTCTCACTTTTTCTCAATTAACCTAATTCCTTTTATATCCACTTAACCTTGTAATTCTAGTAATTCTTATTGGGCCAATATCCATACTCCCATATTTACTACATGACATCACTTAAATAAGCCCAACAATTAATCTTATAATGCTCCAATATATTTAATATTATTAAACCACCATTTAATCAAATAATGTCACAGGGAAACTTAACAATAATTCACAATGTTGCTCAACTTCAACTAATAATTTTAATTGAATAATTAATTAAAGTATCGGGACGTTACAACTCTCCCCCACTTAGGATATTTTCGTCCTCGAAAATCTACTCGATACTTTCATCCTTAACACGGACCTCATATCCAATTCTCTAATCCTCAAACTACGCATTTACCAACACTTCGACCACTACTTTTTGACATAGTAACAACTCAATCATGATGTAAATCTACTACACGCATGCTAATCACTCAACACCCTCACGACATACCCGTCAATAACCTACCAACCTTTTCGGAAACACTCTGACATAACAAGTCCCACAGTAGAAATGTAACAACCATAACTCACTTATACTTGGATATACCACGTCACCTCTTAACAACTTTCCCAACACCAAGCGCGTATACAACTTTATTCTCATACGTATATGTATGTCAACTATCAACAAAATATCAAGAACTCTATTCACCATTATAGTGACATCAACATAGTCAACAAAATTAACTTTGTCATATTATAGGATATCATTCATCACTTACGGTAACAAACTGTGATACGGTGGGAAGAACTGACTGTTTTTTTGGAATGCTGGTTTGCGTTTTGCGTTTGTTTTCACAAAATGTCACGGTAAGCAATAGTCGCCACCGTCTTTTATTTTATCCAACAAGGAAAGGAAAAAAGCACAGAAAAATTCTTTTTTCGAGATATTTCTGAGTACGACGGGTAGATTATAGAAAGGGAAGGTATTAGCACCCTTTCTATCCGTAGTTATCTACGGGCTCTTAGGTACTTGCTCATTGTTTTCAAAATTGTTTTCTTTGTGCTTGTGGGTTTGAAAAAGTTTTTGTTTTTAACTTCAATTTAACTCTTGCTTCTGTCCTCAAGAGTGTAATGAAGTGTTTTTGAAAACTTTGTTTGAAAAAGGAGTGTAAGTGTGAAAAGGTTTTGTTTTGAATGAGCAAGTATCTAAGAACTAATCTACCTACTCGAAAAAGGAATCGTTCTATTCTATTTTCCTTTAGACAATGCTATCCCACTATTAATGAGTAGGTAGCACTGTCGTTGGAGTTTGAGGGTCAATTCGAAAGAGGGACATACGGTCACCAAAGCAATGTTAGGACGCCTTAGCGGTAATCCTAATGTCTTAGATCATTTGTTTGAGGCAACAATATCTGAGGCAACCATTTCGATGCGACTATGATTTTTTAGACAAGAGGACGACCTCTAAAACAACCTATACTTAATGACCGTGCACGAAGGCAACCAAGTGGGGTGTACCCTAAGAGTGCGCATGTGCGGGTGTATTAATTTCAGTTATTTTTATCTTTGCACATGTTTAGGGTGATCTAACTGTTTTTAAATTAGGCATTCATTCTTGTCATGCAAGCCCTATTATCAAACATCTAGCAGTTGTATAATTTGCGGAATTAAAATGCGGAATTTAAACTAACTATTACAAGGCGTCAAGTATTTACATCGCCAAAAACAACCCTTTGAAATTTAAATGCGGAAAAATAAATAAATGTCCTATTCAAACTATTACAAGCCGGGAGCAGATACATCAATAATTGAATAAGGAAAAATAGATCGCGCGAGTGAATTGGATCGAATGCGAAATTAGGGTTTTGACCCTTTTCATTAAAGAAAATGTTTTTTTGGTTGTTTTTATTTTAAGAAAAGAAATTAAATCCTAAAATTAAATACTAAATTAATTATTAAATAAATTAATTAATGAAAAAAATAATTAATGACATATTTTTGGAGTTTTTTTGTTATTTTAGGAAAGAAAATAAAATAATTAAATTAATGTTAAAACCTAATGATTTCTAATTAATTTTAAATATTTGCAAAAATAAATTAAAGTTGCCTACTTAATGTCCTAATTAAATTAGTTAATATTTATTAATAAAAATAAAATTCTGAAATTTAATTGGATAAAAATATTTTTGGTGATTTTTTTTATAAAAAGGAATTATTCTATTGGTTAGTAATTAAATTAAAACAAAATAAAATATTAAATGAAAATAAACAAAATAAAAAAAAAGAGTGAGAATGGGCCTGATTTAGGAGGTGCAAAAAGCAAGAACATTGGCCCAATGATGTTGATTCGTTGGACTTTTTCTGATCCAGTGTGTGATCGGTGGATCTGGAACTGACTGTTTAACGCTGGTTCGCGAAATGTCGCGGAAGCAAGAGTCGCCACCGTCTTTTATTTTCTCCAAATGGAAAGGACAAAAGCACAGAAAAATTCCTTATAGAGATTGCTCTCGGTTCGGGAGGTAGGTTATAGAAAGGGAAGGTGTTAGCACCCTTTCTATCCATGGTTATCCATGGGCTCTTAGATACTTGCTCACTTGTGTTTTCAAAAAGGTTTGTTTGCTTTTCAACTGTGGGTTTTAAAAAGTTTCTTTGAAAAATTTCAGTTCGACTCGTACGTCAGAGTGTTTGAAAAAATTGTTTTGAAAGCTTTTGAAAGTGTGTTGGTGTGAAAAGTATTTTTGTTTGAAATTAGAGCAAGTATCCTTGAGAATCTACCTACCCTAAGGAATTTGTCTGTGTAAAAGTCCTTTAAAGTAGTGTCATCCCACCATTGAGAGGTAGGTAGCACCACCGTTGGAGGTGTTCGGGTCAATTCGAGTTTGTAGGGACATGGTGATCACCAGAGCAATGGGAAGACACCTTAGAAGCTACCCTCATGCCAGGTTCCCGGATCATGAGGACTTACTAAGACATCCTCTACTCGACGATCACCTTTCGAAGGCAAGGCAACAGTGAGGCGTACCCTAGGGGTGGTGTGTGCGATTCGTGTGTCAGATTCAAATATTTTATCTTGTCATGTTCATTGTGATCTACGCTTGATTTTATTATGGCCATTCATTCTTGCATGCTTTGTTTAACAGTTAATATTTGCGGGAAAGTAAATTCTAAACTATTACAAATGGCGCGGGTCCACATCGTCAAAATTAAACCGGACCCGATTTAACGGAAAGTAAATAAAGCGAATAAAAGTGCGAAAAGTTTAAGTTACAAAGCTTTGGGAGAGGTACATAATTATTTGAGCAATAAAATAAATACGCAAATTAAACAATTAAAAATATGGGCGTTGGACCCTTTTGTAAAAAATTAAATTGATGAGGAATTAAAATTAAAGATTAAAAGAGAATGTTTTGGTATTTTTATGTTTTTTAAGATTTAATAAAAAAAAAGAATTAATGAAAATTAAAATTGAATGCAAACCCTAATTCTAATGGCTTTTAAATTTGTTAGGAAAATATTAGAATATAACCTAAATTAAACCTAAAATTTTTATGTACAATTTAATTATAAAAAATAAAAAAAATAAACATTATTATTGTGAAAGAAAAATTAAAAGGAAATAAAAATTATCAATTAAACCTAATTCTACTTTTTTGTATTTTTGTTATTAAAAGAAATTAAAATTATAACCTAATTAAAACTAAATATTTACATGTGAAAATACTTATAAAAATAATTAAAATAAATATTATATTTTGCTCTTTTTCTGATTTTTTGTGTATTTTATAATTTGTAAAAAAAAAAATAATTAATCAAATTAAAGCAATAAAATAAATAAAACAATAATAAAAAAAAACAAAATATAAAGCAAAGTTGCAAACCAGGGGGGGTGGAGGTCCCCAATATGGAGGTTAAATTAGTGAAATTCTGGCCCATTTAACATTCAGATCCATTGACTTTCCCAGGCAGCGTGTTGACCCTTTGACCAAGCCTATGATGTACCTCCAATCTCAGCCTTTGATTTGAATTTGTTAGATACGTGGATGGCTAGATGATGAAGGAATATGGTGTGCATCAATGTTGTGCCTACATGGGAATTAACGTGGAAAAATAATATTGAAAGTTACACAGACCTGGGACTCGAACCCAGGTCTTGGACATTGCAACTCTCTTCGTTTGCCAACTGAACTGAATCACGCGTTTGTTATACAAATAAACAATAAATATAATAAAAGACAACAACACGTGAATAGATGAAAACGCGCGAAATTTCGAATTGGCCTATCCCCTCTTGCCACGACTCTGTCTTCTTCGTTTTCCTGAAAATAAAAACATGGGGGCAACGGTTTTGGACGCGTTGCCTAAGGTTAGTTTCAAGAAAATAGCGACTAGCGCTATGGTGCCCATAAATTAATCGCGAATGGTGCTTCCTGTTCGTCCAAGCTTGCTGAGTCTAATGGTCATGGTTTTGAGGCTTAATTTTGCCTTATTGCAAAAGCCCTAATTTATCCTCCTGAAAACCCTAGAATAACAGTTATGGCATAATCTCATACAACACAGAAAAATGCAATTAAAGGTATGGATTAGCTTCAAAACTTCATAGTGAACACAAATCAACCATTAAATTTCACAAACAATGCATAGAATGGGATGTACGATTATGGAATTTTTGCTGTACAGTTTAAGTTCAAAATACCAATTCTTGGCGTTTGAGTGGAAGTTTGTGATTGGAATCTGATCAGGGTGACCTTGGCAAGCTATTGAAACAAGTTTTACACTTTGAATCCACCTCTAACACTGATTTCAGTTTTGCATTTTATGGAGAAAATTTCAAGTTTCTAATGAGTTCTTTAGCGCAGCTTAGAGTGTATGGACATTAGGGTTGTGATCAGGCCTTTGTAGTGGATCAATTAGGTTAAGAAAACTCAATAAAATCTCTTCCATTCAATGGTTTTGCAAATTGATTTTCCAAGATCTTTCCATATCTTTTTCACATGTATTTTTGTGTCAATTAGCCTAAATCAAACCAAATCTTTCCATGTTGGGATGTGCACGAAATATTGAGACTGAAATGTGTACAAAAAGATTTGTTAAGGCAAGTTTGATATTTTTCATGTATTTAAATAATTTAAATGAATTAATATACATAATAATTCAAATAAATAAATAAAAAATGAGAAAATACTTCCCTTTGGGTCAAGTGGTCGTGCACATGCTTGGAATGATGAATCATGGAAGAAAAATGGGCCCATTAGCATTTTTAGACCATTTGAATCAAAGTTGACTTTTCAAAATATCCAAAAGTTTCCCAACTTCCACAAGGCATAACGTGCTCAATTTTTAAGCTTTTCTCATGTTCTTGGACATTTTGGAAAGGTCTTTGAGTCCTCTAACCAATGCCTTTGGTCCCATGTCATTTTGATTTACCAATCTCAAGTTATGGCCTTTGACTTAAAGTCCCTTTTTGTTGACTTTTGAAAATGACCTATAATGTTGAAATTGATAACTTTTTGTGAGAGCATTTCTTGGACTTGAAGTATGAAGATGAGTTGTAGGAAATGTCTTTCTCTTCAAAATGAGCTTTGGATGGAATTTTTCTGATAATCCATGTGAAAGTTATGCCCTGGTCAATTTCAGTTGACTTTTTCAACTGTCCAAATAAGGAAACTTTTGCATCTTGATGATTTTCTGAGCCAAATTTTGAGAATCATGATCAAGCATTGATCAAATGATGTCTGTGGCTTCAAAATGATATGTTGACCAAAAATTTGAACTTTTGACTGTCAAATGACCATTTTGCCCCTACAGTTGACTGTAGTGCAATTTAGGGTTTTGACTGTGCAACTTTGAGCTGAATGCCTTGAGACTTGATATGAGGATGCTTGACCATCTTTGTAAGCATATGAGACTTGATTGGGCCTTTGAAAACTTCATTTTCTTGATCAGAACCCAAACCCTAGTTTTGACTGTATGGGAGACTGTTTGACTGTGCAACCCTTGGGGAGTTTTGTGACTTGGCTTGGCAATCTCTTGGAGAATATGGGAGGGCAAATTTTGGGGTACAACAGTTGCCCCTGTTCAATCTTCTTAAACCTGAGGATGCAGATTGGCTGACGTGCCTTTCATAATCCGAGGGTGGAAGATGATTGAACACTAAAGTGCCCAGAAATTTGCGCTCACATGTTAGCAGTGTGATGGGGGGAATGGGCTTATAGATGCCATTTGGAGATTGCTGGATAGGATGATGGGCTTATAGATGCCATCTGGGTGCTGATCGCGTAGGAGATTCCTTAGCGAGAACCTGCATATCTGCAAAAGAAAAAATGAGTACCTGACACGTTGCAGGAGCTGATTTTAGATGCTTGGTATAGATATGTCCTGCCTGGTTACAGGAGCTGAGTCTGGAGTCTTCACATGATGACGAATGAACCAGGGATGGTTACTGCCTTAGCCTGAATGGCAAGAGAACCTTGGGCGACTTTAACTTCAACAATTCTCGTTGAGAAAATCTTGGTGAGAAATACCATCTTCGCAGGATCGGAACGAGAACCATAGGCCATTACAATCTGAAAGGGAATCACCTCACTCGCCGTCGGAGAGGGAAATCATAGGAAAAGGAATTGTCACCTCACTCACCGTCGGAGAGGGAACCATAAGAGACTATCACCTCACACTCACCGTCGGAGAGGGAAACATCTGAAAAAGGACTCACCACCTCACTCGCCGTTGGAGAGGGAAACATCTGAAAAAGGACTTACCACCTCACTCGCCGTTGGAGAGGGAACCCTAGGAGACTATCACCTCACACTCACCGTCGGAGAGGGAAACATCTAAAAAAGGACTTACCACCTCACTCGCCGTTGGAGAGGGAACCATAGGAGACTATCACCTCACACTCACCGTCAGAGAGGGGAACATCTAAAAAAGGACTTACCACCTCACTCGCCGTTGGAGAGGGAACCATAGGAGACTATCACCTCACACTCACCGTCGGAGAGGGAAACATCTGAAGAAGGAATTACCACCTCACGCACTTGTCGGAGAGGGGACCATAGGAGACTATCACCTCACACTCACCGTCGGAGAGGGAAACATCTGAAAAAGGAATTACCACCTCACTCACCGTTGGAGAGGGGACCATAACTTCTGCTGAGTCTTTATCAGAAAAATCTGTTGGGAGTCGATTTAGCTGGACTAGAGAAGGCTTTGAAATATGTTTGAGCATTTAACTGCGTCTTTCCTGAAAGGTAAAGGTCAGTTATATGCAATGCATGATATGGATCAAGCAATGATGTTCTCAACATAAATGAGATTTGTATGATATGATGCGCCTATGCATGCTATAATGATGTATGTGATGTTTTATGAATGTATGCTTTTGTCTAGGAAAGTAAATCCTTGACGGGTGCCGGGAAGTCGTATCCTGGGCTGATGTTGAAGAATAGATTTTGCTTCCGCTGGGGATGATAGTTGCAAGAATACCGGTGGGAGAAGATGACTCCGTTGCGGAATAAACTTGGCAAATGGAAGATTCTGCGGGGAGAAAAGATACTCTAGCGACCATGCTGGGAAGCAATACTCTGTGGGGAGATGCTTTACTGAGTGTAATAACTTGCTGAGGATGTCTTGTTGTTGGAAGTGTGATTAGACTTCGCTGGGGATAGGAAAGAACTATGTTGACGACGACCTTTCCGTGGCTTTTGGCTGAGGATAACCCAGTTATATCCTGTTAAGGAAATAACTCTTTGAATAAAGCCGGACGGCGCGTTCGTGCTCTGCGAGGGGATAAGCTTCCAGAATTTACTGGGGATAAGCTTACTGCTTGGGGAGATAGATTCCAATCTTCCTGGGGAACTGGATTGGACTTTCCTGGGGAGCTTTGAACTGCGGTGATGATTCCTTTGAATGTTGATATGCCGCCGGGGAACAATCTTTGGACCAAGACTGCCGGGGATGCTTGTTTGAGAACATATGCTGCTGGGGAATGTTGATATCTGCTGGAGGATACCCAACTTCTTTGAGATTTGATGATTCTGCTTGGAGAGGAATGTACTGTTTTGCCGAACCACTCTCTGGGGATTTAACATGTACTTGGTCGTGTTCTTTAGCTGAACCTACCTTGGTACCTTGGAGGATAGAACAATTAGACTGCTCAGACAACTCTTTTATTGCCCCTGTTTCTAGTGTCACCTGCAATTAATTCCTTTGTTTCGTATGCAAGTATTTATGAGTTAGCAAATTATTGTCAATGCATATATCACAAATTGAACCTTGGACGTTCTTCGCAAAACAAAACAGAAAAAGGAAAATACTTGGTACGTTTAACTGAAAATATATTTGTATTGATTTTTGAATAGCCTGAAAATAGGCGTTTTGTGTACAAGAGGCTGACGTCCTAGTAAGAGGAACGTCGCCGAACAAAAGAGTTTATACAAATTTTGTACAAAAGAAAATAAACAGCTGTGTGAAATATGAATGATCCCACTGGGTTTCAACTCTGCTATTGCCTTTATAACTCCGAGCGTCTCATCACTTGATGACCTTGGTTGAAGATGAAGCTGACTGATCGATGCCGTCTGAACTTGATGTAGATACCGGATTCTAGATGCAAAGTGATCCAATGAGACATAGTATTACGCTTTATCCCTAATTTTTGCCTGGACCGCCCTTCCGGGTTTTCAGTCCACCGGGATACCCATTTTTGCCCAAGCCACCTTTTCAGGTTTTCGACTTGCCGGGTGTACAGATTTTTTCATTTTCATCCCTTCATTTTGCCCGAACCCTTTTGGTTCGACGGGAAGCCCTAACTTTTGCCTAGGCATGTCAGCCTAGCGGGTCTTTTTTCATGCGTAGTATTTTTTTACTATGTCTGCATTGGCGGGGTGAGGAAGGTCGTCACCATCCATGTTGGTTAATATCATTGCTCCTCCTGAGAACACATGTTTAACCACAAATGGCCCTTCGTACGTAGGGGTCCATTTGCCCCTTGGATCACTCTGAGGAAGGATGATTCTCTTGATTACCAGATCCCCAACTTGATATTCCTGTGGTCTGACCTTTTTGTTAAATGCCCTGATCATCCGTTTTTGGTACGTCTGACCATGACAGATAGCAGCAAGTCTCTTTTCATCAATGAGGTTGAGCTGATCAAGTCGTGTCTGGATCCAATCATCTTCGTTCAGATTTGCATCCTTCATTATCCGGAGAGAGGGTATTTGCACTTCGATCGGCAAGACTGCCTCCATGCCATAAACCAGAGAGAAAGGAGTTGCCCCGGTTGACGTCCTAGCTGAGGTACGGTACCCATGCAGAGCGAACGGTAACATCTCGTGCCAGTCTTTATAAGTTACTGTCATTTTCTGCACGATTTTCTTGATGTTCTTATTTGCTGCTTCTACAGCCCCATTCATCTTCGGTCTGTAAGGAGAAGAATTGTGGTGCTGTATTTTGAACTGTTCGCAGAGCTCAGCGATCATCTTGTTATTCAGATTGGTACCGTTGTCTGTAATTATCCGCTCAGGGACGCCGTATCGACAGATCAGGTTGTGCCGAATGAACCATGCCACAACAGTCTTGGTTACCGTAGCATAGGAGGCTGCCTCGACCCACTTTGTAAAATAATCAATCGCCACTAGGATGAAGCGATGTCCATTAGATGCCGTAGGTTTAATCTCACCGATCATGTCTATGCCCCACATTGCAAACGGCCAAGGCGCAGTCAGAACATTCAGGGGAACCGGAGGAACATGCACCTTGTCTGCATAGATCTGGCACTTGTGGCATGTCCTGGAGTGTTGGTAGCAGTCAGCTTCCATTGTGGACCAGTAGTATCCTGCCCGTAGGATTTTCTTAGCCATAGTGTGTCCACTGGAATGCGTACCAAAGGTCCCTTCATGTAGCTCTTCCATGATTCTTTCTGCTTCAGTCTTATCCACACAACGCAGTAGGGTTGAATCATGGTTTCGCTTGTATAATATGCCGTTGCTAAGGAAGAATTTGGCTGCAAGCCTCCTCAGGAATTTCTTATCATTGACAGATGCCCCTTCAGGGTATTCCTGAGTTTCCAGATATCTCTTCACCTCGTGGTACCAAGGCTTCTCAGTCACCAATTCAGTTTCGAGATCACAACAGTATGCCGGTTCGTCCAGTTTCCAGATGATGATCCGGGGAGCCTCATTATCCCACTTGACTTTGAACATAGAAGACATTGTAGCTAATGCGTCCGCTAACTGATTCTCTTCTCTTGGAAAGTGTTCAAAGGTTATCTCTGTGAAGTGGGGGATCAGGGTCAACACACATTCTCTGTAAGGAATCAAGTTGGGATGTTTCGTATCCCACTCTCCTTTGATCTGATTGATCACAAGAGCGGAATCTCCGAAGACACTTAGAAATTTGATCCTTAGGTCGATTGCAGCTTGAAGACCCATGATACACGCCTCATACTCCGCCATGTTGTTGGTACAGTTGAAACATAGTCGGGCAGTGAGCGTAGTATGAGTACCTTGTGGAGATATGATTATGGCGCCGATACCATTTCCCAAAGCGTTGGAAGCTCCGTCAAAGTGCATAGACCATCGGGATCCTAGTTTAGGTCCTTCATCCGGTCCAGGCACTTCACAATCTGTTACTATCATGATGCTTTCATCCGGAAACTCGAAGTTCATTGATTGGTAGTCATCTACAGCTTGATGAGCTAAGTGGTCTGCCAATACACTCCCCTTGATGGATTTCTGGGTCGTGTACTGAATGTCGTATTCCGTCAAGATCATCTTCCATCTTGCAATTCTCCCAGACAGAGCAGGCTTTTCGAATATGTACTTTATAGGATCCATTTTTGAGATCAACAAGGTAGTGTGAGTCAACATATACTGTCTCAGCCGGCGAGCAGCCCATACCAAAGCGCAACAAGTTTTCTCAAGCAGCGAGTATCGGGTCTCACAGTCGGTAAACTTTTTGCTAAGGTAATAAATGGCATGCTCTTTTCGGCCAGACTCGTCATGCTTCCCCAGCACACACCCCATTGAGTTGTCAAGCACTGTCAGGTATAGTATCAGAGGTCTCCCTTCAACGGGTGGCATAAGGATAGGTGGTTCTTGGAGATACTCCTTGATTCTGTCAAAAGCGGCCTGACATTCATCATTCCAACGTACTCCCTGATCTTTCTTCAGCAACTTGAAGATTGGTTCACAGGTAGCAGTCAGATGTGAGATGAAGCGAGCAATGTAATTCAGGCGTCCTAAAAAGCCTCTGACCTCCTTCTCTGTCTTAGGAACTGGCATCTCTTGAATAGCTTTGACCTTAGCAGGGTCCACTTGAATACCTTTATCACTGACTACGAAGCCTAACAACTTCCCAGATCTTACCCCGAAGGTGCACTTGTTCGGGTTCAATCTCAGCTTGTACAGTCTCAACCGGTCAAACAACTTCTGCAGATGATCTAGGTGCTCTTCCTCAGTTTGGGACCTAGCGATCATGTCGTCCACATACACCTCTATCTCATGATGGATCATGTCATGAAATAAGGCAACCATGGCACGTTGGTAGGTTGCCCCAGCGTTCTTTAACCCGAATGGCATGACCTTGTAACAGAAGGTGCCCCACTGAGTAACAAATGTAGTCTTTTCCATGTCTTCAGGTGCCATCTTAATCTGATTGTAACCTGAAAAGCCATCCATGAAAGAGAACACCTTGTGCTGAGCTGTATTATCAACAAGGACATCAATGTGGGGTAAGGGGAAGTCATCCTTGGGGCTGGCCCTGTTCAGATCCCTGTAATCGACACACATTCTGACCTTACCGTCCTTCTTAGGTACCGGCACCACGTTAGCAACCCACTGAGGGTAGGAGGTTACTGCAAGGAACCCGACATCAAACTGTTTCATGACCTCGGCCTTAATCTTCTCAGACATCTCTGGACGCATCCGACGAACCTTTTGCTTAACTGGAGGGCAGTCTTCCTTAGTAGGCAAGTGATGGACCACAATGTCGGTATCCAACCCTGGCATGTCTTCGTAGGACCAGGCAAAGATCTCCATATAGTCGTGTAACATCTTGGTTAACCGTTGCTTCACGCTGAGCTCTAGGTTGGCACCAATCTTTACCTCTTTCCTGTCTGCTTCAGTACCCAGGTTTATTGTTTCCACTGGCTCTTCATGGGGTTGAATTGCCCTCTCTTCCTGAAGCAACAGTCTTGCAAGCTCGCCAGGCACTTCGCAATCATCTTCACCTTCGTCTTCGGCTAAGTTGATCGGATTTTCGAAGTCATAATTGGCAGTAGCAGAGTTGTTATCAGTGAGATCCAGAGTGGATTGAAACCTGTATGAGTGAGTGTGTGTGTAAATACAGCTGCTTTGAAAATTATGTAAAGGAAAAGAAAGACAGAAAAGGAGCACAATATTTGCAATGCGAAAAAATACGTCCAAGATTTTTATTCATGATATATGAAATGACAGTTTGTATGCCCTCACAAATAGAACCACGGTGCCTCGGGTAAGACACCGGGCCATAGAGTTTATCATTGTTTATTACAAAATAACGAAACAAAGAAATTTATTACTGCGTCACAAAGGTAACAGGGGTATGGTCCTTTGCACTCCAATTGTTCAATCCGTCTTCGGCCGTCGGATAGATCCAGCTATTGAATTCAGCTTCGTCCACTTCATGGTCTTCCCCAACAGCATTCACTTCTGAACTTTTAATAAATACCGGAGGTCTTCCGATCTTTGCTTTCCTCATAGCTCTCTGACCTTCTGAGGTAAAACCCAGCCCAAGTTTATCAGTCTTCTGAGTAAAGTCTGGAAGTCTGCCCCAGTCGGCACATTCGCCCTTCTGAACCACAGCCCGGGCATCCTTCAGGGAAGCCATCTTCAAAGGACCAACTTCTTCTGTTGCTGTTGCTGAAATGGGAAACACCTCCTCGAAATGCTGAAAGGGGGTTTCAATAAACTCCCCATCCATCTCAATGTATCTGAAAGAGTTTAGGTGACTCACCATATATTCTTCCTCTCCTTGCACAGTGACAATCTTCCCTCTGACGGGGTACTTCAACTTCTGATGCAAGGTAGAGGTCACTGCCCCAGCCTTATGTATCCAGGGTAGACCCAGTAGACAAGAGTAAGATGGACGGATATCCATCACATAAAAAGTGGAGTCGAACACCTGAGAGCCCACACGAATTGGAATATCAACCTCTCCATGAACCATCCTCTTTGAACCATCAAAGGCCCTGACGATGATGTTGCTGGGTTTTAATTCCAGTCCTTCAAAATCTAGACGGTCCAAAGCCTTCTTGGGTAGCACATTCAAAGATGACCCAGTATCCACCAACACATGTGCCAAGGTGGTGCCCCTGCATTCGATAGAGACATGCAGAGCATCATTATGGTCTCTCCCCTTTGCGGTCAAGTCAGCATCTGAGAAACCCAAGCCATTATCTGCCGTTAGACATGCCACGCAATCAGTGAACTGGACCGCAGAGGTTTCATGTGGCACATGGGTCATCTTGAGGAACGAGATTAGGGCCTTTGCATGGGCCTCGGAGCACAGCAATAAAGAGAGCATGGAGATCTTGGAGGGCGTATGCCCCAACTGTTCCACAACATTAAAGTCACTCTTCTTTATAATCTTCAGAATCTCCTCCATTTCTTGTGGGGAGGCCTCAGCAGCTATGGGTACAGGTGCCTCCATCTGGGCAGGCTCAACTTCAATTCCCTTGCCCCGAGCATTGGATGACTCGGCAGCAGGAGAAACAATCGGATCAGCAGCAGGAACAACAACTTGATCAGCAACAGGAATAGGTGTACTTGTAGGAATTATCAGGAGCGGTCTTCGGGCAGCAGGCGGTGCAATGTCAGGCGAGAAGAGCCTGCCACTGCGGGTAACTTTGGCTGGGCCTGTGATGTCACAGATGCTGGCGCCAGCGTTGGGCTCTTGTTTAATCCCGTTTATATATACATCTGCCCCATAATGCCAAGGGACAGCTTTATCAGATACATAGGGCAGGGGCCCTGGAACAGTGATAATAACGGGCGCAACGGTCATAATTTGAACGGGCTTCTTCTGGAGAGCCGGGATCGGATTATTGAAGATAGTCACCACAGAAACTTCTTCCACTGGAACCAACCGAACAACAGACTTCTTGAATAGAATTTCCTTGCTATCCATTAAGCTTTGGATGCCTAACTTTAACAAGGGACAACCAGATGGGGACACAACACAGAACATGCAACCCTCACTACAACCCGGAAATAAACCGGCCTGCAGTAGGTTCTTCTTGACAATCTTTAGAGGAGTGGCTAGATCCTCCACAGAAACAGCATAAACGTCTTCATCAACAGCATTTACCCCATGTTGAGGCATAGGGGCAGTAACTACATTTGGCTTTGCAGGCGCTTCGAATTGTATCTCCTTTGCATCGATAAGGTCTTGCACCTTATTCTTTAACGCCCAACAGTCATCAGTAGAGTGCCCCGGGCTATCTGAGTGGTAGGCACAACGAGCATTCGGGTTGTACTTGGGAGATGTAGTATTTGGGAATTTTGGAGCCTCCCTGACAGTCACCAAACTGGTTGAGAGCAACTGTGGCAGGATCTGTGATGGGGTCATGCTTAACCGGGTAAACTCTCTCCGGGGTCTTTCAACCCTTTGAGGATTGTTTGGCCGAGGAGCGGCAGCAGGCTTAGCAATCATCACCGCGCTGACAGATTGGCGGTGCTCAGGTTTTTCTGATTTCCTAGAACCATACGCGGCACTAGACTCCTTCTTGAATGGTTTCTTTTCCGAACTAGATGATGCACCCTTTGCAATCTTCCCAGACTTCAGCCCAGCTTCAATTCTCTCTCCAGTCAGAATCAAGTCAGTGAACCCAGCAGAAGAATTTCCAATGAGATGGTTGAAAAATGGCCCAGATAGGGTCCCCAAGAACATGTCTACCAACTCCCGATCAGTCAATGGTGGCTGCACCCTGCCAGCCAGGTCTCTCCACTTCTGAGCGTACTCCTTAAAACCTTCGCTTGCACCTAACGACATACCCTAGAGTTGGGTACGTGTAGGGGCAAGGTCGGCATTATATTGATACTGCTTGTAGAAAGCAGTAGCCAACTCCTCCCAGTTACGAACCTTGGTCCCATCCAGCTGATAGAACCATTCGAGATGAGTCCCTGAAAGACTCTCCTGGAAGAAGTGGATCCATAAATTCTTATCCGCAGAGTACGACTGAATTTTCCGAACATAGGACCTTAAATGCAGCTTGGGACAAGACGCCCCGTCATATTTGGAGAAGGATGGTGCTTTGAACTTATGCGGGATAATCACACCAGTTGACAAACCCAGATCTCCGAAATCCAGCCCAGGTACCTGTTGCACCTCCATAGCCTTCAACCTGTCCTCCAGTTGCTTATATCTGTCGTCTGCAGGAGGGTACTGCTCTTCATCAAAATCTGTCTCGTTGTCGGAGACTACCGGACTAGGAACCTTTACTTCTGCCTGAGAAGGACTCTTGCCAACAGAAGAACCAGCCTCTTCATGCTGCAGAGTATTGCCAAACCTTCGGCCCGAGTTGAACAGGACAGTTCTTCTCTTCTTCCTCTTCTCCTTCTTCAGGAGCATAGTCTTTAATTCTTCTTGGCCTTTAGCCAGACCCTTGATTAGTTCTTGAAACTGCGCATTCTGCGCCTGAAGAGCCTTGATTGATGTCTCAGTTGATGCAGATTCGGGATTCATGATGCTGAAATAAACAGCGAAGAACTGTAAGCAACCTGAAAAGAGGAAAAACCTGCTATGCACATGATGTATGAAATGCGTATGATTTATGTTTTCAAAGACAATCGGGAATCAACTTTGTTAAACAAAAAGGAACACACTTCATTAGATTCAACTTTGCAACTGAAATTATTCAACAAGTTGCCCTTAGGCGTTTACATGAAAGGAAATACTGAAAAGGAAATAAAACTGTAAAAGCACATCTGGGGCTCCTTATTGATCCCATGGTCTCCTCTTCTCAGTACGGATGTAGGCATTCAGAGCTCTCTCATTCTCCAACTGCTTTGTCAGCTTCTGGATCTTTGATTCCTGCTCGTTGAACTTTTCTCGGTAAGAATCCCGTTCTTCTCGCAGTTGCGACCAAGATCTCTTCAATGTCTCATAATCAGTAGGTATCTGAGGAGGAAGGACAGTTGGAGGAACACCATCTTTATCAGGACACTCAAGAATGACGGGTCTGACAGCTTCATACGGCATACCTAACTTCTGAGCACGGATGCGGACCCATTTGTAGTAGGCTTCCACAGGTAAAGAAGTCTTTGGCCCTAGCTCTTGTGGGTCAGCTTTATGAACCTTGTCCCAAGCCTTGATGAACCTACGACGCAGCTCGTCGCTATCCACCTGAAACTCGAAACTGATGTGAGGCACCAACATCTCATGGGGACTTGCTCTTCTTGCTCTTCCAAACTGACGGAGTGCTAGACATGGATTGTAGGAGATCCCTCCTTGAGTACCAATTAGAGGAACATTAGGGTATTCCCCGCATCGATCAATAATAGCTATCTCATCCAACCCTCTGCAAGTCCAAATGATGTCTTTATCGGTGAGAGACATTAACCTGTGAGCCCAACCTCTTCCTTCTTGGTTCTTCAGTACGAACTTAGGGAGGTGCGAAATAAACCACCTCACCAACAAAGGGATACAACACCATAGGGTTCCTCGTCTTCGGGTAGTAAGGGCATGAAGTTGTTGCAAGATGTCACCCAAGAGAGTGGGCACAGGATTCTGAGACATAAAGATCCTTATGGCAGTGACATTGATGAAGTTGTCAGGATTAGGAAACAGGACTAACCCATAGATTAGGAGAGCCAAGATGTCTTCATATGCCCTAAAGTCCAGGTCATTCCAGAAATTGTTAGCTTTACCCATTAGAAACTTAGCCAAGAAACCCTTAACTCCGCTTCTAGTCACCCAGTTGTCTGTTACCTCTTGATGGGTCAAAGGAAGAGCTGCAGCAACGTCCTCAAGCCTGAGGGTCTTTTCCCAACCAGTAAAGGGGGTCTGATCCAAGATAGGGATACCAAGCAAATCAGAGAACTCTTCCAGGGTAGGGACCAGCTGGAAGTCTTGAAAGGTGAAGCACTGGTACAGAGGGTCATAGAACTGGGTCAGAACACTCATCAACTGTTGATCCCGCTTTGCAGTGACTAAACTGAGAAGAGAACCATGCCTCTGAATGAAGGAAGTGGTATTTGGAATTATGCTAACCAACTCATCAAGCAACTCAGGTGAACGAACAAAGTTGAACCGGATAGTATTCCTTCGCACAGGCATCATAATGTCCTACAAAACAGAGCAAAGATGAAACCCTCTTGTCTTTGAAATGGTCAGTCCTTATGCAGGATGCATGCAATGCTCATGATGCTATGATGTTATGATAAAGCACACCACATACAGATACAAAGGCAAACATGGTAAGGCACACAAGTCACACAAGGCAAGCCCCTAAAGTTTAGGCCAGCATGAAGTCTAGGTACTACCCTCTTTCAGTTTGTTGGTTCATACCTGTCCTAATCAAAAGTAACCGGGTTCTTAGAGGATCCCAATATCATTGACTACCCTCAATCGGTCATAACTCCAGCATCGCAATCTTTTCTTGCGGCCAGAACCATCACGAGAGTTTAGCCTCAATGGGCGTAGCATACTGCTACAATTCTAAAGGCCAAGTTGTGTCAATTAAGGTTCTAAGGTTGTTGGTGCTTAATGACTCCTTAGAAGACCCATATTCTCCTCATTGCGACACAAGGGATATCGGTACAGACTAAGGTGCCACACCAACGTAGCCACTGCTTCACCTGTGTCGGTCTACGCCGGACAGGTCCCTCACAGCTTATGCTACCTAAACAGGGTATCCCCAGATCCGGGTTAGGATCTATGTATCTCCGATGCAACCCACAATAATAAAGCAAGCAAATCAATACAAGTGAAAACACAGTTATGACCTAGCCCTAAGGTACACCTCACTTTATAAAGGTATCCCCAACAGAGTCGCCAGTTCTGTGATCGGTGGATCTGGAACTGACTGTTTAACGCTGGTTTGCGAAATGTCGCGGAAGCAAGAGTCACCACCGTCTTTTATTTTCTCCAAATGGAAAGGACAAAAGCACAGAAAAATTCCTTATAGAGATTGCTCTCGGTTCGGGAGGTAGGTTATAGAAAGGGAAGGTGTTAGCACCCTTTCTATCCATGGTTATCCATGGGCTCTTAGATACTTGCTCACTTGTGTTTTCAAAAAGGTTTGTTTGCTTTTCAACTGTGGGTTTTAAAAAGTTTCTTTGAAAAATTTCAGTTCGACTCGTACGTCAGAGTGTTTGAAAAAATTGTTTTGAAAGCTTTTGAAAATGTGTTGGTGTGAAAAGTATTTTTGTTTGAAATTAGAGCAAGTATCCTTGAGAATCTACCTACCCTAAGGAATTCGTCTGTGTAAAAGTCCTTTAAAGTAGTGCCATCCCACCATTGAGAGGTAGGTAGCACCACCGTTGGAGGTGTTCGGGTCAATTCGAGTTTGTAGGGACATGGTGATCACCAGAGCAATGGGAAGACACCTTAGAAGCTACCCTCATGCCAGGTTCCCGGATCATGAGGACTTACTAAGACATCCTCTACTCGACGATCACCTTTCGAAGGCAAGGCAACAGTGAGGCGTACCCTAGGGGTGGTGTGTGCGATTCGTGTGTCAGATTCAAATATTTTATCTTGTCATGTTCATTGTGATCTACGCTTGATTTTATTATGGCCATTCATTCTTGCATGCTTTGTTTAACAGTTAATATTTGCGGGAAAGTAAATTCTAAACTATTACAAATGGCGCGGGTCCACATCGCCAAAATTAAACCGGACCCGATTTGACGGAAAGTAAATAAAGCGAATAAAAGTGCGAAAAGTTTAAGTTACAAAGCTTTGGGAGAGGTACATAATTATTTGAGCAATAAAATAAATACGCAAATTAAACAATTAAAAATATGGGCGTTGGACCCTTTTGTAAAAAATTAAATTGATGAGGAATTAAAATTAAAGATTAAAAGAGAATGTTTTGGTATTTTTATGTTTTTTAAGATTTAATAAAAAAAAAGAATTAATGAAAATTAAAATTGAATGCAAACCCTAATTCTAATGGCTTTTAAATTTGTTAGGAAAATATTAGAATATAACCTAAATTAAACCTAAAATTTTTATGTACAATTTAATTATAAAAAATAAATAAAATAAACATTATTATTGTGAAAGAAAAATTAAAAGGAAATAAAAATTATCAATTAAACCTAATTCTACTTTTTTGTATTTTTGTTATTAAAAGAAATTAAAATTATAACCTAATTAAAACTAAATATTTACATGTGAAAATACTTATAAAAATAATTAAAATAAATATTATATTTTGCTCTTTTTCTGATTTTTTGTGTATTTTATAATTTGTAAAAAAAAAAATAATTAATCAAATTAAAGCAATAAAATAAATAAAACAATAATAAAAAAAAAACAAAATATAAAGCAAAGTTGCAAACCAGGGGGGGTGGAGGTCCCCAATATGGAGGTTAAATTAGTGAAATTCTGGCCCATTTAATATTCAGATCCATTGACTTTCCCAGGCAGCGTGTTGACCCTTTGACCAAGCCTATGATGTACCTCCAATCTCAGCCTTTGATTTGAATTTGTTAGATACGTGGATGGCTAGATGATGAAGGAATATGGTGTGCATCAATGTTGTGCCTGCATGGGAATTAACGTGGAAAAATAATATTGAAAGTTACACAGACTTGGGACTCGAACCCAGGTCTTGGACATTGCAACTCTCTTCGCTTGCCAACTGAACTGAATCACGCGTTTGTTATACAAATAAACAATAAATATAATAAAAGACAACAACACGTGAATAGATGAAAACGCGCGAAATTTCGAATTGGCCTATCCCCTCTTGCCACGACTCTGTCTTCTTCGTTTTCCTGAAAATAAAAACATGGGGGCAACGGTTTTGGACGCGTTGCCTAAGGTTAGTTTCAAGAAAATAGCGATTAGCGCTATGGTGCCCATAAATTAATCGCGAATGGTGCTTCCTGTTCGTCCAAGCTTGCTGAGTCTAATGGTCATGGTTTTGAGGCTTAATTTTGCCTTATTGCAAAAGCCCTAATTTATCCTCCTGAAAACCCTAGAATAACAGTTATGGCATAATCTCATACAACACAGAAAAATGCAATTAAAGGTATGGATTAGCTTCAAAACTTCATAGTGAACACAAATCAACCATTAAATTTCACAAACAATGCATAAAATGGGATGTACGATTATGGAATTTTTGATGTACAGTTTAAGTTCAAAATACCAATTCTTGGCGTTTGAGTGGAAGTTTGTGATTGGAATCTGATCAGGGTGACCTTGGCAAGCTATTGAAACAAGTTTTACACTTTGAATCCACCTCTAACACTGATTTCAGTTTTGCTTTTTATGGAGAAAATTTCAAGTTTCTAATGAGTTCTTTAGCGCAGCTTAGAGTGTATGGACATTAGGGTTGTGATCAGGCCTTTGTAGTGGATCAATTAGGTTAAGAAAACTCAATAAAATCTCTTCCATTCAATGGTTTTGCAAATTGATTTTCCAAGATCTTTCCATATCTTTTTCACATGTATTTTTGTGTCAATTAGCCTAAATCAAACCAAATCTTTCCATGTTGGGATGTGCACGAAATATTGAGACTGAAATGTGTACAAAAAGATTTGTTAAGGCAAGTTTGATATTTTTCATGTATTTAAATAATTTAAATGAATTAATATACATAATAATTCAAATAAATAAATAAAAAATGAGAAAATACTTCCCTTTGGGCCAAGTGGTCGTGCACATGCTTGGAATGATGAATCATGGAAGAAAAATGGGCCCATTAGCATTTTTAGACCATTTGAATCAAAGTTGACTTTTCAAAATATCCAAAAGTTTCCCAACTTCCACAAGGCATAACTTGCTCAATTTTAAAGCTTTTCTCATGTTCTTGGACATTTTGGAAAGGTCTTTGAGTCCTCTAACCAATGTCTTTGGTCCCATGTCATTTTGAGTTACCAATCTCAAGTTATGGCCTTTGACTTAAAGTCCCTTTTTGTTGACTTTTGAAAATGACCTATAATGTTGAAATTGATAACTTTTTGTGAGAGCATTTCTTGGACTTGAAGTATGAAGATGAGTTGTAGGAAATGTCTTTCTCTTCAAAATGAGCTTTGGATGGAATTTTTCTGATAATCCATGTGAAAGTTATGCCCTGGTCAATTTCAGTTGACTTTTTCAGCTGTCCAAATAAGGAAACTTTTGCATCTTGATGATTTTCTGAGCCAAATTTTGAGAATCATGATCAAGCATTGATCAAATGATGTTTGTGGCTTCAAAATGATATGTTGACCAAAAATTTGAACTTTTGACTGTCAAATGACCATTTTGCCCCTACAGTTGACTGTAGTGCAATTTAGGGTTTTGACTGTGCAACTTTGAGCTGAATGCCTTGAGACTTGATATGATGATGCTTGACCATCTTTGTAAGCATATGAGACTTGATTGGGCCTTTGAAAACTTCATTTTCTTGATCAGAACCCAAACCCTAGTTTTGACTGTATGGGAGACTGTTTGACTGTGCAACCCTTGGGGAGTTTTGTGACTTGGCTTGGCAATCTCTTGGAGAATATGGGAGGGAAAATTTTGGGGTACAACACAGTGCATGTGCATTGACTGGCCTTTTGATGCTCCTTCAATATTGGCTACCAGATCTGGCCATCTGGCATGTTGATTGGTGAGGGAGTATGATGGAACTCCTGCTTAGGCGCATACTAGATTGCCTGAAAATAAACAAGAAAATGCAAATTGCTGGAGGCAGGGATCGAACCCCTGACCTCCAGCCACTAACGCTTTGAATGTACACCTGGTGACCAACTGGGCTACGTTGCTTTGTTGTATGTTAATCAAGCACTGAAGATAATATATGAAACGACAGAAATATTGGAAAAACAATAAAAATGCGCGCAAATATTTGAATGGACAAATGGGGAAGCGACACGCCTTCGTCCTTGTCCTCTAAAAACTGTAACTTTTACATGCGGATTTTATTCGCAGCTAAAATTGTGGCTTCATTCTAAGTTCTTCCCCAGGCAATATAAATGGAAACTAGCGCCATAGTTGAGCTTGTCTTGTTCCCCTGAACAAGATAGCACCTTTCACGAAAGCCAATTGTTCCTGTAACAAAAATCCTTAAAAAAAACCTAGAAAACCCTACAATGGTGATTCACGGCATAGGGCATATAAATGCAATTGAATTATACCTAAAGCTTGCAAATGCTCTGTAGATTAAGATTATGCCATTATTTTACACAATAGATGCAAGAATGAAACTAATCGATTTCAAGAAAGAGATGATACCGTGACGGCCTTACAGTGCACTAGAGGGCTTGAACACGACTGGTCTTGATTGCTTTAGGTTCCTGAGATTGCCAGGAAGCGATTGGAACAAGTCACGAGCCTTGAGGATGCCTCCAACCCCTGTTTCGATCTCACACTTTTTACCTCTTTTTGCAAATTTTGTTCTTGCTCTATAACTGATCTCCAACCCCTATTTTTGTCTGCACACGACCCTTATGTATTGTACAATGTATTAGGTTTGCAAACTCAGTCCAAATCTCTCTCTTTCAATGCTTTGATATTTGATTTGATTCTCTTTAACAACCTTCCAATTTTGATCTTTTCTCAATCTTTTTGTACACAACTTGCCTTGATTCGAGTTTCAATGCCTTGATAGCTGTGGTTAAAGCCTGAATCAATCAAAAGATCCATTGTTATCAATGCCTTGGATTTTATTTGATTTAAATCAAATTAATTCAAATAAAAATCAAAATAATTAATAAAAATATGATATGGACACATGTCCAAGTCTAGAGCACGTGGGAAATAATTCCAACCCAAAACAAGTGAAAAAGAATGGGCCCATTTGGCAAAATTTGATGTTTTGGGGATAGTTGACTTTTGGCAATTTTGCAAAAAAGTCCAACTTCAACAAACCATAACTTCCTTAATTTTGACTCTTTGGAGGTGTTATTGGACTTTTTAGAAAGCTTGAGATGTACTCTAATCAACCCTTTTGGTCTCATCTCATTTTGATATTCCATGTTCAAGTTATAAGCTTTGGCAAAAAATGTGTTTTTGTTGACTTTTCAAAATGACCTATAATGTCCAAATTCATAACTTCTTGTAAGTGCATTTTTTTATCTTGGGAGCTGAAGATGGATTGTAGGAAATTGTATCCTCTTCAAATTAACTTTGGATGGGTCATTTCTCATAAAGTATGAGAAAGTTATGCTTGGTCAAAGTTGAGTTGACTTTTCCTACAAAACCCTAATTTAGCAACTTTTGAGTCTTGATGAATTATGAGAAATCCTTGATGAATCATGATCAACCCTTGATCAAATGATGAAATATACTTCAAAATTAGGATGTTGACCAAAAATATTGAAGTTTGACAGTATGTGGGTCACAGTTGAATTTTGCCCTAGCATAGTCGATTTTTGGACCTTTGAGCAATTGACTAAGCAAACTTCCTCTGCAAGGCTTGAAACTTGACATGGATGATCTTGAGAACATATTAGGACATTGGTGAGCATTTGGGACCACTTGGACTCAAGGATCCTGATGCAACATGAAACCCTAATTTGAGTAGACTGCCTTAGGAGAGAGCTTGTCTGGTCAACCCTTGGGCTACCTTGAGCAACTTGGAGATATTTCTTGAAATGTTTTGAGAAATATGGGAGGGAAAATTTTGGGGTACAACAGCTTCCCCTGTTCAATCTACTTAAACTTGAGGATGCAGATTGGCTTTCGTGCCTTTCGTAATCCGAAGGTGGAAGTTGATTGAACACTAGAGTGCCCAGAAATTTGCACTCGCATGAAGTGAAATTGTCTTGTGATGTCGGGAATGGGCTTAAAGATTCCATTTGGAGATTGCTGATGGGAGTATGGGCTTAAAGATGCCATCTGAAGGAGTGTCGATTGCATAAGATATTCCTTAGCGAGAGCTTGTATACCTGTTGTTGTGGAAGATTCCGCTGGGGAAGCCTGATCTTTGTTGAGAGAAAGGAACTCGTCTGTAATTCAACTGAGGTGTCGAGATTTAGGAACTTATCCGTAATTCAACGGAGGAACAACTTTTGTCGAGATTTAGGAACTCGCATGTACTTCAACTGAGAAAACATCTCTGCTGAGATTTAAGAACTTGTCCGTAATTCAACTGGGGGGAAACATCTTCGTCGAGATTTAAGAAATCGCCTGTAATTCAACTGAGGTGTCGAGATTTAGGAACTTGTTTGTAATTCAATGGAGGAACAACTTTTGTCTAGATTTAGGAACTCGCCTGTACTTCAACTGAGAAAACATCTCTGCTGAGATTTAAGAACTTGTCTGTAATTCAAATGAGGGGAAACATCTTCGTCGAGATTTAAGAACTCGCCCGTAATTCAAATGAGGTGTCGAGATTTAGGAACTTGTCTATAATTCAACGGAGGAACAACTTTTGTCGAGATTTAGGAACTCGCTTGTACTTCAACTGAGAAAACATCTCTGCTGAGATTTAAGAACTTGTTCGTAATTCAACTGGGGGGAAACATCTTCGTCGAGATCTAAGAACTCGCCCGTAATTCAACTGAGGTGTCGAGATTTAGGAACTTGTCTGTAATTCAACGGAGGAATAACTTTTGTCGAGATTTAGGAACTCGCCTGTACTTCAACTGAGAAAACATCTCTGCTGAGATTTAAGAATTCGCCCATAATTCAACTGAGAAAACTTCTCTGCTGAGATTTAGGAACTTGTCTGTAATTCAACGGAGGAACATCTTTGTTGAGATTTAGGAACTCGCCTGTACTTCAACTGAGAAAACATCTCTGCTGAGATTTAAGAACTTGTCCGTAATTCAACTAGGGGGAATCATCTTCATCGAGATTTAAGAACTCGCCCGTAATTCAACTGAGAAAACTTCTCTGCTGAGATTTAGGAACTTGTCTATAATTCAACGGAGGAACATCTTTGTCGAGATTTAGGAACTCGCCTGTACTTCAACTGAGAAAACATCTCTGCTGAGATTTAAGAACTTGTCCGTAATTCAACTGGGGAAACATCTTCGTCGAGATTTAAGAACTCGCCCATAATTCAACTGAGAAAACTTCTCTGCTGAGATTTAGGAACTTATCTGTAATTCAACGGAGGAACACTTTTGTCGAGATTTAGGAACTCGCTTGTACTTCAACTGAGAAAACATCTCTGCTGAGATTTAAGAACTTGTCCGTAATTCAACTAGGGGGAAACATCTTCATCGAGATTTAAGAACTCGCCCATAATTCAACTGAGAAAACTTCTCTGCTGAGATTTTGGAACTTGTCTGTAATTCAACGGAGGAACACTTTTGTCGAGATTTAGGAACTCGCCTGTACTTCAACTGAGAAAACATCTCTGCTGAGATTTAAGAACTCGTCCATAATTCAACATCTTCGTCGAGATTTAGGAACTTGTCTGTAATTTGACATCTTCGTCGAGATTTAGGAAGTTGTCCGTAATTCGACATCTTCGTCGAGATTTAGGAACTTGTCCGTAATTCGACTGAGGTAAAAGCTTCATAGCTTGAACTTTGTGAGAATCTGATTGTATATTTCCTGAAAGGTAAAGGTTAGCTGTATGTAATGCATGATATGTATCAATCAATGATGTTCTCAAAATAAATGAGATTGTGTTGTATGATGCGTATATACATGTGTTATGATGTATGGAAATGTAATGTTTTTAGCTGGGGAAAATAAATCTCGGATAGCTGCTGGAGAAAAGAGTTGAATTCTTCATTTCCGCTGAATGAAGATGTTTGTGAGAATAAACCTGCAGGAGAGGATAACCTCGTTGGGGAATAAATTGCCGAGGGGATTACCCTGTGGAGAAGAGATGCTCTGCTGAGGATTCTGTTGGTAAATTCAGCTGGGGATGAATTACCGTTGTTGGTGATACTGAATCCTGTTGGGGATTGAATTCCGTTTGTGAAAGGAATGAACTCCGCTGGGGATGATCTTTAGTTGCGACTTCACTGGGGATAACCTTTTAGACTCTACTGGGGATAATCTTCCAGACTCTACTGGGGACAATCTTCCAAAGTCTACTGGGGATGATTCTCCACACTCCACTGGGGAAGCTTTTTCAGACTGCGCTGGGGGAAATTTTCAAATTCCACTGGATATATATATTTTATACTCCGCTGGGGATGGTAAGACTTTTCAGTGCTGATGGTAGATAAACTCTGCTTGGGGAGAATATTACCGATTCATTCACAGTTGCGAGTCTCAGCTGGGGAGAGTTAAAATTACTGCCCTTTTCTTGCTTTACATGGAGTGAATATACTTTAGCCATATTCTTCAGCTGAATCTACCTTTGTACTTGGTGGATAGAGCAACCGTAAAGCTTGGAAAATTCTTATTTTCCCCTGTTTCTGATATTACGAGTAATCGTCTTTTGTTTCGCATGTAAATATTCATGAGCAGCAATTAATGTCAAATGCATATATCAAAAATGAACATTTGACGTTCTTTGCAAAACAAAACAGATAAAGGAAAAAAAGTTTGAAATTTCTCTGAAAATGAATTGTATTGATTTTGAAGTTTGGCCTGTAAATAGGCATTTTTGTACAAGAGGTTGACGTCCTAGTAAGAGAACGCCGTCGAATAATAGAGTTTATATAATTTGTGAGAAACAAAGAAAAATAGATATGTGAACAATCCCACTGGGTTCCAACTCTGCTATTGCCTTTATGTCTTCGAGCATCTCATCACTTTGCTACTTGGTTGAAGGTAAATCATATTGATTAGTGCCGTCCGAGCTTGATAGTTGATACCGAAGTATGGTTGCAAGGTGATCCAATGAGACATAGTGTTACGCTTTGATCCCTAATTTTTGCCTGGACCGCCCTTTCGGATTTTCAGTCCACCAGGATACCCTTTTTTCCCAAGCCGCCTTTTCAGGTTTTCGACTTGCCGGGTGTACAGATTTTTTATTTTCATCCCTTATTTTTGCTCGAACCCTTTTGGTTCTCCGGGAAGCCCTTATTTTTGCCTAGGCCAGTCAACCTAGCGGGTCTTTGATCATGCGTAGTATTTTTTCACTATGTCTGCATTGACGAGGTGAGGAAGGTCATCACCATCCATGGTGGTTAGAATCATAGCTCCTCTTGAGAAAATGTTCTTAACCACAAATGGCCCTTCGTAGGTAGGGGTCCATTTGCCCCTGGGATCACCTTGGGGTAAGATGATACGCTTGATCACCAGATCCCCAACTTGATACTCTTGTCATCTAACTTTCTTGTTGAATGTCTTGATCATCCGCTTTTGATACGTCTGACCATGACAAATAGCAGTAAGTCTCTTTTCGTCGATTAAGTTTAGCTGATCAAGCCGGGTATGAATCCAGTCATCTTCGCTCAAACCTGCATCCTTCATAATCCGAAGAGAGGGTATCTAAACTTCAATGGGAAATACGGCCTCCATACCATATACCAAGGAATAGGGTGTTGCCCTTGTTGACGTCCGCGTTGAGGTACGGTACCCATGAAGAGAAAATGGTAACATCTCGTGCCAGTCTTTATATGTCACCGTCATCTTCTGCACAATCTTCTTAATGTTCTTATTAGCCGCTTCTACAGCCCCATTCATCTTCGGCCGGAGGAAGAAGAATTATGATGATGTATCTTGAACTACTTGTAGAGTTCGGTGATCATCTTGTTGTTGAGATTTGTACCATTGTCCGTAATGATCCTCTCT
This sequence comes from Vicia faba, assembly GCA_948472305.1. NCBI lineage: Eukaryota > Viridiplantae > Streptophyta > Magnoliopsida > Fabales > Fabaceae > Vicia > Vicia faba. The sequence goes on from OX451740.1 coordinate 968,283,985, forward strand.
GGTACACCATATCGACAGATCAGATTGTGCCGAATGAACCGTGCCACGATGTTCTTGGTCACTGTATCAAAGAAAGCTGCTTCAAACCACTTCGTAAATTAATCAATAACTACCAGGATGAAACGATGCCCGTTGGGTGTCATTGGTCTGATCTCGTCGATCATGCCGATGCCCCACATTGCAAAAGGCCAAGGTGCCGTCAAGAAATTCAGAGGTACTGGAGGTATGTGCACCTTATCAGCATAGACTTGGCACTTATGACAGGTCCGAGAATGCTGATAAAAGTCGGCCTCCATTATGGACCAATAATATCCTGGCCGTAGGATTTTCTTTGCCATGGTGTGTCCACTGGAATGAGTTCCGAAAGTACCTTCATGTAACTCTAACATAATTCTTTCTTCCTCGTTCTTATCCACACATCGCAATAAGGTTGAATCATGATTACGCTTGTAAAGGATACCATTGCTGATGAAGAACTTCACCGCGAACCTCCTCAAAAACTTCTTATCATTAACCAATGCACCCTCGGGGTACTTTTGAGCCTCAAGATACCTCTTTACCTCGTGAAACCAGGGTTTATCTGCTACCTCTTCCGTCTCAATGTCACAATAATGTGCAGGTTCATCCAACCTTTCAATGGTAATCCGGGGAGCCTCGTTGTCCCAATTGACTTTGAACATAGAAGACATCGTAGCCAGCGCGTCCGCTAGCTGATTCTCCTCTCTAGGGAAGTGTTCAAAGTTTATCTCCTCGAAATGTGAAAGAAACGTCAATACATACTCTTTGTAAGGAATAATATTTGGGTGTTTCATATCCCACTCGCCCTTGATCTGACTGATCATGAGAGCGGAATCTCCGAACACACTCAAGAACTTAATCCTTAGGTCAATAGCTGCTCGAAGACCCATGATGCACGCTTCATACTCCGCCATATTGTTGGTGCAGTTGAAACATAGTCGGGCGGTGAACGGAGTATGAGAGCCTTCAGGAGATATGATCACGGCGCCAATGCCATTACCCAATTTGTTTAAAGCTCCATCAAAGTACATAGACCATCGGGATCCCTCCTCAGGTCCTTCATCCGGTCCAGGTGTTTCACAGTAAGTCACTATCATGATATTCTCATCCGGGAATTCAAAGTTCATAGACTGGTAATCATCCAATGCCTGATGCGCCAAATGATCTGCCAACACACTTCCCTTAATTGCCTTTTGGGTCGTGTATTGGATGTCATACTCAATCAAGATCATCTGCCATCTTGCTATTCTTCCGGACAAGGCGGGATTTTCGAAGATATACTTGATTGGATCCATCTTTGATATCAATAGAGTAGTGAGTCAGCATATACTATCTTAGCCGGCGAGCATCCCATGCCAAAGCGCAGTAAGTTTTCTCAAGCAACGAGTATCGGGTCTCGCAGTCGGTAAACTTTTTGCTAAGGTAATAAATAGCATGCTCTTTTCGGCCAGACTCGTCATGTTGCCCCAGCACACACCCCATTGAATTATCGAGTACTATCAAGTATAAGATCAAAGGCCTCCCTTCAACTGGAGGCATCAGAATGGGTGGCTCTTGGAGATATTCCTTGATCCTTTCAAAAGCGGCCTGGAATTCATCGTTCCATCTTAACACTTTATCTTTCTTCAGTAGCTTGAAGATTGGTTCACAAGTAGCAGTCAGGTGTGAGATGAATCGGGCAATATAGTTTAAACGTCCCAGAAAGCCTCTGACTTCTTTTTCTGTTCGGGGAGCTGGCATTTCCTGTATAGCTTTCACCTTTGCAGGATCCACTTGAATACCTTTATCACTTACGACGAAGCCCAGTAGCTTACCAGACCTCACCCCGAAGGTGCACTTGTTCGGGTTTAACCTCAGCTTGTACAACTTCAACCTGTCAAATAGCTTCTGAAGGTGGTCAAGATGTTCTTCTTCAGTATGGGATCTTACAATCATGTCGTCAACGTATACCTCAATCTCATGATGGATCATGTCATGGAACAAAGCGACCATGGCGCGCTGATACGTTGCCCCAGCATTGTTCAATCCGAAGGGCATGACTTTGTAGCAAAAGGTACCCCATTGAGTAACAAAGGTTGTCTTCTCCATATCCTCGGGAGCCATTTTAATCTTATTATAACCGGAGAAACCATCTATGAAGGAGAAAACCTTATGTTGTGCGGTGTTGTCAACCAGAACATTAATATGAGGAAGAGGGAAATCATCCTTGGGGCTCGCCCTATTCAAATCCCTATAGTCAACACACATTCGAACTTTACCATCCTTCTTCGGCACCGGAACCACGTTGGCAACCCACTGCGGGTAAGAAGTAACTGCTAGAAAACCGACATCAAATTGTTTCATAACTTCATCCTTGATTTTCTCAGACATCTCTGGCCGCATTCGGCGGACCTTCTGTTTCACTGGAGGACAATCTTCCTTGGTAGGTAGGCGATGAACCATAATATCTGTATCCAAACCAGGAATATCTTTATAAGATCAGGCAAAGATCTCCACATAGTTACGCAGCATCTGAATCAACCGTTGTTTAACACTAGGCTCCAGATTTGCACCGATCTTAACCTCTTTCTTGTCTACCTCTGTACCCAGATTCACTGATTCCACTAGCTCTTCATGCGGCTGTATGGCCCTCTCTTCCTGAAGTAACAGTCTAGCAAGTTCACCAGGCACTTTGCAATCATCCTCATCTTCGTCCTCGACTTGGTTGATCGGACTTTCGAAGTCATAACCGGCAGTAGCAGAGCCGTTATCAGTGGGATCCAGAGTGGATGTAGACCTGTATATATGAGTGTGTGTAAAATAGCTATTTTGCAAGATAGAAAAAGAAAAACAAGGAGCGCGAAAATTTGTAATGCAAGAAAACGTCTAATGCTTTTATTAATGATATATGAAAATGACACACATAAAGCCCTCACAAACAAAACCACTGTGCCTCGGGTAAGACACTGGGCCGTAAAGTTAAAAAATTGTTTGTTATAAACTTTAAACAAAAGTCTCATTACTGGGTAAATATGGAAACGGGCATAGAATCGTTCGCCGTCCAATTTCTTAGTCCACCATCAGCAGTTTGGTAAATCCAGATGTCAATGTCAAACTCTTCATCATCGTCTTCAATCGCATTCACTCCCGCGTCATATTTGGGCATAGGTGTCGTTATGACATTTGGCTTTTCCGGCGCTTCGAACTCAATCTCCTTAGCATCAATCAGATCCTGCACTTTGTTCTTCAAGACCCAGCAGTTATTTGTATCATGCCCCGGGCTATCGGAGTGAAAAGCATAACGGACATTTGGATTGTACAGCGGTGATGTAGTGTTGGGATTCTTCGGGGCCTCCTTCAGAATCACAAGATTGGTATTTAATAATTGCGGCAGAATCTGAGACAGGGTCATACTGAGCCGAGTGAATTGTCTTTGTGGCCTTTATGCCCTTGGTTGATTATTGCTTTGAGGAGTAACAGCGGGTCTTGCTATAACCACCGCATTAACTGCTTGGTGGCGCTCGGGTCAGTTATGGCTCTTCGCGTTGTAAACTGCGCTGGATTCCTTCTTAAAAGGCTTCTTCTTCGTGCTTGATGAAGCACCTTTCTGTAACTTTCCGCTCTTGATATCGGCCTCAACTCTTTCCCCGGTCATAATCAGCTCAGTAAACCTGGACGACGAACTTCCAATCAGATGGTTGAAATACGGACCAGACAAGGTCCCCAAAAACATATCCACTAGCTCCCTGTCAGCCAAAGGGGGTTTTACTCTTCCAGCAAGGTCCCTCCATTTTTGAGCGTAGTCTTTGAAACCTCCGCTCGCACCCATAGACATAACCTGAAGTTGGGTACGTGTGGGAGCGAGGTCGGCATTGTATTGGTACTGCTTGTAGAAAGAAGCAACAAGGTCTTCCCAATTACGGACGCTAGCTCCTTCCAGTTGGTAAAACCATTCAAGTTGAGTCCCTGAAAGACTATCTTGAAAGAAGTGAATCCAGAGGTTCTTATCGGCAGTGTATGGTTGAATCTTTCTAACAAACAAGCGGAGGTGTAGCTTTGGGCAGGAGACTCCGTCGTATTTAGCAAAGACTGGTGCTTTAAACTTGTGGGGAATCACCACCCCGGATGACAAACCCAAATCTCCAAAGTTCAGACCAGGCACTTTCTGGACCTCCATTGCGCTCAACCGGTCTTCGAGTTGCTAATACCTATCCTCAGCCGGAGGATACTGGTCTTCATCAAAGTCAGTCTCATTGTCAGAAACCACAGGGCTAGGAGCCCTCCTTTCTTCTTGGTTTTCTCCCCCTCCAGGTGAGTGAGATAAATCAACATCTTCCCTCAAATTGTTCCCGAATCTGCGACCCATATTCAGGAGGACCGTCTTCTTCTTCTTCTTATCCTTCAAGATAAGAGTCTTCAGATCTTGCTGACCCTTAGCCAAGTTCATGAACATTTCCTGGAACTGGGCATTCTGAGCTTGCAGAGCCTTGATAGCTTGATCAGTTGATGTTTCAGAAGACATGATGTACTGAAATAGACAGCGAAGGAGATGAGAAACCTGTAAGGGTACCTGTAATGAGGTGCATGGGAATGAAATGCGTGTGATATGATTTCAAAGACTTTGGAGATTCAAATTCGTAAACCAAAATGAAACACACTTTTATTAGATGAAACTTGAATTCAATGTTCAACAAATGCCTTTAAGGTGTTACAAAAAAGAAAAACTGAAAAGTAAATTAAAACTAGAAATAACAAAAGACATCAGCGCTCCCATGGTCGTTTTCTGTTGGTGCTGACATAATCGTTGAGGACCTTCTCATTTTCCAGCTGCCTTGTAAGCTTTAGGATCTTTTGTTCTTGTCCATGATACTTCTCTCTGTAAGTATCCCGCTCTTCCCTCAATTGGATCTAAGACCTCTTTAATGCCCCAATGTCAGTAGGCATGTATGGGTGGAGGATGGTAGGAGGAACTCCTTCTTCATCAGCATTCTCAACTATCACAGGCAAGACAGCTTCGTACGCCATTCCCAGCTTTTGGGCATGTGTACGAACCCACCAGAGATACGGTTCCATCGGAAGAGAGGTCTTCATCCCTAGCTCGTGCGGATCAGACCTGTGCACCCTGTTCCAAGCTCGTATGAACCTGCGGCGATGTCCCTCACTATCCCCTTGGAAGTCAAAGACAATGCTTGGCATCAGCAACTTATGAGGCCCGTCCCTCCTAGCTCTCCCAAACTGTCGTAAGGCCAAACAAGAATTATAGGTGATCCCTCCTCGAATGCCAAGCAATGGAACATTGGGGTATTCCCCACAGCGATCAATAATAGCTACGTCTTCCATGTCTTTAGTAGTCCAAATGATATCCGTGTGAGCAAGGGACATAATCCTGTAGGCCCAACCCATGCCTTCCTTGTTCTTCAAAACTGATTTGGGAAGGTGAGAAATAAACCACCTCGCCAGCAATGGTGCACAACATATAAGGGTTCTCTGTTTCCGAGCAGTACGGGCATAGAGAGTGTGCAGAATATCACCCAAGAGAGTGGGTACTGGATTACGGGACATGAAAATCTTCATCGCATTCACGTCAACAAAGGAATCTGAATTTAGAAATAGAACCAGACCATAAATGAGAAGATCCAGGATGTCTTTAAAAGCCTGTAAGTCTAAACTGACCCAGAACTGATTAGCATGATCAACCAAGAACTTAGCCAAGAAGCCTTTTGTCCCGCTCTGAGTCTCCCAATTAGACATTACCTCAATCTTTGTCAGATGTAGGGCTGTAGTAACATCCTCTGGCTTAAGGGCTATCTCCCAACCTGTAAATGGGGTCTACTCTGGAATAGAGATGCCAAGTAGATCAGAGAACTCTTCCAGGGTAGGGACCAATTGGTAGTCCGGAAAAGTGAAGCAGTGGTACAATGGATCAAAGAACTGGAATAAGACACTCATCATCAGTTCATCCAGCTTGGAGGTGACTAGAATGAGGAGGTGCCCATGTCTTCTGTCAAAAGAGGAAGTGTCAGGAACCTTGGCAACCAAATCTTTAAGCTGAGTAGGAATCTGTACAAAGCTGATCCGAATAGTGTTTATATGCATAGATGCCATGATCTGCAAAACAGAACAAAGATGAATCCCATTGTTCTTTGAAATGGTTAGTCCAATGCAATGTGCATGCAATGTCATGATGCATGATGTCATGATAGAAACACACCACAAGTACTCACAGATAGCAAACATGGTAAGGGCAAACAAGTCACACAGATAGCCCTTAGATTTCAGGCTGGCAAGGAGTTTAGGTACTACCCTCTTTCAGTTCAGTTGGTTCAACCTGTCCTAGAAATAGTAACCGGGTTCTAGAGGATCTCAATATCACTGACCACCCTCGATCGGTCATGATTCCAGTTTAGCAACCTTTTCTTGCATCCGGAATCATCGCGAGAGTTTGGTCTCAATGAGTGTAGCATACTGCTACTGTTCTATGGCCAAGTTGGTCAATTATAGGTTCTAAGGTCAGTTGGTGCTTAATGACCCCTTAGCAGACCCATATTCTCCTCGTTGCGCCACAAGGGATATCAGCGCAAACTAAAGTGCCACACTAACGTAGCTACTGCTTCAACCGTATCGGTCTACACCATACAGTTCCTTCACAGTCTATTGCTACTTACCTAAAAGGTATCCCCAGATCCGGGTTAGGATCTATAGTAACTCCGATTCAAACCCACAAAGATAAAGCATACAAATCAAGCAATTGAAAACAATATGAACTAATCCTAAGGTACACCCCACTTATTAGCTTCCCCAGCAGAGTCGCCAGTTCTGTGATACGGTGGGAAGAACTGACTGTTTTTTTGGAATTATGGTTTGCGTTTTGCGTTTGTTTTCGCAAAATGTCGCGGTAAGCAAGAGTCGCCACTGTCTTTTATTTTATCCAACAAGGAAAGGAAAAAAGCACAAAAAAATTCCTTTTTCGAGATATTTCTGAGTACGGGGGGTAGATTATAGAAAGGGAAGGTATTAGCACCATTTCTATCCGTAGTTACCTACGGGCTCTTAGGTACTTGTTCATTGTTTTCAAAATTGTTTTCTTTGTGCTTGTGGGTTTGAAAAAGTTTTTGTTTTTAACTTCGATTTAACTCTTGCTTCTGTCCTCAAGAGTGTAATGAAGTGTTTTTGAAAACTTTGTTTGAAAAAGGAGTGTAAGTGTGAAAAGGTTTTGTTTTGAATGAGCAAGTATCTAAGAACTAATCTACCTACTCGAAAAAGGAATCGTTCTATTCTATTTTCCTTTAGACAATGTTATCCCACTATTAATGAGTAGGTAGCACTGTCGTTGGAGTTTGAGGGTCAATTCGAAAGAGGGACATACAGTCACCAAAGCAATGTTAGGATGCCTTAGCGGTAATCCTAATGTCTTAGATCATTTGTTTGAGGAAACAATATCTGAGGCAACCATTTCGATGCGACTATGATCTTTTAGACAAGAGGACGACCTCTAAAACAACCTATACTTAATGACCGTGCACGAAGGCAACTAAGTGGGGTGTACCCTAAGAGTGCGCATGTGCGGGTGTGTTAATTTTAGCTATTTTTATCTTTGCACATGTTTAGGGTGATCTAACTGTTTTTAAATTAGGCATTCATTCTTGTCATGCAAGCCCTATTATTAAACATCTAGCAGTTGTATAATTTGCGGAATTAAAATGCGGAATTTAAACTAACTATTACAAGGCGTCAGGTATTTACATCGCCAAAAACAACCCTTTGAAATTTAAATGCGGAAAAATAAATAAATGTCCTATTCAAACTATTACAAGCTGGGAGCAGATACATCAATAATTGAATAAGGAAAAATAGGTCGCGCGAGTGAATTGGATCGAATGCGAAATTAGGGTTTTGACCCTTTTAATTAAAGAAAATGTTTTTTTTTATTTTAAGAAAAGAAATTAAATCCTAAAATTAAATACTAAATTAATTATTAAATAAATTAATTAATGAAAAAAATAATTAATGACATATTTTTGGAGTTTTTTTGTTATTTTAGGAAAGAAAATAAAATAATTAAATTAATGTTAAAACCTAATGATTTCTAATTAATTTTAAATATTTGCAAAAATAAATTAAAGTTGCCTACTTAATGTCCTAATTAAATTAGTTAATATTTATTAATAAAAATAAAATTCTGAAATTTAATTGGATAAAAATATTTTTGGTGATTTTTTTGATAAAAAGGAATTATTCTATTGGTTAGTAATTAAATTAAAAAAAAATAAAATATTAAATGAAAATAAACAAAATAAAAGAAAAAGAGTGAGAATGGGCCTGATTTAGGAGGTGCAGAAAGTAAGAACATTGGCCCAATGATGCTGATCTGTTGGACTTTTTCTGATCCAGTGCATGTGCGTTGACTGGCCTTTTGATGCTCCTTCAATATTGGCCACCAGATCTGGCCATCTGGCATGTTGATTGGTGAGGGAGTATGATGGAACTCCTGCTTAGGCGCATACTGGATTGCCTGAAAATAAACAAGAAAATGCAAATTGCTGGAGGCAGGGATCGAACCCCTGACCTCCAGCCACTAACGCTTTGAATGTACACCTGGTGACCAACTGGGCTACATTGCTTTGTTGTATGTTAATCAAGCACTGAAGATAATATATGAAACGACAAAAATATTGGAAAAACAATAAAAATGCGCGCAAATATTTGAATGGACATATGGGGAAGCGACACGCCTTCGTCCCTGTCCTCTAAAAACTGTAACTTTTATCTGCGGATTTTATCCGCAGCTAAAATCGTGGCTTCATTCTAAGTTCTTCCCCAGGCAATATAAATGGAAACTAGTGCCATGGTTGAGCTCGTCTTGTTCCCCTGAACAAGATAGCACCCTTCACGAAAGCCAATTGTTCCTGTAACAAAAAGCCCTAAAAAAAACCTAGAAAACCCTACAATGGTGATTCACGGCATTGGGCTTATAAATGCAATTGAATTATACCAAAAGCTTGCAAATGTTCTGTAGATTAAGATTATGCCATTATTTTACACAATAGATGCAAGAATGAAACGAATCGATTTCAAGAAAGAGATGATACCGTGACGGCCTTACAGTGCACTGGAGGGCTTGAGCACGACTGGTCTTGATTGCTTTAGGTTCCTGAGATTGCCAGGAAGCGATTGGAACAAGTCACGAGCCTTGAGGATGCCTCCAACCCCTATTTCGATCTCACACTTTTTACCTCTTTTTGCAAATTTTGTTCTTGCTCTATAACTGATCTCCAACCCCTATTTTTGTCTGCACACGACCCTTATGTATTGTACAATGTATTAGGTTTGCAAACTCAGTCCAAATCTCTCTCTTTCAATGCTTTGATATTTGATTTGATTCTCTTTAACAACCTTCCAATTTTGATCTTTTCTCAATCTTTTTGTACACAACTTGCCTTGATTCGAGTTTCAATGCCTTGCTAGCTGTGGTTAAAGCCTGAAACAATCAAAAGATCCATTGTTATCAATGCCTTGGATTTTATTTGATTTTATTTGATTTAAATCAAATTAATTCAAATAGAAATCAAAATAATTAATAAAAATATGATATGGACACATGGCCAAGGCTAGAGCACGTGGGCAATAATGCCAACCCAAAACAAGTGAAAAAGAATGGACCCATTTGGCAAAATTTGAAGTTTTGGGGATAGTTGACTTTTGGCAATTTTGCAAAAAAGTCCAACTTCAACAATGCATAACTTCCTCAATTTTGACTCTTTTGAGGTGTTCTTGGACTTTTTAGAAAGCTTGATATGTCCTCTAATCAACCCTTTTGGTATCATCGCATTTTTATATTCCATGTTCAAGTTATAAGCTTTGGCAAAAAAGGTGTTTTTGTTGACTTTTCAAAATGACCTATAATGTCCAAATTCATAACTTCTTGTAAGTGCATTTTTTGATATTGGGAGTTGTAGATGGATTGTATTAAATTGCATCCTCTTCAAAATGATCTTTGGATGGGTCATTTCTCATAAAGTATGAGAAAGTTATGCTTGGTCAAAGTTGAGTTGACTTTTCCGCAAAACCCTAATTTAGCAACTTTTGAGTCTTGATGAATTATGAGCAATCCTTGATGAATCATGATCAACCCTTGATCAAATGATGAAATATAATTCAAAATGATGATGTTGACCAAAAATATTGAAGTTTGACTGCATGTGGGTCACATTTGACTTTTGCCCTAACATAGTCGATTTTTGGACCTTTGAGCAATTGACTGAGCAAACTTCCTCTGCAAGGCTTGAAACTTGACATGGATGATCTTGAGAACATATTAGGACATTGGTGAGAATTTGGGACCACTTGGACTCAAGGATCCTGATGCAACATGAAACCCTAATTTGAGTAGACTGCCTTAGGAGAGAGCTTGTCTGGTCAACCCTTGGGCTACCTTGAGCAACTTGGAGATCTTTCTTGAAATGTTTTGAGAAATATGGGAGGGAAAATTTTAGGGTACAACACAAATAATAACATCTCAATAATGATAACAAAATCATTACAACATCAACTTAATTGTATAACTCAGCCATCATACCCATAGCTCACCATCAACCAGCAATCCACAACAATCTTCTTATAAAATCCACAAATATTTACTAGTAAACATAGTGCCCTGGCACAACATCTTTATATCAACCATCCACCAAATCAAGCATGTAAATTAAGACACACCATTCCCATAGGCTTCTGATCTTTTAATCCTTCACTTCTAATGAGTCGTACACACATAGCAATTGCGCCACATCACGCTTCAGCTGTGCAACTCTGATCATCCATCTTAAGTCATCGTCCTCATTAAATTTTTCGTCGATTATATGGTTTACAAGTTTAAATCTAATCCTAAACTTTGTTTAACATTTGTCATATAATCGTTGTTCACTTAATATTCTCAATCTTTCACTTTGTGACGTTAGTACGCATACAAACCCACTACTCTGAATTGTTCATTACGTCTCAACTCTCACTCAATGACTCTTCTATTAATTTCCCACAAACTGGTGAGTGATTATTCCCGTGATATAACATCCATACTTTTTCACACCATTAAGATAGCAAGATAAATCTATAACATCGAACATAATCTCGTCTACTATTAACAATGGATTGAGGGTGATCAATTCCTCAATTTATCGATTAGTATTCGACAACCATAAGGGAGTATAAATCATCGTACCAAACTATATTAGCGTTTCATTAAAACTCCTATACAAGTTTCCTAAAACACAACATGTTTAATCCTCATTCACCCACCATCCCACGATGATCAATCATTTTATAACTCGAGATCTGTTGGCATATCAATACATTACAAATCCTTCCACTCTAGTCTAAGTCTTTATCTACATAAAGGATTCTAGCAACATTCTTAAACCCTTAATCCTCTTCCGAATTTAACAACATCAAAAATACATGTATCTCCACCTCTCAAACTCATTCCAATCACACTCTCAACATTATCATCTTATCTAACAACATTTCATATATATCTACACCTCAAACAACTATGATAGTAATCATCTAAGCTCAACAAGCTACTTACCTCTATAGCAGACTTCGTTGTTCTCCAACTTAGAACTGCATCCACCTTGAATGGATCTACATACACTTTCACTTGGATATAAAATTACTCAAGAGAACTCTTCTCCCAAAACTATAACATACATCCTTACAACTTAGCATATATCTTTCTCCTTTCCCACACCGTAAATTCCACACAACTTCGCACTATCTTCTTTCGTTCTAATTAATAACATAAAATCTTTCAAAATGATACTTTTGATTTCACAAATTAATTTAAATAAATCTTCCAATTGCTCCTTTAATTCACCCAAATCGAACGCTGACGTCCTGTACAACACTGAAGATCAAGTCTAATCCCAAAGACAAGCTTAACAACAAACTGCACTTACTTCCAATATCATCACGTGATAAATTAATCTATTACATCTACTGGAACCATTTTTAAAATGAGAATCATTTAATTAGCTTTCCAACACTTCAAACATAACCCAAATCGGATGCCCGAAACTCTAGTTATAAAATTTCGAAGTCCCACAATAATTCTGCAGTTTCCTGCGATTCACTTATGGAAATACCACTTCAAAACTCATTTGTCTTCAAATTAAACATATTCCAAACAACTCTTAATATATATCGTGATCCCAAACTTCTTATAACTTGAGATATGAATTCCTTCGCCAAAGTTCAAGTTCCAAAACACCAGGGCAATAATTATTTTCGCAACGCTACTCACTTCTTCAAGTTTCGACTCAGACTCGCGATTCACAACTACTTATCAAAGTCAACTACTTCCGACAATCACTTATGTGATCCCAACATAAAAGTTACAGAAACTTTATTACTCCATCATTATTCAAACATCGATATCTTACACTTGCTTCGTAAATCAACAAATATTACATCACTTTTCATTCTTCGAGAAGTAAGCACCAGTAATGCTGATCAATTTCTCTCAAGATGCTCTAACTCGACTAACAACAAGACCTTGAATCTAAGTCACCTTCAAATTCGGGAACAACAAGACTCCAACAATTCTTGCATTGTCATCGTCGGCAGCACACCGAACCAACACCTTTCAATTAAACATATCCGAGAAGCAAAGCTTCTCCCCCACTTATCTTCAACCAACTTCCTGCAATTAAGGCAAAAAAGTACCGACAGTGTTTCACACACTTGTCACGCACTAAGGAACAAACAATATTAGACAACTTGGTCGGACAGACCGACCTGCTCTGATACCACTAATGTAACACCCCATTTCTACCCGGCGGATAATAAGAAAATCAGAGTTCAACATAAATAGGATGCTACAATTTCAACTAAAAATCAATCTTCATTTAATCGCATACAAACAGATACATAACACTTAACTCGGATGAACCGATAATAATCTGATTTATTCTTCAAAATTAAAAAACTTTTTATTGATAAGCAACGGAATATACATACTCAACTTCAATTCACTTAACATCTTTTATTTAACTAAAACAACTTCAAGACAACAATTATTTCATGTAATCCACTTAAAAATTCAGCAACTGAAATAATAATCAATAATTAAACATCAAGTGTTCATCCCCCCCGAGTGCTACATATCAGAGCGACAACACCGACTCGAACTAACGAGGTAATAACTATCCTTCTTGATTACCTGCACGTTACCAACATAGGGAAACATTCAAACAAAAGGAGTGAGATATCAAACTATATAATTAGTCATATGATAAATAATATATTAAATCAGATCATATAAAATCACCACTTCACAACTTACAAACAACTTTAATCACAATAGAACATCAACACGACATAACTACTAAATTAACAGCTTTTAGATAATACTTGTCACAACAAGTCAACAACATAAAGCAACAACGAATTTATCTTCACCACAACTCAAGATGCAACATCAAATGCGACTCAATCACAATGCACATGCATGTGGTACCATCGGAGCAGAACTCACAACTTAAAAATTTCCAATTAATAGAGGCATCAACAAGGCATAAGCCTTCTTCGTAGTTTGCCAATACAGGCCTTCAACAAATCTACCAATACAGGCCATCATAGAGTATGCAAATGTAGATGACTCAATGAATGCACCATCACATGCTAATAACAATCATCATTCATCACAAGGCATAAGCCCACAACACCATTATTACCAGTAAATAGAGGTAATTCATCATCATCTAAAATCTCTACAACTTCACATTATTAACAAGAATTCACAGAGACAATCACAACAACACAACATCTCAACATTGGCCATAGACCTACAACATAATATTACCCATAAATAGAGGCAATTCAACCAAATTCATTATCATCTATAATTTCATATTTTTCAGCAAAGTATACAACACAATTCCATAAACAGGAACCGTTCAACTTAATTCGACTTCACCTGTAAATCAACTTTATTCTACATAATCCTAACAATACAAACCAACTAAAAATACTCATATGTATATACGACTCACTACGATAATTTCAACTAATTCCAGTTAACTACTTTTATCGCCTAAATCAACAAATTCAGCTAATCGGTATTGTTTCATATACTGTTATTACTACTATTTATTTATACGACTACTAATTAATTTATTCTACTAAATTATGCTACCTCTATTATTTAGCTTAATGCTATTATTGGTCTCTGCCAAAACTACTTGTTTGCTATCTACAACTTCTATTACTACAACTTCCTGCCAGTGACAAATATTAGTTATAAACCAAAACCAATTTCAACTTATTCTTCCTGTTACTGAAATTCTCTGTTATACTTTCTATATGATAATTTGGAATTTCTACATCTACTGATACTTCCTAACAATGCTCAGCTAAATTAGTTCATACACTATTACATATATATCCTGCTATTCATTTGACTAAAGCATTACAATTTATTCCTGCAACTTCTTTAATCCAATCTGATACTAAATTATTTTACTAATTATATTAACTTATTAATAATATAAGATATGACTTAGTCTTTCCACCACGCCTATATGTTTTTTTGAGTCTCATCTCAGGATAACAAGTCAATCATAACCATAACAACATCATAACAGAAATATGATTTAAATAAATTGCAGAACAACTTCATCAACATATTATGAACATTCACTGACAAGTAAAATTGCATGACTGATAATCTTCATAGAATCACAATATAACCGAATCGACAATAATTTATAGCAAAAATTTATACAATCCAACCCCACGTATGGTTTATCACATACCCGGTTATAGAGATTGAACCCCACTCTTACCCGGTTTGGATTGAAGGTAACTCTAAGGGTCTCCGATTAAATCTCCTATTGGCCGCTTGGTGTAACTTCCATGTATCCCTCTTCTTATCCTCAAAACCCTTATTTCTCTCTTCTCTGCAACTTCTCTTGTACTAAAACCTTCCAAAAAAAATTTCTCTCTAGATCAGAATCAAAGCTGAAAATTTTCTCAAATATGCAGCTATAGTGCGATGATGATATCTTCCAAATCAGACCTTATTATGAAGATCCCAACAGTCAAAAGTTAGATGTAGGTGTTGCAAATCTACCCTAAAAATGTGAGCATGATCGAACGGTTAACGAATTGGGGATTGCTGATTTAGTGAGACTGCTCCAATAAAAATAGGAATGAGTTTCTCCCATCTATTCTCTCACTTTTTCTCAATTAACCTAATTCCTTTTATATCCACTTAACCTTGTAATTATAGTAATTCTTATTGGGCCAATATCCACACTCCCATATTTACTACATGACATCACTTAAATAAGCCCAACAATTAATCTTATAATGCTCCAATATATTTAATATTATTAAACCACCATTTAATCAAATAATATCACAGAGCAACTTAACAATATTTCACAATATTGCTCAACTCCAACTAATAATTTTAATTAAATAATTAATTAAATTATCGGGGCGTTACAACTCTCCCTCACTTAGGATATTTTCATCCTCGAAAATCTACTCGATACTTCCATCCTTAACGCGAACCTCGTATCCAACTCTCTTAATCCTCAAACTCTGCGTTTACCAACACTTCGGACACTACTTTTTGACATAGTAACAACTCAATCATGATGTAAATCTACTACACGCATGCTAATCACTCAACACCCTCAAGACATACCCGTCAATAACTTACCAACCTTTTCGGTAACACTCTGACATAACTACTCCCACAGTAGAAATGTAACAACCATAACTCACTTATACTTGGATATACCACGTCACCTCTTAACAACTTTCCCAACACCAAGCACGTATACAACTTTATTCTCATACGTATATGTATGTCAATTATCAACAAAACATCAACAACTCTATTCACCATTATAGTGACATCAACATAGTCAACAAAATTAACTTCGTCATATTATAGGATATTATTCATCACTTACGGTAACCAACAATAACATATCAATAATGATAACAAAATCATTACAACATCAACTTAACTGTATAACTCAGCAAGCATACCCATAGCTCACCATCAACCAACAATCCACAATAATCTTCTTATAAAATCGGCAAATATTTACTAGCAAACATAGTGCCTTGGAACAACATCTCTATAACAACCATCCACCAAATAGAACATGTAAATTAAGACACACCATTCCCATTGGCTTATGATGTTTTAATCCTTAACTTCTAATGAGTCGTACACACATAGTAATTGTGCCACATCATGCTTCAGCTGCGCAACTCTGATCATCCATCTTAAGTCATCATCCTCATTAAATTTTACGTCGATTATATGGTTTACAAGTTTCAATCTAATCCCAAAATTTATTTAACATCTGTCCTAAAATTGTTGGTCACTTGATATTATCAATCTTTCAATTTGCGACGTTAACTCGCATACAAACCCACTACTCTGAATTGTTCATTACGTCTCAACTCTCAGTCAACGACTCCTCTACTAATTTCACACAAACTGGTGAGCGATTATTCTCGCGATATAAAATCCATACTTTTTCACACCATTAAGATATCAAGACAAATATATAACATCCAACATGATCTCTTCTACTATTAACAATGGATTGAGGGTGATCAGTTCCTCAATTTGTCAATTAGTATTCAACAACCATAAGGGAGTATAAATCGTCGTACCAAACTATAATAGCGTTTCCTTAAAACTTGTATTCAAGTTTTCTAAAACACAACATGTCTAATCCCCATTCACCCACCATTCCATGATGATCAATCATTTTCTAACTCGAGATCTGTTGGCATATCAATACATTACAAATCCTTCCACTCTAGTCTGAGTCTTTATCTACATAAAGGATTCTAACAACATTCTTAAACCATTAATCCTCTTCTGAATTTCAGAACATCAAAAATACATATATCTCCACCTCTCAAATTGATTCCAATCACACTCTTAACATTATCATCTTATCTAACAACATTTCATATATATCTACACCTCAAATAACTACGAATGTAATCATCTAAGCTCAACAAGCTACTAACCTCTATAATAGACTCCGTCGTTCTCCAACTTAGAACTACATCCACCTTGAATGGATCTACATACACTTTCACTTGGAAATAAAATTACTCAAGAGAATTCTTTTCCCAAAACTATATTACATCCTGATAACTTAGCATAAACCTTCCTCCTTTTCGACACTGTAAATTCCACACAACTTCACATTATCATCTTTCGTTCTAATTAATAACACAAATGCTTTCCAAATGATACCTTTGATTTCATAAATTACTTTAAATAAATCTTCCAATTGCTCCTTTAATTCACCTAAGTTGGACACTCACATCCCGTACAACACTGAAGAACAAGTCTAGTCCCAAAGACAAGCTTAATAACAAACTACACTTACTTCCAATATCATCACGTGATAAATGAATATATTACAGCTACTGGAACCATTTTTAAAATGAAACTCATTTCTTTATCTTTCCAACGCTTCAAACGAAACTCAAATCAGATACCCGGAACTCTAGTTATGAATATTCAAAGTCCCACAATAATTCTGCAGTTTCCTGCGACTCGCTTACGGAAATTCCACTATGAAACTCATTTGTCTTCAACTTAAACATATTCCAAACAACTCTTCACATATCTCGTGCTCCCAAACTTCTTATAACTCGAGAGATGCATTCCTTCTCCAAAGTTCAAGTTCCAAAACATCAGGGCAACAATTCTTTTCGCTACACTACTCACTTCTTCAAGTTTCGACTCAGACTCGCGATTCACAACTACTTATCAACGTCAACTACTTCCGACAATCACTTATGTGATCCCAACACAAAAGTTACAACAAATTTATTACTCTGTCATTGTTCGAACATTGACATCTTACACTTGCTTTATAAATCAACAAATATTACATCGCTCTTCATTCTTCGAGAAGTAAGCACCTACAATGTCTGATTAATTGCTCTCAAGGCGCTCTAACTCGACTAATAACAAGACCTGGAATCCAAGTCACCTTCAAATTTGGGAATAACAAGACTCCAACAATTCTTGCATTATCGTCGTTGGCAGCACACCAAACCAACACCTTTCAATTGAACATATCCGAGAAGCAAAGTTTCTCCCCCACTTATCTTCAACCAACTTCCTGCAATTAAGGAAAACAAGTATCGATAATGTTTCACACACTTTCGCGTACTAAGGAACAAACAACATTAGACAACTTGGTCGGACGGACCGACCTGCTCTGATATCACTAATGTAACACCCCATTTCTACCCGGCGGATAATAAGAAAATCAGAGTTCAACATAAATAGGATGCTGCATTTTCAACTGAAAATCAATCTTTATTTAATCACATACAAACAGATACATAACACTTAACTCGGATGAACCGATAACAATCTGATTTATTCTTCAAAATCAAACAACTTTTTATTGATAAGCAACGAAATATACATACTCAACTTCAATTCACTTAACATCTTTTATTCAACTAAAACAACCTCAAGACAACAATTATTTCATGTAATCAACTTAAAAATTCAGCAGCTGCAATAATAATCAATAACTAAACATCAAGCGTTCATCCCCCCGAGTGCTACGTATCAGAGCGACAACACCGACTCAAACTAACGAGGTAATAACTATCCTTCTTGATTACCTTCACGTTACCAACAAAGGGAAACATTCAAACAGAAGGGGTAAGATATCAAACTATATAATTAGTCATATGATAAATAATATATTAAATCAAATCATATAAAATCACCACTTCACAACTTACAAACAACTTTAATCACAATAAAACATCAACACGACATAACTACTAAATTCACAGCTTTTAGATAATACTTGTCACAACAAGTCATCAACCTAAAGCAACAACGAATATATCTTCACCACAACTCAAGATGCAACATCAAATGCGACTCAATCACAATGCACATGCATGTGGTACCATCGGAACAGAACTCCCAACTTAAAAATTACCAATTAATAGAGGCATCAACAAGGCATAAGCCTTCTTCGTAGTTTGCCAATACATGCCTTCATAAAATCCACCAACACAGGCCATCACAGAGTGTGCAAATGTATGTGACTCAATGAATGCACCATCACATACTAACAACAATCATCATTCATCACAAGGCAAAAGCTCACATCACCATTATTACCAGTAAATAGAGGTCATTCATCATCATCTAAAATCTCTGCAACTTCACATTATTAACAAGAATTCATAGAGACAATCACAACAACACAAAATCTCAACATTGGCTATAGACCTACAATATAATATTGCCCATAAATAGAGGCAATTCAACCAAATTCATCATCACCTGCAATTTCATATTTTTCAGCAAGGTATACAACACAATTCCATAAACCAAAACCATTCAACTTAATTCGACTTCACCTGCAAATCAACTTTATTCTACATAATTCTAACAAAACAAACCAACTAAAAATACCCATATGTATATACGACTCACTCCGAAAATTTCAACTATTTCCGGTTAACTACTTTTACCGTCTAAACCTATAAATTTGGCTAATCGGTACTGTTTTATATACTGTTATTACTACTATTTATTTATACGGCTACTAATCAATTTATTCTACTAAATTATGCCACCTCTGTTATTTAGCTTACTGCTATTATTGGTCCCAGCCAAAACTACTTGTTTGCTATCTACAACTTTTATTACTACAACTTCTTGCCAGTGACAAATATTAGTTATAAACCAAAACCAATTTCAACGTATTCTTCCTATTACTGAAATTCTCTGTTATACTTTCTGTATGATAATTTGTAATTTCTACATCTACTGATACTTCCTAACAATGCTCAGCTAAATTAGTCCATACACTATTATTTCTGCTACTCTTACATATACATCCTGCTATTCATTTGACTAAAGCATTACAATTTATTCCTGAAACTTATTTAATCCAATCTGATACTAAATTATTTTACTAATTATATTAACTTATTAATAATATAAGATATTGTGATGCGGTGGGAGAACTGACTTGAAGGTTTTGTGTTTTATCGCAAATGTTGCGGTTAGCAAGAGTCGCCACCGACTTTTCTTTTATCCAAAAGGAAAGGTAAAAAAGCACAGGAAAGACCTTTGAGATTGTTTCTTGAGTTCGGGGGTAGATTATGAAAAGGGAAGGTATTAGCACCATTTTCATCCATGATTTTCCATGGGCTCTTAGTTACTTGCTAGATCACTTGCTTTTGTTTGAAATTATGCTTTGTGTGGTTTTTGAAAGTATTTTGTAAAGAGGCCATTGTTTAGGCAATCTTTGTAATGATTCTCATTCATAAGAATGTATACAAAGATGTTGATCTTTTTAAAAATGTTTTCAATTTTTGTAAGATGTTTGAAAGAGTATGTGATTGTTTTTAAAATAGCAAGGATGTTTGTTTTGAAATGGAGCAAGTAATTAGGAGCAATCTACCTACTCAAATGTCTTTCTTGTTCATTTTCTTTTCCTTTGACATTGTTGTCTTACCATTAATTTGGTAAGCAACCCTATCTTTGGATGTTAACGGACGAGCGTGGGTCATCGTATAGCCATGATTAGCAATGTTGCAAGGTATCTTAGCATTCTTTTTGAGGGACTAAGATCATTTGTAAGACAACTTTAGATAGCGTCATTGAGGGACTATGATCTTGTATTTGCTTGTTTTTTGCTAAGATACCTCACATGCGTAATAGGGCCATTTTGTAAGGCAACCAAGTGGGATAACCCTAGGGGTGCTTGTGTGCAAGTGTGTCATTTTGATGCTTGCTTTTGTCTTGGACTAGGTTTTTCTATTTGATTAATTTTATCTTTCCATACAAACCCTAATTATTAGCATGTTATGTAAAAGCGATAAATTGCGAAATTTAAAGTTACTACGCTATTACAACATTTGTGGGAGGGGCTATACAATTTATGAATGGGGAATGCAATAATATAAACCTAATTAATCTATTACAACCAAATTGAATATTCTACAAATAATTGGAATAAATAATATACAATATGAACTAAAAATGCAAGAATTATAAATGCAAAGAAAAAGATTTTTATTTGGTTTCTTAATATGAAGGAGGTTTTGACCTAAAAAAAGTAATTAAATTAAATTAACTTAAGTTAGTTAAGAAAAGAAATTAATTCAGAATATTTTTTTTAAATGAAACCCTAAATCTATTTTTAGTTGATTAAAGGAAAATAAGTGTTAAAGAAAAAGTATTTTTATATTTTTTGTCTTGAAAAATAATATGTGGTGTCATGAAATATTTTTGGTCCTTTTTTATATTAAAAATAAGTGTATTTAAATAAGTAATAATCTAGTTTTAATTTACAAAGAAATTAATAAGAGTAAATAAAGTATAATGAATAAAAATAATTTTTTTATTTATGTGAAAAAATATTTAAATTATGTCAAAATATAAATCTATTATGTTTATACATTTTCTGATTTCTTTTGGTATTTTAGAAAATATATTTAAAAGAAATAAATAAATAAATAAATAAATAAAAATAAAAAAGGGCCAGAGTGGTGTCACAAGTAAATAGGGGGTATGTTAGCAAAATAAAAAAAGAATGCCAGGCCCAAAGGGCCCAGCGCCTGCAAACAAACAATCAAAAAAATGTCAAAAATTGGAAAAAAGCAAAAATGGTCTCGCTGGGGCTTGAACCCAGGACCATAGGGTGAACAGGCGCGCGCTTTACCACTGGGGTGGCTATACATCCGTTTATATAGGCAAAACCATAAATATATAAAGCAAACCTAGTCCTGATGACTTCATCTTCAACCTCCAGCCGGTGTACCTGTAACTTCTTCATTTCTCAACAAAAATGGAAAGTGATAAAACGAAAGTTGTTGCATTCTTCCTCACGATTCTAACCATGTAAATAACCAAGGCTGAAAGTCAAAGATAAGTGAGAATTTCTCTGGCCCTAATTTAAACCCTAAAAATTTCAGAAACTTCAACTCTAAAATTCTCTAAGCTCAAGCCCTATAAATGTAAACTATGGATATGTACAGCTTCGTGGCAATGAGGTCTACATTTTATCTTCACAAATGTAAGCCTAACAATGCCTAAGTAATGAGATAAAAGTTTAAGAAAAATACCTCAAAATTGGAAATCGTGAAATGCAAATGAGCTTGTTTCAGTCAGTGCTGATGATCAGGTTAGCTTCCTTGGACCTCTAGGAAGCTAGTGCAATGGCTGGCTTGAGCTGAGGATGACTGGAATGGCCTGGAGAAGTCCAATTGTGATGCTCTGTTTTTGGTTATGGAAGATAGGGAAAATGGTGTTACAGAAATGAAACAGGTACAAGGATAAGTTGGTCTTGATGCAAGGAAGCTTTAGAAACTAAAAGGCCAAGAAACGCATGAGGGAAATGTGAGTTTGGTATGAAAAGTCAGAACTTGCACAACAATGGTGTTTTGGGACAATTTCTGGCTAGAGGGAGTTTGAGTGAGTTTTAGGGGCTTCTTGCTTGTGTGGCAACTTGCAAATAGTGTGTATACTTATTAGCAAGAGGTTTGGAGACTTGTAACAACTCAGAATTTGAATTTGCATTCTTAAGCCAAACATGTGATTTTTGAGAAAACAAGTTTCAATGCTTGTGTACTTCCTAAGGTAGAGTAGTTCATGCTTTAAAAAGTTTGTTTCTGACTTTGTGGATGAATTGTGATCAGAGGGAACAAGTTAGAGGCTCCAGAAAGCCTTTATGCAAAAAGCTTGCTTTACAAGAATGGAAGTGTTCACTTTGTGCCATTAATGGAAATGCAACTTGGATAATAGCTCATTTTCTTGGATCAAATCCTTAACAGCTGTGTAAGCATTTAATTAAGGAGTGGAAAACAAGTTTGAGGCCTGCAAAGCAAATATTATGCATCCTAGCATGGATTTGCATTTGTGTTCATCATGAAAATGACCTAAATTCAAGTGACAAAACCCTAATTTCATCTCTTCGATTCTCTTTGCTCAAGAATGATATCAAGGAGTTCTTCGAAATTTTTGAAAGCTTGAAATGTGCTCTACAACTCATACTTGAATTGATTTTGAAGATTCCCCTTGGAACTATGTGAAAAATTGTCATGAAGTTAGGTCAAAAATCTGCCTAACTAGGGCAAAATTTCACTAAGTTATTTTTAGTTCATGAGCATGTATTTACAAAATTATAAATTGAGATCCAAGCATTTTTAGGAGAAGTTGTGTGAAGAAAAGTTGTAGATTTCATGGATATCTACAACTTTCATGTTGGAAGTTTCTCTTTAATCATTTTTTATCATGGTGAAAATTTGGCTCAAAGTTATGAAAAAATAAGAAATTTTCTATACTTAGAAAAATTTCTAAGTTAAGAAATTTCATCTTTTCAAAATAAAATCTTGAATTATTGATTTCTTGATGAAAAAGTTTCATGTTTTGATGAATTATGATCTTTTACATTTGATTTTGACCAAAAAGTCAAAGTTTGACTTTTCAGTATACAGTTGACTTTTGATTAGTTGACTGAAAAATTCATCTGTCAATCCAATGGACTTGTAGTGTTTTGAACCATGTAATTAGGTTAAAGTGATGCAATTGGACTCTTGATATCATGCCTTAAATCAATTGACCATTTTCTAGGTCAAAAATCAGAAATTGCCCTTTCCCAGTCAAAACCCTAATTTTGACCATTTTGCCCTTTTGGAGATTTGATCAAATTTCTTGAGGAATTATGGCCCAAACTTGATCAAATGATACATATGAGTTTAAAATGTTGATGTGGATAAAAAATTATGAAGTTTGACTGTAAATTGGCTATGGTTGACTTTTTCCCCAATACAGCTGATTTTTAGGTCAATTATTCAATTGACTGATCAAAAGTGTGATCCAAGGCTTGAAACTTGACATGAGTAATCTTTTAGGTCCATAATAGTCCATGAAAAGGAATATGGGGGATTGGAAGTTCAAAAATCCTTGTGTAATCTCAAACCCTAATTTTAAGTCATTAGTGCTTAAGGAGGTGTCTTGAGCTGATCAACCCAAGTGCAGTCTTGATCCAAAGGAGATCTTGTGAAAATACTTGATAAGTGAGAGGGAAAATTTTGGGGTACAACAGCTGCCCATGTTCAATCTTCTTAAGCCTGAAGAGTTAGACTGGCGAGTTTTGCCATTCGTGACTCGAAGGTGGAAGATGATTGGACACTAGAGTGCCCAGAAATTTGCAATCGGTGATGTGATGGTAGAGGGAAAGGGCTTAAAGATGCCCTCTAGAGAGGTGATAGAAAGATGTAGGAGATGGGCTTGTAGATGCCATCCAAGAGTGATTGTTGAATTGTAATTTGTAAGCTGAAAGAATGAGTATCAGAATAGCGTCTGCGTCTGGAGCGTATCTGAATTGTATCTGAGAGTTGAATCTGAATGAGTATCAGAATGACATCCACATCTGGAGCGTATTTGTACCATATCTGAGAGTTGAATCTGAATGAGTATCAGAATGGCATCTGTGTATGGAGCGTATCTGAACTGTATCTGAAAACTGGATCTGAATGAGTATCTGGATGGCATCCGTGTCTGGAGCATATCTGAACTGTATCTAAGAGTTGAATCTGAATGAGTATCAAAATGGCATCTGTGTCTGGAGCGTATCTGAACTGTATCTGAGAACTCTGAACATTATTAATGATAGTTATTAATCTTATCCTAAAAAGGGTAAAATGTTAGCTAAATTATAAGGTCATGTTGTATGAAATGTATGATATAATGCATTCGTGTTATCAACGTGTATGATATATGGATGCAATATATGCGTATATGAGCTGGTTTGTTACACTGTTGTTGGACTGGGGAAAATAAATCCTTGACTGCTACTGAGGATATGGAGTATAAGTCTTCATGTTGTGAAGTCTAAGTGTTGATGAATTTTT
The DNA here is from genome assembly GCA_948472305.1 of Vicia faba. Taxonomy (NCBI): domain Eukaryota; kingdom Viridiplantae; phylum Streptophyta; class Magnoliopsida; order Fabales; family Fabaceae; genus Vicia; species Vicia faba. The sequence goes on from OX451740.1 coordinate 968,308,936, forward strand.
GCGTAGAGGAATAAACTCAGTTGTAAGGGAAATGCCGTATACTGCTTGTAAAATTTCATTGGGGAATCCTAAGAAATTTGATGACTTCTACTAGGGAGTGACAACTGGGAGTTTTGTTCCGCTGGGGATTAAACGACATATTGTGGGGATTTCTTATGGAATAGCCTAGAGGTATTTCCCTATCCATTCAACCCATCAGTAATTGCCTTTTTTCATTTTGTTTATTTATAAACAGTAATTATATTCAAGTGCATATGTTCAACAATGAATCATTGGACGTTTTTGTAGATAAAACACAAGCGTAAAGAAAAATAGATAGTTTTTGCACTTTCAAAGAGATATCTTTGTATTGACTTTGATTAAGTATTTTTGTACAAGGAGACAAACATTCTAGTAAGAGAATGTTGTCGTAAAAAGAAAATTTTGATACAAAGAAAAGATAGTTATGTGTAAAAATCCCATGGGGTTTCCATTCTGCTATAGCCTTCGTATCTCTGAGCATCTTGTCTATTTGTTGCCTTGTCCAAAGTTGATTGAATTGATCAGAAACTCTGAGTTTGTCAGTGGAAGCCAAAGGTTGTCCATAAAGTGATCCAATGGGACACAGTCATATGCTTTAATTCCCTAACTTTTGCCTGGACCGCCCTTTCTGGTTTTTAGTCCACCGGAAAACCCTTTTTTGCCCAAGTCGCCCTTTCGGGTTTTCAACTTGTCGGGTGTACAATTTTTTTTGTTTTATCCCTAATTTTTGCCGAACCCTTTTGGTTCATCGGGATGCCCTTGTTTTGCCTAGGTATGTCAACCTAGCGGGTTTCTTATGCGTAGTATCTTTTGACTATATTCGCGTTTGCAGGGTGTGGCAGGTCGTCACCATCCATGTTGGTCAAGATCATTGCCCCACTAGAGAAAATGTTTTTTATTACAAATGGTCCTTCATAGGTAGGAGTCCATTTGCCCCTAGTATCACCTTGTGGTAGTATGATGTGTTTGATCACCAAATCTCCAACTTGATACACTTGGTGTCTGACCTTTTTGTTGAAATCCTTGATCATCTGTTTTTGATACATTTGACCATGGCAAACAGCAGTAAGTCTCTTCTCATCAATCAAGTTCAGTTGATCAAGTTGAGTCTGGATTTAATCGTCTTTGTTTCAGCCCTGCATCCTTCATAATCCTCAGAGAAGGAATATGGACCTCGATAGGCAAGACAACTTCCATGCCGTAAACCAGAGAATAGGGTGTTTCTGTGATTGATGTGAGAGTCGTGGTACGATACCCATGGAGGGCGAATGGTAGCATCTCATGCTAGTCTTTGTATGTGACTGTCATTTTCTGTATGATATTTTTAATGTTCTTATTTGCAGCTTCGACAACACCATTCATCTTCGGCCGATAGGGAGAAGAATTGTGATGCTAAATCTTGAATTGTTCGCACAAGGAGGTGATCATAGTGTTATTAAGATTTGTACCATTGTCAGTGATGATCCTTTCTGGGATACCGTACCGGCAAATAAGATTCTGCTTGATGAAGCGGGCGACAACATTCTTGGTAACGGAACGAAGGAAGCTGCCTCCACCCACTTTGTAAAGTAATCAATGGCCACTAAGATGAAGCGGTGTCCATTGGAGGCTGTCGGCTTGATTTCCCCAATCATATCAATCCCCCACATAGCAAAGGGCCATGGAGCCGTCAATACATTCAGAGGAACCAGAGGTACGTGCACCTTGTTAGCATAAATCTGACACTTATGGTAGGTTCGAGAGTGTTGATAGCAATCTGCTTCCATGGTGACCAGTAATAGCCTGCCCATAGGATTTTTTTGCCATCGTATGCCCACTGGAGTGGGTTCCAAAAGTGCCTTCATGCAATTCAACCATGATCCTTTCAGCTTCAACCTTATCTATGCACCGAAGTAACATAGAGTCATGATTGCGTTTGTACAGAATGCTATTACCAAGGAAGAATTTAGAAGAGAATATCCTTAAGAACTTCATATCATTGATTAAAACTCTTTCTGGGTATTCTTGAGCCTCGAGATACCTCTTGACTTTGTGAAATCAAGGCTGGTCCACTACTTCTTCAGTATTAATCTCGTGACAGTGCGATGGTTCCTCCATTCGTTCAATGGTGATCTGGGGAGCCTCGTTATCCCAATTAAGTTTAAACATAGATGACATTGTGGCTAGAGCGTCTGCTAGCTGATTTTCTTCTCGCGGGAAATGCTCGAAGGTAATCTTCTCAAAATGTGGTAGCAATGTCAAAACATGTTCTTTATAAGAGATAAGGTTTGGGTTTTTGGTGTCCCATTCTCCTTTGATCTGGATGATAACCAAAGCTGAATCTCCGAATACATTTAAGGACTTAATCCTCAAATCTATGGCAGCTTTGAGACCAAAAATGCACGCTTTATATTCTGCCGTGTTGTTTGTACAATTGAAGCAAAGTCTGGCAGTAAAGGGAGTATGACACCCTTCCGGAGATATGAGTACAGCACCGATACCATTTCCGGGTGCATTGGATGCCCCATCAAAGAACATGGTCCATCAGGATCCTTGTTTAGGTTTATCATATGGCCTGGATTCTTTACAATTGTCTAATGTCATGATGTCTTCATCCAGAAATTCGAATTTCATGGATTGGTAGTCTTCTACAGCTTGGTGAGCAAGGTGATCAGCTAGTACACTGCCCTCTATAGCTTTCTGGGTAGTATATTGTATGTCATATTCTATCAGGATCATCTTCCATCTCGCTATTCTCCCAGAAAGAGCAGGCTTCTCGAAGATGTATTTTATTGGATCCATTTTAGATATCAACAAGGTAGTATGAGTCAACATATACTGTCTTAGTCGGCGATCAGCCCATGCCAGAGCGCAACAAGTTTTTTCGAGCAGTGAATATCTGGTTTCACAGTCGGTAAAATTTTTGCTCAGGTAGTAAATAGCATGCTCTTTTCGGCCATAATCATCATGTTTCCCCAATACATACCCCATTGAGTTTTCTAAAATAGTCAGATACATGATCAATGGTCTTCCCTCGACTGGTGGAATCAAAACAGGAGACTCTTGTAAGTATTCTTTGATTTTGTCAAAAGTAACTTGGCATTCATAATTCCATTTGACTACTTGATCTTTCTTCAATAGTTTGAAGATTGGTTCACAAGTAGCTGTCAGGTGAGAGATGAATCTGGAAATATAGTTCAAACGCCCCAAGAATCCTCTGACTTCCTTCTCAGTATGAGGAGCAGTCATTTCTTGTATTACTTTAACTTTGGCAGGATCGACCTCGATACCTTTGTTTCTGACGATAAAGCCTAAGAGTTTACCAGATTGTACCCCCAATGTGAATTTGTTAGGATTCAACCTCAGCTTGTACTTCTTCAGTCTCTCAAACAGTTTTTGTAAGTGTTCAAGATGCTCTTCCTCTGTTTGAGATCTGGCTATCATATCGTCCATGTAGACTTCTATTTCGTGATGTATCATGTCGTGAAATAGAGCTACCATGGCACGCTGATAGGTTGCCCCGACGTTCTTTAGTCTGAATGACATTACTTATAGCAGAAAGTGCCCCACTGCGTGATAAAGGTTATTTTCTCTATGTCCTCGGGCGCCATTTTGATTTGGTTGTAACCTGAGAATCCGTCCATGAAGGAAAATACTTTGTGTTGTGTCGTATTGTCAACTAGGATATCAATGTGGGGGAGTGGAAAATCATCCTTAGGGCTTGCCCTATTCAAATCTCTGTAGTCAACACACATTCGCACTTTGCCGTCTTTTTTGGGCACGGGAACAACATTGGTAACCTATTGAGGATAAGAGGTGATAGCCAAGAATCCAGCATTGAATTGCTTCATGACCTCTGCTTTGATCTTTTCTGACATATCCAGCCTCATTCGACGAACCTTTTTCTTTACTGGTGGACAATCCTCTCTTATAGGCAGACGATGTACCACAATATCTTCATCAAGTCCTGACATGTCTTCATACGACCAGGCAAAGACTTTAACATAATCGTGTAACAACTAAATCAGACGCTTCTTGATATTGGTTTCCAGATTGGCACCCACCTTGACCTCTTTTTTACCTTCTTCGGTACCTAGGTTGATTGTATCCACGGGTTCCTCGTGAGGCTGAATGGTTCTCTCTTCTTGCAGTAGTAGTCTGGCAAGGTCCCCTGGTACTTCACAATCTTCCTCACCTTCGTCTTCGGCTTGGTAGATTAGATTCTCAGAGTCACAAAAGGCCATAGCATTATCGTTACCCATGGGATCTCGAATGGATGTACACCTGCATTGTGAGTGTGGGTGTGTGTAAGGGTATAGCTATCTTTGAAAGAAAGTAAAATGTAAAAGAAAAAACAATGAGCACAAAAGTTTGTATGAGAAAACGTCCATGGTTCATTGATGTCATATGAAAAATGAGATAATAACCCTTACAAATGGATCATTGTGCCTCGGGTAAGACACAAGGTTTTAAGAGTGGGAATTGCTTTGAATATTACAGATCCAACAAAATGTAAAGACAAATTACTGAGGGATAAAAGTGATCGGGACAAAGTCTCTGGCCTCCCAATTGGTGAGCCCTCCATTGACAGTCGAGAAGATCCAATCCTCCAGGTTGCAGCCATCTTCACCATCTTCTACTGTGTTGACTTCACGGTTGCTGATCTTCAAGGGTGGCCCTCCAGCACGGGCACGGCGTACAGCCTTTTGAGCACTTGAAGTGAAACCTAGGCCAAACGTATCAGACTTATATGGGATATCTGGGAGCTGTCCCCAGATAGTGCATCCTCCTTATTCTACCACTGCTTGGGCATCCTTCAGAGATGACATCCGGAGTGGAGGCCTTATAATCTTGGGAACCTGAGACACAGCCTTGGTCACTGCCACATCTTGAGGGACCTCTTCAAAGTGTTGAAATGGAGTTTCAATGAATTCACCATCTAATTCCATATATCTGAAGGAATTGAGATGGATGATCATGTATTCTTCCTCTCCATGAACGGTAATAATCTTCCCTTGAACTGGATACTTCAGCATTTGGTGTAACGTAGAAGTAACAGCGCCAGCATTGTGGATCCATGGTCGGCCTAGCAAGCAGGAGTATGAAGGTCGGATGTCTATCACATAAAAAGTTGAATTGAAAGTTTGGGTTCCAACCTTTATGGGGATATCTACTTCCCTGTGCACCATCCTTTTCGAGCCGTCAAAAGCCCTCACCACTATGTTACATGGCTTCAAAGTCAGCCCCCTCACAGTCAAGTCTATCAAGAACTTTTTTTGGTAGTACATTCAGAGATAAGCCAATGTCCACCAAAACATGAGCCAGAGTTGTGTCCCTACATTCTACTGAGACATACAATGCCTCATTATGCTTCCTTCCCCTCGGCATTAGATCAACATCTGAAAACCTAAACCATTGTCTGCAGTTAGGCTGGCTACGAAGTCTTGAAACTGCTCAGCAGATGTCTCTTGAAGTACATGAGCGGTTTTTAAGAACTTCACCAAGGCTTTTGCATGTGCCTCGGAATAGAGCAGCAATGCCAGCATAGAGATTTTAGAGGGAGTTTTCCCCAGTTGTTCAACTACATCGTAGTCGCTTCTCTTTATAATTTTTAGGATTTCCTCCAATTCTTTCTTGGAGGTCTCAGGTATGATCAATGATTGAGCCTTCGTCCGGACAGGCTCAAACATAACACCTTTTCCTCGAGTCTCGGTTAATTCGGAAGCAGGAGTGTTAGTCGGAATGATTACAGGGGTTGCAACGGCTTTGTCGATTGGAGTATTTGTAGATATGATTATAGGTGTGGGAGTAACCTTTGGAGTAGCCACAGGGATGATTATGGGTCCAGAAACTACTTTTGGGGGAGAAATTTCTGGAGAAAAGATCCTACCACTTCGGGTAATTTTGCTAGTTCCTGCAATATTACTGATGTCGGAGTTGACCTTCTCGGAGCTTGAATCTTAGGCGGCTGGCCAGTCCTGCTTGATACCATGATAGTAGATATCCCCTCCATACTTCCATGGTATGGTTTTGTCTGATGAGTATGGGACTAGTCCAGGCATTGTGATTATTAAAGGAGCTGCTTTCGGAACTGGTGTAATTCTAACGGGTCTTTTTGTGGAGACCCTAGAAGAATTGGCGGAAATGGTAATGATAGAAACATCTTCAAAAGGGATAGGTGGAACAGAAGTCTTTTCAAACAAAATCTCTTTGTTATCTATTAGGCACTGAACGCCTATTTTCAACAAAGGGCAGCCGGTTGGGGAGGACAAACAGAGATGGAAAACTTCACCACAGCCTGGAAACACACCGGCATTCAACAAATTACTTTTAATAGTCAAAAGTGGGGTCATGAGTTCATCAATTGAAGTAACAAACAATCATTCTTCAATGGCATTAGTATTATGGACATGTCTGGGCATAGGGGCAGAAATGACATTTGGCTTTTCAGGCCCATCGAACTCAATTTGTTTTGCTTTAATGAGGTCTTGTATTTTGTTCTTTAGAGCCCAACAGTTATTAGTATCGTCACCAGAACTTTCAGAGTGATATGCGCAACGGGCATTGGGATGATAATGAGGAGATGTTGTATTGGGGTTTTTCGGAGCTTCTTTCAAGGTCACCAAGTTGGATCTTAGTAAATGCGGTAATACTTGAGACATGGTCATGTTGATTCTGGTGAACTGCCAGACTGGCCTTTCCATCCTCGGTTGATTATTTCTTTGCTGATCAGACGTAGACTTTGGGATCACGACAGCCCTCACCATTGGTCGGTGTGATCGGTGGGAATGAGAACTGACTGTTTTGGAATGCTGGTTCGCGTTTGCGTTTGTTTTCGCAAAGTGTCGCAATAAGCAAGAGTCGCCACCGTCTTTTATTTTATCCAACAAGGAAAGGACAAAAGCACAGAAAAATTCCTTTTCGAGATTTTTCTCGGGTTCGGGAGGTAGATTATAGAAAGGGAAGGTGTTAGCACCCTTTCTATCCGTGGTTATCCACGGGCTCTTAGGTACTTGCTCACTATGTTTTCAAAAGGTTTGCTTTTCTTTGTGATTGTGGGTTTTGAAAGCTTTTATTTTTAACTTCGATTTAACTCTTGTTTCTGTCCTCAAGAGTGTAATGAAGTGTTTTTGAAAACTTTGTTTGTAAAAGTGTAAGTGCGAAAAGTTTTGTTTTGTTTTTAAAAAGGAGCAAGTACTTAAGAACATCTACCTACTCAAAAAGGAATTAAACTGTGCAAATGTCCTTTAGACAGTGCTATCCTACTATTGAGGAGCAGGTAGCACCGTCGTTGGAGTTTTCGGGTTAATTCGATTTAAGGGACGTGTGGTCACTAAAGCAACGTTAGGACGCCTTAGCGGTAATCCTAATGTCTTAGATCATTTTTCCTAGGCAACCGTTTCGAGGCAGCTTATGATCTTGGGACAGGAGGGCGACCTCTAAGACTTCCTATACTCAATGACCACGTTCGAGGCAACCAAGTGAGGTGTACCCTAGGAGTGGCATGTGCAAGTGCGTCAATTTTCAGTTATATTATCTTTGCATGTCATGGTGAGCTACTGTTGATTTTAAGTTAGGAGTTTAATCTTGTCATACAATCCTAATTAGCATACATTTAAACAGTTAATATATGTACAGGAATTTAAAGTGCGGGAATTGTAAATCCTACGCTATTACAAGGCTTCGGGGAGGGGATTATTTACATGTCCAAAAATTAGGGGGAATAAAGCAGCAAAGTGTAAAAGTCTTAGTTTAAGCTATTACAAACCAGTAGACAGTTACAATAAAATAAACGCGCGCGAATCTGAAAATAAACTCTAAAAATTCTAAGAATAAAATCTTTTTGTTGTTTTATTTTATTTTTTGGGAAAATAATCTAAATCTATTTAATTTTAGTTTTGAGAAAATGTTAAGATAATTAAGAGATTAATTAACAAAGTTAATTTTAATAGAAAAAACTAGCCTAATGTTTTTGTGGTTTTTTTATTTTAATGTTAATTAAAAAGATAAAAAGATGTCCATGAAAACAAAAAATAATAAAATACAAGGGGGATCCTTCGATCCAGGGAAAAAAAGTTTCGACCCAGGGAGGGAATGGAAGCTTCGATTGGGCCAGACAGTAGGGCGTGAGTAGCCTTCGATCCAGGGAAGAGGATTATCTTTCGATCCTGGGGAAAATGCCTTCTTTGATCCAGCATGCTAATGGGTTCGATCCAGAGAAGGTGTCTCCTTCGATATGGGATGTTATACCTGCAAAATTATGTTAGCGAAATAAAACTCAGGGCCTGGGTATTGAACCCCAGGCCCTTCGATCCTGCGCTTGTTGGGTCTCTTCAGGCTATGTCTGCAGCAAATATTAGCAAACGATGGACATGGCCTGGGTGCCAAACCCAGGCCCCTGGATCCTGTCTAGGATGGAAAATCAAAGGTAACAACAAGTAATAATGTGTTATGCAAATATGAGGTTGGGTAGTTTACCCTTTCTTACCAGCAGATTGGACTTTTAATTTGGGCGCTTCCTGGATGTAGGCACCTTCGATCTGGGCACTTCCTGGATGTAGGCACTTTTGATTTGGGGCTTATGGGCATTGTGATCTTTTGTTGAAGGGTCGCTTTGGCCTGGATCACTTCTGAAAATACTGATGACTTTTTGGCAGCGTAACTCCAATGTTTTTTGTTCTCCTGTTGTGTGTTTTTTCGTGTATTTTTCTCCTTGTTGTTCACCCTATGAAATGTGCCACTGGCCCTTGTGTTTATAGGAGCGTGGGGGTCTAGTAACGGCAAGAGACAGCATTAAACAGGCCATTAAAGCCAGGAGACAAGAATCAGACACATTAAATTATTTCCTTTTTTGAAATATTCATGTCTCTTTGGAATCTGGAATGAACCTGGACATGTTTTGATTTTCGAATGCCTTCAGGCCATGCTCTTCGATTGGCCTTGAGTTGCCTCCTTCGAATGGACTTCTCATGTGCCTTCCGAATGAGCCTTCTGAATGCTTCTTCGAATGGTCTTGAGTTTCTTCCTTCGAATGGACTTCCCATGTATCTTTCGAATGGGCCTTCTGAATGCTTTTTCGAATGGTCTTGAGTCGAACAGAAACACTCTGGTCGAATCAGCTCTTTAGGAACAGAAAAGGCAAGAATCTGGCCTTTAACTCAAGAATTAAATCCACAATCAGCATTTAATTATTTCCATATTTGCAAGGGAAACATGCCATTTTCTCATGTTCAATGTACCTGGACATGTTTTCTGAGTGCCTTTTGATGGCCTCTTCCAAATGGCCTGGGAGGTGTTCTTCGAATGGCCCTTGTCCAAATATCAATCGAAGGATCCCAATCGAAAGGCTTTGTCCATGCCAATCTAAATGCTCCATTAGAACACCAATCGAAGGGTCTTTCAGAATGCCAATCGAAGTGCCTGTCCATGCCAATCAAAATGCTCCTTCAAAATGTCAATCGAAGAGCTTGACAGAATTCCAATCGAAAGGCTCCTTCGGAACACCAATCGAAGGGTATTTCAGAATGCCAATCGAAATATACTTAAAGCACCACTCAAAAATTTTCCTTTTCCTTAGGCAAGAGTTTGTGATCAACCATGCAGGGGGAAGACTTTGGGAAACATGAGAGGGAAAATTTTGGGGTGCAACAGTTGCCCCTGTTCAATTTTCTTAAACCTGAGGATATGGATTGGCTTTCTAGCCTTTCGTGATCCGAAGGTGGAAGATAATTGAACACTAGAGTGCCCAGAAATTTGCACTCGCATGGTGTGGTATCAGCATTGTGATGTCGGGAATGGGCTTACAGATGCCATTTGGAGATTGTTGGTAGGAGGATGGGTTTATAGATGCCATTTAGAGATTGTTGGTAGGAGGATGGGCTTATAGATGCCATCTGGAGATTGTTGGTAGGAGGATGGGCTTATAGATGCCATCTGCAGGAGTGTCGATCGCATAATAGATTCCTTAGCGAGAACTTGCATACCTGTTGTTGTAGGAGATTCCACTGGGGAAGTCTAACTTTGTTGAGATTTAGGAACCTTCTTGTACTTCAACCGAGAGAATGCTTCAACTGAGTTTTAAGAACCTGTTCATAATTCAATTGGGGGGGAAGCATTTTCATCAAGATCTAGGAACTGTCTCATGCTCAACGTAGTATACCGTTGAGGTTATAGAACTTGTCCACACTATGACGGAGGAGAACATCAAGATCTAGGAACTGACTCGTGCTCAATGGAGTATACCGTTAAGGTTATAGTACTCGTCCATACTATGACATAGGGAAGTGATGTTTTAGATGGAAAAATAAATCCCAGAGCTCCTGGAGAATAGAGTTGAGTCTGGATGATTGTCAGAATTGCGTCTGCATCTGAAGCGTATCTGAAATGCATTTGAATGAGTGACAGAATGACATCCGAATCTGGATCGTATCTGGACTGTAATTTGAATGAATGACAGAATGACATCCGAATCTGGATCGTATCTGGGCTGTAATTTGAATGAGTGACAGAATGACATCCGAATCTGGATCGTATCTGGACTGTATTTTGAATGAGTGACAGAATGACATCCGAATCTGGATCGTATCTGGACTGTATTTTGAATGAGTGATAGAATGACATCTGAATCTGGATCGTACCTGGACGGTAATTTGAAATGAATCTGGAATAAGTATCAGAATGTCAGCCATATCTGGATCGCATCTGAACTGTCTCTAGAAGGAATCTGGAATAAGTATCAGAATGTCAGCCATATCTGGGTCGCATCTGAACTATCTCTAGAAGGAGTCTGGAATAAGTATCAGAATGTCAGCCATATCTGGGTCGCATCTGAACTATCTCTAGAAGGAGCCTGGAATAAGTATCAGAATGTCAGCCATATCTGGGTCGCATCTGAACTGTCTCTAAAAGGAGTCTGGAATAAGTATCAGAATGTCATCCATTTCTGGGTCGCATCTGAAATATCTCTAGAAGGAGTCTGGAATAAGTATCAGAATGTCAGCCATATCTGGGTCGCATCTGAACTGTCTCTAGAAGGAATCTGGAATAAGTATCAGAATGTCAGCCATATCTGGGTCACATCTGAACTGTCTCTAGAAGGAGTCTGGAATAAGTATCAGAATGTCAGCCATATTTGGGTCGCATCTGAACTGTCTCTAGAAGGAATCTGAAATAAGTATTAGAATGTCAGCCATATTTGGGTCGCATCTGAACTATCTCTAGAAGGAGTCTGGAATAAGTATCAGAATGTCAGCCATATCTGGGTCGCATCTGAACTATCTCTAGAAGGAGTCTGGAATAAGTATCAGAATGTCAGCCATATCTTGGTCGCATCTGAACTGTCTCTAGAAGGAGTCTGGAATAAGTATCAGAATGTCAGACATTTATGGGTCACATCTAAACTATCTCTAGAAGGAGACTGGAATAAGTATCAGAATGTCAGCCATATCTGGGTCGCATCTGAACTGTCTCTAGAAGGAATCTGGAATAAGTATCAGAATGTCAGCCATATCTGGGTCGCATCTGAACTGTCTCTAGAAGGAGTCTGGAATAAGTATCAGAATGTCAGCCATATCTGGGTCGCATCTGAACTATCTCTAGAAGGAGTCTGGAATAAGTATCAGAATGTCAGCCATATATGGGTCGCATCTGAACTATCTCTAGAAGGAGTCTGGAATAAGTATCAGAATGTCAGCCATATCTGGGTCGCATCTGAACTATCTCTAGAAGGAGTCTGGAATAAGTATCAGAATGTCAGCCATTTCTGGATCGCATCTGAACTATCTCTAGAAGGAGTCTGGAATAAGTATCAGAATGTCAGCCATATCTGGGTCGCATCTGAACTGTCTCTAGAAGGAATCTAGAATAAGTATCAGAATGTCAGCCATATCTGGGTCGCATCTGAACTATCTCTAGAAGGAGTCTGGAATAAGTATCAGAATGTCAGCCATATATGGGTCGCATCTGAACTATCTCTAGAAGGAGTCTGGAATAAGTATCAGAATGTCAGCCATATCTGGATCGCATCTGAACTGTCTCTAGAAGGAGTCTGGAATAAGTATCAGAATGTCAGCCATATCTGGGTCGCATCTGAACTATCTCTAGAAGGAATCTGGAATAAGTATCAGAATGTCAGCCATTTCTGGATCGCATCTGAACTATCTCTAGAAGGAGTCTGGAATAAGTATCAGAATGTCAGCCATATCTGGATCACATATGAACTATCTCTAGAAGGAGTCTGGAATAAGTATCAGAATGCCAGCCATATCTGGATCGCATCTGAACTGTTTCTAGAAGGAATCTCAGAAGATAATGATCTTTGCCTGTTGATTGATCTTTCCTGAAAAGGTAAAGAGTCAGTTGTATGCAATGTCATGATGTATGCATTGTCATGATGTATGCATTGTGTAATGATCTTCTCAAAATAAAATGAGAGTTGTGTCATATGTATTTTGTATGCATATGTTATGAATGTTGAAGTGTAATTTTGTCGTGGACTTTGCTCAAAATGTTTCCACCGGGGATCCCTGCTTTGTTGTTTGAGGAGAACTCCGCTGGGGGATATTGAAAACTCTGTGGGGAGTATGTTTATTTCTGCTTGGGAAAAGAGTTTAGGAGTCTTAGTCGTATGTTGCTCTACTGGGGAGTCGAAGTTGAATTGATATCTGGTCAGGTCTAGGTTTCGCAGTAACTTGTCGGGGATTGTAGAGTAGTCTACTGGGGAAGAGGAGTTGTGGTCCTTTGATTTGTAGCAGTCGGAGAGGCAAACTCAAGCTGGGGAATCCTGGTGTTGTTGGGGAAATAAACCTTGTCGCCAGTCCGTTAGAGAGGTGACATCTTCGTTGAAGTTGTCCTCGAGGATTCTTGAGGTTGATTCAGCTGGGGAAAGGTTTTCAGAGATTAAACCCTTGCTGGGAGTCATCCTATGAGAAGGATTTTGGGGATATTTATCATTGCCCCTAGTAGCAAGTGTTTGTGACACTGCCAGAAAATGTTTAATTGTACGTAACCCTTCACTGAGATTGATGTTCAATGCCCCAAGTGACGAAGATGGAGACTTGCCCCTGGTTACTCTGCACTTCTTCAGAGATTCCTTGAAATCTTGACTGGACTGCCCCAGGCGTGCTGGATAGTGACATGTCAAGTCCCCTTGTTGATAGGAGATTTGTCAATAGAAGTGTCATCCTTTTTGAAGTGATTTTGTTCACTGAGAGGGCTTTCGTTCATCGGATATTCGTTGTGTGAATTTATCCGCTGTCAAACAAATAGCCAAATGCAAACAGTGATATTCAAATAATGCAAAGTTTATGCTTGTCTCGAAGTTTTGAAAAATGCGTTTTTTAGCAGAAAACTTTTTATAAGACAAATTCAACACAAGATTTAGGGCAAAGCCTTACAGGAGTCAGGATACCTTTTGTAACAGTATGCTTTTGAACTAACCCATGCTTTAGTTAGGACTTTTGAAGGGTTGTAACGTGGCTTGGTTCACGGTTTAAGAAACAAAGGATAAAGGCTCAAAGTATATTTGTACCCACCCGCTCTTCGTGATGTTCTTCAATCCTAAACTCAGTTAATTGTGCATTTGAACTCCAAATGAGTCTGGAACAACGTTTTTTGGTGATGGTTCACACAAGTTGAGTTTGTTGGAAGGCAGTCATTTTTGCAACATTTTTTCATGTTGTTGAGGATTTGTAATGACCTCGTTCTTTTTGATTTATTATCCCTAATTTTTGCCTGACTGTTCCTGTTTTCGAGATTACAGTCAGCGGGATGCCCCAGCTTTCTTAAGCCTCCTTTATAGGTTTTGGCTCAGTGGGCTTTTCTCTTTTGAGAGATTGACTGCCTATGAGATAAGGAACCACCACTGTCTTTTGATTCCATAGGAATGCTTTTGATGTCGTTCGTTGTATTATGAACTGAGAGTTTTGCGACTTTAATGCGCATCTTTTGAATTAACTGAGAGACTACCCTGCCCCAGGTTTAAATTAAAGGTTTCAATTTGTGTTTAAAACAGAAAACTCCTACTTCTTTGGCTCTAAGGGGTTGACTAGGGATTATCTTCCTTATAACTCCAGTGTTTAGGATTTGAAAGAAATGCCTGTACATCGTCAGCAAGGTCTGTCCAAAAGCATATTGTATGAGATTATGGCATTGTTTTGTCATCCTCCCTCTAAAGGCTTGTAACTTTTAGCAAGAGTTGAATGTCATAAAGTGAGTAAAAAGCATAGTTTAAATGTAATGAAAGGATAAATTCAAGACAAACATATGCAATGCATTAATGAAACAGAGTTTGACATTAATAGATAATTGTTTGAATAACAAGAGAAATTACAACTTGAAAATTCAAATGAAACAAAGACATTCTCAATGATTTGGCGTAGGATCAGAGATCAAACTTTATTTCCTTGGCATCAATCAATTCTTGGATCTTGTTCTTCAAAGTCCAACAGTCGTCGGTGTCATGTCCAGGACTGTCAGAATGGTAGGCACATCTCACACTCGGATTATACTTAGAAGAGGAAGTATCAGGATTTTGAGGAGGATCCTTTAGCGTGATTAGCTTTAACTTCAGCAAATGTTGTAACGCTTAAGACAAAGGCATGTTGATGTCAGTATACTGCCTTTCTTGATATCTTACCCTACGCCTATTGCTCTGTCTTTGTTGAACAGGCGTGGGATCGGAGATCAGGGTTGCCCCTACCTGTTGATCATGATGACTCTTTTGACCATACACAGCATTGGACTCTTTCTTCCCATTGTAGGGCTTTTTCTGAGTATCAGAAGGTGTAGTTTCTTGAATCTTCCAACTTTTGATGCCAGCTTCGACCCTTTCGCCGGTCAGTATTAGCTCGGTGAATCTGGCTGAAGAGCTTCCGATCAAGTGTTTGAAATAGGGACCAGACAAAGTCCCAAGAAACATGTCCACCAACTCCCTATCAGACAGAGGGGGTTGGACTCTTCCGGCAAGATATCTCCACTTCTGAGCGTAGTCCTTAAAGCCTTCGCCTGTACCCATAGACATACCCTGAAGCTGAGTACGCGTGGGTGCAAGGTCAGCATTATACTGGTATTTCTTGTAAAAAGCAGCAGCAAGGTCCTCCCAGTTGCGAATGTTAGCTCCTTCCAATTGACAGAACCATTCAAGTTGAGTCCCTGACAGACTATCTTGAAAGAAATGAACCCAGAGATTTCTATCAGTAGTATAGGGTTAAATCTTCCTCACATATGACCGGAGGTGTAGCTTTGGACAGGAAGCGTCGTCGTACTTGGCAAAGGCAGGTGCCTTGAATTTATGGGGAATCACCATCCCAGAGGATAGACCTAGATCTCGGAAGTCCAGATCGGGCACCTTCTGTATTTCCATGGTGTTCAAACGGTCTTCCAGTTGTTTGTACTTATCCTCAGCAGGAGGATACTGTTCTTCATCATATTCTGTCTCGTTGTCGGAGACCAAAGGGCTAGGAGCCCTCCTTTCTTGTGGAATATCTTTCTCCTCAGATGGGGTGATCAGATCAACCTCATTCTGCAGCCCGTTTCCAAACCTGCATCCAGTATTGAACAGGATGGTCCTCTTTTTCTTCTTCTTCCTCTCCTTCAGAATCAGGGTCTTCAGGTCCTGCTGACCCTTAGCTAGGCTCATGACCAACTCTTGAAATTGGGCATTCTGGGCCTGGAGGGCCTTGATAGCTTGCTCAGTGGAAGTTTCAGTAGACATGATGATTGCTGAAATAAACAGCGAAGAAGATAAGAGACATGTACTGGGAGACCTGTTATGCAATGATATGTATGATTTATGTATGCAATGTTTTCAAGGATCTCGCGGGGTAAACAAGAAACGGTTAGAATCTGAATCTGGTAGCTTGATTGAAGGAACTTCATGTTGCTGAGAGTCCTTCTTCAAGAGTCAAGCTCACCATATCGAGTGGGTCATAGCCCCTGACTCAAGTTATCATGCTTGGATTTCTAGACAACCTTGGCTAGAGGAAAATAAATCCCCTTTACCCCTTGCTAGACATTTGATTTACCATAACCTGCATCACAGACCCTTGAGATCCTTGAAATGGTTAAGGAAATGTTAAGGTATGATGTTATGATGTTATGTACAGGTATGCAAAAGTGTGAGGTGATGTAAGTAAGCCCTGCAATAAATCCAGATTATTGGATGAGGACTGTAAACAAAACCTGCAAGGAACTCATGTTGTCAGATAACAAGTATGTGCAAGTAGTTCAAGTTTGAAGGCACACAAGTCACACATAAGAGCCCTTAGATTTCAGGCTTGCATGAGGTTTCATAGGTAAGTACCCTCTTGAGTTTAGTTGGCTCAAAACCTGTCCTATAAATAGTAACCGGGTTCTAAGGAGCTCAATATCATTAGATTGTTTTCTATGTTCATCGTTGTGGTTTAGCCACTGAACTAGCGACCAAAATATTCCAAAAAAACAATCCTCAATGAATGTAGTATCGAGTATCTACCAACTTCGGTCTGCACCAAAGTCGGTCATCTCACTACCCCTAAAAAAGGCCAAGATGGTCAAGTAAGGTTCTAGGTCATTAGTGCTTAGTGACATCACTCAGCGGCCCCGTACTCTCCTTGACTTAACTCAAGGGTTACCGATACTCACAAATATGTCGCACTAATATAGCTATTGCTTCAACCGTGTCGGTATACCCCGCACAATTTCCACAACGTATTGCTATCTATGAATGTTTCCCAAATCTGGGTGGAGGATTTCAAACCCAAACAATAGAACAAAGATAAAGCAATCAAAGCATACAATTGAAAACACAAGTGATCTAATCCTAAGGTACACCTCACTTATATAATACTCCCCAACAGAGTCGCCAGTTCTGTGATCGGTGGGAATGAGAACTGACTGTTTTGGAACGCTGGTTCGCGTTTGTGTTTGTTTTTGCAAAGTGTCGCGGTAAGCAAGAGTCGCCACCATCTTTTATTTTATCCAACAAGGAAAGGACAAAAGCACAGAAAAATTCCTTTTCGAGATTTTTCTCGGGTTCGGGAGGTAGATTATAGAAAGGGAAGGTGTTAGCACCCTTTCTATCCGTGGTTATCCACGGGCTCTTAGGTACTTGCTCACTATGTTTTCAAAAGGTTTGCTTTTCTTTATGATTGTGGGTTTTGAAAGCTTTTATTTTTAACTTCGATTTAACTCTTGTTTCTGTCCTCAAGAGTGTAATGAAGTGTTTTTGAAAACTTTGTTTGTAAAAGTGTAAGTGCGAAAAGTTTTGTTTTGTTTTAAAAAGGAGCAAGTACTTAAGAACATCTACCTACTCAAAAAGGAATTAAACTGTGCAAATGTCCTTTAGACAGTGCTATACTACTATTGAGGAGTAGGTAGCACAGTCGTTGGAGTTTTCGGGTCAATTCGATTTAAGGGAGGTGTGGTCACTAAAGCAACGTTAGGACGCCTTAGCGGTAATCCTAATGTCTTAGATCATTTTTCCGAGGCAACCGTTGCGAGGCAACTTATGATCTTGGGACAGGAGGGCGACCTCTAAGACTTCCTATACTCAATGACCACGTTCGAGGCAACCAAGTGAGGTGTACCCTAGGAGTGGCATGTGCAAGTGCGTCAATTTTCAGTTATATTATCTTTGCATGTCATGGTGAGCTACTGTTGATTTTAAGTTAGGAGTTTAATCTTGTCATACAATCCTAATTAGCATACATCTAAACAATTAATATATGTACAGGAATTTAAAGTGCGGGAATTGTAAATCCTACGCTATTACAAGGCTTCGGGGAGGGGATTATTTACATGTCCAAAAATTGGGGGGAATAAAGCAGCAAAGTGTAAAAGTCTTAGTTTAAGCTATTACAAACCAGTAGACAGTTACAATAAAATAAACGCGCGCGAATCTGAAAATAAACTCTAAAAATTCTAAGAATAAAATCTTTTTGTTGTTTTATTTTATTTTTTGGGAAAATGATCTAAATCTATTTAATTTTAGTTTTGAGAAAATGTTAAGATAATTAAGAGATTAATTAACAAAGTTAATTTTAATAGAAAAAACTAGCCTAATGTTTTTGTGGTTTTTTTATTTTAATGTTAATTAAAAAGATAAAAATATGTCCATGAAAACAAACAAAAAATACAAGGGGGATCCTTCGATCCAGGGAAAAAAAGTTTCGACCCAGGGAGGGAATGGAAGCTTCGATTGGGCCAGACAGTAGGGTGTGAGTAGCCTTCGATCCAGGGAAGAGGATTATCTTTCGATCCTGGGAAAAATGCCTTCTTCGATCCAGCATGCTAATGGGTTCGATCCAGAGAAGGTGTCTCCTTCGATCTGGGATGTTATACCTGTAAAAGTATGTTAGCGAAATAAAACTCAGGGCCTGGGTATTGAACCCCATGCCCTTCGATCCTGCGCTTGCTGGGTCTCTTCAGGCTATGTCTGCAGCAAATATTAGCAAACGATGGACATGGCCTGGGTGCCAAACCCAGGCCTCTTGATCCTGTCTAGGATGGAAAATCAAAGGTAACAACAAGTAATAATGTGTTATGCAAATATGAGGTTGGGTAGTTTACCCTTTCTTACCAGCAGATTGGACTTTTAATTTGGGCGCTTCCTGGATGTAGGAACCTTCGATCTGGGCACTTCCTGGATGTAGGCACTTTTGATTTGGGGCTTATGGGCGTTGTGATCTTTTGTTGAAGGGTCGCTTTGGCTTGGATCACTTCTGAAAATACTGATGACTTTTTGGCAGCGTAACTCCAATGTTTTTTGTTCTCCTGTTGTGTGTTTTTTCATGTATTTTTCTCCTTGTTGTTCACCCTATGAAATGTGCCACTGGCCCTTGTATTTATAGGAGCGTGGGGGTCTAGTAACGGCAAGAGACAGCATTAAACAGGCCATTAAAGCCAGGAGACAAGAATCAGACACATTAAATTATTTCCTTTTTTGAAATATTCATGTCTCTTTGGAATCTGGAATGAACCTGGACATGTTTTGATTTTTGAATGCCTTCAGGCCATGCTCTTCGATTGGCCTTGAGTTGCCTCCTTCGAATGGACTTCTCATGTGCCTTTCGAATGAGCCTTCTGAATGCTTCTTCGAATGGTCTTGAGTTGCTTCCTTCGAATGGACTTCCCATGTATCTTTTGAATGGGCCTTCTGAATGCTTTTTCGAATGGTCTTGAGTTGAACAGAAACACTCTGGTCGAATCAGCTCTTTAGGAATAGAAAAGGCAAGAATCTGGCCTTTAACTCAGGAATTAAATCCACAATCAACATTTAATTATTTCCATATTTGCAAGGGAAACATACAATTTTCTCATGTTCAATGTACCTGGACATGTTTTCTTAGTGCCTTTTGATGGCCTCTTCCAAATGGCCTGGGAGGTGTTCTTCGAATGGCCCTTGTCCAAATATCAATCGAAGGATCCCAATCGAAAGGCTTTGTCCATGCCAATCTAAATGCTCCATTGGAACACCAATCGAAGGGTCTTTCAGAATGCCAATCGAAGTGCCTGTCCATGCCAATCGAAATGCTCCTTCAGAATGCCAATCGAAGAGCTTGACAGAATGCCAATCGAAAGGCTCCTTCGGAACACCAATCGAAGGGTCTTTCAGAATGCCAATCGAAGTGTACTTAAAGCACCACTCAAAAATTTTCCTTTTCCTTAGGCAAGAGTTTGTGATCAACCATGCAGGGGGAAGACTTTGGGAAACATGAGAGGGCAAATTTTGGGGTGCAACAGTCGGCGTTCGGCCCTATCTTGGTTTCTCTGCGGGTATACGACAACCACCTCTTTCTTTCCGATAAAGGGCTTCCTTATAGCTGTAGAAGAAGATGTATCTTTTTGAATCTTTCCATTCTTTATACCGGCTTCTATTCTCTCTCCGGTCAATATTAGTTCAGTAAATCCTGTAGATGAACTTCCGATTAAATGATTGAAGAAGGGACTAGACAAGGTGCCCAAAAACATGTCTACCAATTCTCTCTCAGATAGAGGGGGTTGAACTCTTCCAGCCAAATCTCTCCATTTTTGTGCGTAGTCTTTGAAACCTTCATTGGAAACCATGGCCATACTCTAGAGTTGAGTACGGGTGGGTTCCAGATTAGCATTATACTGATATTGTTTGTAGAAAGTTGTAGCAAGATCTTTCCAATTGTGAACATTGGCTCTTTCTAGTTGGTAAAACCAGTCAAGTTGAGTTCCAGACAGACTGTCTTGGAAGAAGTGCACCCATAAGTCTTTATCAGCGGTATGGGGTTGAATTTTCCTCACATATGATCGGAGATGCATTTTAGGGCATGAAACTCCATTATATTTAGCGAATACAAGTGCTTTGAATTTCGAAGGAATCACAATCCCTGACACTAAACCCAATTCCTCAAAGTCCAAGCCTGGAACTTTTTGGATTTCCATCGCGCTCAACCGCTCCTCGAGATGTTTATACTTGTCATCAGCTGGAGGGTATTGCTCTTCAGAGTAGTCCTCTTCTTCCTCTTCCTCTTCTGATTCTGACGGGACAACTGTTTCCTTGACTTTACCATCTCGGTTATCTCTTTCACCGGATGTTGTTGCAAAGTCCAAAGTCCTTCTTGTGTGCCCATGAAATCTTCTTCCCATGTTTAAGACTCTGGTTACCTTCTTTGTTTTCTTTTTCCTCTCTTCAGCTAACAAAGTCATCAATTCTTCTTGCCCCTTGGCTAGGGCCAAGAGCAACTGTTGAAACTGTGTATTCTGAGCTTGAAGATCCTTCACTATTTGCGCAAGATCTATCTCACTGAAATAAATAGTAGAGAGATGAGGAGACTTGTTGCAAAAGACCTGCTTATGTTATGATGAATGGTATATGCATATGCAATGTTTTTAAGGATTTTAAAGATTCAAATTTGTTTTAGACAAAAAGGAAGCACGCGTTATATTAACAAGTTAAAGCTTGAGTACATCAATGCCCCTTGGGCAAAATAATACAAAAAACTCTAAGATAGAAAGGTAGTGCGTATCCTCTTTGGTGCAATGTAGGCATTCAGAGTCTGCTCCTCATGAAGTAGCCTAGTGAGTTCCAAAACCTTTTTCTCGCTTGCGTAGAATTGGGCTTCGAAAGTGTCTCGCTCTCCTTTGAGTTATATCCAATCCCTTTGAAGGTATTCAAGAGATGTGGGCATGTCAGGATGTAGGATAGTGTATGGAACATATCCCTCCATGACAGGCTCAATGATTACTGGGAGAATGGAGGGGTAAGGCATCATAAGACTTTGAGCACGAGTTCGTACCCATTTGAGGTAAGGCTCAAGGGGGGTGGAATTATTGTGCCCCAAAGTCTTGCTATCCACCTTGTTTAACATCCTCCAAGCTCGGATAAATCTCTGGCGAAGACCTTGATCGTCGTTGTCGTAGTCAAACACCAAACCTTGAATCAGCATCTCGTGCGGGCCATCCCTTCAGGCATAACCAAACTGTCTTAAGGCCAAACAAGGGTTGTAGGTGATACCTCCCCTAATTCCAAGTAAAGGGACATTAGGAAATTCTCCATAACGGTTAATAATGATAACATTCTCTTTGGATCGGGAGCACCAATGAATGTCTGAATGTTTGAGCGTCATCAACCTTTGTGACCACCTTGAAACTTGCTCATTCTTTAATACATATTGGAAAAGATGATAAATAAACCATCTTTCCAAGAGAGGAGTGCAACACATAAGGACACATTTTTTCCTCATTGTGCGAGTGTGAAAAGAGAGTAGGATATCTCCTAGTAATATAGGCACCGGGTTACGGGATATGAAGATTTTGACGGTGTTGATATCTATGAGTTGGTCAGGAATTGGAAACAAAACCATCCCATAGATGAGGAGAGCCACAATTTCCTCAAAGGCTTGCAAGTCTAAGGAATTCCAACAACTTTGGGCTTTCTCAAACAGGAACTTTGCTAGGAAACCTTTGACACCACTCCTTGTTTCCCACTGAGTTGTGACATCAGATGAGTGTAAGTGTAGAGCTTGAGCAATCTCTTCTGGCTTTGGATCTCTTTTCTTACCGTTGAAAGGTAGTTGATTGAGAATGGGAATCCTCAGGAGTTGGGATAATTCTTCCAAAGTAGGCACAAGTTGATAGTTGGGAAAGGTGAAGCAATGGTGTAAAGGATCAAAGAACTTAAAAAGAACTTTCATCATGTCCTCATCTATGTTGGAGGTGACCAAGTTGAGTAGGCGACCATGTCTTTCGGTGAATGGAGAGTTTTCAGGAATCCTTGAAACTAGCTCCTTAAGTTGTGGAGGGATTCTCACAAGGTTGACTTGAATAGTTTTCCTGCGAAGCGAATCCATAACCTACAAAACAAGAACAAAGATGAATCCAAAAATCCTTGAAATGGTTAGTGGATGTATATGATGTTCATGATGTTCATGATGTTATGTACAAGTATGCATATACAAGCAAAGCAACCAAGTCCTTAGGTTTAGGTTTGCATGGAGTTTTATAGGTAAGTACCCTCTTGAAGTTTAGTTGGCTTAAACATGTCCTAGTAATAGTAATCGGGTTCTAAGGAGCTCAATATCACTGGTTTGTCTCCTTGGTCATTGTTTCAGCTCAAGCCTCTTTAATGGCGACCGAAATATCCCAAGAAACCAAACCTCAATGAGTGTAGTATCGAGTATCTACCAACTTTGGACTGCATCAAAGTCGGTCATCTCACTACATCCTAAAGGCCAAGTTGGTCAAGTAAAGGTTCTAAAAGTTCATTAGTGCTTCATGACATCACTCAACGGCCCCGTATTCTCTTTGATTAACTCAAAGGCTACTGGTACCCACAAATATGTCACACTAACATAGCTATTGCTTAGACCATGTCGGTATACCCCACACAGTTTCCACAATGTATTGCTACTTACCTATAATGTATCCCAAATCCGGGTAGAGGATTCAAACCCAAACAAAGAACCATAATGTAAAGCATATAAGTCAAACAATGTAAGCAAGTAAACATGATCTAATCCCTAAGGTAACCCCGCTTTTAGAATAATCCCCAGCAGAGTCGCCAGTTCTGTGATGCGGTGGGAGAATTGACTTAAAGGTTTTGTGTTTTATCGCAAATGTTGCGGTTAGCAAGAGTTGCCATCGACTTTTCTTTTATCCAAAAGGAAAGGTAAAAAAGCACATGAAAGACCTTTGAAATTGTTTCTTGAGTTCGGGGGGTAGATTATAAAAAGGGAAGGTATTAGCACCCTTTTCATCCATGGTTTTCCATGGGCTCTTAGTTACTTGCTAGATCACTTGCTTTTGTTTGAAATTATGCTTTGTGTGGTTTTTGAAAGTATTTTGTAAAGAGGCCATCGTTTAGGCAATCTTTGTAATGATTATCGTTCGTAAGAATGTATACAAAGATGTTGATCTTTTTGAAAATGTTTTCAATTTTTGTAAGATGTTTGAGAGTGTATGTGATGGTTTTGAAAATAACAAGGATGTTTGTTTTGAAATGGAACAAGTAATTAGGAGCAATCTACCTACTCAAATGTCTTTCTTGTTCATTTTCTTTTCCTTTGACATTGTTGTCTTACCATTGATTTGGTAAGCAACCCTATCTTTGGATGTTAACAGGACGGGCGTGGGTCATCGTATAGCCATGATTAGCAATGTTGCAATTTGCTGACCACACCATCAAGCAATCATATGGGATAGTTGAATATGTCCTAGTGGAAATTGGCAATTTTTTCCCAGTTGATTTTCAGATCATGGACATACCGGAAGATGAAGAGACTCCTATCATTCTAGGTCGACCATTTATGCTGACGAGTCGATGTAATTTTGATATCGAGATAGGTAATCTGACATTGAAATCATTTGATGAGGTGATAACCTTGAAGGTGTTGAAAATCAAGAAGCATGTTGCAGGTGGAAAGGATAAATCTTCAATCGAATGATCAGAGTAGAAGGAGAAGACAATAGTTCAAAGTCACTCCTAGAAGAGGTGTCAGGAATAATTTCTCAAGTGGCATTAATAAAAATTCCTAAGCGCAGTCAACAAGGAAAGAAGAAAAAGAAGAAGGAACACCGAGCTGAAAAGATGGAAGTTGGAAGTGGCTGGAAGCACAAATGGGTTGACACTTTTGATTTGAATGAGTTCTGGTTTACGGAAGAAACATGCAACAAGTTGTGGAAGAGGAAGTACCCCCCATAAGGGGATGACCCATCGAGTCATACGACGTTAAATGCAACACTTCATGGGAGGCAACCCACGCTTTTAATAACTTAATTTTTGTTTTTGTTTTATTTGTAGGTAATAAAAAGGGAGTCTTACTTGTGAGAGCTAGGAGGCTGCATCATGTGTTGCATTACCCTTTGTGAGTCACCTTCTCTAGCTTGTTCTGAAACATTGGGGTCAATGTTCAGTTCAAGTTTGGGGGGGGGGGGGGGGGGGGGTTATTGTTTTTCTTCTTTTTTCGAATTATTTGTTAATGCTCTGCGAATTGCTGTGTAAATCCACGAGTTGAAGTCCTTCAAGTTGTCTGGAATTTTTTTGTTTTGATCAAGAACTTGAGTCTCATAGAGTTCGGGAATAGTATATAGAAACAAATGGATGGTTATTCGAGGGTAGAAAGTTCGGAATAGCGTGACAGGATACAAGTCTAATGTGTATATTTTTACCATAGTGTTTAAATCCTGAGAAGTACTCCTGAAGTACTTTATCCTCACAGTCTGTCATAACATAGATTCACATGCATGTATAATTGAAGGAGAAATAAATAAATTAGGAACCAAATGATGAAAAGGTGGTAAAAGGCAAATGGCTCGCTAAGTTGGGTAGCCATCACCAGGTTATTCAGCCCAAAGGGGGTTGATCCCTAAACGTCGTCCATAAAGGACAATATATAAACTGAAAAGTTTTGAAAATTTCATCTGAATTTATAAAGGAGAAAAAGCTCTTATTTGGTTCCTGAGCAAAAATCTCTCTTAACCATTCTTGTGCGTGTGATGATCATCTATAATTATTATTTCCTTAATTTAACTGTCTGAATGAAAAAGGAGGAAAATCAGAAAGAGACTTAAGTACAAAGCATAGTTAGAGAGGTATATGAAGAAGAAACTCTAAATTTAAAGATTCTTAAGAAAACTCTTCGCGTCATGTGAACATCAGACGGACTACTTTTTGATCAATTTGAACGGATGTATCACGTATGAGTGTCGAGCTACTGTGATTTTCATGAGTTCTTGTAATGGTCGTTTGAGGTCAAACAACGGTTTAAGTTTGGGGGAGTTTGATCAGTAGTTTTTACACAAGAATTTAGCATTTATTTAGTTATCATTTCGTTTAATTGATTGGTGTTTTATTTCATTTTACCGCGTTTTATGCTTTGGTTTTGTATTTTAGTGTTTTTCAGGTTCAACCAAATAAAACAGGACAAATCAGGACAAAAAAGTGCAGGATTCAGAGATTTGGAAAAAGTTCAGATTCGAGCAAGGTAGAAGGCGACATGGGGGCCCATGTCACATGACATGGCCCGTGTCAAGTTAGTTGATGCATGAATTGTTGGAGGAAGGATCGAAGGCGACATAGGCGCCCCTGTCTCATGACATGACCCTTGTCAATTTAGCTGGAACCTGAAATTGAATAGCGCAGATCATAGATTCAGACACGGGTGCCTGTGTCCGGTGACATGGTCTGTGTCAGCTTAGGCGTGTGAAAGTCCAATATTGAGATCTCCATGTATTCTTGGATTATTAAGGGTACTTTGGAAGTTTGGCATCACAGAGGGATGATCTGATACTATAAATACCTGATTTGGAGAAGAAAAAGAGGACTTTTTGGACGACGGGAGAATTTGATGATAAAGATTGAAGTCTATGCATGTTTTAGGGGAACGAATACCTTTCATGAGCGTAAGAAATTGAAGATAAGAGTTCACCATTAATTTTTGTAATGTCTATCGTTATTATTATTGAAATATCTTTGAATATCATGTGCGGCTAAACCCCTAAATGTTAGGGGGTGTCCCTGATTTGCGAATGTATTGACTATTAATTATTGATTTTTAATATAATAGTTTCCTTTAAATTTAATCATTCAAGGTTTCTAATGCTTTCGTGATCGGACCAATTAGGATTGAGTTACGGTTAACAACTAGCTGGACCGTGGTTGTTAAGGTTTTTGTATGATTAGGTTATAATAGATATCACCTAGGACTAGAGATACCCTATAGTCACCGAATTTAACCCTTGATAAGATAAAGGCTTGACTCCATCAGATATTTCTAAGGACTTAGGATTTAGGATGGATGGTTAAAGGTTTTCTCACTAAAGACGTAGGGGAAAATAATCTAAAGGGCTGGTAGTTAAAGATAATAAACTTGTAGAAGAGATCAATAGTGAAGATCATTATAGGGAAAACCACACACTCACCCCTAGCATAGTATTCACACTAGTAAAAAGGTCATAATTTACCTTCCCATTTTTTTAATTATCGTTAAGAACAATAACCAAACTAAACCCCAAATTGAGTTTTGTTTAATTAAACCTCGCATAAAACTCGGCAATTCTATGTAGTCCTTGATATCGACATTCGGGGAATTTTCCCTATTATTACAAGAGGCAAAATAGTACACGTGCTATTTTACCGATCACCTATCAATGCCATGCCAATACAAGCCTTCGCTCATCATCATTATCATGCATATCATGTCACACCATTAAAACATTCATGCAACATCATCATGTTCACAATTTCACAGTTACATCAAAATATCATAATAAGCCAATACATGCCACCAAACACATATCATAGTATATACATCATCACATCATCGTCACATCAAGAAATATATTCACATTCATCGTCATATTCACAACTTCGCAATCACAACATAAGTCGTGGCATATAATTCAAAAATATATATATGGATAGGTATTAATGTTGATGAAATAATTAACTACTACATTAAAAGTCATTTTCATAAAATAGGACATTATTTTATCTTTCCAATGGTCTAAACGGCGCGTCAAACAGACACCCGAGGCAAAAGTTATGAGTTTTAGAAGTTTTCCAAAAATGCTGTCAGTAGCAATGATAATCGGTTACCCAGTTGTGGTAACCAGTTACCGCAGGACAATAGCCATCCGTGTTCCAATTTTTGATACCCTAACTCCTGACCCCATACTCTGTCAAAAGAAGCCTGCCATAGAACTCAAAACGCTACCAAAAGACCTAAGATATGAATTCCTAGACACAAAACTTGAACGACCAGTTAATATCAATGCAGACCTAGGAAAAATAAAAATTGAAAAATTATTACATGTCCTAAGAAAATACCCAACTGCTTTAGGTTATAACATATTAGATCTAAAAGGAATAATCCCTTCTATCTGCATGCACCATATTATGCTGGAGGAAGACTGTAAAACCTCTAGGGAACATCAAAGGAGAATAAATCCCATTATGAGCGATGTGGTAAAAAAGGAAGTAGAAAAGCTACTAGAAGCAGGAATCATATACCCAATAGCCGGCAGTAAAGGGGTTAGCCCAGTACATGTCATACCTAATAAAGGTGGTGTTACGTTTGTCAGCAACACGAAAGGAGAATCTGTAGCGCAACGAACTCGCACCGGGTGGAGAATGTGCATCGACTATAGAAAGTTAAACAAGGCCACTCATAAAGATCACTTTCCTTTACCCTTCATTGATCAAATACTTGAACGACTAGCTAAACACTCTCACATCTTCTATTTAGATGATTATTCCGGATTTTTCCAAATTCCTATCCATCCTGACGACCAAGAAAAAACGACTTTCACTTGTCCTTATGGTACATTCGCTTATAGATGAATGTCATTCGGATTATGCAATGCCCCTCCAACATTCCAGAGATGTATGATGTCTATCTTCTCTGATTTTCCAGATGGAATGATGGAAGTTTTTATGGATGACTTCTCTGTCTGTGGAGAAAGTTGTGAAGGATGTTTATCGAACCTTGAAATGGCACTAGAAAGATGCGGAAGTGTCAATCTCGTGTTAAACTGGGAAAAATGCCACTTCATGGTCCAACAAGGAATTGTCTTAGGGCACATAGTATCCGATAAGGGAATTGAAGTAGATAAAGCAAAGATCAAAGTTATAGAAAATATTCAACCACCCAAAATTGTTAGAGAAATAAGAAGTTTTCTAGGATACGCTGGTTTTTATCGATGTTTCATTAAAGACTTATCTAAAATAACCAAACCTCTAACCGAACTGTTGATGAAGGATGCTGAGTTCATTTTCATCGACAAATGTTTGGATGCGTTTACAACTCTAAAAAAGGCATTAATTTCAACATATATTATGCAACCTCCTGATTGGAACGAACCATTTGAGATAATGTGCGATTCCAGTGACTATGTCGTTGGTGCAGTCCTAGGATAAAGAAAGGATAAAAAGCTTCATGCAATCTACTACACAAGTAGAACCCTAGATCCAGTGCAGACGAATTACTCCACCACTGAAAAAGAATTGTTAGCCATTATGTTTGCTTTAGATAAATTATATTCCTACTTAGTAGGAGCATGAATAATTATCTATACTGATCACGTTGCAATCTGGTACCTCTTAAGTAAGAAAGACACCAAACCAAGATTACTAAGGTGGATCTTACTTCTACAAGAATTCGATTTAGAAATAAAAGACAAGAGAGGCACCGAGAATGTAGTAGCTGACCACCTATCCAGAATAGAAGGCATCAAACCAGATCATATTCCCATCAATGATGATTTTCCTTATGAACGCCTTGTAGCCCAATTAGAATTAGACAGTATTATAATTGAGTATCCTGTGACTTATGAAGACAAGAACACAAATGAAATTATGGAAGAAATATGCACCTCAACCATACTACCATGGTACGCTGATTTAGTTAACTACTTGGCTTCTAGAGTGCTTCCTCCCGATATGTCTTATCAACAAAAGAAGAAATTCTTTCATGACCTTAAAAATTATTATTGGGATGTTCAAAAGAGGCGTCGATGGTATTTTCTGTTGATGTGTTCTCGAAAATGAAATCGAAAACATAATTTTCCACTGTCATGCCGCTCCCTATGAAGGGCATGCAAGTACATCAAAGACCTACGCTAAGATATTACAAGCTGGCCTCTATTGGCCTAGTCTTTAGAAAGACGTCCATATCGCGGTTAAAAATTGCAACTAATGCCAACGCACTAGAAACATCTCTATATGCGATGAGATTCCTCAAAAGGGAATTCTAGAAGTTGAAGTCTTTGACGTATGGAGAATCGATTTCATGGGACCCTTCCCGTCTTCCTTTGGAAATCACTACATACTAGTTATTGTCGACTGTGTTTCAAAATGGATCTAGGTTGTAGCCTCTCCAACAAATGACGTGCGAGTAGTAGTCAGGCTTTTCAAGAACATAATCTTTCCAAGATTTGGTGTACCGAGACTCGTCATCAGTGACGGTGGCTCCCATTTCATTTCCAAAATCCTAGAAA
Source organism: Vicia faba (assembly GCA_948472305.1). Taxonomy (NCBI): domain Eukaryota; kingdom Viridiplantae; phylum Streptophyta; class Magnoliopsida; order Fabales; family Fabaceae; genus Vicia; species Vicia faba. Next base: position 968,338,378 of record OX451740.1, read on the forward strand.
AATTATTAGCAAAGTACGAAGTCCGACACCGTGTCGCAACACCTTATCATCCATAAACAAGTGGGCAAGTAGAGGTCTCCAACAGAGAAATTAAGCAAATCTTAGAAAAAATTGTAGCAACCTCTAGGAAAGACTGGTCATCTAAGTTACACGAAGCTCTATGGGCATGTAGGACATCATATAAAACTATGATTGGAACCACACCATTTAAACTAGTTTATGGGAAATCATATCATATGCCGGTATAAATAGAACATAAAGCTTATTGGGCCATTAAGACCCTTAATTTAAATTACACCGTTGCGGGTGAGAAAAGAATCTTGGATATCTATGAACTAGAAGAACTTAGACTAGACGCGTACGAAAATGCTCGAATATATAAAGAGAGAACTAAAAAATGGCACGATAAACGAATATCTAGAAAATAATTCAATGAAGGCGATATAGTTCTCCTATTTAATTCTAGACTTAAACCATTTCCTGGAAAACTTCCCTCAAGATGGTCTGGTCCCTTCGAAATCACTAAGGTTTTTCAAAATTGAGCGATATAAATCAAAGGAATGAGTAGAGAACCTTTCATCGTAAATGGATAGCATCTAAAACACTATTGTTGTACCCTAAAATTTTCCCTCCCATATTTCTCAAAACATTGCAAGAAAAATCTCCAAGTTGCTCAAAGTAGTCCAAGAGTTGGTCAGACCAAGCTCTCTCTTAAGGCAGTCTACCCCAAATTAGGGTTTTGTGTTGCATCAAGATCCTTGAATCCAAATGACCTCAAGTACTCACCAATGTCTTAATATGTTCTTAAGATCATCCATGTCAAGTTTAAAGCCTTGCAGAGGAAGTTTGCTCAGTCAATTGCTCAAAGGTCCAAAAATCGTCTGTGCTAGGGCAAAAGTCAATTGTGACCCAAATACAGTCAAACTTCAAGTTTTTTGTCAACATTCTCATTTTGAAGGATATTTAATCATTTGATCAAAGGTTGATCATGATTCATCAAGGATTGCTCAAAATTCATCAAGATTCAAAAGTTGCTAAATTAGGGTTTTGAAGGAAAAGTCAACTCAACTTTGACCAAGCATAACTTTCTCATACTTCATGAGAAATGACCCATAGAAATATCATTTTGAATAGGATGCAATTACCTACAATCCAACTTCATACCCCAAGATCAAAATATTCACTCACAAGAAGTTATGAATTTTGACATTATAGGTCATTTTTGAAAGTCAACAAAAACACCTTTTTTGGCAAAGCTTCTAACTTGAGCATGGAATATCAAAATGAGATGAGACCAAAAGTTTTGATTAGAGGACATCTCAAGCTTTCTAAAAAGTCCAAGAACACCTCCAAAAGAGTCAAAATTGAGGAAGTTATGCATTGTTGAAGTTGGACTTTTTTGCAAAATTGCCAAAAGTCAACTATCCCCAAAACTTCAAATTTTGCCAAATGGGCCCATTCTTTTTCACTTGTTTTGAGTTAGCATTGTAGTCCACGTGCTCTAGCCTTGCCCATGTGTCCATATCATATTTTTATTAATCATTTTGATTTTTATTTGGATTAATTTGAATTAAATCAAATAAAATCACATAAAATCAAAAACATTGAAAGCTAAAGATCTTGTGATCATTTCAGGTCTTGTTACACAACTAGCATCCTTCCAAACTCGTATCAAGCCATGTGGGTACAAAAAGATTGCAAATGAGCAAATTTTGGAAAGCTTTAATGGAGAATAAAATCAAATATCAAAATCATCAATGGAGGAAGATTTGGACAGCAAAATTAACCCTAATGTATTGTATAACACATAAGGAGGCGAGGCAGACAGAAATTGGGGTTGGAGATCAATTGGAGAGCAAGAACAAAATTTGCAAAAACATCAAAAACGTGTGAGATCAAAATCAAGTCTAGAGGCAGTTTCAAGGCTTGGTGTTGGTCTCAATCTCTTCCTGGCAATCTCCACAAGCGAAAGTAAGCAAAACAACGCGTTTTTAGACCCCCCAGCGCACTGTAAGTCACTCACGAACTCACCCTGTTTTTTATTTCGTATTTTGAAATTTAGGCATAGTTAGCATGAATTGATGGTATATTCTGAATCTACAAATCATTTGCAAGCTTTTGGTATTACTCAATTGCATTTATATGACTTGTAACAGGATCCACCATTGTTAGGGTTTCATTTTTGTTTTTGGGGTTTTTCATTTCAGGAATAATTAGCCCTAATAATGGGCATGGTTATGATCAGAATAGGATGACGAACTCAACCATGGTACTAGAGTGAATTTCCATGGCCTGTAGAGGATTTTGGAATAAGACAGGCTTGTAGCGACGGACCTTCGTCCGTGGGTATAGCCTCTTTGTTTTTTAGCCACGGTTCAAAGGACAGGGATGATGCGTTGGCACTCCCCCATTTCTCCATTCAAACCAGCGCGCCTTTTTTTTGTCCACTATATTTCATTTTCTTTATATAATGATTGTTTTGTATTATATTAACAATTGAAAGCAAGTGGCCTAGTGGTAAACACATCAGTGCATAAGGATCCCAAGGCTGGAGGTCAGGGGTTCGATCCCTGCCTCCAGCAATTTGCATTTTCTTGTTTATTTTTAGGCAATCCAGTATGCGCCTAAGCAGGAGTTCCATCATACTCCCTCACCAATCAACATGCCAGATGGCTAGATGGCCAGATCTGTGGCCAATATTGAAGGAGCATCAAAGGGCCAAGTCAATGCGCATGCACTAGATCAGAAAAAGTCCAACAGATCAGCATCATTGGGCCAACGAAATTGCTATTCACACACCTCAAAACCAGGCCCATTCTCACTCTTTCTCTTATATTTTGTTTATTTATTTTAATTACTTTATTTTGTTTAATTAATTTACTAACCAATAACATAATTTCTTTTTTATCAAAAAATCACAAAAATACTTTTTATCCAATTAAATCTCAGAATTTTATTTTTATTTAATAAATATTAATTGATTAATTAGGTTATTAATTCTAGATAACTTTAATTGATTTTGTAAATATTTAAAATCAATTAGAATTTAATAGGTTTTAACCCTAATTTATTTATTTTATTTTCTTTCCTAAATTAACAAAAACTCCAAAATATGTCATTAATTATTTTTCATTAATTAATTTATTTAATAATTAATCTAGTATTTAATTTTAGGATTTAATTTCTTTTCTTAAAAATAAAAACAACAAAAACATTTTCTTTAATTAAAAGGGTCAAAACCCTAATTTCACATTCGATCCAATTCACTCGCGCAATTTACTTTTCCTTATTCAATTATTGATGTATCTGCTCCCGGTTTGTAATAGTTTTAATAGGACATTTATTTATTTTTCCGCATTTAAATTTCAAAGGGTTGTTTTTGGCGATGTAAATACCCGACGCCTTGTAATAATTTAGTTTAAATTCTGCATTTTTTATTCCGCAAATTATACAACTGCTAGATGTTTGATAATAGGGCTTGCATGACAAGAATGAATGCCTAATTTAAAAAACAGTTAGATCACCCTTAACATGTGCAAAGATAAAAATAACTGAAATCAACACACTCGCACATGCGCACTCTTAGGGTACACCCCACTTGGTTGCCTTCGTAAACGGTCATTGAGTATAGGTCGTTTTAGAGGTCGTCCCCTTGTCTAAAAGATCATAGTCGCCTCGAAATGGTTGCCTCGGATATTGTTGCCTCAAACAAAAATGATCTAAGACATTAGGGTTACCGCTAAGGCGTCCTAATATTGCTTTAGTGACCGTATGTCCCTCTTTCGAATTGACCCTCAAACTCCAACGACGGTGCTACCTACTCACTAATAGTGGGATAGCATTGTCTAAAGGAAACGAATGCAGAACAATTCATTTTTCGAGTAGGTAGATTAGTACTTAAGTAATTGCTCATTCCAAACAAATTTTTCACACTTACACTCTTTTACGAACAAGTTTTCAAAAACACTTCATTACACTCTTGAAGACAGAAGCAAGAGTTAAATCTAAGTTAAAACAAAAACTTTTCAAAACCCACAAGCACAAAGAAAACAATTTTGAAAACAATGAGCAAGTACCTAAGAGCCCGTGGATAACCACGGATAGAAAGGGTGCTAATACCTTCCCTTTCTATAATCTACCCCCCGTACTCAGAAATATCTCGAAAAAGGAATTTTTATGTGCTTTTTTCCTTTCCTTGTTGGATAAAATAAAAGTCGGTGGCGACTCTTGCTTACCGCGACATTTTGCGAACAAAAAACGCAAAACGCAAACCAGCATTCCAAAAAATAGTCAGTTCTTCCCACCGTATCACAGAACTGGAGACTCTACTGAGGATGCATGAATAAGTGGGGTGTACCTTAGGAATAGTTCATCATATTGTTTTCAATTGTTTGATTTGTATGCTTTATCTTTGTGGGTTTGAATCGGAGTTACTATAGATCCTAACTCGGATCTGGGGATACCTTTTAGGTAAGTAGCAATAGACTGTGAGGGAACTGTATAGCATAGACCGATACGGTTGAAGCAGTAGCTACGTTGGTGTGACACTTTAGTTTGTACTGATATACCTTGTGGTGGAACTAGGAGAATATGGGTCTTCTAAGGGGTCATTAAGCACCAACTGACCTTAGAACTTATAATTGACCAACTTGGCCATAGAAAAGTAGCAGCATGCTACACTCATTGAGACCAAACTCTCGCGATGATTCCGGCCGCAAGAAAAGGTTGCTAAACTGGAATTATGACCGATCGAGGGTGGTCAGTGATATTGAGATCCTCTAGAACCCGGTTACTATTTCTAGGACAGGTTGAACCAACTGAACTGAAAGAGGGTAGTACCTAAACTCCTTGCTAGCCTAAAATCTAAGGGCTATTTGTGTGACTTGTGTGCCCTTACCATGTTTGCTATCTATGAATACCTGTGATGTGTTTCTATCATGACATCATGCATCATGACATTGCATGCATATTTCATTGGACTAACCATTTCAAAGACCAATGGGATTCATCTTTGTTATGTTTTGCAGATCATGGCATTTATGCGTAGAAACACTATTCGGATCAGCTTTGTACAGATTTCTGCTCAGCTTAGAGATTTGGTTGCAAAGGTTCCAAATACTTCCTCCTTTATCAGAAGACATGGTCACCTCCTTGGTTTGGTCACTTCCAGATTGGATGAACAGATGATGAGTGTTTTGTGCCAGTTTTTTGATCCATTATATCACTGCTTCACGTTCCCGAACTATCAGTTGGTCCATACTCTGGAAGAGTTCTCTGATCTACTCGGTATCTCCATTCTAGAGCAGACCCCATTTACAGGTTGGGAGGTAGCCCTTAGGCCGGAAGAGATTTCTTCAGCCCTACATCTGACAAAGGCTGAGGTAATGTCTAATTGGGAAACTCGGAGTGGTACAAAAGGCTTCTTGGCTAAATTCTTGGTTGATCAGGCTAATCAGTTCTGGGACAGTTTAGACTTTCAGGCGTTCGAATACATTCTGGCTCTTCTCATTTACGGTCTGGTTCTATTCCCCAATTCAGATTCCTTTGTTGATGTGAACGCGATGAAGATTTTCATGTCCTGCAATCTGGTGCCCACTCTCTTAGGTGACATTCTGCATACTCTTTATGCCCGTACTGCTCGGAAACGGGGAACCCTTATGTGTTGTGCACCATTGCTGGCGAGGTGGTTTATTTCTCGCCTCCCCAAATCAGTTTTGAAGAACAAGGAAGGCATGGGTTGGGCCTACAGGATTATGTCCCTTTCCTACACGGACATTATTTGGACTACCAAAGACATGGAAGACGTAGCTATTATTGATCGTTGTGGGGAGTACCCCAATGTTCCATTGTTGGGAATCAGAGGAGGGATCACCTATAATCCTTGTTTGGCCTTACGACAGTTTGGGCGAGCTAGGAGGGACGGACCTCATGAGTTGCGGATGCCAAGCATTGTCTTTGACTTCCAAGGGGATAGTGAGGAACATCGCTGCAGGTTCATACGAGCCTGGGATAGGGCGCATCGGTCTGATCCACATGAGTTAGGGATGAAGACCTCTCTTCCGATGGAACCGTATCTCCGATGGGTTCATACACGTGCTCAGAAGCTAGGGATGCCCTACAACGCTGTCTTGCCTGTGATAGTTGAACATGCTGATGAAGAAGGGGTTCCTCCTACCATCCTCCACCCATACATGCCTACTGACATTGGGGCATTAAAGAGGTCTTGGATGCAGTTGAGAGAAGAACGGGATACTTACAGAGAGAAGTATCACGAACAAGAGCGGAAGATCCTGAAGTTGACAAGGCAATTGGAGAACGAGTAGATCCTCAATGACTATGTCAGCACCAAAGGGAAACGACCATGGGAGCGCTGATGTCTTTTGATTATTTCTAGTTTTTCAGTTTTTCTTTCTTGTAACGCCTTAAAGGAATTTGTTGAACATTGAATTCAAGTTTTATTCAATAAAAGTGTGTTTCATTTTGGTTGACAAATTTGAATCTCTAAAGTCTTTGAAATCATATCATACGCATTACATTCCCATGCACCTCATTACAGGTACCCTTACAGGTTTCTCATCTTCTTCGTTGTTTATTTCAGCATATCATATCTTCTGAAACATCAATTGATCAAGCCATCAAGGGTCTGCAAGCTCAAAACGCTCAGTTCCAGGAAATGTTCACGAACCTGGCCAAGGGTCTGCAAGATCTGAAGACTCTTATCTTGAAGGATAAGAAGAAGAAGAAGAAGAAGAAGAAGACGGTCCTACTGAATATGGGTCGCAGATTCGGAAACAATTTACGGGAAGAGGTTGATTTGACTCACTCCTCTGGAGAGGGAGAAAACCAAGAAGAAAGGAGGGCACCTAGCCCTGTGGTTTCTGACAAAGAGACTGACTTTGATGAAGACCAGTATCCTCCGGCTGAGGATAGGTATAAGCAACTCGAAGACCGGTTGAGCGCAATGGAGGTCTAGAAAGTGCCTGGTCTGGACATTGGAGATTTGGGTTTGTCATCTGGGGTGGTGATTCCCCACAAGTTTAAAGCACCAGTCTTTGCTAAATACGACGGGGTCTCCTGCCCAAAACTACACTCTGCTCGTATGTTAGAAAGATCCAGCCATACACTGCTGATAAGAACCTCTGGATCCACTTCTTTCAAGATAGTCTTTCAGGGAATCAACTTGAATTGTTTTACCAGCTGGAAGGAACTAGTATCCGTAATTGGGAAGACCTTGCTGCTGTTTTTTACAAGCAGTACCAATACAATGCCGACCTCGCTCCCACGCGTACCCAACTTCAGGGTATGTCTATGGGTGCGAGCGAAGGTTTCAAAGACTACGCTCAAAAATGGAGGGACCTTGCTGGAAGAGTACAACCCCCGCTGGCTGGCAGGGAGTTAGTAGATATGTTTCTGGGGACCCTGTTTGGTCCGTATTTTAACCATTTGATTGGAAGTTCACCGTCCGGGTTTACTGAGCTGATTATGACCGGGGAAAGAGTTGAAGTCGGTAGCAAGAGTGGTAAAATACAGAAAGGTGCTTCATCAAGCATCGAGAAGAAGCCTTTTAAGAAGGAATCCAGCGTTGTTTACAGGTCAAAGAGCCATAATAGACCTGAGCGCCGCCAAGCAATTAATGTGGTTGTTATATCAAGACTTGTTGTTGCCCCTCAGCGCAACAATCAGCCAAGAGCCGAGAGGCTGCAAAGACAATTCACTCAGCTCCATATGACCCTGTCACAGATTCTGCCGCAGTTATTAAAGACCAACTTGGTGATTCCGAAGGAAGCCCCGAAGAATCCCAATACAACATCACCGTTGTACAATCCGAACGCCCGCTGTGCTTTTCACTCTGATAGCCCGGGGCATGATACGAATGACTACTGGGTCCTGAAGAATAAGGTACAGGACCTGATTGATGCTAAGAAGATTGAGTTTGAAGCGCCTGAAAAGCCTAACGTTATGACTGCTTCTATGCCCAAGCATGGGGTGAATGTTGTAGATGAATACTCGTTTGTGGTTTCTCTGAAAGATATTTCCACTCCATTGATGACTGTGAAGAAGAACCTTATGTTAGCTGGTTTATTTTTGGGTTGTAGCGAAGGTTGTCGTCTGTGTTTCGTCCTACCTACTGGTTGCCATCTTTTGAAGTCAGGTGTCCAACGCCTGATGGATAATAAAGAAATTATGTTTGAGAAAACTTTTGTTCCATTGGTTCCTTTTGAAGACATTTCTATAATCACCATTTTCGACAATTCCCAAAGCTTCCTCGAGAAATCCTGTTAGAATTACATCCGTTCCAAGAGTCGCTCCTCTGATCATTACCATTCCTGGGCCTATCCCCTATACGTCAGATAAGGATGTCCCATGGCACTACGGGGCTGACGTGTATTATCACGGGGTTAAACAAGACTTGAATGATGAAGAGGCTGATACTGATGTCAGCAATATTGTTGGATCTAGTAAAGTCACCCGCAGCGGAAGACTTTTCTCCCCTGAGATCTCTCCACCAACTGTTTGGAAGCCTGTTATTATTACACCTACCAGTACATCTGCTACTGTCCCTGTTCATATTCTAATACTTACCCCTGTTGTCGAGTCATCTGACACTCGGGACAAAGGAATCACCGGTGAGCCTACCCAGATGGATGCGCCGAAGAAGATTATTGTTGAAGCCCCTAGACAAGAGATAGAGGAAATTTTGAAGATCATCAAAAAGAGCGACTACAATGTAGTCGAGCAGCTGGGGCAAACCCCGTCAAAGATCTCTATGTTGTCTTTATTGTTGTGCTCAGAGGCCCATGTTAAGGCTCTGATTGCTTTCCTGAAAACTGCGCACGTACCGCAAGAAACATCCGTTGATCAGTTCAAAGACTGTGTGGCGAGTTTAACTGCTGATAACGGGTTGGGTTTCTCCGACGCAGACTTGACTGCCAAGGGGAAGAATCATAATGACGCTCTACATGTTTCAATCGAGTGCAGGGGCACTACTCTGGCTCACGTATTGGTAGATACTGGGTCCTCGCTGAATGTTTTACCCAAGAAAGCACTAGACCAGTTAGACTGTGAAGGGTTGGTGCTGAAGCCGAGTAACATTGTCGTTAGGGCCTTTGACGGGTCCAAGAGAATGGTACACGGAGAAGTGGATATTCCAGTGAAGGTTGGTTCTCAGATTATCGCGTCTACATTATATGTGATGGACATTCATCCATCTTATTCTTGTTTGCTGGGTTGCCTGTGGATCCACAAAGTTGGGGCAGTAACTTCTACGCTCCACCAGATACTGAAATACCCAGTGAAGGGGAAAATTGTTACAGTACGAGGGGAAGAGGAGTACATGGTGAGCCACCTCAACTCCTTTCGGTATGTGGAAATGGACGGGGAGTTCATTGAAACCCCGTGTCAACATTTTGAAGAAGTCCCCCAAATGCTGGCGTTGACTGAAACTATTACTGAAGATCCTCCAGTGAAGATGGCTTCCCTCAAGGATGTTCGGGCTGTTGTTGAGAAAGGTGGGTGTGCAAATTGGGGCCAACTCCCTGATTTTGCATATAAGACTAACAAGTTTGGTTTGGGTTTCACTACAGAAGCTCAAAGGGCTGTTCGACGTGCGCGGATCGGAGGACCTCCCCTGTTTATCAGCAACTCAGGAGTGAATGCCATTGAAGACGATGAAGAGTATGATATTGACAGTTGGATTTACCCAACTACCGATGGCGGATTAAGCAACTGGATGGCAAAGGACTTCGTCCCAATTTCTTTTATTACCCAGTAATGATACTTTTATTTTTGAGTTTGTAACAAACAATTTTTAAAAAATTTTACGGCCCAGTGTCTTACCCGAGGCACCGTGGCTTTGTTTGTGAGGGCTTTAAATATGTCATTACCATATATCATTAATAAAAGCATTGGACGTTTCTTGCATTTCAAATTTTGCGATCCTTGTTTTTTCTTTTCTATCTTGCAAAACAGCTATTTTACACACACTCACATATACAGGTCTACATCCACTCTGGATCTCACTGGTAACGACTCTGCTACTGCCAGTTATAACTTCGAAAGTCCGATCAACTTAGCCAAAGACGAAGGTGAAAATGATTGTGAAATGCCTGGTGAACTTGCTAGACTGCTACTTCAGGAATAGAGGGCTATACAGCCGCATGAAGAGCTAGTGGAAACAGTAAATCTGGGTACAGAAGTAGACAAGAAAGAGGTCAAGATCGGTGCAAATCTGGAGCCTAGTGTGAAGCAACGATTGATTCAGATGCTGCGTGACTATGTGGAGATATTTTCCTGGTCTTACGAAGATATGCCTGGGTTGGATACCGATATTGTGGTTCACCGCCTGCCTACTAAGGAAGACTGTCCTCCAGTAAAACAGAAAGTTCGTCGAATGCGCCCAGAGATGTCTGAGAAAATCAAGACTGAAGTTATGAAACAGTTTGACGCCGGTTTTCTGGAAGTTACTTCTTACCTACAGTGGGTGGCCAACGTGGTTCCAGTGCCGAAGAAGGATGGTAAGGTTCGAATGTGTGTTGACTATAGGATCTGAATAAGGAAAGCCCCAAGGATGATTTCCCTCTGCCTCATATCGACGTTCTGGTTGATAACACCGCACAGCATAAGGTCTTCTCCTTTATGGATGGTTTCTCCGGTTATAATCAGATTAAAATGGCTCCCGAAGACATGGAGAAGACAACCTTTGTTACTCAATGGGGTACCTTTTGCTACAAAGTCATGCATTTTGGATTGAAGAATGCTGGGGCAACGTATCAGCGCGCCATGGTCGCTTTATTCCATGACATGATCCATCACGATATTGAGGTATACATCGACGACATGATTGCAAGATCCCAGACTGAAGAAGAACATCTTTACCACCTTCAGAAGTTATTTGACAGATTGAGGTTGTACAAGCTGAGGTTAAACCCGAACAAGTGCACCTTCGGGGTGAGATCTGGTAAGCTACTGGGTTTCGTCGTAAGCGATAAAGGTATTCAAGTGGATCCTGCAAAGGTGAAGGCTATACAGGAGATGTCAGCTCCCCGAACAGAAAAAGAAGTCAGAGGCTTTCTGGGACGTCTGAACTACATTGCCCGATTCATCTCATGTGAGACAATCTTCAAGCTATTGAAGAAAGATTAAGTGGTAAGATGGAATGATGAATGTCAGGCCGCTTTCAAAAGGATCAAAGAATATCTCCAAGAGCCACCCATTATGATGCCTCTAGTTGAATGGATACCTTTGATCTTATACTTGATAGTACTCGATAACTCAATGGGGTGTGTGCTGGGGCAGCATGACGAGTCTGGCCGAAAAGAGCATGCTATTTATTACCCTAGCAAAAAGTTTACCGGCTGTGAGACCCGATACTCACTGCTCGAGAAAACTTGCTGCCCTTTAGCATGGGCTGCTCGCCGGCTGAGACAGTATATGTTGACTCACACTACTCTATTGATATCAAAGATGGATCCAATCAAGTATATCTTCGAAAAGCCTTCCTTGTTCGGAAGAATAGCGAGATGGCAGATGATTTTGACTGAGTATGACATCCAATACACAACCCAAAAGGCAATCAAAGGAAGTGTGTTGGCAGATCATTTGGCACATCAAGCAGTGGATGATTAGCAGTCTATGAACTTTGAATTTCTGGATGAGAATATCATGATAGTAACCGATTGTGAAGAACCTGGACCAGATGAAGGACCTGAGGAAGGATCCTGATGGTCTATGTACTTTGATGGAGCTTCAAACGCTTTGGGTAATGGCATTGGCGCCGTGATCATATCTCCTAAAGGCTCTCATACTCCGTTCACCGTCCGATTATGTTTCAACTGCACTAACAACATGGCAGAGTATGAAGCATGCATCATGGGCCTTCGAGCAGCTGTTGACCTGAGGATTAAGTTCTTGAGTGTGTTCGGAGATTTCGCTCTCGTGATCAGTCAGATCAAAGGCGAGTGGGATACGAAACATCCAAATCTTATTCCTTACAAGGAGTATGTATTGACGTTGCTTCCACATTTCTAAGAGATAACCTTTGAACACTTCCCTAGAGAAGAGAATCAGTTAGCGGACGCGCTAGCTACGATGTCTTCTATGTTCAAGGTCAATTGGGACAATGAAGCTCCCCGAATTATCATTGAAAGATTGGACGAACCTGCACATTGCTGTGACATTGAGGCTGAAGAGGTAGCAGATAAACCCTGGTTTCATGAGGTGAAGAGGTATCTTGAGGCTCAGGAGTACCCCGAGGGTGCATCTGTTAATGACAAGAAGTTTCTGAGGAGGTTCGCGGTGAAATTCTTCATCAGTAATGACATCCTCTACAAGCGCAACCATGATTCAACCTTACTGCGATGTGTGGATAAGAACGAGGCAGAAAGGATCATGGTAGATTTACATGAAGGTACTTTCGGAACTCATTCCAGTGGACACACCATGGCAAAGAAAATCCTTCGGGCAGGATATTATTGGTCCACTATGGAAGCCGACTATTATCAGCATTCTCGGACCTGTCACAAATGCCAAGTCTATGTTGATAAGGTGCACATACCTCCAGTTCCTCTGAACGTCTTGACAGCCCCGTGGCCTTTTGTAATGTGGGGCATTGATATGATCGGCGAGATCAGACCTACGACATCCAACGGTCATTGTTTCATCCTGGTAGCTATTGATTACTTTACGAAGTGGGTTGAAGCAGCTTCCTTTGCTACAGTGACCAAGAACGTCGTAGCGCGGTTCATTCGACATAATATGATCTGTCGATATGGTGTACCAGAGAGGATCATTATGGACAATGGTACAAATCTCAACAATAATATGATCACTGAGCTCTGCAAGCAGTTCAAGATACAGCATCACAACTCTTCTCCTTACCGGCCGAAGATGAACGGGGCTTTCGAAGCGGCTAATAAGAACATTAAGAAGATTGTGCAGAAGATGACAGTGATGTACAAAGATTGGCACGAGATGTTACCTTTTGCTCTTCATGGGTACCGTACCTCAGTGCGGACGTCAACAAGGGCAACACCCTATTCCTTGGTTTATGGCATGGAGGCAGTCTTGCCCATTGAAGTTCAGATACCCTCTCTTCGGATTATGAAGGATGCAGGTTTGAGCGAAGATGACTGGATTCAGACCCGGCTTGATCAACTGAACTTAATTGACAAAAAGAGACTTACTGCTATTTGTCATGGTCAAACGTACCAAAAACGGATGATCAAGGCATTTAACAAGAAAGTTAGACGACAAGAGTATCAAGTTGGGGATCTGATGATCAAGCGCATCATCCTACCACAAGGTGATCCCATGGGAAAATGGACTCCTACTTACGAAGGGCCATTTGTGGTTAAGAACATTTTATCAAGAGGAGCTATGATTCTAACCACCATGGATGGTGACGACCTTCCTCACCCCGTCAATGCAGACATAGTAAAAAGATACTACGCATGATCAAAGACTCGCTAGGTCGACTGGCCTAGGCAAAAAAAGGGCTTCCCGGCGAACCAAAAGGGTTCGGGAAAAAATAAGGGATGAAAATGAAAAAAATATGTACACCCGGCAAGTCGAAAACCTGAAAAGGCGGCTTGGGCAAAAAAGGGTATCCCGGTGGACTGAAAACCCAAAAGGGCGGTCCAAGAAAAAATTAGGGATTAAAGCGTAACACTATGTCTCATTGGATCACCTTGCAACCAGACTTCGGTATCGACTATCAAGCTCAGACGGCACTAATCAATATGATCTACCTTCAACTAAGTAGCAAAGTGATGAGATGCTCGAGGATATAAAGGCAATAGCAGAGTTGGAACCCAGTGGGATTGTTCACATAGCTGTTTTTCTTTGTTTTTCACAAATTGTATAAACTATATTGTTCGGCGGCGTTCTCTTACTAGGACGTCAGTCTCCTGTACAAAAAACGCCTATTTACAGGCCAAACTTCAAATCAATACAATTCATTTTCAGAAGAAATTTCAAACTATTTTTCCTTTTTCTGTTTTGTTTTGCAAAGAACGTCCAATGTTAATTTTTTATATATGCATTTGACATTAATTGCTGCTCATAAATATTTACATACGAAACAAAAGACGATTACTTGTAACATCAGAAACAGGGGCAAATAAGAATCGTCCAAGCTTTACAGTTGCTCTATCCACCAGGTACAAAGGTAGATTCAGCTGAAAAATGTGGCTAAGGTATATTCACTGTCCGTAGAGTAAGAAAAAGACAGTAATGCTAACTCTCCCCAACTGAGGCTCGCAATTGTGAATGAATTGGCAATATTCTCCCCAAGAAGAGTTTATCTACCATCAGCACTAAAAGGTCTTAATATCCCCAGCGGAGTATAAAAAACATATCCCCAGTGGAGTTTGAATTTTTTCCCCAGCGCAGACTGAAAAGGCTTCCCCAGTGGAGTGTGGAGGATCATCCCCATTAGACTTTGGAAGATTGTCCCCGGTAGAGCCTAAAAGGTTATCTCCAGTGAAGTCGCAACTGAAAGATTCATCCCCAGCAGGGTTCATTCCTCTCACAAATAAGAATTCATCCCCCAACAGGATTCAGTATCACCAGCAACGGTAATTCATCCCCACGGGAATTTATCAACGGAATCCTCTACAGAGCATCTCTTCCCCATAGAGTAATCTCCTTATCAGTTTATTCCCCAGTGGAGTTATCCTCTCCTGCATGTTTATTCTCACAACCATCTTCGTTTGCCATCCCCAGCGGAAACGAAGAATTCAACTCTTTTCTCCAACAGCTATCCGGGATTTATTTTCCCCAGCTAAAAACATTACATTTCCATACATCATGACACATGCATATACGCATCATACAACACAATCTCATTTATTTTGAGAACAGCATTTCTTGATACATATCATGCATTACATATAGCTAACCTTCATCTTTCAGGAAGGGTGCGGTTAAATTCTCACAAAATTCAAAGCTATGAGGCTTTTACCTCAGTCGAATTACAAACGAGTTCTTAAATCTTAGCAGAGATGTTTTCTCATTTGAAGTACAGGAGAGTTCCTAAATCTCGACAAAAGTTTTCCTCCGTTGAATTACAGACGAGTTCCTAAATCTTAGCAGAGAAGTTTCTCAGTTAAATTACGGGCAAGTTCTTAAATCTCGATGAAGATGTTTCCCCAGTTGAATTACGGACAAGTTCTTAAATCTCAGCAGATATGTTTTCTCAGTTGAAGTACAAGCGAGTTCCTAAATCTCGACAAAAGTGTTCCTCCATTGAATTACAAACGAGTTCCTAAATCTCAGCAGAGAATTTTTTCTCAGTTGAATTACGGGCGAGTTCTTAAATCTCGACGAAGATGTTTCCCCAGTTGAATTACGGACAAGTTCTTAAATCTCAGCAGAGATGTTTTTTCAGTTGAAGTACAGGCGAGTTCCTAAATCTCGACAAAAGTGTTCCTCCGTTGAATTACGAACAAGTTCCTAAATTTCAGTAGAGAAGTTTCTCAGTTGAATTACGGGCGAGTTCTTAAAACTCGACGAAGATGTTTCCCCGGTTGAATTACAGACAAGTTCTTAAATCTCGGCAGAGATGTTTTCTCAGTTGAAGTACAGGCGAGTTCCTAAATCTCGACACCCCAGTTGAATTACGGGCGAGTTCCTTTCCCTCAACAAAGATCAGACTTCCCCAGCGGAATCTTCCTCAACGGCAGGTATGCAAGCTCTCGCTAAGGAATCTCTTATGCGATCGACACTCCTCCAAATGGCATCTGTAAGCCCATTCCCGACATCACAAGACAATTACCACTTCATGCGAGTGCAAATTTCTGGGCACTCTAGTGTTCAATCATCTTCCACCTTCGGATCACGAAAGGCACAAAAGCCAATCTATATCCTCAGGTTTAAGAAGATTGAACAGGGGCAGCTGTTGTACCCCAAAATTTTCCCTCCCATATTTCTCAAAACATTGCAAGAAAAATCTCCAAGTTGCTCAAAGTAGTCCAAGAGTTGGTCAGACCAAGCTCTCTCCTAAGGCAGTCTACCCCAAATTAGGGTTTTGTGTTGCATCAAGATCCTTGAGTCCAAATGACCTCAAGTGCTCACCAATTTCATAATATGTTCTTAAGATCATCCATGTCAAGTTTCAAGCCTTGCAGAGGAAGTTTGCTCAGTCAATTGCTCAAAGGTCCAAAAATCGTCTGTGCTAGGGCAAAAGTCAACTGTGACCCAAATACAGTCAAACTTCAAGATTTTTTGTCAACATTCTCATTTTGAAGGATATTTCATCATTTTATCAAGGGTTGATCATGATTCATCAAGGATTGCTCAAAATTCATCAAGATTCAAAAGTTGTTAAATTAGGGTTTTGTAGGAAAAGTCAACTCAACTTTGACCAAGCATAACTTTCTCATACTTTATGATAAATGACCCATCCAAAGCTCATTTTGAAGAGGATGAAATTACCTAAAATCCATATTCATTCCCCAAGATCAAAACATGTACTCACAAGAAGTTATGAATTTTTGACATTATAGGTCATTTTTGAAAGTCAACAAAACACCTTTTTTGGCAAAGCTTTTAACTTGAGCATGGAATATCAAAATGAGATGAGACCAAAAGGGTTGATTAGAGGACAACTCAAGATTTCTAAAAAGTCCAAGAACACCTCCAAAAGAGTCAAAATTGAGGAAGTTATGCATTGTTGAAGTTGGACTTTTTGCAAAATTGTCAAAAGTCAACTATCCCCAAAACTTCAAATTTTGCCAAATGGGCCCATTCTTTTTCACTTGTTTTGAGTTAGCATTGTAGTCCACGTGCTCTATCCTTGCCCATGTGTCCAGATCATATTTTTATTAATTATTTTGATTTTTATTTGGATTAATTTGAATTAAATCAAATAAAATCACATAAAATCAAAAACATTGAAAGCTAAAGATCTTGTGATCATTTCAGGTCTTATTACACAGATAGCATACTTCCAAACTCGTATCAAGCCATGTGGGTACAAAAAGATTGCAAATGAGCCAATTTTGGAAAGCTTTAATGGAGAATAAAATCAAATATCAAAATCATCAATGGAGGAAGATTTGGACAGCAAAATTAACCCTAATGTATTGTACAATACATAAGGAGGCGAGGCAGACATAAATTGGGGTTGGAGATCAATTGGAGAGCAAGAACAAAATTTGCAAAAACACCAAAAAAGTGTGAGATCGAAATCAAGTCTAGAGGCAGTTTCAAGGCTTGGTGTTGGTCTCAATCTCTTCCTGGCAATCTCCACAAGCGAAAGAAAGCAAAACCACGCGTTTTCAGACCCCCCAGTGCACTGTAAGTCACTCACGAACTCACCCTGTTTTTGATTTCGTATTTTGAAATTTAGGCATAGTTAGCATGAATTGATGGTATATTCTGAATCTACAAATCATTTGCAAGCTTTTGGTATTACTCAATTGCATTTATATGACCTGTAACGGGATCCACCATTGTTAGGGTTTCATTTTTGTTTTTGAGGTTTTTTGTTTCAGGAACAATTAGCCCTAATAACGGGCATGGTTGTGATCAGCAGAGGATGACGAACTCAACCATTGTACTAGAATGCATTTCCATGGCTTGTAGAGGATTTTGGAATAAGACAGGCTTGTAGCGACAGACCTTCGTCCGTGGGTATAGCCTCTTTGTTTTTTAGCCACGGTTCAAAGGACAGGGATGATGCGTTGGCAGTCCCCCATTTGTCCATTCAAACCAGCGCGCCTTTTTTTTATTATTTTTGTCCACTATATTTCATTTTCTTTATATAATGATTGTTTTGTATTATATTAACAATTGAAAGCAAGTGGCCTAGTGGTAAACACATCAGCGCATAAGGATCCCAAGGCTGGAGGTCAGGGGTTCAATCCCTGCCTCCAGCAATTTGCATTTTCTTGTTTATTTTCCGGCAATCCAGTATGCGCCTAAGCAGGAGTTCCATCATACTCCATCACCAATCAACATGCCAGATGGCCAGATGGCCAGATCTGTGGCCAATATTGAAGGAGCATCAAAGGGCCAAGTCAATGCGCATGCACTAGATCAGAAAAAGTCCAACAGATCAGCATCATTGGGCCAACGAAATTGCTATTCACACACCTCAAAACCAGGCCCATTCTCACTCTTTCTCTTATATTTTATTTATTTATTTTAATTACTTTATTTTGTTTAATTAATTTACTAACCAATAACATAATTTCTTTTTTATCAAAAAATCACAAAAATACTTTTTATCCAATTAAATCTCAGAATTTTATTTTTATTTAATAAATATTAATTGATTAATTAGGTTATTAATTCTAGATAACTTTAATTGATTTTGTAAATATTTAAAATCAATTAGAATTTAATAGGTTTTAACCCTAATTTATTTATTTTATTTTATTTTTTAAATTAACAAAAACTCCAAAATATGTCATTAATTATTTTTCATTAATTAATTTATTTAATAATTAATCTAGTATTTAATTTTAGGATTTAATTTCTTTTCTTAAAAATAAAAACAACAAAAACATTTTCTTTAATTAAAAGGGTCAAAACCCTAATTTCACATTCGATCCAATTCACTCGCGCAATTTACTTTTCCTTATTCAATTATTGATGTATCTGCTCCCGGTTTGTAATAGTTTTAATAGGACATTTATTTATTTTTCCGCATTTAAATTTCAAAGGGTTGTTTTTGGCGATGTAAATACCCGATGCCTTGTAATAATTTAGTTTAAATTCCACATTTTTTATTCCACAAATTATACAACTGCTAGATGTTTGATAATAGGGCTTGCATGACAAGAATGAATGCCTAATTTAAAAAACAGTTAGATCGCCCTTAACATGTGCAAAGATAAAAATAACTGAAATCAACACACTCGCACATGCGCACTCTTAGGGTACACCCCACTTGGTTGCCTTCATAAACGGTCATTGAGTATAGGTCGTTTTAGAGGTCATCCCCTTGTTTAAAAGATCATAGTCACCTTGAAATGTTTGCCTCGGATATTGTTGCCTCAAACAAATGATCTAAGACATTAGGGTTACCGCTAAGGCGTCCTAACATTGCTTTAGTGACCGTATGTCCCTCTTTCGAATTGACCCTCAAACTCCAACGACGGTGCTACCTACTCACTAATGGTGGGATAGCATTATCTAAAGGAAACGAATACAGAACGATTCATTTTTCGAGTAGGTAGATTAGTACTTAAGTAATTGCTCATTCCAAACAAATTTTTCACACTTACACTCTTTTACGAACAAGTTTTCAAAAACACTTCATTACACTCTTGAAGACAGAAGCAAGAGTTAAATCGAAGTTAAAACAAAAACTTTTCAAAACCCACAAGCACAAAGAAAACAATTTTGAAAACAATGAGCAAGTACCTAAGAGCACGTGGATAACCACAGATAGAAAGGGTGTTATACCTTCCCTTTCTATAATCTACCCCCCGTACTCAGAAATATCTCGAAAAAGGAATTTTTCTGTGCTTTTTTCCTTTCCTTGTTGGATAAAATAAAAGTTGGTGGCGACTCTTGCTTACCGCGACATTTTGCAAACAAAAAACGCAAAACGCAAACCAGCATTCCAAAAAACAGTCAGTTCTTCCCACCGTATCACAACTATCATAGCATCGATAATAAAGAACATTATGAAACCTTTAGGCTAGATGCGCTACCACCCTATTCATTAGACTAATCACCATGTTATGTCAAGCTTACGACTTTAAACAAAGTGCTTCTTGAGAGACAACCCAACTTTGAGTCTTTTCTTTTTGCTTTGCTTATTTTTGCTTTTCTTTTCTTACTTTTGTTATTATTGATGTTAAAATATGCAGTATTGTTTCTTTAATTTTGCCTGCTACTAACTTAATGCTAACTGTCAACCTACTTCAGGCTAACTTTCTGATTAGCTAGTTACACTAACCACGATGAATTCGGTTGATACAACAGGCATTGTGTTTAGAGGAAGAAATCAGTGGAGGAGGTTTGAGTCTCTTTCTGATAGGGAGATTGAATTAAGTACCTACCCCGATGGACCATCTATAATCACCTTAGGGATCTGATATAGTATTTTGTTTTTATTGAGCCAAATAGGTTGAGATACATCTGCTTTGAGAAGAAAGTTTAGCTCTTACCGTAGACTAACCTCAGAGTTTTTAATCTCCCTTGTCTACAAAACTGACCACGGTCTAGGATTCAATAAAGGACTGATTAGATTTATACTTTTTCGTATAGATTACACCTTCACCCATAGAGATATGGCGGAGCTACTAGGATTCTCACATAGCCTAGATGCATTTACCGTAATCCAAGAAAATATTTTTCATGTAGGTGAGCTAGATTATTTCCCGGGAGACATTACATGCATTAGTAACCCTGAGCCTGAGGACATGCACTCAGAAAACATTCATAACCCAACTTTAAGATATTTTTACAAGATCCTAGCCCACACCCTTTTTGGTAAAGCAGAAAACATTACCACTGTTTCTAGAGCTGGGCTTTTTATCATGTTTTGCGCTTTGCAAAACCGTCCCATAAATGGAGCTACATTTATGCTAGCAAACTTTCACCGACTTGTGAGAGTTGTACATGAACCCATTCTCATAGGTGGCTTAGCGACCATGATAGCTAATGCTATCGGGTTAAGACAACAACTGTTGAACCTTGTCCCTCAGGGTAGATTTCAACCTATGAATATAAATTTTTGTTTCAATAGGGGTATCATTAGGAACCTAGGCCCAAGTAACTTCGAACTTCTCATTAATAATCAGTTAATGCCACTTTTTACCCTACCTGACCCTAGGACTAGCATACATGACAGAAATAATTGGTTATATGATTGGAGTGCACCACACATGTCACCATCACCCACTCTTGAGACACCCTTGATTTATGACCACCTTGATGCTTTCCTGTTCGATGAGGATATTTACCTTGAAACCCATCACTTTTACCATGACTTCCCATCTCCCGAATAGATTGGCTCAAACTTCTTCGACACTCCAGTTGTTTCTCCGCCTCTTGTATTTCATTCTGCTCCTACTTTGACTACCATCCAATCAGAGATTGATTTGTTGAAGGATGATCTTGTTATTTTGTGGATCGACTTCCATTCCTTTATGGATACGGTAGTCGAACAACTGGATTATATTTATCAGCATCTTTTCTCTGCATCACTTGACCGATGTGGCTGATTTACCAGAAGTACTGCATTATTATTTTTTCCTTTTCACATTTAAACATTGAGGTCAATGTTTTATTTAAGTATGGATAGAAGTTTTATTAGATTAGATTTTCAATTATTTTATTTATTTGACACTTTATTCTTACAATTTTTGGAATTTTATCTTTCAGTATAATTTCTACTCATTTTCAGTTCAGTTTTGTTATGAGTTTTATTTATTTCGTTTATTTACTGCACTAGTATCATATTTATGTGTATATATATATATATATGCTATGCTTAAATACTTCCATATTATTTATTCATATACATTTATGTACAAGTATTGAAAAGATATACTGCATAATGGAACTGCAAATCATTTAATTTTATTCTGTTTCTAAAACTGTGTCGTTCTCCACACAAGCATGACGTTCGTCACGCTTCATATGACCCAGTCCTGATCGGCACATAAACATGACGCTCGGTACACACTGAGAAACATAAGCGTTTTTATATTATCGCAAAAACCCTCACAGAACCCTTCTCCCTTCCATTTTCTTCAAACCGCTGCCCACAATCCATTGACCATGTTCTTGTTTCTCTCCCCCCATTATCATTTCCATAAAAAAACACTAAACCCCACTTATTACCATTATTATATCTATCTACATAAACCATCTCCAAACCCATTACCAATTCAAAATCCCCAATCTCTCACACAAACTTTCACCCATCTTCCTTCCTTGCTCCTGCAATGGCACGAAGTAATTTACGACCAGAACCAGATCTTTTCGGAATTACATTTCGCAATAGAGAAGCCAGAGAGCACCAAAGGGCTCAGTATCTTAAGTTATATCAATGCTCCGTAGTACTTACGTGGTATGTTAATATTAAGTGCCTGTGAAAATTGGGATTGTTGGACAGTGTGCAATGGTTACTCCATAACTCCGACTTGGTGTTCATTTGCACACAAAATCTCCCAACATATGAGTCACTAACCTTGGAATTTCTAAGATCGTTCTCATACAACCTGTCGTGTGAAGAAAACAAGCACCTATCTGGCTCCGCTACTTTTAGAATGTTCAACATTGAATATTTTGTGAGTCAGTCCACTCTGAGTTCTTTCTTCCATTTCCCTCATGAGGGAGTAGTACACTACTGTATTCTAGAAGATCTAGATTGGGCGTTGTGATCGGTGGATCTGGAACTGACTGTTTAACGCTGGTTCACGAAATGTTGCGGAAGCAAGAGTCGCCACCGTCTTTTATTTTCTCCAAATGGAAAGGACAAAAGCACAGAAAAATTCCTTATTGAGATTAGTTCTCGGTTCGGGAGGTAGATTTATAGAAAGGGAAGGTGTTAGCACCCTTTCTATCCATGGTTATCCATGGGCTCTTAGATACTTGCTCACTTGTGTTTTCAAAAATGTTTGTTTGCTTTTCAAGGTGAGTGGGTTTTGAAAAAAGTTTCGTTTAAAGATTTCAGATCGACTCTTGTATCAGTCCTCAAGAGTGTTTGAAAAGTTTGTTTTGAAAGCTTTTTGAAAAGTGTCGGTGTGAAAAGAGTTTTGATTTGTTTTGAATTAGAGCAAGTATCCACGAGTCATCTACCTACCCTAAGGAATTAGGCTGTGTAAATGTCCTTAAGGTAGTGCCATCCCACCATTGAGAGGTAGGTAGCACCACCGTTGGAGGTGTTCGGGTCAATTCGAGTTTAGGGACAGTGTGGTCACCGAGCAACGGTAAGACACCTTAGAAGCTACCCTTATGCCATTGATCTTTTATTCTGAGGAAACTATTCCGAGGCAACTTGTTTTGAGGCAACCAGATCAATGGGACATAAGGACTCACTAAGACGTCCTATAGTCGACGACAACGTTTCGAGGGACAAGGCAACAGTGTGGTCACCAGAGCAATAGGAAGACACCTTAGAAGCTACCCTCATGCCATGTTCATGGACATGAGGACTTACTAAAATGTCCTCTACTCGACGACCACAATTCGAAGGGCAAGGCAACAGTGAGGCGTACCCTAGGAGTGGTGTGTGATTCGTGTGTCATTTTCAGTTATATTTGTCTTGTCATGCATTGAGTGTTCTACGCTTTGATTTTATTTTGGCCATTCATTCTTTCATGCAAATTATTAGCAGTTAAAAGGTGCGGGAAGATAAAAGTCCTACGCTATTACAAAGGCGCGGGTCTACATCGCCAAATTAAACCAAGACCCGATTTGAGATAAATAAAATGCGGAAAGTAAATACCCTAATTATCTATTACAAAGCTTTGGGGCAATTACATGAAATTTAGAAAAGGAAATAAAAGTAAATGTGCGAAAAGAAATAAAATCGAGAATGCGAGGGCGTTGGACCCTTTTAAAGAAATTAAATTGAAATCATAAATTAATTAAATTAAATAAAAGAAATACCCTTTTTTTTTTAGTTTTTGTATTTATGGAATTAAGGAGAATTAATTCGAATTAAAACCCTAATTCTAAGCATTTTTTAATTATTAAAGAAATAAATTCAAGTTTGACCTAATTTAACCTAATCGTTTAATGACAAATTTATTTACAAAAATAATTAATTACTAATAGTGACAAAAAAAGATTATTTATTAAGAAAAAGAATAAAAAATGATAAAAGACTTGTTTTTATATTTTTTAATTTATTTAAGAAAACATTAAACCTAAAAAAAACTAAATTGATTATTAAACCTATTTACAAAATGAATATTAGTGAATTAAATAATAAACATTTTTATTTTTGACTTTCTGATTTTTTTTGTTTTTTGTGTTATAAAAATTTATTTTTTGGTAAATTAATTAAAATAATAAAGCAAACAAAAGAATAAAGAAAGAATTAAAACAAGAAATAAAAATATACATATGCAAACCAGAGGGGGTGAATTGGCCCAATTGGAGGTGTGCTTAGAGGAGTTTTGGCCCATCAGGATGTTGGCCACGTTGACTTTTCCAGCGCTTATGTGGGATAGCTGACTAACGTACATGGTAGTCGCTTGTTGATGGCCATTAGATTGAGCTTCAGGGACATGTGGCAGGCACTGATGTGAAGGTGTATTGTGGAACCTGGATAGCACGCTGCATGGAAGTGTATTGGAAAAAATATTATTGAAGAAAGAGGGGGACCTGGGAATCGAACCCAGGTCCCAATGCTTGAAGGACACCTCACTTTCCACCCAGCCAAATGCGTTTGTTTGTCAATTATATGGAATGCGAATATTATAAGAAAAGATAAAAGTTAATAGTCTGAACCAACAAAATCACGCGCCAATTTTGAATAGCCCAATAACCTCAAGCCACGCATGCTTCTTCTCCATGTTATACCTGCAACTAAAATCAAATAGCGGGGGTTTTAAACCCCCACTAACTACAACACACAATAATAGCGATTAGAATATGGCTCATCATAAATTGAGCGCGAGGTATAGATTTTGTCCTTCAGGATGTCACGATTTCAATGGTGTATGTCTTGCTGCCTAATTTTTCCATATGCAAAAGTCCCCAATTTCAAGCTTATGAAAACCTAGAAAATTTCCATGGCAGATTCTCGTACAGGGCACGTTAGTTCAATTAGAAGATACCAACAGCTTTAGAATGCTCATGTTAGTGCAAAACAACAGTTAAAAGACATTAATCATGCATATAAAATGGAATACGATTATCAATTTTTTTAAGAAAAGTGGAACACGGTTATACCAATTCTTGAGGTTAGAGGACGTGATTTTGATTCAGAAAGCTTCCTTGATACGTCAGGAATGTAATGGAATCGTTCTTTGGCTTGGAAAAGTGCTCTATGTGTGTTTTCAGTTTTCAATTTTTTGACAAAAAATGCAAAGTGATTCTTTGGTTTGAGGCGCAGCTTCTAGGTCCTTATGATTAGGTTTAGGTTTGTGCTTATATGAGGAATGAATTAGGGTAAAAATCCAAGCCAAAAACCTTTGCATTCATGAATCAAATATTTGGTTTTCAATGTAATCTTTTTTCAATCTTTTTCATGTCCTTTTGATGCCAATCATTGCCAATCACCTTGATTCTTTCCTTATTGAATAGTGCACGAAATCTTGAGTGAATTTTATGCACAAAAAGATTTGAAAAGCATGGATTAGTATTTTTCTTATAATTAATTATAATTAAATGAATTAAATAGATTAAATATTCAATTAATTAATTAAAAATAGGAAAATAACTCCCATTTGGGTCAATGGGTCGTGCATAGCTTTTGGGTGATGACTCTTGGAAGAAATTGAGGCCCATTAGCAATTTTGAGGTATTTGAAGTAAAGTTGACTTTTCAAAATTCCCAAAAATTTCCCAACTTCCACAAGGCATATCTTGCTCAATTTTTAAGCTTTGATCATGTTCTTGGACATTTTGGAAAGGTCTTGAAGTCCTATAATCAATGCCTTTGGTCCCATGTCATTTTGATTTACCAATCTCAAGTTATGGTCCTTGACTTAAAGTGCCTTTTTGTTGACTTTTGAAAATGACCTATAATGTTGAGATTGATAACTTTTTGTGAGTGCATTTCTTGGACTTGAAGTGTGAAGAGGAGTTGTAGGAAATATCATTATCTTCAAAATGAGCTTTGGGTGGAATTTTTCTGATAAACCATGTGGAAGTTATGCCTTGGTCAATTTACAGTTGACTTTTTCAACTGTCCAAATATGGAAACTTTTGCATCTTGAGACTTTTTGAGCCATGCCTTGAGAATCATGATCAATAATTGATAAAATGATGTTTGTGGCTTCAAAATAAGATGTTAACCAAAAATTTGGACTTTTGAGTGTCAAATGACCATTTTGCCCCTTCAGTTGACTGTTGGGCAATTAGGGTTTTTGACTGTGCAATTTTGTGCTGTGAGTCTTGAAACTTAGCATATGGATGCTTGACCATGTTTGTAGGCATGTGGGACTTGTTTGGACCCTTGGAAACTTCAATTTCTTTGCTAGAATTAGAACCCTAATTTTTGACTGTTAGGAGGCCATTGAACTGTGCAATCTTTGGGAGATTTTGAAGCATGCTCTTTGCAAATCTTGAAGAATATGGGAGGGCAAATTTTGGGGTGCAACAGTTGCCCCTGTTCAATCTTCTTAGACCTGAGGATGCAGATTGGCTGACGTGCCTTTCGTAATCCGAAGGTGGAAGATGATTGAACACTAGAGTGCCTAGAAATTTGCGCTCACATAGTAGTGTGATGGTGGGAATGGGCCTATAGATGCCATTTGGAGATTGATGGATAGGATGATGGGCTTATAGATGCCATGCTGAGAGGTGGTGGATAGGTGGATGGGCTTATAGATGCCATCTGGGTGTCGATCGCGTAAGAGATTCCTTAGCGAGAACTTGCGTACCTGAAAAAGAAAATGAGCACCTGGCCTGTTACAGGAGCTGGTCTTCAAACTCTTTGTGTAGATGCGCCCTGACTGGTTACAGGAATTGAATCTGGAGCTTCAAAAGGTGATGAACGAATCAGGGATGGTTACTACCTCACGTGATGGTGAGAGAACCTGGGGCGATTACTATCTCAACAGTAACGATGAGAGAATCTGGGGCGATTACTACCTCAACAGTAACGATGAGAGAATCCGGGGCGATTACTACCTCAACAGTAACGATGAGAGAATCCGGGGCGATTACTACCTCAACAGTAACGATGAGAGAATCTGGGGCGATTACTACCTCAACAGTAACGATGAGAGAACCTTAGGCGATTACTACCTCAACAGTAATGGTGAGAGAATCTTGGATATCTTCTACTGAGTCTTCATTAGGAAAATCTTTAGGAATTGATTTAACTGGACTAGAGAAGGCCTTTGACTGGATAAGAATCAGAAAAATCTTTAGGAGTCAATTTAACTGAACCGGATAAGGTTTTGGAATCTTCAACTGGATAAGTCTCAGGGAGATCTTAGGGTCGATCTGACTGAACCAGAGAAGGCCTTTGACTGGATAAGAATCAGGAAAATCTTAGGGTCGATTTAACTGAACCGGACAAGGTCTTGGAATCTTCAACTGGATAAGAATCAGGGAGATCTTAGGGTCGATCTGACTGAACCAGAGAAGGCCTTTGACTGGGTAAGAATCAGGAAAATCTTAGGGTCGATTTAACTGAACCGGACAAGGTCTTGGAATATCTTCAACTGGATAAGAATCAGGGAGATCTTAGGGTCGATCTGACTGAACCAGAGAAGGCCTTTGACTGGATAAGAATCAGAAAAATCTTAGGGTCGATTTAACTGAACCAAGCAAGGTCTTGAAATAACTTCAACTGGATAAGAATCAGGGAGATCTTAGGGTCGATCTGACTGAACCAGAGAAGGCCTTTGACTGGATAAGAATCAGAAAAATCTTAGGGTCGATTTAACTGAACCAAGCAAGGTCTTGGAATAACTTCAACTGGATAAGAATCAGGGAGATCTTAGGGTCGATATGACTGAACCAGAGAAGGCCTTTGACTGGATAAGAATCATAAAAATCTTAGGATCGATTTAACTGAACCAAGCAAGGTCTTGGAATAACTTCAACAAGATAAGAATTAGGGAGATCTTAGGGTCGATCTGACTGAACCAGAGAAGGCCTTGGACATAGCTGAGAACTTGACTGGATCTTTCCTGAAAGGTAAAGGTCAGTCATATGCAATGCATGATACGGATCAAGCAATGATGTTCTCAACATAAATGAGATTGTATGTTCATGATGCGTATATGCATATTGTAATGTATGGAAATGCGATGTTTATGAATGTATGTTTTTGTCTAGGAAAATAAATCCTTGACGGTTGTCAGGAAGTCACATCCTGGGCTGATGTTGGGGAATAGACTTGATGAAGAGATTACTCTGCGGGGAATAATTACTCTAGCGATCTTGCTGGGGAACAGTACTCTGTGGGGAGAGAGGTACTTTGCTGTGATGTTGATGGTAACTTCGTTGGGGATACCGTTGTTATGTTGGAAGTGTTAATAGACTCTGCTGAGGATAAGAAGACTTCGCCGAGGACGATCTTTCCGTGGTTTTTGGCTGAGGATAACCCAGTTATATCCTGTTAGGGAAATAACCTTTGAATAAAGTCGGGAGACGCGTTCGTGCTCTGTAAGGGATAAGCTTCCAGAATCTACTGGGGATAAGCTTCCTGCTGGGGAGATGATTCAAACTTTCCTGGGGAAATCTTCAGACTGGACTCTCCTGGGGAAATTTTGAGATATATCTGGGGAAGTGGCTCCGTTGAATGTTTGGTATACCGCCGGGGAACAATCTTAGATCAAGACTGTCGGGGATGCTTGTTAAGAATATCTGTATACTTTGCTGAGGAATGTTGAGATCTGCGGGGGATATCCAACTTCCTTAAGGCTAACAGTATAACTCTGCTTGGGGAGAGTGCATGGACTTGCTGGCTCACTCTCTGGGGACTTAAGATATCCTGGTTGTTCTTCAGCTGAACCTATCTTAGTACCTTGGTGGACAGAGCAATTAGATCATTTGGACAACTCATTATTGCCCCTGTTTCTGAGGTGGGAGAGGAAGATCTGTAAGGTGCTGATAGTTGTTGATGGACCAACCTTCTTCTGGTAGGCAGGTGACAAGATGACAGGACATAGTCGTACGCTTTGATCCCTAACTTTTTCCTGGACCGCCCTTTCGGGTTTTCAGTCCACTGGGATACCCATTTTTGCCCAAGCCGCCTTTTCAGGTTTTCGACTTTCCGGATGTACAGATATTTCATTTCATCCCTTATTTTTGCCCGAACCCTTTTGGTTCGCCGGGAAGCCCTTAATTTTACCTAGGTGTGTCAACCTAGCGGGTCTTTGACTATATCCACGCTCTCAGAATGTAGGGAGTTGCCCCTGTTAGAAGTGTTTTTCCATGCCACCAGAAGATGTTTGATCAGGCCAGATTCGTTGCTGGAGTGCCCCAAGTGGCTCGGGCGGAGATTTGCCCCTGGCTGTTTGACCTTGGAGGGATTCTCCGAATCTTGACCGGACTGCCCCAGATGACGGACACTGATCATGTCTACCCCTTGATTGGAAATGCTTTTGTTCACTAGGTATTCATCGTGCGAATTTCCCTGCTGTTCAAACAAATAATCATATGCACACAATGTTATATCAAAAATGCAAAGCTTATGTCTGTCTTGAAGATTTTGAAAATGCATTTTTCATAAAACAAGTGAATGTTTGTAAGACGTGATGTCAACTCAATATTTTAAAGCAAGCCTTAAGGAGTCAGGATACCTTTCGTAACAGTATGCTTTCGAACTAACCCATGCTTCAGCTAGGACTTTTAAGGGTTGTAGCGTGGCCTGGTTCACGGTTTAAGAAATAAAGGATAGAGGCTCAAATTATTTGTACCCACCCGCTCTTCGTGATGTTCTTCAAACCTAAACTCAGCTGATCGTGCGTTAGACCTTGTTCGAGTCTTTGTCCTAATATTCCCATGATGGTTCAGATATTGATGATTTATTCTGAATAGGCAGTCATTTTTGTTTTTGTTGAGGGTTTGTATGACCTCTTTCTTTTTGATTTGATTTCGTTATCCCTGTTTTTTGCCTGAACTGTTTCTTTTGTGATTAAGTCAGCGGGATGCCCCAGTTTGTAAGTCTCCTTCATAGGTTTTGACTTAATGGGCTTTTTATTTTGAGAGATAACGACTGCCTGTCTTTATGATTATTCGGAACCATCACTGTCTTTTGTTTTGTAAGGACCTCTTTGGTGCCATTCGTTATGCACTTGGATCCACTGAGAGACTACCCTGCCCCAGGTTATGATTAAGGGTTTTAAATTTCGAAAAGAAAAACTCCTACTTCTTTGGCTCAGAGGGGTTGACGAGGGATTATCTTCCTTATAACTCCAGTGTTTAGGAATTGAAACAATGCCTGTACCTCATCAGTGGGGTCTGTTCAAAAGCATATTATAAAGATCGCGGTATTGTTTTTGTCATCCTCCCTCAAGAGGCTTAGAATTATTAATTGAGAGTTGACATCAAAAAGAATGAAAGCAGTTTGAGTATAGCGAATGCGAATATATTGCTTCAAAACAGACATACACGGTGCATTAATGAAATAACAATGTTTAACATGAATAAATGTTTGAACAATAAAAAAAAAATCACAACTTAAAAAATTCTAATGAACAAAAGTCTTCTAGTCTCAGGGCTTGTTACTTCAAATGGTGAGCCTTGGAGGGATGGTAGAAAAACTCAGCCTGACCATCTTGTGTGAACTCCAATGCTCCTTCATCAATCAGGTCCTGGATCTTGTTCTTCAGAGCCCAACACTCATTTGTATCATGTCCTGGACTGGCAGAGTGGTAGGCACACCTTTTATTGGGATGATAGGTAGGAGATGATGTGTTGGGGTTCCGGGGATGAGCCCTTAATGTGATCAGATTCAATCTCAACAAGCATTGTAAATCTTGAAACAGCGACATGTTGAGCTGGGTGAATTTCCTCCTGGGCTTGTCTGGCTGAAGCTGGTGAGGTTGATGCTGAATTTGTGACACTGGAGCCATTTGAGGAGCTCTCCCCTTATCTCCTTGTCTCAAAGATGGTTGAATGATGACTGGCTCTTTACCCTTAGACGTTTGCCCCAGTTGGTTACCCTGAAGCAGTTGGTTGATGAGAACTCCGAGCTCTTCTTGTCTTTGAGCTAAACCTTGAATGGCAGTCACCTGCCCCAGCATCTGGGCTTTCATTGCATCCACTTCAGCCTGCAGATGTTTCAGCCGTTCGTCCTCAGCGCTGTTCCTGACCAAAGTCCCCATGAGAAGTGTTCTCAACTCCTCCTGCCCCTTGGATAGATTCAGGAGGATTTCCCCGAACCGAGTCTCTTGAGCAAGAAGGTCCTGGTTATCTTGTTGGGAAGCCATTGCTGAAATAAACAGCGGAGATGGTGAGTGACCTGTCAAGAGGGTACCTGTAATGCAATGATATGTATGATATGTATGCAATGTTTTCAAGGATCTCGCGGGGTAAACAAGAAGATTGTTAGCATTTGAATTTGTAGCTTGATTGAAGGAACTCCATATTTCTGAGAATCCTTCTTCAAGGGTCAAGGCTCACCATATCAAGTGGGTCATAGCCCTTGACTTTAGTCATCATATCTGGTTTTGATTTCCAAACAACCTTGGTTAGGGGAACCTTCTTCAAGAGTCAAGGTTCACCATGTCAAGTGGGTCATAGCCCCTGACTCAAGTTATCATGTTTTGGCTGGAGGAAAATAAATCCTCTTTGCCCCTTGCTGGACAGTTTGATTCATCATGACCTGCACCACAGACCCTTGAGATCCTTGAAATGGATTAGTCCTTATGCGAGATGTATGCAATGGTATGATGTTATGCTATGCATGGGGTAACGTAGGTAAACCCTATTATAAGTCCCAATTAAGGACTATAAACAAAACCTGCAAGAAACTCAAGTGTCAGATAACGAGCATGCAAGTAGTTAAGTTGGAAGGCACATAAGTCACACAAAGAGCCCTTAGAGTTTAGGCCAGCGTGAGGTCTAGGTATTACCCTCTTTCAGTTTGTTGGTTCATACCTGTCCTAGAAAATAGTAATCGGGTTCTAGAGGATCCCAATATCACTGACTACCCTCAATCGGTCATAACTCCAGCGTCACAATCTTTTCTTGCGGCCAGAACCATCGCGAGAGTTTAGCCTCAATGGGCGTAGCATACTGCTACTGTTCTATTGGCCAAGTTGGGTCATTTAAGGTTCTAAGGTCTGTTGGTGCTTAATGACTCCTCAGAAGACCCATATTCTCCTCGTTGCAACACAAGGGATATCGGTACAGACCAAGGTGCCACACCAACGTAGCCACTATTTCACCCATGTCGGTCTATGCCGGACAGGTCCCTCACAGCTTATGCTACCTAACAGGGTATCCCCAGATCCGGGTTAGGATCTATGTAACTCCGATGCAACCCACAATAATAAAGCAAACAAAGCACAACAATTGAAAACACAGTTATGAACTATCCTAAGGTACACCTCACTTTATAAGAGTTTCCCCAGCAGAGTCGCCAGTTCTGTGATCGGTGGATCTGGAACTGACTGTTTAACGCTGGTTCGCGAAATGTCGCGGAAGCAAGAGTCGCCACCGTCTTTTATTTTCTCCAAATGGAAAGGACAAAAGCACAGAAAAATTCCTTATTGAGATTAGTTCTCAGTTCGGGAGGTAGATTTATAGAAAGGGAAGGTGTTAGCACCCTTTCTATCCATGGTTATCCATGGGCTCTTAGATACTTGCTCACTTGTGTTTTCAAAAATGTTTGTTTGCTTTTCAAGGTGAGTGGGTTTTGAAAAAAGTTTCGTTTAAAGATTTCAGATCGACTCTTGTATCAGTCCTCAAGAGTGTTTGAAAAGTTTGTTTTGAAAGCTTTTTGAAAAGTGTCGGTGTGAAAAGAGTTTTGATTTGTTTTGAATTAGAGCAAGTATCCACGAGTCATCTACCTACCCTAAGGAATTAGGCTGTGTAAATGTCCTTAAGGTAGTGCCATCCCACCATTGAGAGGTAGGTAGCACCACCGTTGGAGGTGTTCGGGTCAATTCGAGTTTAGGGACAGTGTGGTCACCGAGCAACGGTAAGACACCTTAGAAGCTACCCTTATGCCATTGATCTTTTATTCCGAGGCAACTATTCCGAGGCAACTTGTTTCGAGGCAACCAGATCAATGGGACATAAGGACTCACTAAGACGTCCTATAGTCGACGACCATGTTTCGAGGGACAAGGCAACAGTGTGGTCACCAGAGCAATAGGAAGACACCTTAGAAGCTACCCTCATGCCATGTTCATGGACATGAGGACTTACTAAAAGTCCTCTACTCGACGACCACAATTCGAAGGGCAAGGCAACAATGAGGTGTACCCTAGGAGTGGTGTGTGATTCGTGTGTCATTTTCAGTTATATTTGTCTTGTCATGCATTGAGTGTTCTACGCTTTGATTTTATTTTGGCCATTCATTCTTTCATGCAAATTATTAGCAGTTAAAAGGTGCGGGAAGATAAAAGTCCTACGCTATTACAAAGGCGCGGGTCTACATCGCCAAATTAAACCAAGACCCGATTTGAGATAAATAAAATGCGGAAAGTAAATACCCTAATTATCTATTACAAAGCTTTGGGGCAATTACATGAAATTTAAAAAAGGAAATAAAAGTAAATGTGCGAAAAGAAATAAAATCGAGAATGCGAGGGCGTTGGACCCTTTTAAAGAAATTAAATTGAAATCATAAATTAATTAAATTAAATAAAAGAAAGACCCTTTTTTTTTTGAGTTTTTGTATTTATGTAATTAAGGAGAATTAATTGGAATTAAAACCCTAATTCTAAGCATTTTTTAATTATTAAAGAAATAAATTCAAGTTTGACCTAATTTAACCTAATCGTTTAATGACAAATTTATTTACAAAAATAATTAATTACTAATAGTGACAAAAAAAGATTATTTATTAAGAAAAAGAATAAAAAATGATAAAAGACTTGTTTTTATATTTTTTAATTTATTTAAGAAAACATTAAACCTAAAAAAAACTAAATTGATTATTAAACCTATTTACAAAATGAATATTAGTGAATTAAATAATAAACGTTTTTATTTTTGACTTTCTGATTTTTTTTGTTTTTTGTGTTATAAAAATTTATTTTTTGGTAAATTAATTAAAATAATAAAGCAAACAAAAGAATAAAGAAAGAATTAAAACAAGAAATAAAAATATACATATGCAAACCAGAGGGGGTGAATTGGCCCAATTGGAGGTCTGATTAGAGGAGTTTTGGCCCATCAGGATGTTGGCCACGTTGACTTTTCCAGCGCTTATGTGGGATAGCTGACTAACGTACATGGTAGTCGCTTGTTGATGGCCATTAGATTGAGCTTCAGGGACATGTGGCAGGCACTGATGTGAAGGTGTATTGTGGAACCTGGATAGCACGCTGCATGGAAGTGTATTGGAAAAAATATTATTGAAGAAAGAGGGGGACCTGGGAATCGAATCCAGGTCCCAATGCTTGAAGGACACCTCACTTTCCACCCAGCCAAATGTGTTTGTTTGTCAATTATATGGAACGCGAATATTATAAGAAAAGATAAAAGTTAATAGTCTGAACCAACAAAATCACGCGCCAATTTTGAATAGCCCAATAACCTCAAGCCACGCATGCTTCTTCTCCATGTTATACCTGCAACTAAAATCAAATAGCGGGGGTTTTAAACCCCCACTAACTACAACACACAATAATAGCGATTAGAATATGGCTCATCATAAATTGAGCGCGAGGTATAGATTTTGTCCTTCAGGATGTCACGAATTCAATGGTGTATGTCTTGCTGCCTAATTTTTCCATATGCAAAAGTCCCCAATTTCAAGCTTATGAAAACCTAGAAAATTTCCATGGCAGATTCTCGTACAGGGCACGTTAGTTCAATTAGAAGATACCAACAGCTTTAGAATGCTCATGTTAGTGCAAAACAACAGTTAAAAGACATTAATCATGCATATAAAATGGAATACGATTATCAATTTTTTTAAGAAAAGTGGAACACGGTTATACCAATTCTTGAGGTTAGAGGGCGTGATTTTGATTCAGAAAGCTTCCTTGATACGTCAGGAATGTAATGGAATCGTTCTTTGGCTTGGAAAAGTGCTCTATGTGTGTTTTCAATTTTCAATTTTTTGACAAAAAATGCAAAGTGATTCTTTGGTTTGAGGCGCAGCTTCTAGGTCCTTATGATTAGGTTTAGGTTTGTGCTTATATGAGGAATGAATTAGGGTAAAAATCCAAGCCAAAAACCTTTGCATTCATGAATCAAATATTTGGTTTTCAATGTAATCTTTTTTCAATCTTTTTCATGTCCTTTTGATGCCATTCATTGCCAATCACCTTGATTCTTTCCTTATTGAATAGTGCACGAAATCTTGAGTGAATTTTATGCACAAAAAGATTTGAAAAGCATGGATTAGTATTGTTCTTATAATTATTTATAATTAAATGAATTAAATAGATTAAATATTCAATTAATTAATTAAAAATAGGAAAATAACTCCCCTTTGGGTCAATGGGTCGTGCATAGCTTTTGGGTGATAACTCTTGGAAGAAATTGAGGCCCATTAGCAATTTTGAGGTATTTGAAGTAAAGTTGACTTTTCAAAATTCCCAAAAATTTCCCAACTTCCACAAGGCATATCTTGCTCAATTTTTAAGCTTTGATCATGTCCTTGGACATTTTGGAAAGGTCTTGAAGTACTCTAATCCATGCCTTTGGTCCCATGTCATTTTGATTTACCAATCTCAAGTTATGGTCCTTGACTTAAAGTGCCTTTTTGTTGACTTTGGAAAATGACCTATAATGTTGAGATTGATAACTTTTTGTGAGAGCATTTCTTGGACTTGAAGTGTGAAGAGGAGTTGTAGGAAATGTCATTCTCTTCAAAATGAGCTTTGGATGGAATTTTTCTGATAAACCATGTGGAAGTTATTCCTTGGTCAATTTACAGTTGACTTTTCAACTGTCCAAATATGGAAAATTTTGCATCTTGAGACTTTTTGAGCCATGCCTTGAGAATCATGATCAAGAATTGATCAAATGATGTTTGTGGCTTCAAAATAAGATGTTGACCAAAAATTTGGACTTTTGACTGTCAAATGACCATTTTGCCCCTTCAGTTGACTGTTGGGCAATTAGGGTTTTTGACTGTGCAATTTTGTGCTGTGAGTCTTGAAACTTAGCATATGGATGCTTGACCATGTTTGTAGGCATGTGGGACTTGTTTGGACCCTTGGAAACTTCAATTTCTTTGCTAGAATCAGAACCCTAATTTTTTACTGTTAGGAGGCCATTGAACTGTGCAATCTTTGGGAGATTTTGAAGCATGCTCTTTGCAAATCTTGAAGAATATGGGAGGGAAAATTTTGGGGTGCAACAGGCGTCTACAAGTTTCGGGCTTTAGAAAGTTCTTTGAAGTAGTGAAAAACACAAGAAGGGGGGGTTGAATTGTAAATCTGAAAATCAATGCAATGAACAAGATATTTTTATCCTGGTTTGTTTGATCTCAAACTACTCCAGTCCACCCGTCAAGGTGATTTCGCCTCTCTCCAACGAGGTCTTAATCCACTATATTCAACTGAATATTACAGACTGCTTTAACAACTGCTAAAGCCTTCTTGATGCAAACCACAACCCGGTTTGTCAAGGAAACACTTTCTTACAAAGAAGATAAATCTAAGTGTGTGAATGTTTTCTACAAAACTGTATCACAACTGTGATGTATACACAACTTAAAGCTTAGAAACTAGATTGCTAAACAATGATTGAATAAGAGAATGTGTAGTGTTTAGCAAAACGAGAGAAAGAAGATTATGATCAGCTTTTAGGCGTGTAAAGATTGGAGAGCATTGGCCAATTCAATCTTCAAAGTCTTGTTTATATAGCACTGAGATGTTGAACGTTGGAGCAATATTCTTGATTCAATGCTAATAACAAACTTTCCTTATCGAGCAGATCTTGTCTGGAATGAGGCCGTTGGTATTAATTTGCTTTCAATGCACAGTACCGTTGCTTACTTAATGCAAGTTCTGGCTTGGCTCATTCTGAATCTGCTTAGCTGCTGATGAACTGTTGTGTTTCTTTATCAGAGTGTTGAGCGCAGTTCTGTTCATCAGACTTCAGCATATACGTGATGACTATAGCAGATGGACATGGGTAAAGTTCTTAAGACACAAGGACGAGTCACACTCTGTGTTTGTTACCTTCTGTAACCAAGTTCAGAATGAAAAGGACCTTAGAATCGTTAAAGTCAGAAGTGATCATGGTGGAGAATTTGAAAACAAAGATTTTGAGTCATTCTTTAATGACAGAGGCATTCTGCATGATTTCTCTTGTCCTAGAACTCCCCAACAAAATGGAGTTGTAGAACGAAAGAACAGAACATTGCAAGAAATGGCCAGAACCATGATCAATGAGACAAACGTTGCTAAGACCTTCTGGGCAGAGGCAATAAACACAGCGTGCTACATTCAGAATAGAATCTCAATAAGACCTATTTTGGAAAAGACTCCATATGAATTGTGGAAGAACAGAAAGCCCAACATTTCATATTTTCATCCATTTGGATGTACTTGCTTTATATTAAATACAAAGAATTATTTGAACAAGTTTGACTCTAAAGCACAGAAGTGTATTATGTTAGGATACTCTGAATGCTCAAGAGGGTACAGAGTATATAATACAGAAACGCAGATTGTGGAAGAATCAATCAGTGTTCGTTTTGATGATAAGCTTGACTCTGAAAAGTCAAAGCAGAATGAAGTTTTTGCAGGTATGGAAATTGAATTTACAGGTTCTGAAGACAGGTCATCAGAAGCTCTCAACACAGACACTCCTTTAACATCTGAAAGGAGCACTGCTAGCAATCCTACAACAGCTGCTGATCAACCTCGGAAGAGATTACCCAGAAGCAGCTTGGATCACCCAGAAGAGACTATCTTAGGAAGAAAGGAAGATCCAATCAGAACAAGAGCAAGCTTTAGAAACTCTGAAGAAACTCTCATGGGACTTGTGTCTCTGATTGAACCTTCTTCTATTGATGAAGCACTTCTGGATAATGACTGGATTATGGCAATGCAAGAAGAGCTGAATCAATTCACCAAAAACGACGTATGGGATCTCGTTCCCAGACCAAAAGGATTCAACGTCATTGGAACAAGATGGGTGTTCAGAAACAAGCTAAATGAACAAGGTGAAGTCATCAGAAACAAGGCACGACTGGTTGCACAAGGTTATAGTCAGCAAGAGGGGATAGACTATACAGAAACCTTTGCCCCAATCGCCAAGTTAGAATCTGTCAGACTTTTAATTTCATTTGCTGTTAATAGAGGCATCACTCTGTATCAGATGGATGTCAAAAGTGCATTCTTAAATGGTTATATAGAAGAAGAAGTCTATGTACACCAACCCCCTGGTTTTGAAAATACAAAACATCCAGAACATGTTTTCAAACTAAAGAAGTCACTATATGGTCTGAAACAAGCTCCCAGAGCTTGGTATGAAAGGCTGAGTAACTTTCTATTAGAAAATGAATTCACCAGAGGGAAAGTGGACACTACTCTATTCTGTAAATCAGTTAAGAATGACATCTTAGTCTGTCAAATTTATGTTGATGATATTATTTTTGGTTCTACTAATCCTTCTCTTGGAAGAAAATTTGCTAAGTGTATGCAGGCAGAATTTGAGATGAGCCTCATGGGGGAACTGAAATTCTTTCTAGGAATTCAGATCAATCAAACTCCAGAGGGAACTTACATTCATCAGAGCAAATACATCAGAGATCTTCTGAAGAAATTTGACCTCTCAGAATGTAAGCCATCAAAGATTCCAATGCATCCCACGTGCATTCTGGAAAGAGAAGAGGTAAGCAAAAATGTAGAACAGAAAGTCTACAGAGGTATGATTGGGTCTCTCCTCTATCTGACTGCTTCAAGACCTGACATATTATTCAGTGTTTGTATCTGTGCTAGATTCCAATCAGATCCTAGAGAATCTCACTTAACAGCTGTTAAGCGAATTTTCAAGTATCTGAAAGGTACTACTAATTTGGGTTTGTTTTATAGAAAATCTAGTGATTACAGCTTAGTAGGCTACTGCGATGCTGATTTTGCTGGAGACAGAGTGGAACGTAAAAGTACTTCTGGAAGCTGCCAGTTTCTGGGAGAAAATCTGATCTCTTGGTCCAGCAAAAGGCAATCAATAATTGCGCTATCAACAGCAGAAGCTGAGTACATAGCAGCAGCAGGATGTAGCACACAAATGCTCTGGATGAAAGGTCAGCTTGAAGACTTCCAGATTTTTGAGAGTAACATTCCTATACTCTGTGATAATACTTCTGCTATTTGCTTAAGTAAGAATCCCATTTTACATTCTAGAGCTAAGCATATAGAAATAAAACATCACTTCATTAGGGACTATATTCAGAAAGGGATTTTGAACTTAAAATTTATAGATACAGACCATCAATGGGCTGATATCTTTACTAAACCCCTTTCAGAAGATAGGTTTAATTTCATTCTGAAACATCTCAGCATGAAAGTCTGCCCAGAGTGAAAATGTTTTAATTCCATATATTTACCTTCAGAATGTAATTGTTTTACTATGAACTTCTGATCAATCTTCTTTCAGAAAGATAGAACATGCAGATTGTATCAAATGCAAGTCTAAAGATCTGAGAGTCTAAGCTCAAAGACAGACGTGCTGATCACTACATCAAACAAGTGTCATCCAATCATCAGCAAATCTCTGAAGCAGAACGCGTGCACGCTTATGAGAAGGCAAAACGCTGATTGGGTGCATTGAGACACATGTCTGGTAACCGTTTTTAAGTATCTTTCTAAAAATCCCCCAAAATCAGCAAGCATTTAATAAAAGTAATCATGCTTTTAAAACGCAATCATGATTTTTCTCTTTCTTAAAAACGTCTATTTTTTCAAAATATTCTGAAACTCTATTTAAACACATTAACCTCTCATTCCAATTCTTTACAGTTTCTCACTAATAATCAAGAATTCTCTGCATTTTTCTGTGTTCATCTCTTGCAAAACCTCTTTTTCTCAGTTTCTTCTCAAAATCTTTTAGTGTGAACATGGCAACCTCCAGCAGTGCTTCTGCAGGTCCTCAGAAGAAAGCATCATCTGAACAGTATCAAGTGCCATTCAGAACACTCCTCACTCCTGTGAAGAATCTTGAAGTGTTATCTGAATTGATCATTGATTTTGGAAGCTTGAAGGAGAACGGTTTTGACCTAACAGAAGAAGTTAGGGCACAAAAATGGGAAAGGTATTTTGACAGATTGGTTGGACCAACATTCCCTATGTTAGTCAAGGAGTTCTGGATTCATGCGAAGGCTTCAACGCATCTAGTCACCTCCTTCGTTATGGGGAAGAAGATTGTGATCACTGAGGATCACATAGCAAGGTTAATCGGTTATAGTGGCGGTGGCGTCCGCTGTGTTGATATGGCTGAGAGATGTGCTGACGTGGGCGTGATAGCTCAAAGGATTTTCACCCATGGGGTGTCCAGCAGCAAGATCAAAGATCTGAAGGATCATCACAGAGTTTGGGCTAAGATAATTTTGGGGTGCTTCAACCATAGGAAGCCAACTAGCTCACCTGATTACATAAATGTGGATCAGCAGTTTCTGATCTACTTTATTGATCATAAGGTAAAAATCAACTTGGCTCATCTTCTGTTCAACCACCTCAGAACAAGTGTGAAGGAAACCAGGGAAGAAGAAAGAACCAAGAGGGATTGGATACCCTTTGGAAGGTTGATATCAGATATTCTGACAGAGAATAGGCTGATAGAGCATCTGATAGAAGCTCAAGAGTTAAGCACCATTGAACCAACAGTTGGGAAGCCTCTGAACGCGAAGAACTTGAAGAAAATGAAGTTGATAGAGAATATCAAAAAG
Organism: Vicia faba; assembly: GCA_948472305.1. Taxonomy (NCBI): domain Eukaryota; kingdom Viridiplantae; phylum Streptophyta; class Magnoliopsida; order Fabales; family Fabaceae; genus Vicia; species Vicia faba. The sequence goes on from OX451740.1 coordinate 968,379,001, forward strand.
GAACCCAGAGCTACTCCTATTGCTGATATCACCAGCAGAAGAGTTCCACTGAGTGACTTTCCTTTATTTTCTGAGATAGAATCTAAACCAGAGGTGGTTCTCAAATACTTAGACGCGTGCAAAGCAGATGGTACAGATCCAAATCTGATTATCAAAGATCTGCATCAACCTCAACAAGAAGTGACTCTGAAGAAGACTAAGAAGAGGAAGGCACCTTCAGAAGGATCATCCCAGCAGACACCCAAGAAAAGAGGTAATTTATCTGCTACTTCTGTTTTAAATTCTTCTACTATTCCAGCATCTATTCCTCCTCCAACCTCTCATAGAATCTCAATCCCCATCCCAATAATAGATGAAACTGAACCAGAAGATGACCCTTCTGAGGCATTAAAACTCAGAAGACCCAGAACCAAACATCCCAAACCAATCTCAACAACATCAGCAATTGACAAAGTGCTGTCTGACATTGATCAACACACTTCTGATCACTCCGCCAATCCAAACTCTGAACCACAAATTGTCCCTCCTCCACAACCAAAACAACAGCATTCTGCTGAAGAACCAGAACAACAACAACCTCTCTCATCAATTCCAGAAGAACCCCTTATCCCTGAACAACCAGAAATTCCAACAGCTTCTCCTCAACCAGCAATTCCGTCTCCCTCTCCTCAACCAGAAATTCATCCACCATCACCTCAACCTGAGTTTCATCACTCTGAAACTCAAACTCCTCCACCTTCTGAACCTCATTCACCTCAATCATCTGAACCACAACCTCTGGCAATCCAGCTGCCATGTGGAACAACAGTCACCATGGTACAGTTGCCATCCTCACCAGAATCTACACCACCAAATACTCCCAAAACACCAAACAGTCCAATCATAATTTCTGATTCTCCCACTCCATCTCCAAAACAAACAGCTGCCAAGCAAACCACCGAAAACCCCAGCAGGACATTCATAGACTTAACCAGCCTTGACCGTCTTGCTGATCTGAAACACAAAATAGCCATCCCAAAACCAAAACAACCAGATGTTGGCTCTGGTATTATGAATTTTGAAACAGGTTTGCAGCAATGGATTGCTTCTCTGAAGCAAGTCTGTCCTGGAATGATTGACCCAGCTGCTTCTGACCAGCTCTGGTCACAATTCAGACCTTGGGTACGTGCTGAAGCCCTCAAGTTGCAGGATATCAACTATGAGCAGGCACAACAGAACTTCAGCAAGCTGCTGAAGGAAGTTGAAAGTCAGCTGCCTCAGGAAGCCGTGCTCCCTCTGGATAGTGAACCTTGGTCTGAGAAACAGCTAGCTTCAAAGGTGCAACCAGAAGAAGACAAGACCATTCAAGCTGAAGCAAGTCAAGCAGAAGATGTTGCAGAAAGCTCTCAGAAGCTTCCTGCTTCTGATGTTTCTCAAGCTGCCTTGGACAGGCAGACTCTGGAAGAGCTGAAGCTGAATGACATGCGTCTGCAGCAGAGGATGGATGAAAACGACCAGAAGATGAAAGAAAGAATGGATGTGCATGATAGCAAGATTGACACTGTTGTCAGCATGGTGCACAAGCAGAATGAGACTGCTGATCAGATCAAAGCCATGCTGGAGAACCTGTTCACACGCTTTCCTCCCCAACCTTAGTTTTTTTTATTATTCATGTCATTTTCATGTTTTCTTTAATTTTCTGATGTACTGTTTGAATATGTTTTGTTTGATTCTGAACCCTTTTAATATGACAAGTTTTTCTGATCTTAATTTGTTTTAGCACATCACCTACACTTTTTGATTGCTGACAAAAAGGGGGAGAACAAGAATGATATTTTAAACAATAACGGTTTACTAAGACAGAAATTCTCGAACATTCTAACTCTATTATACTTGAAAAAAATTTATGTTTTGCTTAAAGTCTACAGGCACAAGGAAGCTCCTGGACACTCTGAAGACTAAAAGCTCTGAACCGCTCTGATACTCTGATCCAAAGCAAAGCTCTGACAAGAAAAGCTCTGATACGCTGATCTGAAGCTCTGCTCTGATATGCTGATCCAAAGCTTCTGATAGTCAAAGACTCTGATACTCTGATGTTCAAAGAAAGGCAAAAAGATCTGATCCTGAAGAACACTTGTAATCAAAAAGGGAAGTAATAAACTCAGGGGGAGTATCTCTCAACTCTGATATCCTTTTATCCCTTATCTTTGATAACCTCTTACTCTGATGCATCTCTCTGACACCTTTTCACGTTATTTTCATTTAAAAATATCTAGTTTTTGTCATCATCAAAAAGGGGGAGATTGTTAGAACAAAGTTTGAATCTACTACCCTATGTTTAAGTCTTAATGATAACAAAGTGAAAATATATATTACTTATATGATTCATGTATGAACTATATGCTGCCTAAATTATTACGTTCTGATTTGCAGATACTCTGATTGGTATAAGCAAGATCACACCTAATCAGCATCAGAATTTTGGTTTCTGACATCAGCATCAGAAGTTGCCATATCAGAATATCAGAATCAGAAGATTAATTTAGGCAGCATATAGTTCATACATGAATCATATAAGTAATATATCTTTTCACTTTGTTATCATCAAAACTTAAACATAGGGTAGTAGATTCAAACTTTGTTCTAACATTCTTACCAATAAGGAACTAAACAGTTGGAAAGGACTTTATGTCGTATCCATTCATAATCCCGCAATAAGGTATTTCCACCGTGTTATCTCCAACACCATTTTTGGGAGGATTAACACAACAAGGTTAATTATAAAGAATTGTTCCTCCTTCATTGTACCTTCAAACCCAACCAAAGGATCAATGCAAGCACCTTCTTCCTATCACATATCTAGTCCTTGTGCGTCAGAGGATCTACGCCTTTCTGCATTTGAGGGATAGTCACCTCTATAGCACTTGGCCTTTACCTCGAAGATAAGCTTGCAAATTTTCCATCATTGCCGCCCACTTTCATTGACATCAACAACTATCGGGCTAGCCACTTGATTAAGATCAGAAGAGATGGTAGGTACAACCTCATGGTGCACAACAAGGTAGTTCCTATTGTCATTTTTCTGAACTTTGTGCTTACTAATATTACAGACTTGTCTAAGTGGCTTTATGACCTTGATGCTCCTGCACCTGGAGATAATGCACAAAGCAACCAGGGGAATGTCCAAGCAAATGAAATGGAGAAAGAAATGGAACAAGGATACACTAAACAACAAGCTCCTCCTGAAAATGTTGCAAGCACATCCACTAGGCCCAAGAGAAGACGAGAAAGAGTACCGGCCTCAAATGATGACATTATGGTTTCCATAGTGGAACAGGACAAGATAATGTAGGCTATGCAAAACAACTAAAATGCAATGGTGTAACTTATGCTAGCCATGCAAACTCAGTAGCAAGAATATGACGAAAGGACTGAGCTCCGAGCTGCATGATTAACTGAGCAAATGGCAGCCTTGACTGTACGCATGGATGGTTTTCAGGATTATATATACCATGTAGCTATGCCCCATCCTCCGGGTACACGTGGACGGGCACGAGGACAAGGAAGAGGACGCGATAACGAACAAGAATAGATTAATTTTTGTTTCCCTTCCTGTTTCCTTTTTTGTTTTTAAAGCATTGAGACATTTCTTATTTCAATCTTAGGGGAGTTAGTTAGTTTAGAAACTCTTTGTTTCTTAGGTCTTTCTTTCATTTCCATTTGTAATCAAAAACATCGTTGTATTTTCAAGTTCATTTATGCAATTTTTTCGTTGTTATCTAATTTCCCACTTTCTTGAGCCATAACAAAAAAAATGTGTTGGTTACTTGCATAATCTAACGCGTTCGAAGAATATATAGGTTACTCACTTTTTAAATGATATATGAGAAACTTAGAGTGAAACAAAAGTACGATGGATACAGCCATAACACTCAAAATCCCCAGATTGCGCTAGATCGACTTCAGTACCCTTTATATCGAAATCTTAAACTTTAGCTTTAAAATAGCCTCGAGTAGTTTATCTAGCAGTCAGCACTGTCTTAAACATAAACTACGTAGGGAGTCAATGAATATAAGTGAATGATCCAATATATTTGAAATATACATGCTTTAGTGTAAGAAAATAGGGAATGCACCAATTAAGTTAACCGACCCTCACTCGGTCACTTAATCCAACGGATGTAGTACCTACATGATATAACATAAAAACCTGTTGTCAGTTGGTTAAGAGGTGTCTGGTACTGAACTTGGTATGACAGACTACGGCCCGATCCCCCTCAACTTGCAATTGGGTGAATTAAAGGAGGTTACCACATTTATGTTCCAGAACCTCGTGCTTAAAAGGATCATAGTCACTAACCGGCTACTCTACTATGCGCGTGTGAAGATAAAGGGCTTAATGTGATTGCGCTAGAATGAAAATGGTTAAAATTTAGAAAAAAAAATTAGGTTGAGCTATAACGGCATGACTGGAATTTGTCTGCACAATGGAGGATGTTTAGTGTTATTATCGTATCCTTTATGTTATGTTGAGCTTACATTTCTGCAAAACATTGACATCCTCTTATGATTCGAATTGCATCATGAAATTGCATTTAATTTGTGCCTTATTGTTTTTTATACTGACTTTATTGCTTGAGGATAAGCAAAGATTCAAGCTTAGGGGAGTTTGATAACACGAAAAGATATAGCATTTTCCGCCCGAATTACATAAATTAAATTTCCGATTATTCGTTTATTATGTCACATTTTATCCCTTTTTGTAGTTTTTGAAACATATTTCAGGTACTTAGCTTTTGCAAGGCATAAATGAGAAAAGGAAGAAAAAGAATGAAAAAATGAAGAAGAAATTACTATTTAGCAGCAAAATGCAGCATTCTGTAAATCAGAAGCGTGCCGCTCGCCACAGCACCTGCCGACCGTCATAAGTTGGAAAAGTGTGCCCCTCGGGACACTTCATGTCCCGACCGATACATATTCAGTATGCATGCCCCATGTCACAACACATAGCACACTCGCCACGATCCATAACAGTTACGAACATCTCTCCGTTTGACGCATTAAATGCATGTTCACCTGGATTTTCTCCACGCTTCAAGAACGGGAATTATGAGGCGTTTCCTATTTTCTCTTACCATTTGGAATGCATAAAAGGGAATCAGTTACAAACTTGAAGGCTCTCGCAACCTGCTACATTTTTTTACGTTTCTGCACTGCTACTTTGTTTTGGTTTTTATTATTCTAATTTCATAACTTTTAGTATTTTACTCTTCTACTTTTCATAGTATTCCGTAAGCAATAAAAACCCCACCAACAAAGCAGTATATTTCCACATCGGAGAAATACTGCAACACTAGTTTGTTTCGAGACTTCCAGAATTTGCTTAGGATTACTTTAATTTAATTCGAGATATTTTTACTACAAGTCAATCCTCCGGGCTTGTGGAGGATACACATTACTCGGAATTAATCGCTTTGCTATTTACTTTCATGTTCCTATTTTAATAAGCATAATTTATTTGTTTCCTACCATACATGCGTTGTTGAATTTACGTTTAAATTTTATGTTGTTCTGTGATAAAATTATGTCTGGCTAGATTCCTTGATACCGGTATGTAAAACTTAACCGAAAGGACTCGGTAATTAATTGGCATTACTATTTTTTTACAAAAAAAAACACTTTTCTGGTTTTAATTTCCAATTGAATATTTAATTGTTTTTGTACGGAAGTAAGAGACTGTCTAAGGTTAAAATCAACAGAGCAGAAGTTTGAGGTTTTAACCAGATAGTTGTCATTAAAATATTAATTTTAAAAACAGAGAAAGCAATTTAAAGTTAATTGGACCTTATTTGTTTTCAAAAAATACTTTTGAGTTTTAAATGAAACAGCAAAAGCGTTCATTTCGAGCTTAACTGATATGATCTGATTCAATAGAATGGAAGTTTGAGACGAGGGTTTTTAAACGAATAGTTTTCACCGAAGCTGTGTTTTAATACTAAAAACAAATGCCAATGACTTACTGAATCCCTTAAGTTGACGAAATACATACCGGTGTCCCATTATTAATTATTAGATTTTAGTTAATTCCTGATTAAACCCAAACACTAAATTTATAATTAGCCTTAGCTTTACATAGTAACCCTTAAATAACATTAGTTTTGACTATCAATCTTTGTGGATTCAATATCTTTTAAAACTACACGATAAGACTGTGCACTTGCAGTCACTACATCCGACAGACTCATAAAGTCGCGATCAAGTGTTTGGTATCGTTGTCGGGGACTGAATTAGTCAAATACTGTAAATCCCTTGTTACGCAGTATAGACTAAGGTAACCAATTTTATTTTAAAATTTTTTTTATTTTTTATGGGGAGGTTAAAGCATAAAAATAGGAGTGTATCAATTTAAAATAGGCCATCAATATTTGATAGCCTATTAGGATTTAAAGTGAGAGTCCATTTCTTAATGAGGGGTATATTTGTTTTAGACAAGGTGTGAACAAATCTATAAAAAGCCCATAGCAAATTATTTGTGAAAGGCCCAATATAGTGAACTTCTGACCCATTTCATTTCTCTTTGTTTTACTAAACATCATTTATAAATTATTATTATTCTTGTTATATCTTAGCTTTTTGATAAAAGAAATGATGTTGGTTCTTGTTAAAAAGAAAAATGTTGGAAGTTCTCTTGCAAGCCCAAAAGCAAATCCCAGGCCCGTGCAATCTGCTGGACCATTTCAAAATTTGAAAGAAGGGTGTATAAAGCATTTTTGCCTCGTTTAAAGGCCCGATATTTAGGTTGAGTAAGCCCAATAGATTTTTTTGGATAAAACCACCTGTTTTTTTGCTGTTTAAAGGCCCAATGAAGAAAACACTCGTTAGGCCCATTACAATTTCTTTTTCTTTCTCAAAAGACTATTTTTGCAGTCTATGTTATTTTCACAAACTTTACTGATTTTATTTTATTTAAACTTGGTTATTTTTGTTTTATCATTTTGATAAGAAAAAAGGCCTCTTAAACCACCACAAGCCCATTGCAAGTTTTTTTTATTTACTTGTTTTTGAAAAACTATTTTCTTTTTAAATATTATATATCATTCAGTTTGTTTAAATGTTTTAAAACAGATTTTTTTACAAGGCCCAAACTAGCATTTTTTTGCTGTCTCAAAACAAGCTTATGGCCCAAGTAAAGAGAGCGGATCCGGCCCAAACCAATACCACAAACATGCACTGTAGAAATCTGCACGCATGAAGTAAAAGAAATGTTGTTCTAAGGTCAAGCGAAATCAGAAGAACATTAAAACACAATCAAATACAGTAATTACAGAAAACATTTCAACCCAAATCTGGAAACAACATTCATGGTAGAAAAACTAATTCGACAACGTCCTTGATATTACAGACACAAATTCAAATACTTGCCTAAATCGAAAAACCCTAATTAAAACTACAGAACAAATTAAATAAAATTACTAAATTGCTAATCCTAATTTTCTATAAATCAAGGCCACTATAGAACGAGAAGGGGAAGAAAAGACAACAAGAAAATTAAGATACAAAGCGATAAAAAATTTACAGTAAAGGGACAAAGGTCGAAATCAGAGGAAGTTTGGAGCTTGCTCCAGGCCACCACCGTCACACTATCGCCTCCATCACCGCCACCTTCAGTTATCTCTAATTATCTTTAAACACGAACAGAAGGAGATTAGCGATCTAGCAATTTGGGGAAGAACAAACAGATTCATGCAAACTCGCGACTGGAGGTAAGGAACAAGACTTAACTTTCATCGTTGTTTTTGTTTCACAGTTGATTTTGGGGTAGCGCCGCCAGATCTGGGTGTTTGTAGTTTAGGGTTTGGTTAGGGAAGAAGGTGGTGTTGTCGCCGTTAGGGTTTGGGGGTGGGGTTTCGTGTTTTGTTGTTGTGAGATAGAAGGAAGAGATGATAAGGTTAGAAAGATAAGAGAGAGGGTTATTGAAAAACTGAAAAGATTTTTGTTTTAACAGAATAAGTACGTTAATGTCATTCTGTGCGCATCCCTCATCATAACAACCATACTCCCTCGCCCTTATCCGCTCGATTCCATTCGTACGTCCCAAAACGTGTTTCCATCTTAAGCTACCGTACACTTGCATGCACCGAGTCCAAACAGACTCCCAAGATTGTCCTTTGGGCCAGGCCTAGGCCATATCTACGCCTCCCTTTAATTTTTTTTCTAACACATGCGAATTCACACACCCCTAGGCCATTGGGCCTGAATTTAAAAATCTGAGTTCAAGCCGCCTCATATTGACACCCTTGTTTTGCTATTGAACGTACAACACGCACCCCCTGGCCTTCTGGGCCTGAATTCAAAATCTGAATTCAGGCCCTTCTTAATAACACCCCCTAGTTTTACTATTATAAAATAATTTGCACCCTCCTACTAATTTATTTTTATTTACTATTTTCTTTTTATAAATTCATTTTTATATTTATTTATTTATTTTTCTGTATTTATATATATTTATATTTATATTTTAATAATTATAATATTATATGTTATTTATTATTATAAATAATTAATTATTGTAGACTTAGCTAAAATATAATATTGTTTATTTATATTAAGTTATATCTTTTAATCGCACGCTTAAAAAAAATTTCACAACTTAATTTATTTTAATATTTTATATCAAAATATTAAAATTCACGTGATTCGCCAAAATACTACATCTGCGAGCGACACATGGTCAATATTTGGCCACGTGATGAGGAGACTATATCAGATTCCTCCGTTATACGTCTAAAAAATATTCAAACGATCACCAAACTATTTTTCATAATAAATTAATTCAACATCAATTTTCGAAAAGGAATACGAATATATTTAAATTAACTGCATATTTGGTCTAACAAACTCTACTTATTCCTACTCTTAGACCACGTATGCGGGAAATTCAAAATATATTTCGCAATCCATAAAAAATACAAACAACACCGCGAACTATGAAATGGGACTCTGATTCCTCCTAAGAGGATACGTAGGCATACAATCAAAAATCGTGGCGAGTCCCGCTAACTAAAATTCAAACCCTTTACCTAAATAAATAATTAAAACCCTATTTCCTAAAAACCTGCTTCTAAACATAGTATCCTTGCGAACAAGATAGATAAGGGGTGTCTAACACCTTCCCCTCATCTAGAACCGAGTCCAAATCTAGAATCTCTGGCTTCTAGGGTTATTCCTTTATATCCCCTTCCTTTAGGATAAAAATTAAGGGTGGAGACTCTGATTTAAAAACCACTTGCAATAACTTCAACATAGTAGTCATCCATTCCCCAAGCATGCTACTGTAGACAAGATCAGAATCTGCACATTTTAATCCACATAGTCAGAACTCCATTTTCTGACAACAATGTTGATCCTTAATCCTCCATATTCATAAACAAAAAAATTATGTTACAACATCATTTAGGACATCAACAATTCTTCACAGAACCCAATCACTTGGTTCTTAATTTATCACTCAAGTTCACACCTTCTGTAACTCCTTTGGTTAATATAACCACCTAAACACTATTAAGAGAAATAAATTCTCAACAATATCTGAATCAACACTTCAGACAGTGGATTTGCATCCACACCTCACATAAGTATCCAGCTCCCGACAAGGTCTTTACCATCAGTAACATATTTATCTTCACAAGATCAGACTCATACCCAGCTCCCGACAAGGTATTTATTATCAAATGAAAGCTTCCCACTCATACAACTGCAGATGATACTCCCTTTTAACAGATGTTAGAACACTTGATTTGACATCCTTCTTCTTCCTATTTAGCACAAGAGGATTCTTCATAACATACATACTTGGTCAGATACTGGACCTCATACTCCACCATGGTCATACATTCCAACTTTGAAATCCATTTGTGATAAGCAATTCTCACCCCATGATCTTCAATATAGCTTCCTTCCATGAAGCTACAAACACCTGAGATGATGTTCTAACATCTCTTCCGACATCAATATAAGTCACATGGATTCACTTTTAACTATGGTTCTGGAGACAATACCATAGTAATCCATACAAACACTCTTGAGGGAGAACACAAGAGAACCATACTTCAATAGCTGATCGTATATGCAGATTCCAATCAATATCTGATACCACTCTTCATGTGGCTTCTACAAGAGCATAATAATTAGACCTCCTATACAGTGACATCCTTCTTCTCATAAAGAGGAGATTCCTTCTAAAATGCAGAGCATAACAATTAAGGTATTTTACTGACCATCATGCCATGAACATATTGTCCAGAAGAGTCTGTTTCTCTCATTCTTCTGAATAACTCATCATGACTGTATGTTAATCTTCCAGAACATTAACTTACCCGAGGTTGATGCATCTCTATTTCACACAACCCCTAGAGTGTCTCTTCCATTTTATAATAACAAGAGTTCAATGTTCTAATAGACTTGATAATAGATATCAAGTTTGAGTAAACAACCTCCATCCTGTTTGAGAGAAACACCATCCAGACATGTTGAGAAAAATAAATCCTCAACACAAGGATGTCAAGACATTATTTTGACATCTCTTCAAGAATCTTCAACTCCAGATTTGATATTCTTCATTAACTGCTATGAGCATAATAATAACACATTCTCTTTCTTCATAGCAGCATAATATGTGGTTAGTGCACACCCACACAAAACTTTCTCTATGTAGCAGAAACTGTGCCATATGGCTTCTTTGATAAAGAGAGACTAGATGACAGAGAGAATGTCCTTGACATATGAACTTGAACTTCATATTCAGTGGACCTTGCTGAGATAACAAAACTCTACTAGAATTAGAGCTCAGCCTCTGCACTTCTACTTACTTGGATCAGAAACAAATTGAACCAAGAAGTAACCACTTAGTTGATCAACATTCAACTAGTCCACCATTATAAGATGTGTTTTTATGGGTAACGCATATTAGATACACAACTCAGATCCTCCTCTTCCATACCAGGAGTAGGTTCTAAACACATGTGATTAACACACATTTGTCTGACACCAAGAGCATCTGTTTTGCAACAAGTATATGCATGCGTGTTGACACAATTTCCTAATATCTTGTAGAACATTAGTTCCCTACTTCTGGAACTCACAAAACAAAGCTTGCTTATGAAGCCTAACATTGCTTCCAGAGAACAGATAACCCTTGATCACTTTCAAGGTTCACAAAAATATTCCAAGCTCCAGTAATACCAAACTGCAACAAGAATCAGAGTCACTTTCCTAATTAGGTCAAGCATTAGGATGACTCTACTAGACACCAAAATAAATGGCTCTAAAATTTCATCAACAGACTCATCAAAAGCGCCTTTATGAGTGGACTTGAGAGATACAACTCAAGTGTCGTTGGAAACTTCTCAAAGTTAGTTGAGGTTGTCTTGTACACACTACAACATCACACACCAAACCTGCCAAGGAGACCAAACCCTAAATCTCTTACTTTGCTTGCGATACAAGGAACAACTAGGGTTACAACAGATACCATGCAGTGGAATACACAAAACTCCTCAACAGTCTTAAAGAACACCATAAACCTTTGCAAGAATACACCATAATCCTGGTGCAACAGGTTAACTTAGGTTTGAAAATAAATAAAACCTTCAAAACAGCAGCTTACCACCAAAGCTACACACCAGAAAACAACACAGACAAGTCCAATATACACCCTGTCATGAACAATCCATCCTCCACTTCTAGGGACCGTTCAAACAACAATATAAACTCTCTAAGTTCAAACAGCTTTTCAGTAGAACCCTTATACCTTGCACAGAAACCATAAAGTATCCCCCTCGGATCTCATCCAGAAACAGACAGGATGCCTGCTCTGATACCAATTGAAATTTGAGTATGACAGAATTAAGATGTCCTATGACATGTCGAGACATTTGATCTGATATAAACAAACATGCAAGGTATAACAATATAAAAACATTACTGAAAAGCATAAACAACACACCAGAATTGTTAACCCAGTTTGGAGCAACTCTCATACTCTGGGGGCATACCAAGCCAAGGACAAATCCACTATGATAGTATCAATTCGAAGCTAAACTCTCCCGTTTACAACTTCTCACTTAATCACCACCCTTCCTAGATTTCTATCTAAGACTCACCTAGATATGAGGACCTCCTCAATCCCTCTTCAATCATAGACAATGATTGGGCATAAAACAAGAAGAAACATTCTCATGACAACAAACCAGAAGACACACTTCTATGATAATCTCTAGCCAAGACTCCTGACTAAGACCACAACTTGGAGTTGCTTAAAAGCTTCTTCTAAGAACAATACTCACTCTTGCTTCATAGCTTCAAGGATAACACAATGACCATTTCATAACCCGAGTGGTTCACTTACACCAACTCTCCTAGAGAGTGCCTACAGACTCGGCCCTAATAATTACATCTTTTCAAAACACGGTTGGTATTAATCCTAGGTTATAAAGCTTCTATTTATAACCTATATCCCACTGTATTTAAGCCTTCAAAACACAGCTCTTTGGTTGTTACAAACGGCAGAAAATTCTGCCACAAAATAGGTCTTCAATCAAATCTTCCTAAATTATCTCCATATTTAGAAAGTCAATATTCTTCAGTATTCTCTTGATTCTTCTTGACCTACAAAACATCACCACATAGGATGGTATAAATACTTTATTATCCTTAAAGTATATTCTGTTTTTGTGAACAAAATATAACAGTTCAATTCAGCTCAAGTGCGGTGTCGTATGACTTGCATAGGACATCTTGTTCGACATGTTGCTGAAGATGTTGAAATACTTCAAATCAACATGTCCCAGCATACGATAGGACTTCTTGCTCAACATGTTCCTATTATCAAGATAACACATCCTATCTAACATATCTCTCCTATATTTGTTTTACAAAAATTAATGTCAATCCTTAAAAACTAAGGAACTTACAATGTTTCATTTGGAAAACATGTGTTGCAGCCTATTGTTGAGAATATGTCACAACATCTTGACTAGGTGGTACAATAGAGTCTGCTGGTACTTTATTTGACAGATGTTCTATCAGATGTTGTAACATGTTACAACAGAACATCATGATAGTACAACTGGCTGTATCCTTGAAGATTTTATTGAAAATTATGAGTTTCTGGAGGCTACTAGTACTCATAACAGGAGAAGGCAATCAAGGATTTTTTATGAATAATTGCATATTTGATTTGTTTCAAAAAAATGATCTTTGAGACTTTTTAGGAAATATTTGAAATATTGGTTTTTTGTTTCTATTTTTTGGAGAAGATTCTGCAGGAACTTATAGCTGAAGATTGGATTTGATTGAAGAGTTCAAGCCCACTGCACGAGTCTATTTAAGGGGACGTCCAATACCTAGTTTTTAAGCATTGTTTTATTGTAAAACCTTGTGAAAAATAAGGGTTTAGGGTTTGATATTTCCTTAGGCTTTTTGTGTGTTCTTTGTACGTCCTCATGTATCTCTTGATGGATTGAGTTGACTGATTGTTACTTGTTTATCAAGTTATTATTCTCCTCCAAGATTTTAAGCAAATAGTTGAGTATTTTTCTTAGTGAAACTTTTAAGCAAACTAAGTATTGTTTATTTGAAGAGTAATCTAATTTTTGGTTTCTTGAGACATTCCCTGGGACTGGGATTGTTTGATATCACTGCGATGACTGGGAGTTAGAGGGGTTATCATATCTAGGAGGTTGCTAGGTAGAAGTTGCACTGGGTAGGGATTGAGTGAGAAGTTGTAAACTGAGACTATTTAGCTTCTAATTGATACTACTGATAGTGAATTTCTTTCCTCGCTTGGTAGCCCCTAGAGTAGGTGAAGTTGCACCGAACTGGGTTAACAATTGATTGTGTTCTTTAAATTTCTGCAAATTAATTTTTTGCATGATCTTCTGTTCTTAGCGAGTCTATTTTACTGTCAGCAGATGTTATAACATTTGTTGTGACATTGTGTGTTGTTGAGACATCTTTATTGACTTATGTTATTACTGTGCCAGAATTTCACATTGTGATCCACTCTTGTATCTTATTGATACATGAGTTGGACTATTTAGTGGAGTTCTAATTTGTGAACCACTCATAAGATATGAAGTAGTAGTGTGTTCTGTTTAATTGGAAGCGTATCTTCTATTTTGATTGTCTTGGTTGTAATTGTCACTAGTTTGTGACTGTGGGAAGTGAGAGGAGTCTCATATCTTGGATTTCCTAGGTAGAAATTGCATGGGTAGTGATTAGGTGAGAAGTTTGTAAAATAGAGGTTGTTCAAAACTTCTAACTAATACTATTATAATGGATTTCCTTCATGGCACAATGGACAAGGAAGAAGAAAATACTAACAAACCCCCCATGTTGGATGATACCAACTATGACTACTGGAAGGCACATATGGTTGCCTTTCTAAAATCTATTGATAGAAAAACTAGGAAAGTTGTTGTCAAAGGTTTGGATCATCCTGTGTTGGTAGACAAAGATAGGAAGGATACTAATGTTTTAAATCCAGAAGAAGACTGGTCTAAGGAAGAAGATGAACTTGCTTTTGGGAACTCCAAAGCTCTGAATGCTCTGTTCAATGGGGTTAACCAAAACATATCCAGGTTAATAAACACATTTAGTGTGGCAAAAGATGCATGGGAAATTCTTAAAACCACTCATGAAGGCACATCAAAGGTAAAAATGTTAAGTCTTCAACTTCTCACCATAAAGTTTGGAAATCTCAGGATGAAAGATGATGAGTGTATTCATGATTTTCATATGAGTATTCTTGACATTGCAAATGCTTCTAGTTCCTTGGGAGAGAAGAGGTTAGAAGAAAAGCTTATCAGAAAAATCCTTAGGTGTCTGCCAAAGAAGTTTGACATGAAGGTCACAACCATAAAAGAATCTCACAGTATTAGCAACATGAAAGTGGAAGAACTGATTGGATCACTCCAAACCTTTGAATTGGTTGTCAATGATATCATAAAATAAGGATAAAAGCATAACTTTTATCTCTAACACTGATGATAAAGAAGATCAACATAAGTTGGAGACTGATAAAGGTATTTCTAATGCTATTGTGCTCCTTGGGAGGAAATTAAATAAGGTTCTAAAGATAAAGGATAGGCAACAAAGATAAAATGTCAAGGACATGCATTTCAACATCAATAAGAATAATGACCTCCAAAAAAGGAAGAACAGAAGAAAACCCAAATTAAGAAATAAGTATTAAATGTTATGAATGTGAAGGCTTTGGTCATGTTAGGCCAAAATGTCCCATATATCTTAAGAAACAAAAGAATGGCTTATTTGTTTCTTGGTCTGATGATGGTTCTGAAGATGGAACTAATGATGAATCATCTAAACATATCACTACTCTCACTGAAACATGGGTGTCTTATGAAGAGTGTTGTGATGAGGAGATTTCATATGAAGAATTGAATGCTTCTTAAAAAGAGCTATATGTCAGAAGTAAATAAGTGTGGAAGACTGGTGAAGAACAAACGAGGAGCATAACTCAACTGCATGCTGAAAAGGAGAGTCTTCTGTTTACAATTTCTGGTCTTCAAGATGGGGTAACCCTATTGAATTCTAAACTTGATAACATGAGCAAATCAGTAAGGATGTTCAGCAATGGTTCTAATATGTTAGATGAAATTCTTCAAGTTGGAAAAGGGGATGGAAACCTAAGAGGTATATGCTTTGACTACAATTATCAGAAAGGGAAACACCTATAACCAAGTTTGTTTCTACTAGAAGAAAGTATGAGGTCAAGATGTTCAACTAGAAGTCTCAACATCCTATCAGACATCAGAGAAATCAATCCAAATCCAAGTTCTTGCCTTAGAGATGTCCCTACTGTGGTAAAATTGGACATATAAGGTCTTTTGTTACAAATTATATGGTTATCCAAAGTCTCTAGAAAATCCTAGGGATGATCATGTAATGATTAAAACTAAAAAAGGAGTAGAAACCTAAGACTGATGATACTTATCTTATAGATCATAATTCACTTAGAGCTTCAACTAAAGAAGATTGATGTTTTGATAGTTTATATTCTAGGCATATGACATGAATGAAAAAAATGCTAGTGGACATTATGTCTCATCCCACTAGATTTATCATGTTTGGTAATGGCGTTAAAGGAAAAAATTGAAGAATTGGGAAAGCTAGAATGTACTAGACTTCCTAGACTTAATGATGTTATTCTTATGAAAGGGTTGGTTATTAATCATATCACTATTAGTCATCTAATTGATCAAGGCTTCAAGGTCAATTTCACAAAGACACAATGCTTGGTTACTAATGAAAATAAGGATGTTCTAGTGAGGGGGGTTAGGTCTAAAGAATATTGCTACGTGTGGGTATCACAAGATACTACTTATTCTAAGAAAAAAAAGAAGTTAAGTTGAGGGACCAAAAGCTTGGTCAACTGAATCTCAAAGCTGGAAGAAATTGTTCTCAGTAATACAATGTCCAACAGGATGTCATGACACTCTATTGTGATAACCTGGATGCAAATAAGCTTGAAAATTTAAGGGGTGAATTTAAAAGTTTTACTATGGAAGAGTTATTACAGGTATGGAGGTGTGCAATCAATTTTTCTTTTTCCACCATGTCGTGACTCATGAAACTCTGGGGAAATCATTAAAATATTTCCTTATTTGCTCTACAATATGCAATCACTTCTCTTTGCCTTACTTCATCACTTTTATTTTCCTTATTATCAACAAACAAACTCACATTGCTAGTTCAAACCCTCATTTCCACATAGTCAATCCAAATTCAAATCTCATCATTAAGATGTCAAAACCTTCAGCCTCGACTCCTAGCAAAGCTCAATTGAGAAATTTGCCTCAACTCTATTTAGGTTAAGAGTTTATAGTGCTCATGAAGACATTGGTCCTTCAAATGCCATCACTAATGTTGTACCCCTATCCATCATTCTTGGTCCTGTACCAACAAAATGGAGAACTCGGGAATCTACCTCAAAAGTAAGTGAATCTTTTTCTCCTTCTAGGCTTGCTAGTAAAAAAGTTAAAATTAATAATGCTTCTTCTGATAAGGGTCCTGATACATCAAATATTGAGGGTAATATTGATACTTCTGACAAAAACCCCAATCTAAATGATGCTGAGAATAATGTTATCATTGATAAAAGTATTTGTAGGTTAATCTCATAAATCCTGAATAAGAAACCCTCATCTAATGTTATGCTGGATGTCTCAACACCCTGGACCTAATCTGGTCACACTATTGAAGCCCCTAAAAAGTCTTTAGTTAAGGAGAGTTCTGATAAGAGTATATCTGTGGAAAATTTTGACAAAGAAGAGACTTATGATGTGAGGAAAGAGTAGCCTACTAACATTTCCAACATAGATGATCTGAACTCTGATGAAGAGGCCATTGGTAATAGAATGGCTCCTAGAATTTCTAAGAGGTTGAAGAACAGAAAAAGTAAAGGTGTTGAGTTGATCAGCAAGTCCCCTAAGGCTCCCAAGAGAAGTCATATTGTTGGGCCTATAAAGAAATGAAGCAAGGTATTTTCTCCTGATATCAAGAAGAAATATTTGAAAAGAAAAGAAGTTCCCTCCAACTCTACTGATTCTGAGTATGATGTCGAACACGATGTTCAAGACATCATTCCTTCTAATAAAGAGAAAGTTTCTCTGAAGAGGGTTCCTGCAAATATTCATGAGGATTCTATTGATAATATTTCATTCCATTATATGGAAAGTGTTGTCAAATGGAAATATGTGTTCCCAAGGAGGCTGGCTATAGAAAGAGAATTAGTGAAGGACGCCCTTAATTGTAAAAAGGTGATGAATCTCATTGATCATGCTGGCTTAGTGAAGACAATTTATGGTTTTGGGAAATGTTATGAGTTAATGGTGAAATAGTTCATAGTAAATGTGACAAAAAAATATAATACTCCCTCTTAAGTAATACGCCCTTAAGAAAGTTTATGTAAGAGGAAAATGTGCGGAGTTCTCTCTAGAAGTGATCAACATGTATTTAGAGAGAAGTGGAGATGTGCAAGCAGAGATAAAAGTTTCTGATAATGCTATATGAAAAGAGATCATCACCAGTTAGGTGAAGGAATGGCCCATAAAAGGGCAAGTTGGCAACTGGTAATTTGAGTGTGAAGTATGCTATACTTTAATGAGTTAGAGTTGTAAACTGGGTTCCCACAAATCATACATCTACAATTGCTACAGGGTTGGGGAAATTTATCGACATTGTTAGAACCAAAACAAAATTTGATTATGGATCCTATGTCTTTGAGCAGGCTATGAAACATGCTACCACTTTTTCTGTAAAGATACCCATTGCTTTTCCATCTCTGATATGTGGTATTATTCTCATTCAATACCCCGGTATCTTGATCAGCTCTGATTCTTCAAGTAAGAGGGAATCCCATCTATCATTGCACTAAAAGTTGTTTGAAGGGAGACATGTTACAGACATTATTGTGACATCTGGAAAATAGTTGTATGTTTAACTTCAAGGGAAAATATTTCTGCTGAGATGAAGGATACTTGTAAGGCTTGGACGAGAACATTAAGGTATGTACTAAGAAGAAAAATAGACTTTAAAATATGATCAAAGCTCTATCTGAGGAAGATGTTGAAGGTAATGTTGATGAAGGAGAAAGTGAGGATGATACTAATGCTAATGCAAGAGATGAATCATCTGAAGAGGAGACAGTGAGTTATGCTAATATCTAAATTGATATGTGGTATTTGTTTTTTTTTGGTTCCATTTTGTGGGCTATGCCCAAGTTTTGTTGTGTGCACCTTGTGTGCCATTTTAGTTTGTAATATGGATAATTCTACATAAGTGGATTTCTGGTCCTAATTGTTATTTCTGCATTTATTTTGCTCTAACCTTTCTAATTCTATGACCTTAATCAAGGGGGAATTTCTTTGCTACTGTTGGTTTGTTTTTCTCCTAATGAGCATGTTTGTGTTTATCAATTTTTGCTAAAAAGGAGAAGTAGTTTGCAGTTTGTTAGGTAGCTTGGTGTTTGTGTGTACTACTTAAGAGGGAGTATTATATTTTTTTTGTGTGAAACTGTTTGGGGGGGGGGGGGGGGGGGGGCAGTATGTTCTACCTTGTTATCTTTTTATTTCTGTTATGTTTTATGTGCTTGATATCACACTTGTTGTCTAGACATCTGGTTTAGAAATTTTTTTGGTTGTTTGGAGAATTTTTTGTTTCTTTGTTTGTCTCTAAAGCTGCGTGAGATGTCACACCTGATGTTATGACATCATGTTTGTATCATTGTGTATGAGAGATTTGTTTCTCTCTGATTGCATTTGTTAGAGTTTATCTATTTTTACGAAGGGCTGCTTTGTTTCTATTGTATACACCTCTGATGTTTGTGAACTAGTTTAGTTCCTACTTTGTGGTTGTAAATTATTGTCACTTTAAAGTAATGTTGTTTTATGGTTTTATCTATCTTGTTTAGCCAAAATATTGCCGAAGGGGGGAGATTGTTAGGTTTTGGTTTGTTTAGCAAGATGTTAGATAAGATGTCGTGACATGTTAGTACGCCATTGCAGTTGTGACCTTTCCAGTTTTGGAAGATTTGTTTTGTGGTTTACAAGATTTTATTGTTGTTCCTTGTGGACCAAGCAACGCATTTGAATATTTGATTTACTGAAGATTTGTTTTAAGCCGAAAATATATAAAGATTTAGTTCTCAAAATATAATGTCAAAACATTATTGAGAACATATCTTTATGCACCAGAATATTTGATTTGATTTGATTTGCATAATATTTGTTTGGACAAATTTAATATCCAAGCCCAAATGTTTTTGTTGCTATAAAAAGAAGCATTGTAAACCTAAAGAAGTGACGAAGATGCACCTGAGAGTATAGACTTTAGGGTTTCATCTTTTTGTTGTTGATTATTCATTGTTAGCCACTCTTGTATCTTGTTGATACATGAGTTGTACTTTTTAGTTGAGTTGTAATTTGTGAAGCACTCATAAGCTGTGAAGCAGTAGTGTGTTCTATTTAATTGGAAGTGTATCTTTTATTTTGATTGTCTTGGTTGTACTTTTCACTGGTTTGTGTCTATGGGAAGTGATAGGGGTCTCATATCTAAGAGTTCCTAGGTAGAAATTGCATGGGTAGTGATTAGGTGAGAAGTTTGTAAAATAGGGGTTGGTCAGAACTTCAAACTAATACTATTATAATGGATTTCCTTTCTGACTTGGGTGTCCCCAGATGTAGGTGAAGTTACACTGAACTGGGTTAACAATTAAATTATGTTATTTACTTCATTCATTATTTCTTATTATTAACTATCTGGTCTGTGATGTCTTAACATTGTATTCGACACCTGTTTTGTAAAGTGCCTGAAATTCAGCAAGTAACTTCCCCCTGATGGGAAGATGTAGAGGCAAGCAACGTCATTTAGTGTAATCGCCATCTCACTAATAGAGAAGTGGAAATATGACATTTCCTTATGCCATCTCTAAAAAAAACCCATACACGCCATGGCTAATTATTTTGTACCTGATGGAACACAAGCCGACAATATCAGAGTATCAGATGACACTTCAGAACCAATTATCCTTAGGTTAATAAAGCTTTAAAATCTTCCTACTGTGGTTAACATACTTCAAACAATAGCACTTATGTTAAACAATATAATAATATCAATCACATGGAATTTGTTTAAAACATATAAATAACAATCGTTAATAAATATACCATTCCGGTATAGACATGCCCAACAACGTGAACTCTATAGTATATCAGTAATGAGATGTCAAAGTGCCCTCCTGGATAAGGGCCTGCAAGTGGAGGGACACCGTCATGTGTAGCAGATGCTTTCTCCCGATCAACGTGAGCAGAGGAGACGTGCCGCTAGGATGAGGACCCGTGTGATAGGCGACTCCTAGAAGTCAATGCATCCCCGTCAAGAGGCCTAGGAACGGTTCCCTGCCTAACTCTGGCTTGCTTATTCTAAAGTCTATCCCTCTCACGTTGAACGAACGTGTGCTAGATTTCAAGGTCGATTCTCATTCTGGCGTTGTTGTTTGCAGCCATTTTCCTGAAAAACGAGAAAAAGACATCAGGACATTTTCGGATATGCATCTCTGAAAACCAATAAGGAAATAATTTAGAGACGCATCTCCGAAAAAGCTCATGTTTGCAACAATGACATAAACGACTCAAAATACAACCAAAATCATTATGCATATCTCTAACAACTATCTATTTCAAATATGAATACTACCTAATTCATTTAAAACTAATTATTTTACCTAATACATTAATCAAAACTCAAAAAAAGTTAAATGAGAAACTTACTCAAAAAGTGTTGATGAAGATGAAAAATGTTGAATGTAGTAAGTGGAGTGAGTTTGAATTGGAAAGGTTGAAGTAGAGGTACTTCTATTCCTTGAAAAATTGACTGGAAGAATGTTGCTCACGAGCTCCAATGGGGTATCTCACAAGTTTCAAAAAATGAAAAAGGAGAAGAAGGAGGGTCTGGCACACGTTATGTATTAATTGAACGCGTTTGGAGATGCATCTCTGAAAAAACACCTGAATTTGAAAATAAGGGTTAATCTGAAGATGCATCTGCGGATAAATCCTAAAACACATACGAAAATGCATCTCCAAATTAAATTTTGGAAATTTGAGAGAAGCTAAACTATTTGCGCTTATTTTGTGTGAAAACGACGCGCCTGGAGATGTCTAGAGATGCATCCTTGAAAATTGGGAACATTTTTTACTTTTCGCTGGAGATTAGGGAGAACTTTATATGTGGGAAAAGAAATTGAAAAAAAAATACAACAACTTAACCCACCCTATACTCTTCTAGCGCACCACATGAAAATACAAAAATGCCCCTGGAAATCAGAAATGCACTTCCGATACGCACTAAAATTTGGATTTTGGTGGACGAGACCCTATATATCAGTTGAAAACTTATCGGAAATACAACTACAGGTGGAACTGTAATTGTATTTCCGAAAGTGTCCCAAATGCATACAATTTTTAAGACTGAGAAACTCAAGCTAACACGCAGATACAAACTGAAAATGCATTTACGGTTGGAACCGTATTGTATTTCCGGTTCATGTTGACACTCAAACGTGCGCTGCCTCTTTACCTTCCTCATTTTTAAAAACCATCTAAAAAAAGAAACATTGAACATCCAAAAACCAAACCCTCTCAAACCCCATTGTGTCAAAATCATCCCATTTTACGAAAAGTTCATCGGGAATCATCAAGCATCTGACAATGTTCACTGTTCAAGCAGATTCAAGCAAAAAAATCATCACTTATAAGTTGTTTTTGAGCTTTTTAGAGTTTATGTAATTTTACCTACAAATTCTATTTTAGGGTCAAAAAATCAATTTCTTTAGTGTTTGCAATGTTAGGAGTCATAAGAAACATGTTAGGTATTTTTTTTTTTACGATTAATGACTGTTTTTTTGAGGTCATTGGGGCTGAACTTCGCCATTGACGAAGTTGTAAAGTTGCAGGTTGTATCGGATATGCATTTCCGGTTTTGTTCAACGTTTACATCAAAAACCAAAACTGCATATCCAGTTTTAGTCAGTTTGCATTTTCCATTTTTTTTGAACATGAGTTTTATTAACGTTCGTTTCGTTCTCTTACAAGAGTAATGGCTGAAATACCATCTAGATTGATACATGCCAGACTTGCACAACATGCTTCTATATGGAGGGAAAGAAGTCAGGCATCCCAGGTTCCTCCTGCCTCTGAACAGGCTGTGTCGGATGGGCCTATAGCCTCTGGTGTTCCTGTTTCTCCTCGCCTCCGTCCTTCCATAGACGCACTTCCTCACCGATAGTATTTGAGACAGGAGAGACACTTGGTTCCCAGCCGACACCAGAGGCACCTGAGGCCCAGGAATCTGAGACACATGAGGCACCCGAGGCATGTGCTTGAGCGCCTCATGCATTAGTTCAGGTACGTGCAATATATTCCCCGAGATCTTGTTGTATCTACTCTTCCCCTGGTGAAACGGAGGGATATGGATGCTTTGTTTGATGATTATGTTAATCATCTTATATCAGATGAGGCCCGACGTACCTTAGCACCAGACGACTGGAGCTACGTGGACGGTTATATCATATGGTTCTTCAGGGTGCCCCATCCATATCTAGTACAGGATGCTTCAGGAAACCCACCGAGACCAGCTCATCAGAAGATTCTAGAGGAAGAGTAGGCTAGGGCTGATCGTGCTACTAATGTGTTGCCTAGGTGCCATCATATCATGGACATTGTGTAGGCGGGTATTGATGAAGGTCTGTTTCCTGATGGATCTGATGTTAGAGGTGTTCTAGATGCCATCATGGCGTAGGCTCAGGGGGATCTGTAGTACATGAGGCAGCAGAGGAACATCGGGAAGGGGACGGGCCGACTCATAGTCCGTCATACCTAATAGTCTTTGTTGTTGTATATGTATTTTGGTTTGGATTGCTTTTTGTTTATCGATTTTTGGGTTGTTGTTGGATAATATTTTAGGTTATCACCTTTATCGACTACGAACAAATTTTGTATTACATACTGCTATATATTTATATATGTCTTTGTATTCATTTTGTAGTTTCAAAAATGCGAAATAATGAAACAATGGCTATTGTCTGCATAACTTTTCTGCTACTGTCTGCATAGGAACTAGAAATACATTTACGGTTCTATCCTGTAACTGTATTTCCGATTTTAAGGTATGCGCAAAAAAAGGTGCTTTCCAGAAATACATTTCCGATTCTGCAAGAACATTTTCGAGATTATATAGAGTGTTTTTCAATTTTATGAGGCGAGTTAAGAGATTTCAAAAAAAAAAAAAAAAGTTCCGAGCCCATTCATTGAATTTGGGCTTCAGAAACCGAGATCATAAACTCAGTGGCCCATTAACGACACACTTCCATTGTCATTGTTTTCAACGGAAATCATATCTATTTTCTTTGGAAGTTGAGGTTGAGCGTTAAAGTGTGAAAAACAAAGCCTCGTCTAGAACTCTTCCTTCTCGTGTTCCTTGTAATCATTGTAATAAAAGGAGCGAAATCTATCACCATGTTTTTTCCGTCCACGTCATTTCCTTCTAGAATTCTTCCTTCTTCTTCAGGTAAACTTGTTCCTTTTCTTTTCTTTTCTTTCTTCCAAGAAATTTGTAATTCAGTTATAATTTATAGATTTTGTAATTTGTGTCGTATCTAATCACACACATTCAAGAATTTTATCCTCGGAATCTTAATGGCGAACGCGGCCGTTACAGGTGTCGCAACAATGATTGCGGTAACGTCACCACATAGCCATACAGAGCCATGTGGTTAACACGTCATTAACCATTTGAAAAGTTGTTTAGTTTTGCTGTCTTGATGTTGAAATACCATTTCTGCATTTTCCATTGAGCTGCTGTGTTGTATTTTGTGCAGTTATGATGCTTCATGAGCAAGCTACTCTTGCAGTTTCTTCTTTACCTTCTAGTTTTACTGCTCATTGTTTTCCTACCTCAGTTCTTCTGCAAGAGCATGGCGAAGAATATAGGCCAATACTTCATATGCATAAAGAAGACAAGACACCCCAGGTTCAGGTTTTGTTTGCATACAAATTTCGTCAAACTCGTCTCTCTTAAAAAGCATATAATCGGATACTTTTATCATTCTTTCTAGTTTCTAGACCCTTTTAGTTGACGCGTGTAATGTAATGTTCCCGTTGTACATTTATTAATTTATATTCCTTTTATTTTACCGAAGGCAGCCTTAAATACAAGGGCAATGGATGTGATGTTAGTTCCAGAGAAAAACAATGTTGGCGATGTTGATGAGTCGGCAGATAACTCTATGCGGGAATTGCATCTTCGGTGTCATTTACAGAACTTGTAAGATAAATTGATTTGCTTGCACTTGTGCTAGTTTTACAGTTGTAATTGCTAATTGGAATTTTTACACATCCAAAGTTGGCTTCTTAATAGGGATTTTGTATTGTGTAATTCAGATTGGCTTCTTCGACGGAAGAGGATTTTGTTTTTTCTTCTTCTTCTTCTTCTTCAACTATGCAGCCTGCTGATGATTTCCAATGGAATGCACTTTCTCTTGCCAAGCAAGCCCTATCAGCCTCAAAACAGGCCGCTGTAGTGGCTGAAGAGTTGAAATTGATTAAAATTGACGATGGTAATGATTCATCACCTCTCGGGTTAGTTCCAGCTTTGTGGTGTTAACTTTGCATTCTTGATTTGGTATTTATCTATTCACAGGATACTTTGTTGTGATTAATATCTAAAATTTGCAATTTATTCTGGCCTTCGCAAGTTTGGCTGACTCTTCAATTGGAAAGAATAAAATCGTGAAGTCAACACGGCTTAAAGAAAGGCAATCTATACAGAGAAAAGTCTCAAACTCAAAAATTCTGGACGAAGAAAGGTTCCTTACAAAAAAATCTGATGCACAGAGAAGGTTACAAGTAGAGAAAAAGTTAAAAGGGCTTGGAGGAAATGATGCTTTGCGCTTGTTCTTATGGAGTCCTGAAACAAAGCAACGTTTGAACCTTGAAGAAGAGTCTCAATTGATTGCTCAGATACAGGTGTTACTAAGAATTCCATGTTTCATTAAAATGTTTTGTATGCTCAATTAAGGAACTTCTTTTGCCATAATGTGGAACATGCAACAGGATTTATTTAAATTGAAAGAAACAAAGATCAAGCTTCAGTCTCAGTTTGGGAGAGAACCAACTTTGTACGAATGGGCAGACTGTGTAGGCCTAAGCTGCCGTGTCCTTCAGGCACGGCTTCGATCTGGTAATAAAAGCAAAGATAAGCTGATTCATGCCAACTTACGCCTGGTAGTTCACGTTGCTAAATATTATCTGAAGCGTGGTCTCAACTTTCAGGACTTATTGCAGGTATCCCTCACTACCAAAATCAGTTTGTATTTCATTCCTAATCCATATATCCGTAGTTAATACTTAGTTTGCCATATATGTGTTCTAAATTATACCTGAACTAAGAAAACTCGCAAAATAAATGTTTGGCTAAAGTCAGAGCTGCAATTGTAGGGGAAAGCTTCAGTTAAAGGATCTCTATTATTTATTTATTTAGAACTGTTACAGTAATTATCATAATGACAAGATTAGAACCTACATTTTTTACATTGCTTTTCTGGTGATATTTGTTATAGGAGGGAAGTATGGGCCTTATGAGGAGTGTCGAAAAGTTCAAACCCCGACCTGGTTGCCGGTTCAGTACTTATGCTTACTGGTGGATAAGGCAAACAATAAGGACGGCCATATATCTGCATTCCAAAACAGTTCGTCTTCCGGTAAAAATAATTAGTTCATTTCTTTATAATCTAGTTAGCTAAACTTAAGCACTTTTCCTCCTTTTGAAATGTAAATTGTCAGTATTCATGAGTTTGTTGTATATGAACAAAGAATAAAATAACATTACTATTGCATCACCTATGAAGCACGGACACCTCTAAAATAACATTACAATTTTTTAGGGACCCTTGTATGACACCCGTATGACATATGTCCGAAAAGTCAAATAAGTGTCGGAAAAGTCAGACAAGTGTCCCTAAAAAATTGTTTTTTTTTTCTTTGCTTCAACACATTTTGAATCGGTGTCCAATACCCATATGACACTCATACAACACGTGTCTGATAATTCAGACAAGTTTTCTTTAAAAAAATTGTGTTTTTCTTTTCCTCAACACACTTCATACATTTTTTAGACAAATCTCACGCACAATTAAAAGGGTTAAACATGTATTGAAGCAATGTTATCAATGAAGAATCTAAGACATTAATTTTGATTAGAATATCTTTAACTCTTTTGATATTAGATGAATAAATAAAACTCAAATACCATGACATATATAGCGGTGTCGGTGACCTAGGTTTTTGACATATCGGTGTCGGAGTGTCCGTGTCGAAGTCTGTCCTCCATAGTGCATCACAATTTATTCCTAATATGTTATTTGTAAAGCAAAGATCATTTCTATTTTCTTTAACATGGTACCAACATACTATTTTCAGGAGACTTTTTACATCCTTTTGGGTAAAATCGCGAAAGCAAAGAAATCGTACATTAAAGAAGGAAACCTTAACCCTACCAAAGAAGAAATAGCAAGCCGAGTAGAAATCACAGTAGATAAGTTGGAAATGTTGCTATTTTCTACAAGAACTCCGCTTTCGATAGAGCGAGCTGTTTGGTCCGACCAGAACACAACTTTCCAGGTACGACCTTAAAATAACATAAAGTTTTCCTGAAAAATATCATTTACAAATCTAACTGTTGAACTATGAGAGACTAAGAGACATTTAGGTTAAACCGTGTGTTTTGAAAAGCACTACGGAGACTTTATTATATATAGAGAGATTATAACTAATGCTATGATATAGTCGATGTGGGACTATTCTACATACAAATATTCTTAACACTATATATATATATATATATATATATATATATATATATATATATATATATATATATATATATATATATATATATATATATATATATATATATATATATATATATATCAACACTAACAATTGAAAACAGTGGAAAAAAAACCTTTGTATTGATATACAGCGTCTTTCGCTTGTGCTGATAACTGTTAGAACATATTGGAGGAAATGTAATTGCAAATAAAGCCAAAATGTTATTGCCTGCGAAAATCACCTAAAATTTGTAGTTGTTACATCCTGTTGTGAAAAAAAGTGAAAAAACCGTTTGTATTGACATTTCGAGTCTTTTGCTTGTTCTGATAACTGTTATAGAACGAATTGGAGGAAATGTAATTGCAAATAAAGCCAAAATGTAATAGCCTGCTAGAATCACCTCAAATTTGTAGTTATTACATTCTATTGTGTGTGATGGAAAGGAGCCATCAGCAACAGCCAAAAGATTTCTTTTCAATGGTGTGAAGGAGATGCTAGATCATATTGCTACAATTTAGTATGTGACTATGTGATAAGCCTGGGAAAGCATAACATAATACTGATCACATAGGAGTATCAAACAAACTGAGTAAACTAGTTCAACAAAACCACATGGTTTGATTTCATTGCCCATTCTTTTGGTTTAGTGTTTTTAGAGTAAACTGAACCGAGTCACATGTTTAAATATGTATCGCACAAAATCGTATGTATACATTGTATAGGTATGAAGACTTGTGAAAAGCGATGTTGGTTGAATAAAACTGTAAGTTCTGGTTTTGAAAAATGCCACAAAAGAAAATTATCGGGACGAGTCGCGTACTAGGTCGCTTTCTTTAAGACGTTTCGTCGTACTGTCAATAGTTATGCAAAGCAGTCGAGTTTCGACGATGTCTCCAGGATAAAATAGCCCGTTCAGAAATACGATAATTACTTGCATTGTAATTAATCGTTCGTAGAATCACACCTTCGGATGATAAATAATCAGTCGTAGTATCTGGAAAATTCCAGTCGAAAAACAGAAAAAGAAATGTTGAAGATGAAGCAGAGTAGAGAGAGAGAAGAGAGAATTCAATATTGCAAATTTTGGTATATATCAAATGAACTGAAAAATTCAATTTATAGGCAAAGAGTCCAACTGAATGGAACAAGTATAGTGGATTAAAATCGTGGGAGATAGTGGAATTGGCCCAGTCAAATGTAGCCGTTATTTCACTTGGTTAGCAAGTCGCACGGACTCTTGGAGGGCAAGCATAACCAGTCAAAAAATAGGTTAAGACTTGGTTTCTGTGCAGGACACGTCACCATTTCGTAATTAATTAATATTAATTAATTTCCACCGAATTAATTAACTAATAATAATTAATTTCCACTAATTTGGATTCCAAAAAATTAATTCATCTAGACCGGACCAGACCGAACCGAGCCGGTCGGACAGACGGCGGCGCACGCGTGTGTGTCTAGATGGCTTATGGGTGTGTCCTCACTCCTTTACAAAATTGGGGTGCCCCTTGGAGCCCAACCCAATTGGCCAAGTTGAAATATATATATATATATATATATATATATATATATATATATATATATATATATATATATATACACTACTAATATTTATAATCCCTCCTATGTGGGACTAAAATGAATCTTTTCAAATTCACTTCCATACTAGTTCTTACTTGTGCTCATTTATTGCCCATTTAATGTCAATAAAACATTCCAACTCCCACTCTAAGTTAACATCATACCAATATTTCCAACAATCCACCACTTGAATTTAAAAGGTGATTTTAGAAGTACGTCAAACGTTTCTAAGATTGTGCATAAGCAAAGGTGTCTACGACTTGAACCTTTGCGTAGCAAGTAGGATTCCGATTCAACAAGAGTGACACTATTGTCTTAAACTCTATCTCAGACATCAGACCCGCACACAACCTTTTCTTAAGGTGTATTCTAATAGCCCGTGCTTTAATGGCCCTGCACGTGTATCCCGGTTTAGTGAAGGCTCTAGGAATTCTGCCTCGCAATTCCATAGGAACCGACCCAAGTTCCACAATCACAACGGTGAGTCTATCAAGAGTACTCCTGTAACCTAGGTACTCCCTCATATAGAGTATAGATCTCATTAAGAGCTTCTATTATCTCATCCTCTTATTACTTCAGGATTCATGCTTTACTTGCATGATCATCTCATATTGCTCATAACTTGTTATTATCCATTGAACCTATTTCTTAGGATCTCCAGTCATCTAGGTCGGGTTACCATCATGAGTAACTCATTTCTTTATAGGCATTAGTCCCATCTTCTTGGATGTATTATGGACTTTCTCTCTATCTAATCCTTTCGTCAAAGGATCTGCTAAGTTTTCATCAGTGCGTATATGATCCACTCTTACAGCTCCTTTAGAGATACAGTCTCTGACAGTGCTGTGCTTTCTTCTTATTTGACGTCTTTTACCATTATAATAACGATTCTCAATTTTTGCAATAGCCGCGGTACTATCGCAGTGGATCAACACAGCTGGCATAGGTTTTTTCCATAAAGGGATCTCAGCTAGTAAGCATCTCAACCAACTTGCTTCTTCACTAGCTGTGGCTAGTGCTATCATCTCAGATTCCATTGTGGACTGAGTTAGGATAGTTTGTTTCTTTGATTTCCAAGATACAGTTCCTCCAGCTATATTAAATATATAGCCACTAGTAGCTTTGGAATCATCTGACAAAGTATTCCAATCTGCATCATTGTACCCTTCTAGTACAGCAGGAAACTTCTGATAATGTAGGCCGAGATCCATGGTCCTTTTGAGGTACCTCATGACTCGTTCAATAGCTTGTCGGTGCTCTTTACTCGGTCTACTCGTAAACCTGCATAACAATCTTACGACATATGCAATGTCGGGTCTAGTACAATTAGTGGCATACCTAAGACTGCCAATGATACTCGCATATTCTGATTGTCTGACACTTTCTCCAGTGTTCTTAAACAGTTTCACACTTGGATCATATGGTGTGCATGTAGGTTTACAGTCAAAGTAATTATATTTCTTTAAGATCTTCTACACATAGTGTGATTGATCCAAAGAAATTCCTTGTTCGAATCTCGTGATCTTGATACCAAGGATCACACTTGCTTCTCCGAGGTCTTTCATATCAAAGTTGTTGCATAATAGTGATTACACATCATTAATGGTCTGAATGTTTGATCCAAATATGAGTAGATCGTCTACATAAAGACATATGATAGTGTATATGCGATTCTTAGATTTATAGTAAACGCATTTGTCACTTTCATTCACTTGGTACCCATTTGATATCATTAAGTTATCAAAATTTTCATGCCATTGCTTAGGAGCTTGTTTTAGTCCATACAAAGACTTATTTAACTTACAGACCTTGTTTTTTTGTCCATAGATCACAAAACCTTCCGGTTGTTCCATATAGATTTCTTCTTCTAAGTCACCATTTAAAAAAGTTGTTTTTGTTAGAATTTGTTTAGATTTAATTAGATATTAATTTATATTTAGAAATATCTTTTAGATTGTTTATATCTTTGTTAGAAGATATAAATCTTAGATCTTCTTATATCTTTGTAGAAGATATATTTTAGATTTAATTTGTGTGTATAAATAGCCTAGTGGAGTAGGTTATTGTAATTAATTGTAAATCCTTATTTTTGAAGCTATCAGTAAATATTTGGTTTTGTATGTTACAAGCATGTCCCTGAAGCCAGAAGCTGGATGATAGAAGTAAAGTGATGTTGCTGGTGGGGTATCACAGTACAGGTTCGTACAAACTTTATTGTCCAGAAACTAACAAAATTGAGTTCAGCAGAGACGTCATTGTAGAGGAATCAGAAGTTTGGAATTGGGAAAAGTCTCGTCCTGACTCTGATGACAGAACTTCTGAAGAAAGGTCAGAAATACATGTTTCTGAATCCGGTAAAGACTCTGACTCTGAAGAAGATACAGAAGGAGAAGATGATTCTGACTCTGACTCCGATGGTGATCCAGACTCTGAAGACAATCAAGGTTCTGGAGAAAGTCCAATTTCTGAAGCAAGTGCTTATGAAGGGGAAGTTCTGGTGTTCAAAGTTCTGAAGGTCCAGTTCAGAGGCAACAAAGAGTCAAAAGCATCCCAAGAAGATTTGCAGAGTTTGACATGTTGCAAGACACTGAAGTAGACGCTGAAGGAGAAGTTATTCAGTGTGCAATGTTAGTTGACTCTGAACCCGTGAGTACGGAAGAGGCTCTTAAGCAGCAAGTTTGGTTACAGGCCATGAAAGAAGAACTTGATGCTATAGAGAGAAACAAGACTTGGAAGTTGATAGAACTTCCAAAAGGTAAGAAAGCCATCAGCGTCAGATGGGTTTTCAAGCAGAAGCTAAATCCAGATGGATCAATTGGCAAACACAAAGCGAGATTAGCAGCAAGAGGCTTTCTACAGAAGTCTGGGCTGAATTACTTTGAAGTGTTTGCACCTGTGGCGAGACATGAAACAATCAGACTAGTGATTGCAATAGCTGCTAATAGGAATTGGCCTCTGATGCATTAAGATGTAAAATCTGCATTTTTGAATGGTCCATTACAAGAAGAGGTGTATGTCTCACAACCTCCTGGATTTGAGAAAAAAAAATCAGGAAGGGATGGTGTTCAAATTACACAAAGCTTTGTATGGATTGAAGCAAGCGCCCAGAGCTTGGAATTTGAAAATTGATTCGCTTTTTTAAGGAACAAGGGTTTCAGAAATGTGAGATGGAGTATGGTGTTTATGTTCATCACACTTCAGAAGGTAATATGATTCTGGTCTGTTTGTACGTTGATGACATATTACTCACAGGAAGTTCTGAACAAGAGATAGTTGAGTTTAAGAAAGTTCTGATGAATGCATTTGAGATGACAGATCTTGGAAAAATGAGTTTCTTCCTAGGGATGGAATTTATGTACTCTGAGAAAGGAATCATTTTACATTAGATGAAGTATGAACTAGAGCTTCTGAAGAGATTTGAGCTAGAAAATTGCAAGGTTGCTATCACACCTGCTGATACGAATCAAAAGTTGAATTTTGATTCTGATGGAGAGGATGTGGATGCTACAACCTTCAAACAGATGGTTGGTTCTCTAAGGTATTTGTGTAATACCAGACCTGATATTCGCTATGCAGTTGGAATGGTTAGCAGATTTATGAGCAAATCAAAGTGGTCCCATTACCAAGCTGCAGTCAGGATTCTGAGGTATGTGAAGGAAACTCTGAAATATGAAGTGTTATTTTCGTCTGGAAGAAAGATCGAATCAGAACTTCTGAGTTATTCTGATTCTGATTGGTGCGGAGATAGAGTTGACAGAAGAAGTACTTCTGGGTACTTATTCAAATTTCTGGGAGGTCCTATTTCTTGGTGTTCCAAGAAGCAACCTATTGTTGCTCTATCAACTTGTGAAGCTGAATATATTGCAGGTGCTCTGACTGCATGTCAAGCTGTGTGGATTCTAAACTTGCTGAAAGATCTGAAGATTGAGGTAAATAAACCTCTGAAGCTGATGATTGATAACAAGTCTGCAATCAATCTTGTCAAGAATCCAGTGTTGCATGGGAGAAGCAAGCATATTGAGACCAAGTATCATTTTCTGAGGAATCAAGTTCAGAATGGAATAATAGAGGTTGTGCACTGTAGCACCCAGAAGCAGCTGGCAGATGTTCTGACAAAGGCTATCAAAACTGATCAATTTCTTGGATTAAGGGATGAAATTGGCGTTGTCAGTTTTGGGTAAATATAAATTAAGGGATGGTGTTAGAATTTGTTTAGATTTAATTAGATATTAATTTATATTTAGAAATATCTTTTAGAATGTTTATATCTTTGTTAGAAGATATAAATCTTAGATCTTCTTATATCTTTGTAGAAGATATATTTTAGATTTAATTTGTGTGTATAAATAGCCTAGTGAAGTAGGTTATTGTAATTCATTGTAAATCCTTATTTTTGAAGCTATCAGTAAATATTCCTTTTGTCTTTTATCTTTCTTGTGCTCCAACAGTTTTAACATCCATTTGGTGTACTATTAAGTTATAAATAACAGCTATTGAAATAAGTACCATAATGGATGTAATTCTAGTGACAGGAGAAAATGTGTCGAAGAAATCTATATTTTCTTTGTCTAAAACCCTTGGCAGCAAGGCGAGCCTTGTATTTATCAATAGTTCCATCAGGTTTTAGTTTCTTTTTCAAAATTCATTTACAACCAATTGGTTTGCAACCAGGAGGCAAGTCTACTAAGTTCCAGGTCTTGTTGGATTCTAGAGATTCTATCTCATCATTGATAGCTTCTTGTCATAAATCAGCATCCAGAGATGACAAGGCTTCTTGAAGATTCATTGGATCTTCTTCTACATTATAAGCCGCATAATCAGGCCCATAGTCTTTAGTGACTCTTACTCGTTTACTTCGTCGAAGTTCTGTTTCTATATTATCGTTGCTTTATGTGCTTCTTGTCACATGAATGTGACCCGATTGTGTTCCCCCACTATTTCTCAATTTGAAAGGAAATTTGTCTTCATAGAATTCAGCGTCGTTTGATTCTATGATACTTTTGCCATTAGGTCATAAAACCTATATGCTTTACTGTTTGCTGCATACCCAATGAAAACACATTCATATGCTTTACTAGCGAGTTTAACTCGTTTCGGATCCGGAATTCTGACATAAGTCAGAGAGCCCCAAGTTCTCAAATAAGACAAGTTTGGTTGTCTTTTCTTTAATATCTCATAAGGAGAGATCTTACATTTTGACTTGGGGATTCTATTCAGGACATAGCAAACAGTCAATAAAATTTCCCCCCACCAGTGAGGTGCAGCACCAGAATTCATCATAATTGCAACAACAAGTTCAGTAAGAGTTTTATTCTTTCTTTCTGCTTTACCATTCATTTCAGGAGAATATGGAGCAGTCGTTTCATGGACAATTCTATGTTCTTTATAAAAATCATTAAATAGACCAGAGTCATATTCAGTTCCCCTATCACTACGAAGTCTCTTAATCTTCTTACTAAGTTGATTCTCAATTTCAGTTACATACAACTTAAACATATCAAGTGCTTCACTTTTATTCTTCATTAAGTATACATAAGTATAATCAGAACAATCATCAATAAAAGTGATAAAATAACGTTTACTGTTTCTAGTTAAAGTTCCATCTAATTCACATATATCAGAGCGTATAAGATCTAGGGGGTCAGATTCTCTTATAATTGATTTATGTGATGTCTTAATTATTTTAGCTTGACTACAATATTCACATTTATTTGAATCATTGACATTTAATTTAGGGATCAGGCCTAAGTTGCTTGCATTATAAATAATTCGCTTATTAACGTGACAAAGTCTAGCATGCCAAATATTAAAATCACGCAAAAAATAAACAGAAGGACAAATTTTATTCAAATCAACATTCAACTTAAACATGCCATCAGTGGCGTACCCTTTCCCAACAAAAATACCATTCTTAGTGATGGTGTACAAATCTGCCCCTATAGTTTGACTAAACCCAACCTTATTTAAAAGAAAACCAGAAACAAGATTCTTTCTAATTTCAGGAACGTGCATGACGTCCTTCAAGATCAAAATCTTTCCTGAAGTGAACTTCAACTCAACATCTCCAATTCCAGCAACATTAGTGGTGTGACCATCTCCCAACAACACTTTCTTATCTTTAGCATTCATGTATGTCTTGAACATAGCACGATCATAACAGACATGACGAGAGGCGCCAGTGTCTATCCACCAACCATCACTTCCATCAACCATGTTGACTTCAAGTGATCATAGCAATGAATTGCTCATCAGTCAGGTTAACCTGTGCATTTGAGCCAATAGCAGGTTTAGGCCTGCTCTTACATTTCTTAGCCATATGACCCGGTTTCCCACAATTGTAGCAAGTGAAAACCGGAGCATCAAACTATAGAAAAGACTCTTGATAAAGCTGAAGGCACACATCCAAAAATAAAACATTGAAAAAGACCGTACATTGGAAATCAAATTTGACAGTGAAGAATGCAAATTCATTGATAGAGCGTTGGCCATTCCATCACAAACCACCAACAAAACCTTCAGAGGCTGACTTGACAATTAACTCAAAGGAGAGGACGACGATGACGACATAAGTCTAGAAGAAAGACCTCATGAAAGGGGTGAGAGAGCATGATACAAATGTTGTGCAGATGCTGGTCAACTACATGTTTGGAGATCATACTTAAGAAATTCCGCAACAGTGAAAATTAGAGAGTTGGGATTCAGAGATGGACCAAATGAGCTGCCACCACCTGAATGGTTAGACCAACAACTACCATTGTCGAAACCACCATTCTTCTATATCAATTGGTTTCTATCAACTTGCTTTAGTTGTATGAGAGAGAGTGTTGGGCTAAAATGACAAACACGAAAATAAACTCAATATGGCAAAGATAGGAATATTTTGTTGGACGTGTTGAAATATTAGACGGGGTAGAATTAGGAATGACATATCGTTATAGTAAGAGTTATCGTAACAACGGTCGGGGATGGAACTCCTCATTAGTTTACAAGGCTCCAACCCCTACCGCAACGGTTTACAATTATTTTCAGGGACATTACTAAGGTGAAATAGTAATCCACTTCTAATCATTTTCGGTTGTTGTCTCGTACACTCATGTGAATACCAAATTTCCATCAATTTTCAATCATGAATCCACACATCTATAGTGAGGTCCCTATGTTGGAAGACAAATACTAATATGAAATAGTAATCCACACATCTACCGCAACGGTTTTCAATTATTTTCAGGGACATTATTAAGATGAAATAGTAATCCACTTCTAATTATTTTCGGTTGTTGTCTCATACACTCATGTGAATACCAATTTTCCTTCCATTTTCAATCATGAATCCACACATCTATAGTGAGGTCCCTATGTTGGAAGACAAATACTAATATGAAATAGTAATCCACACATCTAATGCAACGGTTTTCAATTATTTTCGGGGACATTACTAAGATGAAATAGTAATCCACTTCTAATTATTTTCGGTTGTTGTCTCATACACTCATGTGAATACCAATTTTCCTTCCATTTTCAATCATGAATCCACACATCTATAGTGAGGTCCCTATGTTGGAAGACAAATACTAATGTGAAATAGTAATCCACACATCTACCGCAACGGTTTTCAATATTTTTAGGGACATTACTAAGATGAAATAGTACTCCACTTCTAATTATTTTCGGTTGTTGTCTCATACACTCATGTGAATACCAATTTTCCTTTCATTTTCAATCATGAATCCACACATATATAGTGAGGTCCCTATGTTGGAAGACAAATACTAATATGAAATAGTAATCTACATGTCTACCGCAACGGTTTTCAATTATTTTCAGGGACATTACTAAGATGAAATAGTAATTCACTTCTAATTATTTTCGGTTGTTGTCTCATACACTCATGTGAATACCAATTTTCCTTCCATTTTCAATCATGAATCCACACATCTATAGTGAGGTCCCTATGTTGGAAGACAAATACTAATATGAAATAGTAATCCACACATCTACCGCAACGGTTTTCAATTATTTTCAGAGACATTACTAAGATGAAATAGTAATCCACTTCTAATTATTTTCGGTTGTTATCTCATACACTCATGTGAATACCAATTTTCCTTTCATTTTCAATCATGAATCCACACATCTATAGTCAGGTCCCTATGTTGGAAGACAAATACTAATAGTATTTCATTTTTGAGTTGACATTACTCAAGTTCTTTTATAGATAACGACCACGATAACATAATATTCACATTAAATGCTCATAGGTTTTTCTTAATTTAATTATGTTTTTCCCTTATAATTGATTTAAAATGTTGTATTTTTAACAGACTTTTTCACATAACAATTAATAAGCCCCTCCCGTGCCGGTCTTAGTTTCTCCCCCGGCAGATATAGTAGAAAATATAATTAAGTCCCAACTTAAGTGGTTTGTGCATGTGTGAGCAAAGACATGTAAGACTCCGTAGTAAAGAGAGTTGATGAAATAGAGGATAGCCCAATTGCTAGCGACTAAAGAAGACCAATGACAATTGTTGAAAATTCCGCTTTCATTGCGATCTCCCCCTAGTCACCTAATTGCGGTATTTTGGTTTGCCTTCATTGCAGCCTCCAACACTTTAATTGTGTTGGGTTTGACAGGGGTGGATTTAGTCTCGCATTGCTTAGAGATATGCCATCTATAGTGTTTATAAAGCTTGGACAACCCTCACCTTTCGAGCAGGTTTTGTAGAGATAAGTTAAACCCAATTCAAATTTTAAGAACAACTATTGTTGAAGCTATCAAGAAAGACCTAGAGGTCAATGGTTTGGTTGGATCAGTAGGGGGTTAATCGGTGTAAAAAACTTTAGTTTGAAGGAGAGTGTAGAGTTTTATATTTATATTGTTTATCATTGGATATATTTTTGTTTGTCAAACTCTTAATGCTTCGTGTTAATGCATTATGAATTTAGGGGAGATGTTACATGATACTATATTTCCAAATTGATCAAACTTTATCATATTTGCAGGAGATTACTGCAGACTCTTCAATTGAGATCCCAAGCGTAAGTGTTGCAAAACAACTAATGAGGAGCCATGTACGCAGCATCCTAAACACATTAAGCCCAAAGGAAAGAATGGTAATCAGATTGAGATTTGGTATTGAAGATGGCTATGAGAAATCTCTGTCAGAAATTGGCAAGGTGTTGGGTGTGTCTAAGGAAACGGTCAGACAGATAGAGAGCAAAGGATTGGACAAGTTCAAGCACTGCCTTGTTGATCAACAGCTTGATATGTAGACTTGATTGTATAATCATCAATCAATAGCATATACACTAAGTCTGTTCAATTATATTGATTATCGTATCAAGCTTTAGATTATGATTATTTGATCATTTAGATATTCATAAGTATATATATATAGTAGAAAATATAGTAAGTTATTTTGAAAAAAAGGATATAATGAAATATCAATTGTTTTTTGAGTTATATAAGTTTATATATTTGATATATGTGAATATTTTAAATTTTACTGTTGATTTAATTAGTCTATTTGGAGAACTTATTTAATTACATAACTTTTGTGAAACTATTTAAAAACTATTTATAAAACTTATGAGAATAAATTATGACATCTTTATAAGTTGGAATTTTAATAAATTATTTTATTTTTTTATTGAAAACAATTTAGAATTTAAATACAAATAAATTGATTTTCTTTTAATTTTCTTTGGTTATAATTTTTATTTTATTTTTATCAAGTGTTATAGAAATAATTAATACATTAATATTTATATGATAACAATGCTTAAAAAAATTATTTGAAGGGCACGTGTCAGTGTTAATTTTTTTGAGAATTTTGTAGTCTACTGTAGTTTTCTCTATTTTGAGAAATTAGTCTAGACAATTATGTGTAGAAAATATTTGACTTATAAAAAAATTTGTTTATACATTCAACTTGATTTAACTTTTACATTTTCAAAGGAGTTTTATTTTTATTGGATTTTTATATTTTGTTTGAGAATTTGGAGGGAAGAGGAAGAGAAAGATTCCAAAAATACAAATATAAAAAAATATTTAATATTTTTTAAAAGAATAATTTTATATAAAATGATAAAAGAGTATTATATATTTAAAAATTTTATATAAATTTTTCAAAACTCTTCAAAATCATTCGGTCCATTCCTCTTAAAGAAATTTTAGTGTTACAAATAAGAGCAAAATTTTCAAAATTCTTTCAATCAAAATCATTCGATTTTTTTTATTCAATTTTTTTTTTGAAATCCCCCACTCCATTCCTTTTCAAACTCCTAAACAGACCATTAGAAAAAATTGTGCACTTATAAGTAAGAATATATTGTTATTTATTTGTTTATATCCCCAAATCCTCATTCATTTCCCTATACTACTACATATAAATATATGTGGTAGAGTTTGAGTTATCTTCAATAAAAAAGTATACAAGACTAGTCTAAAATTTTATAAGGAAATGAAATGACACATGCACAAGCAACAAAACATGAATTATGTCCTTTTGATACTCAATTTGACAAAAGCTACACACATGTGATTACTAGTAGAACTTAAAACGACATAATGATGTCACAAGAAAGATACACGTGGGTGCAAATAGTATCAATGTTTTGTTTATTACCTTGTACTTTATCTTTAACCATATTTAGGACTTAAATTATCATCCTTAAAGAGGAAATGTATCCATCTTTTCAAACCAAGAGATTAGAAAGCTCATATTAGTTAGATGAAGGGCCCTCATTAAAGATGTATCCTCAAACCTAATAAAGGCTATTCAACTTCAAATCAAGCTAAACAATAAACACATGATAGGTCCTATGAAGAAGACATCTAACTAATTAAGTACTAGTACTAATTATCATCACCAAACAAAAACAAATCCTTCACTTTTGTATCTCACTTTCACTTTCTTGTCAAGTTCATCCCTCTATTATCTCTTTAGCAAAAATATTAGACTCTTTCATTGGGGGATAGTTTTCAATTTGTGTTTATATTTCATTCGTATTATTCTCGTCGACGGTCTCTTAACCAACTCAAACAATTTGGATGTATTTCATAAGTGATACTTACTTAAATATTAAGTTTAAATCCATGGCTAAAGTCTAGGACTTAATAGATATTCATTCAAGAAAAAGATTCGGTAAGCATATTTCTACGACAAACTAAAACTCTGCGATAAAGCAAAAATTAAGAACAAACGCCGGTATTAATTTTTAAAAGAGATTTCATATAACCCCATGATCAACAAATGTACATACAAAAAGAGTAAAGATATACATACAAAATTCACCATTGGAATGAAACATAGGGAAGAAGAAGATGAATAGGAAACTTCTCGCGGTGTCAACACAATCCAAGATAACCTATAACCAATCGACAAGATGCACCATCCAATGATGTTGGGTAAACCTCTAAACTACAAAAAATTGGATCAAAGCTCCTCTAAGAGGAAAAGAGATGATAAAAACCCTTAAAAAATCTAATTTAAGCTATTTATACAGAACTGAAAAATGCAGAGCGCGCTAAGCCCCAAAAATCGGGCTTAGCCCCAAAGTGCGCTAAGCCCCAAATTCTGCCCTTAACCCCAAACTCACTGCCCATGCTCCAGAATCCGTGCTGGGAGCGCACTAAGCGCAATCTGAAGCAACTTTATTTCTAGATATTGATCAAAAATGTCTATCCTGAGTCGTGTCTTCGACACCTTATTCCTCGATGCTCTAAATACGCAACAATATCTACAAAAAGACATTAAATCTATCAAATGATACATATCAAATACGTAATAATACGTAAAGTATACATATTTACACGCAAAGCGATGAATTATTCAAAGAATATTAACAAAAGAACCGATAAGTGTCACAAATTATATACACAAAATAATGACATTTTGACACTTATCAACTCTCCCCAACTTGAACTTGTTTGTCCTCAAACAAGGCCAAACAACTCAAAGAACAAAAGTAACTAACCAAAGAATCATGAATCAACAAGTTTTTAAAACGAAAAACAAATCTATGGTTCATACAAAAACGCACACGCAAGGTAAATACTTACAACTATACTACAACGACAATATGTAAACGAAACGAATCCTAAGTACATAAATCATATAACCATTCTAAAACAAAACAAGCTCAATCATGAATCACGCCTAGTACTTTTGACACTCATCCAACAATCTTTCAAACAAAAGACTAAATTATGCATTTATCCAAAAACTCATATTGAAAATACAAAGGCAAGAATCATAAGGACTTTTCAATATTGTAATGTGGCTTAGTTAACAAACAAGGGATATGTCCTAAAGCTAATCCAAACAAAAACTTTCCTACACCTAAGGGAGTGATCAACTCATAAAGTTCAAGCAAAAAAATATAAATTAAACTTATTCTTCATCCCAAAGTTCACAAACCAATCACATACTTATTAACACAACATTATTCCGTACTCTTTTTATTTTTGTTTGTCAAAACTTTTTCTATTTCTTTTCTTTCTTTTTCTTTTCAATTCTTTTTTCATTTCAATTCTTTTTCACATTTTTTCTTTTATTTTATTTTTCACAACCGCATAGAAATCAACAACATAAGTGAGCAAACATTGCTCTCCCCAACTTGAATTCGACCAACATTAAAGTAAATACTCTCTATTTTCTAAGACAAGGTAAAAATTCAAACCATAAATCATGGTTGAGGATTCAATAAAATAAGAATCAACATCCATTCAAAAAGGAAAACCAAACACTCTTAGACAAGCATTAAGTTCAAAAATAACATGGACATTGACAGAAAGCTCAAATGGGTTACAAATGATCACACACTCACTAGGTGAATTGACTATTTGATTAGGGTAGTTATGCTAAAAAATGAAACAAAATTCCTTGACCATTTTCATGCTTTCATACAATCAACACAAAATAAAAGATTAAGCATAATAAAATCTAGCTAAAATAAGAATTGTGGCCACCTGCATATATGAACAATGGAAAGCTTCCTCACATTTGGGGGTAAAAGGGGAACTAAAGTGATTCAATCAAAATCAAGTAATGCAAAAAGAATGAATGGTATAGTAATTATACAAATGATAAATTTCCTAAACATGTTATGCTATAGAAAATGATAAACGAGTATCTGGCGTGTACCAGCTTTGAAAACTATCATTACCATACATCCGCAAGTTGAATCAATCAAAATCGAAAAATCACCTCAAAATTTTTCAAGTTACCGGACCAAAATTGGACGACAAACACAACAAAATTTATTAGAAAAATAATACTAATGTTATTTACTAATATAGAGCCTTGGTGAAAGTGGGAAAAAGGATGACGAAGTGAAATAAAAAGAGCTCACTGGCGCATCCCAGCAGAGCACACTAAGCCCCAAAAACTGGGCTTAGCCTTAAAGCGCACTAAGCCCCAAATACCAGGCTTAGCCCGCTACACCAGGTGCAGAAAAAAACAGGACAACAACATGCAGTCCTAAAACCATCTTCCACAATCACCTACACTATCTCAATTACACAACTAATCAGAGTTTACACACGTACACACTTTCTCAAGCTAATAAGATCAAACTCTCAGAAATTTAAACAAGTTGAAAAGTGAAGATTTGAGAATTTAAAAATAGGTCTAATTTCAACTTGTTTAAACAACAATCAATACACTACCTAACGAACAAAATAAAAAACAATAAAAATATGCTTGTTTTACGTCGTAAGCTCGACGCATGATATTTTACAAACATTTCACATTGCTTTGAATGAGCCAAATGCTTTCACTCCTTCCATTGCTTAAATCTCTTCAAGCTCTAACCGAAATTAATCACCTAACCACACTTTTGGAAAACGTGAAACAAAACAAGAGTACTATATACAAATGTACAAATCAAGTAAATGTACAAAGTAGACAAGTATGGAGAAAATGTACAAATATACAATATAGACATATTTATGAAACTTAGAAAGAAAAACTATTGCGATGTAATTAATATCAACATCAATCCCTAACAACGGCGCCATTTTGCTGGAGCGGTAAAGCGGCAAGTAAAAGTAGTATTTTTATGGTGAGATAGGTTATACGTCTCCACGGAAATTAGTGAGAGGGAAAAAATACCGTTCTGTTTCAATCCTTATAAGTTTGGAAAAGGGTTTGCAGGAAAAAGTGTAGGAAAAGTAAATAAAGCGATAAAAAATCATCCATAGTCAAGAGAATTTATTCTGGAAATGCATTTCACTCTACCCGTCAAATACTTAAACATGCAGATCAATTGCACGTAACCTAAATCACTCGTCAATACCATCACGTATCGCTCACACTAAGGATATCTCTAACTCAAAGTGAGACATCACTCATATTACTCTTGTCGACAATATCTCAACCGACTCAAACAACCCAGATGCATTTCATAACTGATACCCACATGAATGTTAAGCCTAAATCTATGTCTAAAGTCTAGGACGTAATATATATTCATTAAAAAAAAAGATTCGGTAAGCATATGCCTACGACAAACTAAAACTCCGTGATAAAGCAAAAATCAAGAAGAAACATTGGTACTAATTTTTAAAAGAGATTTCATACAATCTCATGATCAACAAATGTACATAAGAGTAAAGATATACAAACAAAACTCATTGTTGGAATGAAACATAGGGAAGAACGAGATGAATAGGAAACTTCTTGTGGTGTCAATACGATCCGAGACAACCCATAACCAATCGATAAGATGCACCATCCAATGATGTTGGGTAAACCTCTAAATTATAGAAAATTGGATCAGAGCTCCTCCAAGAGGGAAAAAGATGATAAAAACCCTAAATTTTTTGTTTTAACCTATTTAAACAAAACTGAAAAACGCAGAGCGCACGAAGCCCCAAAAATCGGGCTTAACCCCAAAGCACGCTAAGCCCGAAATTCCATGCTTAGCCCTAAACTCACTGCCTCTGCTCTAGAATCCGTGCTGGGAGCGCGTTAAGCGTGACCTGAAGCAACTTTATTTCTAGATTTTGACCAAAAATGCCTATCCGGAGCCGTGCCTTCGACACCTTATTCCTCGAGGCTCCAAATACGCAATAATACCTACAATAGGATATTAAATCTATCAAATGATACATATATGAATCAAAATCATAATAATACGCAAAGTATATATATATATATATATATATATTTACACACAAAGCAGAGAATTATTCAAATAATATTAACAAAAGAACCGATAAGTGTCACAAATTATATACATAAAATAACGACATTTTGGAACTTATCAATCGTATAATTTGTAACCTCCAATCGATTGGTATC
The DNA here is from genome assembly GCA_948472305.1 of Vicia faba. Lineage (NCBI taxonomy): Eukaryota > Viridiplantae > Streptophyta > Magnoliopsida > Fabales > Fabaceae > Vicia > Vicia faba. The sequence continues at coordinate 968,423,333 of OX451740.1, forward strand.
CTATCAGGATCATTAGGCTTGAATTGTCTTCTAGCTTCCTCATACGCTGATCAGGAACGTGTATATGTGATATAGATCCAAACACCTTCAAATGACTTAAGCTAGGTTTGAAACAACACCAACATTATTTTGGTGTAATACCCTCCATCCTTTTAGTTGGACATCTATTAAGAATGTATGTTGTAGTCGACATAGGCTCACCCCATAATTTATTAAGTAAGTGTTTGCATCTCATCATAATCCTTACCCATGTTCATGATGCTCCTATTATTTCTCTCGGAAGTTCCATTTTGCTATGGAGTGTTGCGTGGTACCACCTCATGCACAATCCCTTCCTTTCTGCATAGATCAACAAAATCATTTGAAACATACTCTTAACCTTGTGTTCCACCACATCAAGTTTAATCTTAAAAGTTCTATTTTGAGACACATGTTCCTTCAAGATTATGTCGACAAACCAATCTTTATTTCCAATTATGCATGATGAGCAACCCGAGTCTAAATACCATCGGTCCTTGAATCTTTCTTCAACTTCCATTGTGACCATTAGCAACATTTATTATTTTTCATGTCTTACAAGTCTTGCATCACTTTCTCGATTATTCTTTTATTTTCTAGACAATCACTAGCATACTGACCATACTTCTGACAATTGAAACACTGAATATGACTCTTATCAGGTTTCCTTCCACCACCTCTTTCTCTACATGCAACACCATCTCTGTGATTGCTCTGGTTTGTGGATTGTCTCTGGTTCAAATTATTTTCTTCTTGCTGATGACTCATACCATTTGAATTTTTGTAACCTCATTTACTTTTTTTTCCGTTCCATTTTCCTTTGCCTTTCTTTTCTTTTGCTGATTGTGCTTGCAGAGCTACATCATCTTTTGTCTAGCTTGTAGATCTTTCAGCGATTCTTTGTTCACGAGACTTAAATATCCATTGAAGCCCTTCTTTCGTCATGCTTGAGATGTTTTTCCGATTCTTCTATGGCTACAACACATGATCGAACTTTGGAAGCAGTGACCTCAGGATCTTTGCAACTATTGATCGTGATGTCAATACTTCTCCACACATTTTGATTTGATTCACCAGACTTGTAACTCTTGTGAAGAAATCAACCAGACTTTTACTTTCTTCCATTTAAATCAACTCATACGTTCTTTTGTGAGTTTGTAACCTCACCTCTTTCACATTCTCAGCACGTCCAAAAGACTTCTCTAGGATGTTCCACGCTTCCTTCGACGAGTTTAACTCTCCAACTTTCTCAAAGTTGTCTGAATCAACGCATTGATGGATTATAAAGAGAGTTTTATAATATTTCTTCTTCAAATCTTTATATGCAACCTTTTGTTCATCCGTTGCATTTTCGCTAATTGGTGTTACTCAATTCTTCACAAGATCCCAAACATCTTGATATTAAAAGACAACCTTCTTCTGCTTACACCAATTATCATAATTCTTGCTATTCAAGATGAGAAGATTTGCTGAAAATGTCTGTTTTGATGAGAAGTTATTTCTCTATGCTTCCCAAGAATCACAACCATTGCTCTAGATATCAGATGTTGGAAATCGCTTTTGACTGAACAAGATTCAATCAGTTTCTTGATTGATTCAAGATTCTTGTTCCACACTCTTTACTTGAGTGATTCAACCACACCTTAGTTGTAAGATGATTCCCGATGATTTGAAAAGAAATAAATTTGAAGTCAAGAAGATGCAAATTGAGAAAGTATGAGTTATTGAAGTGAAAATGAGAGTTTCTCTCTCTCTCTCTATGTATTTCTCTTTAATTATTGTTGTCTTACAAATGCTGGATATCTCCCTATTTATAACGAAACTGTTTGCGCACCATGCAATCTCTAATTAACTATTTAATTATCTTCAATAAACTGTATAAGACTCTGTAGAATATATACAGATTTAACTATGACTAATTATATTCGACTCTATCAAATACATGCAAATTCAATTATTACAAACTATATGACTACTACTCTATGGAATACAAATAACTTAGACTCGGTCAAATCTTACCCACTACAAAGATGTTTAACCCAAAGATTACATATTTAATATACCAGTACAATAAGAAGAAATTAAATTAGTACCTATTTAGAAGTGGTAAAATAAAAAAAAATATAGCAACCTAGGCCCATTCTACTTTGATATGGTTCTGACAACTGGTCATTTTTCAATAGTAACAGTCCATACTTGATTTAGAAGAGTACTACCCTAGATAAAAAATCTCTACATTCCTATATATATAAACAACTATATAGTGGAACCTCAAGCTACCATAGATTCACTGCTATATGGTTCCATATCAGGAATTCCCAGTTCCAGAACAAAAATATTATTCATGGCAGTGAAGGAAATTAACAAAACAAGGAGCCAAAATAGTACTACAACAACTCAACAACAACAAGAAGAAGAAGGTTGTGATCCTTGCAAATCTTTTGGCCAAAAGTGCAGTCACTTGGTCAAGAAACAGCGTGCAAAATTCTACATTCTTCGCCGATGTATCGCGATGCTGTTATGCTATCATGAACGTTCTGATCACTGAAAAATTCAAGGTAGCTTCAACAAGTTAGGAGATTCATGGAATTGTATTAGTGTCTCTTATAAGGTTGTAACATAAATTAAGAAGGTACTATGTTATATGTTACTATAGTTTTTGTTATAGGGTTTGCATTGTGTGTAAATTAAATTACTACATGCAGATGCTAAAATGTGAATGAGATTAGATCTGTTTCAATTTTCAAAATTATTGAATAGATCTTCTTTTTCAGATGCTTATATTAATGTCATTTCATCTATTACACTATCTTATGCTTTTTATAATAATGTCATTTCTTTGTCTGCAAAATGAAAAAATATAAAAATAAACCTTATGTGCATAAATTAATTATTCTTTTTATTCTCACAAAGATCTCTTATTCTAAAGAACTTCTTTGCAATTAATTTGTAGAAATTGTTGGCATATGAAATTATTTATAAATCATTTGAAATTGAGAATTTAAAATAATATTAATTTTCTCAGATTTTAATTTTATTTTAACATTATTGCAAGTATGTATAAATAATTTTACTTTAATTTAATTTTTTTTTTTCGGTGGGTGCTGAAATTGTCCTTCACTTGGTCCTGCCAAACTTTTTAATGATACGAAAAATTATTTAAAAAATTATTTTTTCCCTACCTGCTGAAGGAGGCAAAAAGCAGAGAGGTAGAAGTAAACTATATAATATAAAGTATTTAAAATAATAATATTAGTAAACATAAGAGAATAGTTATTTATTAAATAAATCATGAATATGTTTAGTCAATTTTCATGACAAAGGTTGTTGTGCCAAGGAAACATGAGACAAGATCAAGCTTCAATTTGAATTTACTTTCCAATTATTTTCTTATAATATTTTGTCTTTAAATACCACACATATTCTTGGTTAAATGTTTCTATTCAACCAACAAATGAACTTCAATATCATATAAAGTTGAAATTAATGTAAAAATATGTACAACATAAACTCTATACTCATCTATTAAATATTATTATTGGAGAAAGAGAACTACTATATTCATGGTTATTAACATAAAATGTGATGATTTGGTTAGTAATAATAAAAGCATAGAAAGAAAAGACATGGTAGGTAGTAACTAAAGAAGATGAGATGATAATAGAGAGAGTGAAGTGTGGTGGTGGGGTGAGAGAAGAGGAGACAGCAGGAATCGTAATGAAAAGAAAAGGTGAGATGTGGGTCATATGGACAGCCCTTCTGTTCAGCTGACTTGACCCTCGTGCGGCCCTCTTCGCGTGGCCTCACACTCACCTTACTCCTTTTCTTAACCTTTATTTTGGTCCCACTCATTTTTCAACTTCTATACAACTCTATATATCATCCACCAAAATCGACTTACACCTTAGTAACTCTGGATTTCTTTTTACCAACATGCCTTTATTTATTTGTTGTAACATAAGTATTGTTCATGTACTGAGCCTCTCATAGATATCCTTTTTATAATTTAATGGAATTTCGAGCAGTTTGAAGCACTTGAATCATTGGTTATGTGAAAAGCTTAATAGAGGTGAAAGAAAGGTTAGAAGAATATATATATTTGTTTCATACATATCTATTATATGACAATGAGATATTTCAATATTGTTGGTGGCTAGTTAAGAATGACATATATGTTAGAGATATATTGTTGAACGTTGTTCATGGAGAGGATTATTGAGAATTTTATAAAGCTATGAAAATCATGTTTATATTATGTGTATACAAGAGAAGTCTAACGATTTGTGATGATCCTTGATAAAGATTTACTAAATTGTTTGTTGACATTGATGTTGGTGCCCAACAGTCATGACAATCTTTATATTTATTGAGTCTGAGGATCTTTGATGGTCATTTGACTCCTAAGGATGTTTTAGTTAGCTCTCATATCAAACAATCTGTAGAGAGGAAATTTTCATGATAATTTGTGGTTACCTCCTGAGAGGGAGTTTTCACGAGATATCTTGATATTTTAGAGATAACACACTTAATAGAAATTAAATAAAAAAACTACGAAGAAATTTTCTGGTAAGTGGTCTTTTCATGCTTAGTGAATATTATTTTCTCTCTAATATATGTTTTAGTTTAAGTTTTGTACACCTTTAGCAAGTGCGCAAAGCAAAACTTGAAAAATTTAGACAAATGGTGCATTGCTGAAGTTTTAAGGTGCCAAAAGAAATCAACCAAACTCAAACTCTTCACAAGGTCCAAAAGGAGAAAAAAATGAATGCAAACACTCTAAATAATCAATTATACCTATGGTATAATCCATTAGAGGACATTTGAATTTCAAATTTCAAATTTTATTTTACATAATCAATTATCTCAAAGGTAATAATCGATTATGTCCACTAAAACTTTGTGCCTCCAGCAAATCAAATCATGAGAGATTCCACTTTAATGATCTAATCGAATGTCAAGGTAGATAATCAACTTGAGGTATCCCATAAAAAGCAACTCTCTCTCTCTCTCTCATCTCATCTATTGCTTTCTTCTTCTTTTTCTTCTTCTTCTTTCTTGTGTTTACTCTGTGTTTTTTGAAAATACTATTGCAATCTTCATCATCATCATTGCTCAAAAAAGGATGTGTACATCTGGATTATCTTCAAATAGAGCTTACTTATTAGAGTTCTTTTCATCTCAAGAGCAAGATGATTGGTTCAACAAAGATTATGCAAGAAGAAGGAACCTGCATTCTTACCACTTGAAAGGAAATATTTTGAAAGATTATGATTTTTTGAAGTTGTTTGATGAAGCCTCACTAAGGAGCTTCATCTACGATATCCTTGGAGAGAATTTTCTAGATTTGATGATGAAGTTCTTGTCATACCCCAAATTTGTCCGTCTTAGTGATACCGTCAAATTTATTTTCGAACTTAGATTTTAAAATTCCTTTGATTTATTTACATTAACATTTTGGAATTTTAATAAATATTCGCTTTCAAGTCTATTTAAAAATATAATAATTTATTTCAATTTATTTGTATTTTTAAAATAGCAAATTATTGCTCGTCTTCATATACTTTCAATTGACTTTCTATTTCAAATAAATAACATAGCATAATTGGTAAGGAAGCATAGCTTGGAAGCATAAGGTTATGAGTTTGAATCTCACTTGGTGTATTTTTTATATTTCTTTGTTTATTGTTACTAATTTGATTTCCATTTATAAAAATCATAAAAAAGTTTTTTTTATTATTTAAATATTATTTTCGTATTTTTAATTATGGAAATTTTAAAAAATAATTATTTATTTGATTTTATACATTTTTTTAATTAAAATTGAGTGTAAAAATCATAATAAATACCAAAAATATTTTCTTTTATGTTTAATTGTTTTTTATTGGTCAATCAGTGTCAATTTGTGTCATATTCATCTTATGATTAGTTAACTTGGAGACCAAAGAAAAATTAATTTGCAAATCAATTTTATTTTTCTAATTTATTGACCTAATTATCACTATAAATATGCCACTCTTTCACTATTTTTTCATTAACATTTTCACCAACAAAGAAACCACACACTATATACATCATACATACACTCACACACACCTTTCCAATCTTATTTCCTTTCTACTTTTTACACAATTTTCTCACACTTTAGAAAAATCCATCCACAATTCATTAGCAATTTCATCTCCAAAGTTACTATCTTTCCAAACTCTTAGAATTCTTATTTTTTTTTTTGTTTGTTATAGGATTGTTGACTATATCAGACAACAACCCCAAAATTGCTTTTAAAATTTATTGGTGTTAATTTTCATTCTTGGCCAAAATTAAATATGAGGCCACTCTTTTTGTTTTCAGTTTTATTTATCAATGTATTTGTTATTTTAACCAAATGATGATTATGATGGTTCTTTTTATTAAATCTACAATATAACTTTTACAAAATATTTTTTTTCAATTTCTTTTCAAAGTTTCTACTTGATTTTTTTTGTTTTGTTTTGACCAATGATTTCATATTAGACATTCATATTATTTTTAATTTTATCTTTTTCTTAATTTTAATTTATCTTTTTTTAATCATATGATGAATACTCTCTGATTATGTTTTTCTTTCGAAAATTATATTTTATATAGATGCTAATTTTCACACTATACAAAACTTCTCCACTCACTCTCACAATCCACTCACGTACAAACTCACTGTACACATAATAATTCTAACACATACGTTAGAATAAGAGACCACTTTTTGATCACTTTTTCTTTATTTTTTTTTTTTTTTACTAATTCATATTCTTACTAATAACCTACTTATTTTTACAAATTTTCTACACACTAACACTCTTACTACCACTTTTTCACTTCATATAGTCACCAAATTTTCTACAGTAACACAACAACCAGCGTCGGACTTCTATCTTGTCCTGTATTCAATCTTCAGGTTTTTGTTCTTACTTTTCTCAAGATTTTATTTATTTATTTCTTTTTATTATTTGTTTATTATTATTGATTGTTTTATTATTTATTTAGTGTTAGAGTTTTAGAGACAACTTGGGCCTCAAGCCCTTAGATAACACCCTCTCATTTTACTTCTAAAACCCTTTAGCCTAATGGGTCAAGTCCAATATCTGGACTTGGACCATTATTGCCTGCACCCCCATATTTTACTACATAGTTCTAATTCAAACCCCCATGCGTTGGGCATGAATTCAACATTTGAATTCAGGGCCCTGCTACACATACCTCCCTGTTTTACTAGCCTAACATAATTCATACTCTTCATGCATTTTATTTAATTTCCTTTATTATTTTTATTATAATTATTTTTATGTTTTAATATTTATAAATTTTAATATTATTTACTATTATTATAATGAATCAAATATTACTTTTCTAAAACTCATTCAAATATTTATTTTATTGTATTAAACATATCTATTTTTAAATCATGCATTAATAAGATATTTTTTATAATTAATACATTAACAAATATTTAACCAACAATAAACTCCTTTTTATTAAATCAAATTAAACAACAATCAATTTTCAAAAAGGATTACAAATATATTTTAATTAACTGTGCACTTCGTCTAACAAACTCTGCTATTCACACACTTAGACTAAGTATAAGGTGAATTCAAATATCTTCGTAATCCATAAAAAACACCAACAAACAATGCGAACTACAAACTGAGACTTTGTTTCCTCCTAAGAGGATACGTAGACATACGACTAAAATCGTGGCGAGTTCCCCTAATAAAAAATTAAAACCCTATTTCCTAAAACATAATTCTAAACCTAGCATCCTTGTGAACAAGGTAGATGAGGGGTGCCTAACACATTCCCTTCGTCTAAAATGAGTCAAACAACTTAGAATCTCTAACCAAATTAGGGTTATCCTTTATATTACCTTCCTAAAGATAAAAATTAATGATGGCGACTCTCATTTTAAAACCAATTACAACAACTAGTGACTCTGCTGGGGATTTAATCCTAGGGTTTTAGAAGTCTCTCTTTTAGATTTAAGGTTTTTATAGGGTTTTATATATTTTTGTGCTTTCTATATTTGTTTTTTATATTTATTTGGTTTATTTATTTATTATTATTTTGTCATTATCATATTGTGGCGGGATTTTGTTATTTAAAAAAAATATATTTTTCAAAATTCTTAGAAAGAAGGTTCGTCTATTAGCTAAGGGGATACATCAACCCTATGAGTTTATGTGACGACTTCGCCTAGAGTCGGTGGAATTCCGAGAAAGGAATATGCCTCAAGAGATATCTTCTTGGGAAGTAGGAATTTGGAATAAAATCTATGACTCTTTGTACAACCCTTAAACCAAAATCTCATGGTGAGACCTTTCATGGCCTAGAGACAAAAGTTTCAGTCTACAAAGAGGCTCCACTTAAGGGAGACCCTTGTTCCTTTTCCTCTAGTTTAATCCATGATACTCTTAAGGAAACCACCTTATGGGGAAGGGTAGAAAAACTTAAAACCTTTATAAGAGCTCTCCTATAGTTTATTCTATCAACATCCTATCCTCTTAACCTGTAAAGGTATCCTCACCTCTATATTTATCCCATAACCGGTATAGGGCATTCACATACCCTAAACCCGTATAAGATATTCATTACCCTAAACCAACGAGGGTTTCAGTTTGTCAATTACAATGCTTAGATCCATAGGGATTTCATTAAGTATGTTATAATCCTTAGGCCCATAAGGACTTCCATGGGTCCGTTACAATCCCTAGCCTGTAGGGATTCCTGTTTGTGTGTCGCAATCCCTAGCATGTAGGGATCCCTTTTTGTCTGTCATTATCCTTAGGACGTCTCTGCTGATGCACGCCATGTGGCATATATCAGGCCATGGGATTTGATGATTGTTGACTGGTCACCGTGTGCTCTTTTCCATGCTATTCCCTCAAGTCCAACCTTTATCTCAATCGTCCGTTGGTCTATCATAATTCCTAGCCTATAGGAATTTCCGTCCCTCTGTTACAATCCCTAGCTTGTAGGAATTCCTCTTTGTTTTTCATTGCCCATAATCCTTAAGGAGTTTTTGTCTGTCTCAATCTCTGAGTCAGTGTAGGTCCATAATCCTTAAGGATTTCTTGTCTTTCTCAATCTCTGAGTCAGTGTAGGGTACCCTCATGTCTATCATTAAACCTGTATAGGGTATCCTTATGTTTACCTTCATACTACGTCCGCGTCGCATATCCATGAAACTTTTTTACATACCCTTAAAAAACCAAAAAATATTTTTGCATACCCAGGAATTCACATACATTCACATACATTCATACATTTGCATCTCATGCATTTCCACCTTCGCCCTTACCATACTATTACCCATATGCTAGCTGATTTATTGGTACCCGCAAACGAACTTAAGAAAGTATGAAATTATGGAAGGAGGAGATTAAGCATTGTAAATTCAATGGAGCTTGGACCTATAAATCTTATTATGGAGAAAAGGCAGCCCTTCAGGCCTACACAATGCCTCAAATGCCACTATTGCTATTGATTCCTCTACATCAAAAACAACTGTCCTCTCAACAAAATTGGTATGCCCAACAAAAGAAAAGACAAGGGTCACCCCCTACTCTGGAAAGTCCAAGATCATCAAGGAGATATCCTAGAGTCAAGTGGATCGACAAAGAAGCTCTTCCATAGGATCATTAGATTTTATCAATTTCAAATTGTAGTTTCCAAGTTGCTAAGTTATATTTGGTGTGAACTTGTATCTTTGGACCAGTAATTTTAATAAAATGAGCATGCATGTTTTTGAAATCAATTCATACGTTTCACTCTTCATCTTTCATCATTTTCCATAAATAATCAACGACTTTCCATTTTCACTCTTCTTTTCCATTTTCAAATTTTCTTTAACAAACTTTGAGGGAGAATGATGTAAAATAAATAACTAAATTTCTCTAAACTATGCTTTCAATGGTAAGACCGAGCTGACGATATAAGACATTGTTTCAATTCCTAAACAGTGGACAAATAAGGAGTTAATCCATAGTTAAACCCCTCAAGCCAGGAGTTGGAGTTTTGTTCTATTTTCTGGGAAAAAACCTTAATTTCAACCGGGGGCAGGGTAGATTTCAATTAATTCAATGATGCATTCAAATCCCAGGAGAATCAAAATGATCTAATCAAAGGTTCAAGTATATCTCTTTCCTCGATACATCATTGAGGAAACGGTCTAAGCAAAGGTTCAAGCACATCCTTTTCCTTGCACATCAATAAAGATTGAGGAAGCAATCAATAAAGACAAAAGTTCACAACATCTTCTTCCTCAATACATCATTCAAGATCGAGGAAACAATAAAGATGGAGCTTATAACAATCAGCATGACAGTCACAAGTGTTCAAAATCAAAAAGCAAAAAAAAATTCAAAAAAAAATCCCGCTAGGTCAAGTAAAAATCAAAAAGACTCGACTTAGGAAAATATAAGGGATTAAAACAGATAAATTAGAGAACAATATTGTGACTGCCACTTCAAGAATCATCAAAGGCTTCTCATTAATGCTTGGATCTTATCGATGTTTTTCATCAATGCTTGGATCTTATCAATACTTCTCATCAGCGCTTAGACTTTATCCACGCTTCTCATCATCTGCGCGACTACAAAATTTTTATTGGAGATTGAACGTATCTGTTGGATTAATTGAACTTAGGATTGGAGAAAATCAAGGAGAGTGGGGTGGGATAAATAAATCTTGAGCCTTATATCCATTGGTTCTTAAACCACGAATCATGGCCACGTTACAACATTCAAAAGTCCTAATAAAAGCAAGGTTAACTATGAAAGCATACTCGGTGAAATTTGTGTTAAACTGACTCCTATGTTTATTAAAATTATTACTAACCACTTCGCTTATTCGAATCTCCATCTCTAATAATCCATTTCTATTTAAACTTCAATTTCAAAATTTGTATGTGCATAAAGTAGAATTACTTTTCAAAGTGTACACTTTTATCTACGAATAGACACTTAGCATCAAGGAGATCTCAAAAAGAAATTGGGTTAATCAAAAGAGATCCATTTCAAAAAGCTCATAATCAGGGGCAAAGCATATAAAGTAGAACCCTATAATCATAAGCAAAACTATTGATCATAGGGGCATATCACATGAAGATCCTATTCACTATGGGTGACCATTCCGAGATTCAATCAACTAGGATCACATTTCAAAGAACTGTTCAATAAGGGGCATACCCTTTAAAGGGGTACTCCTTAATCAAGTTCCTATCACAACATGGTAGGACTCGGTTTTCTTCTTTAGACTACTTCTCGAGGCCCTAACAATCAGGGGGAATCCTTCGAGACTCAAATGTTGGTGTTAGGGAAGTACATATCAAGTTCATCTTACACCATGTGGAACCCAAGTTCCTCTTCAAGAAAATTCAGGTACAAACTTTTCAAAGATTCAAATCTTGGGGAAATCTATATTAAAGTTTATGGTGAAGTCCAAGTTCTTTCTAAAGGGTACTTCCTCCAGATCATGGAGATTGGGAGCATATCTTCCTAAATTCAAATACTGGGGAAAACCATTATGAGGCTCAATCAAAAGGAGTTGGTTCAAAAATAGTTCATCAAGGGGCAAGCTCTTTGCGTACTTTCACAATCACCAATAGACACTCCTCCTACAACAGTAATCTTCGAGTTCAAATCGAGTATCGGGAAATCACATTAGCATTATAATCTATGATCGTGAGACAAGAAACCTTGTTTCGTGAGAAACCTCTACACTTTAATCGTCCATGACCCATCACAAGAGCACCATTCAAAAGCATACGAGTCTCCATAAATCATTGTCATGCATCCATTAGGTCACTTCGATCCAGAGTCAAGCTTTAACTATCATCACATCCATCTGAATTCCGACAACGTGGATCTAACAAAGAGCCCAACCTTACTTGGCGTCTACCATTAAGCCCAATTCTCATCGGCACCTCAAAATTCCAACATCCATTGATGCATATCCAAGTCACTCATTACATGCATCAATCAATCATTACATTTCGTGCATCAATCAAAATATACACGCATAGCATAAAACATGTTTCATGTGAAGACAATCATCATTGTCAATCAAGTAATATGTTCTACGAGGAATCTCGATAGTAGATTCTCCTGGTTAATCTCGACATTTAATTATCTAGAAGACCTCGGCAGAAGGTAGTTCTCAATGAATCTCGGTGATAGATTCCTCTGGTTAATCTCGACAGTTGATTATCTAGAAGACCTTAACAAAAGGTAGTTCTCAACATAATCTCGACAATAGATTCTCCTGGTTAATCTTGACAGATGATTTTCTAGAAGGCCTCGAAAGATGGTAGTTTCACAACAGAATCTTGGCAATAGATTCTCCTGGTTAATATCGGCAGATAATTTTGCAGAAGACCTCGGCAGAAGGTAGTTCTCAATTAAATCTCGTCGATATATTCCCTGGTTAATCTCGACAGATGATTTTCCAGAAGACCTCAGCAGAAGGTAGCTCTTAACATAGTTTCGATAGTAGATTCCCTTAGTTGATCTCGGCATATGGTTTTCTAAAAGATCTCGGCTGTAGGTAGTCTTTAATTGAATCTTGACAGTAGATTCCTTGGAAATATCGACAGTAGATTTCTCATTAAGAGCCTCACATCAAGCATAATATTCATATAACTATATCAAATATCAAGATCATCCATAAAGTTTGGTGCATCTGACATACAGAAACATCAAAAAGGGCATTTGATAAAACATCAGAGAGTATTTTGGTTAGAAAAAATGTCGAAAGAGGTCCACGACTACGCCTACGTCTGCGATACAAATATTAAAATCTCACCAACATTTATTTATCTTATTCAAATCAACTCAAAGACACCACGATAACACAACATTTGGGGAGTCGATGACATAAAACCAATGATTTAAAAGGAGAGAAATTAAAACATTTACAAACTTTTGGGGCATATAAAAACATTACATTTAGGGCATACGCAAACTACTCGATGCATATACATTATGGGCTCCATATCAATCTAAAACATTATGCATGTGCATCATACATGGTATTTTTTCAAACACACTTTGGGTAAAACCTATATCTTGGGGCCCATCATTAGCAAGCTTATCTGCACAAACTGAATAGTTTAAACTTTAAGAGATACCTTGGTTACAAACTGATGCAATTGGTATCATTAGCGAAAATTTGGGGTTTATTTCTTCATGATGATAGTCTTGGTTGAGAGCAAACACAATCGACATCATCGATGAATTTGAGGTTTATTTCTTCATGGTGATAGTCTTGGTTGAGAGCGACACAACCGACATCATCGATGAATTTGGGGTTTATTTCTTCATGGTGATAGTCTTGGTTGTGAACAGACACAACTGGCATCATTAATGAATTTGGAGTTTATTTCTTCAAGTTGATAGTCTTGGTTGAGAATGGACACAACCGATATCATCAGTGAATTTGGGGTTCATTTCTTCATGATGATAGTCTCGGTTGAGAGCAGACACAATCGACATCATTAGTAAATTTGGGGTTCATTTCTTCATGATGATAGTCTCAGTTGAGAGCAGACACAACCGACATCATCAGTGAATTTGGGGTTCATTTCTTCATGATGATATTCTTGGTTGAGAGCAGACACAACCGACATCATCAGTAAATTTGGGGTTCATTTCTTCATGATGACAGTCTCGGTTGAGAGCAGAGACAACCGACATCATCAGCGAATTTGGGGTTCATTTCTTCATGATGATAGTCTTGGTTGAGAGCAGAAACAACCGACATCATCAGTGAATTTGGGGTTTATTTCTTCATGTTGATAGTCTTGGTTGAGGGTAGACACAATCGACATTATCAGTGAATTTGGGGTTCATTTTATTCATGATGATAGTCTTGATTGAAAGCAGACACAATCGACATCATCAATGAATTTAGGGTTTATTTCTTCATGATGATAGTCTTGGTTGAGAGCAAACACAATCGATATCATCAGTGAATTTGGGGTTCATTTCTTCATGTCGATCTTATACCTTAGTTGAGAATAGACACAACTGGTATAACTTCGATCTTATTCAACAACTACCTTAGCTGAGAAACAGACACAACTAGTATAACTTTGATTCAACAAATACCTTAGTTGAGAACAAACACATCTGGTATATCTACAATATATATTTTTGGTTTAATTATCTAGGATTTTGTTATCAAACTCTGTGGTATTCATCCCCTAGGTTGTGATGAATATGCAAAATCTGCGTTCATTAGCTTACTATGTTAGTCTTGAAGCATTAGTAAGTCAAAATTCAAACTGGTATTGCTTACACTATAACTGCGATATAACTTGTTGCATCAGTCTCAATGCAGCAATAAGCTATTAATCTTTCAACTTGTGTTGTTTACCTCATAGGTTATGGTAAATACGCAAAATCTACAATCTCTTTCATAGGTATTGGTGAGTTATCCACGTCGTCATATCTAGGTCAATCTTACTCTTCAATCTCACTCTCTATTCAAACTCTGGTAGGATGATACATCATCATCTTTTCCTATCTATTCTTTGTGCAAACTCTGATAGGATGATACATCATCATCTTTGCTTGTTTCCATGTACTCTTGGGTATGCTACATCAGTGTATCCTTATAATATTATAGTCAAATTTTGGAGTCTTCCATTATTTAATAACCCTCTGATTTGAACGTGCGAGACCTGCATATTCTCGCACCATTCAATCGAAGAGTGATTAAATGGGGATAACTGTCATACCCCAATTTAGTCCGCCTTAGTGATACCGTCAAATTTATTTTCGAACTTGGGTTTTAAAATTCCTTTGGTTTAATTACATTAACATTTTGGGGTTTTAATAAATATTCGCTTTCAAGTCTATTTAAAAAATAATAATTTATTTCAAATTATTTATATTTTTAAAATAACAAATTATTGCTCGTCTTCATATACTTTCAATTAGTTTTTTTATTTTAAATAAGTAACATAGCACAATTGGTAAGAAAACATATCTTGGAAGCATAAGGTCACGGGTTCGAATCTCATTTGGTGCATTTTTTATATTTCTTTGTTTATTGTTACTAATTTTGTTTCCATTTATAAAAGTCATAAAAAAGCTATTTTTTATTATTTAAATATTGTTTTCGTATTTTTAATTATGACATTTTAAAAAATAATCATTTATTTTATTTTATGCACTTTTTATCAAAATTGAGTGCAAAAATCACAATAAATACCTAAAATATTTCCTTTTATGTTTAATTGTTTTTTATTAGCGAACTAGTGTCAATTTGTGTCATACTCATCTTGTGATTAATTAGCTTGGTGACCAAGGAAAAGTTAATTTGCAAATTAATTTTATTTTTCTAATCTGTTGACTTAATTATCACTATAATAAATAGTCACTCTTTCACTATTTTTTCATCAACATTTTCACCAACAACTATTTTTTCATCAACATTTTCACCAACAAAAAAATCACACACCGTATACATCATACATACACTCACACACACCTTTTCAATCTTATTTTCTTTTTACTTTTTACACAATTTTCTCACACCGTAGAAAAATTCATCCACAATTCATTAGCAATTTCATCTCCAAAGTTATTATCTTTCCAAACTCTTAGAATTCTTATTATTATTTTTTGTTTATTATAGGGTTGTTGACTATATGAGACAACAATCATAAAATTGCTTTTCAAACTTATTGGTGTTAATTTTTATTCTTGACCAATGATTAAATATGAGACCACCCTTTTTGTTTTCAGTTTTATTTGTCAATTTATTTGTTTTTTTAACCAAATGATGATTCTGATGGTTCTTTTTATTAAATCTACAATTTCACAATTTCACTTTTACAAAATATTTTTTTTTCAATTTCTTTTCAAAGTTTCTACTTGGTTTTTTTTGTGCCAATGATTTCATATGAGGCCTTCCTATTATTTCTAATTTTATCTTTTTCTTAATTTTAATTTATCTTTTTTTTTAATCATATGATGAATACTCTGTGATTGTATTTTTCTTTCAAAAATTATATTTTATATAGATGCCAATTTTCACACTCTACAAAATTTCTCCACTAACTCTCACAATTCACTCACGTACAAATCCACCGTACACATAATAATTCTAACACCTATGTTAGAATAGAAGACCACTTTTTCATCATTTTTTTTTTATTTTTTTACAAATTCATATTCTTACTAATAACCTACTTTCTTTTACAAATTTTCACACATTAACACTCTTACCACCACTTTTCACTTCATATAGTCACCAAATTTTCTACGGTAACACCAACAACCCGCGCCGAACTTCTATCTTTCCCTCATGGATTCAATCTTCAGGTTTTTGTTCTTACTTTTCTCAAGATTTTGTTTATTTATTTATTTTTATTATTTGTTTATTATTATTGATTGTTTTGTTATTTATTTAGTGTTAGAGTTTTAGAGACAACTTGGGCCTCAAGCTCTTAGATAACACCCTCTCATTTTACTTCTCAAACCCCTTAGCCTAATGGGCCAAGTCCAATATCTGGACTTGAATCCTTACTGCCTGCACCCCCATATTTTACTACATAGTGCTAATTCAAACTCCCCATGCATTGGGCCTGAATTCAACATCTGAATTCAGGGCCCTGCTACACATACCTCCCTATTTTACTAGCCTAACATAATTCACACCTCTCCTGCTTTTTATTTAATTTGCTTTATTATTTTTTATAATTAATTTTACATTTAAATATTTATAAATTTTAATATTATTTACTATGATTATAATAAATCAAATATTATTTTTCTAAAACTTATTCAAACATTTGTTTTATTGTATTAAAAATCTCTATTTTTATATCATACATTAATAAGATATTTTTTATAATTAATACATTAACAAATATTTAACCAACAATAAACTCCTTTTTATTAAATCAAATTAAAAAACAATCAATTTTCAAAAAGGATTACAAATATATTTTAATTAACTGCGCCACTTCGTCTAACAAACTCCTCAATTTACACACCTAGACTAAGTATAAGGGAAATCCAAATATCTTCGTAATCCATAAAAAACATCAACAAACACTGCGAACTATGAATTGAGACTTTGATTCCTCCTAAGAGGATACGTAGACATACGACTAAAATCATGGTAAGTTTCCCTAATAAAAAACTAAAACCCTATTTCCTAAGCCGTAATTCTAAATCCTAGTATCCTTGTGAACAAGGTAGATGAGGGATGCCTAACACCTTCCCTTCGTCTAAAATGAGTCAAACAACTTAAAATCTCTGACCAAATTAGGGTTATCCTTTATATTGCCTTCCTAAAGATAAAAACTAAGGGTGGCGACTCTCATTTTAAAACAGTTACATCAGTTCTACTCAAATGTCAACTATTTTGGGGAGATCCTTACTAGTGAAGTTAAGAAGCACCAAGTCAAATTATTTCTTGAAGAGTTCACTAAGATCTACAACCTTCCTTGTACCCGTTCCGAGTACAACACCGATGAAGATGTCAATAATTGTTATTATTATATTCCTACTGCTATTTCCTTCCAATAAAAATCCTATTATTGGCATCCCAATTCCTTTCAAGGTGGGCTTAATACTCCTAGATATTCATCTCATTCACTATATGGTTACACATATTCTTATCCCAAGGAAACTAAACTTTGGTCAACTAATCAAAATTGATGTTGTTGTGGTTTGGAGGCTTGCAAACAAAGTAGAAACAAATTGTGCTAGTATCATGATCCACCATATGATGGATAGCAAAAGAAAGAATACGTGGTTACTATTTGGTGGCTTCAGAAAAAAGTGTTTGGAGCATGCTAGATTAAACCTTGAGGATAAAGAACCTAACCAAAATTACACTTGGGTAGGAAGTAATACTTTAGGGAAAATGAGAATAATCATCACCAAAGGGGTATTTTCCCATAAGTCTTCCAAAGAAAAAGAAAGCTCCAACTCAACAAGGAGAGCCATGTTTTCTAGAAGAGTTTGATTATGAGAAACCAAAGACTACTCCTATTAAATCTATTCTCAACACCATCATCAAGAGGCATAAGAAGATCAATAGAATGATCAACGTTTTAATTTGTAAGCTCACACTGAATGGATCTCAGATGCCTCCTAGAGTATTTAATGATAACGATGATGAGGATTTTGAGTAGTATTTTCCTTAGTTGTTTCTTTGTTTATTTTTTTTGTATTCCTTAATATTTCTTATTAAATTTGGTTTTCCCATTTTTAATTAACGAAGTTTTCTGAGTTTTTAAATGCACATGCTTATCTTCCATATTTGCTCATATTTGTTCTCGACTTTTTATTAAGGCCAAAAAGGAAGACGTATACTCTCAATGGGAGTGGGGTATAGTCTATATATTTGTAAGGGGAAGTTTAACCATTCAAATCTATGACCTTAGTTTTCTTAATTGTCCCTCTACTTGATAGGTGTGTTGTCATCATAAAAAAAGGGGATAATGTTGATCTATGTGCTTCTTGGGGGTGAAAAGTATGCCAAGTGTTAAGCATAACCTCTTAATATCTCTAGTGCATCTTTCTCTTCCTTTATCTCTTTACGTTTCACTAATTTATTTTCTTCTCTTGTATTTCTTTCTTTCTACTCTGATTTACTTTATTCCATTGCTTATCCCTTGGTTGTTTTTCAAACGTGATTTAAACTCTAATTTATCAAAGAGTTTTTATTTCGACACCATTTTTCAAACCCGTACAATTAAGCCCTTCCTCTTGTGTCTGGAGTCGGTTTTCTAACAAGATCTAGTGATAGAAGGGTTATTAGGAGCTAATGTTTTGTTTTGTGAAATTTGAGTTTCAAATCAAAGAATCAAGTTGTGACACGATAATTAGAATTGAAAATCCAGCAAAGGAAAAAGAAGGTTTTCTTCTCCAATGAAAACTTTGGTAGGACCGGGTGAAGGTTATTGCAAACAAAGTTTGTAGTTTCTAGTTCTTTAAATAAGATCAAAGTCTCAAAAAACAACTTCATACGAGGTTGAGTAAAGAGTGTTGTGGACATAGACTTTGATTAGAACTTTGGATTTGGGAAGTTCAAGATCAAGTGAAAATCTTGTATAATTCTTCCTCATGAGATCTATATGTTAGAAGAAGAAGATTCAGATTGAAGGTGCTTATCTATTTCTTTAAGTTTTATCTATTATCTGAGATCATATGATTATATGATTGTATTTAAAGACCAGTTGTAAAATTGTCATATAGTGGAAGACCTACAAATTTTTAATGGTTCTCAATTGCTGACTAGATTAGGCGTAAGTGAGGATGAATCCGTTGAACCAATATAAATATTGGTACACTTTTCTCTATCGTTCTATTTAAATTATTGTATAAGGAGTTAATTTATTTTTTGTTTTGTATGCTTCTAGGTTTATCACTTATAGTTATTTTATGTAATAAGCATAAGTCTGATAAATTAAGTCTGTTGAACGATATTTCTTTTGATTATAACAGTAAAACTTGTACTATCAGATTTCTATCTCAATTAATAAAGGTCAATTTAAACATCTTATTTTAATTGAATTCAGTTAATGGATGCAATAACTATTTAGTTTCTTCAAATCTCATCTTCTTTATAATTTCTAATTATAGAGTAATTTTTGAAATATTTTCAAATACGTTTTTTTGAAAAATCTGTTGCCAAGCTTTTTGTAAGACTCTAGTTTTAGAGAAAACATTTTTGAAATTTATTTTTGAGGAAAGGTATACCCTTCCTTTATAGACCATTATACACCCATATTATACCCCATAATTGGCCTCGGAGATGGTCTTTTGACTATAGGTGCAATCAGATCAGTTTGGATTAGTTTTTGGTAAATAAAAGTATGAACTGATGACATTTCCATTGGTTTGATTTGATTCGGTTTTTAACATTTTTCAAAAATGGAAGCGAATTAACCGGTTTGGTTTGGTTTGATTTGGTTTGGTTGATCGGTTTACAATATTTCTTTTTCAAACATTATATTCATCAGTGTACTCTCCACTATCGTGTTTTTTGGTATATTTTATGCTATTATTTTTTAAAATAATACATTTTATGTAATTTATTTCATGGTCTATTTTTTCAAACAAATTACAAGTTGCTCTTAATCCATACGAAACTGTGACATGATTTTCATTGCATCATGAACTAAGTTCACTATCAAATATAAAAGTTAACACTTAGCATTAAAATATTGGAAAGGAATTTGAAAGCTTAACAAATAGAACACCTCAAAACACACATCAATTAACAAGTGTCACACCTCAAACACAAATCAAAACTATTTTGTAACAAGTCTGGAAAGGATTTTGGTGAAGAAGATGAAACAAAAAAAGGTAAAAAAAAGTAATATGAAAATTAACAAAGAGAACTTGAACACAAAGAAGTGACGGTAGTGAGAGTAATAATGGTTGCAGACACCGAGAGCAGCAGTTCAGTGAAAGCAAGTTTTTTTGTGACTTATAGTTTCTACTTTCTATGTTTTGGAATTTGATTATAGATGCATGTTTTGCTGAAAGGAAGAAAGTGTAAACAAAAGATGAAGAATGGTTGAACCGATAAAATTTTGGACTTAATGATGGATGGAATAAAAGATTTACAACATAATTATTTCCACTGGTTCAGTTCATTGGTTTTTCAGTTCCTAAAAACTAAAATTGAGAATCAAACCAAACCACATCAGTTTTTCTTAGTTCATTTGGTTTTAGAACCAAACTAGAAACAATTGGCTTTATTTTGGTTTGGACTGTCAGTTTAATTGGATTTTTCTGATCCGCTTACACCCATACTTTTGACCAGGTCTTGCAACTTCAAAAGTTGAGAATATGGGGAAGGACAATCCGGAGAGTGCATATAATATATCTCCCACA
This sequence comes from Vicia faba, assembly GCA_948472305.1. Taxonomy (NCBI): domain Eukaryota; kingdom Viridiplantae; phylum Streptophyta; class Magnoliopsida; order Fabales; family Fabaceae; genus Vicia; species Vicia faba. The sequence goes on from OX451740.1 coordinate 968,444,248, forward strand.
TTCAAGGGAGAAAACTATGCGTACTGAGAATATAACATGTTTGTTGACTTAATGTCCCAAAAAACATCGTCGACAATATTGAAACGATAACATCCCCCCAAGGATCGGTATAATGAAGAATCTAAGAAAGCCTTTTATGATTTGAAAACAAGAAATATACTAATTTACGCCTTACGTACTAAAGTATATTACTCAATTTTGCATTGTAAGAAACCTCAAACAATTTAGGACCCACTTCAGATACTCAATAAATGAAGTGAATATGTGAATTAATATAAGATTATCACATTGATAGAATAATATGAGCTATATCATATGGAACTCGATGAAATCATGAAATCCATACAAATGTGCTTTATTCATATAATCAATAAGTTAAAGAATTTAGAAAATACTTTATCCAACAAAGATGGTGCTAACAAATTCCTATGGTCTATGTGCAAGGAATGTAAACCAAAAGTAATATCCATAAAAGAGCCACATGACTTGAAAACAATGGATCTATCAACATTGTTTGGAAATCTTATCGAATACGGGCATGAGTTAAAGAGACTCATTGCAAGCAAAGTTAATGTGAAAAAGAAAGAAAAATTTAGAGAGGATAAGAGAAGCATTTGCTTGAATACCTTAACTTCTAAGGTCAAGGTAGAGGAAGATAATGATAATATTGATAAATATTTAAAGAATAAGAAATGTGTTTGTTTTCAAACAATACAATCAATACATAAAGAGAAACAATCTCAAGTATTTAGAAAAAAATGATAAACTTCAGAAAGTCTCTTTTGAACAAGTGACTACAAGCACAAGAGGGAGGAGAAAGGTGAATTGTGGTATTTATAATTTGTGATTAATTTAAAATTTTATTACTTAAAACATTAATTTGTGTTAGTATAGGCAAAAAGAAGAGATAAAAGTAGCGGAAAATGGAAGGACAAAAATGTATAGGAAAGTAAATAAATAAAAGTAGAGAGATATATTTTTGGGAGATTGCACCAGGTTTATACAGATTTAGTTGATCTCTTGGCCTACTCATCTCCTCAAGAAGTTTGTGTTAATAGTTTTGATAAAATATTTTAATAGTTATGTCCAAGAACCTTCTTACAAGATATGATAGATTTTAACACACTAATAACTCAAAACAAAATGGAGCTTTTAATAAGATAAGCTCACATACCAAGAACAGGATTTTAATCGGTTGATCTCAGAAACCAAATAGAGGTTTTACCAAGATAACCTCAATGAACAAACAAGAGAAACACTTCAAGATAATCACACTCTTAACAAAATATTTAAACACCAGTAAAACTAAAACCCCACAAGTGCATTTCAATCACAAAAGCCCTAAGGAAACTTTTATTGAAAGAAAATATAAGAGAGAGAGAGAGAGAGAGAGAGAGAGAGAGAGAGAGAGAGAGAGAGAGAGAGAGAGAGAGAGAGAGAGAGAGAGAGAGAGAGAGAGAGAGAGAGGTTAGAATAAGAAAATGATGATTTAAATTCAAAATATAGTGTGAATGAAAGTGAGGGATTTCCCTCCTTTTATAGTAGAAAATTTGGTTCAAAATGGAAAGAATCCTCAAACCTTTTAAAGCTCGTAATTGATTAGGCAGACCACATAATTTATTATGTTGTTCAAATATGGAAGGTTTTAAATGGAACTATCACTATTCGACTATAAACCCTAAAAATAGGTTATGAAGTGTTACAAAAGAGATAATTGATTAAATCTAATGCAATAATTGGTAATCTAGTGTAAACTACATTCATAAAGGATTATTTGAGCTATTAACCAATTATCTACTCGCGTAAAACATTTTTTGGTGGTTTTAAAAAAATTAATAGGTCCTCAAAAACATTTGGTGAGTGTGTAAGACTTTTCTTAGTAACTTATGGGTTACCCTAACACTTTTACAATAGTTTAGTCACTCACAAAATGTGCTACGCGCACAACCGACCATGTGAGCTTTCACACTTCCATTCTTTTATAACTTTGAAATTTCAATGTAATACCCTAAGTATTTTAAGCATGAGTATGAAAGATTAAGAGATAAATCTATAATCTCTATATCTAATGGTAGTTTATGATAGGTTAGTAGAGTAACCTATATGGGATTAGGTTAAGTAAATGGAGTGGCATGCTTAGTTATTTCATTTAAGTACCAAAGGAAAAATGGTAATTTTCGCAAGGTCATTATAAGGAAAGAGACCCCATTTCTCTCATTTTCATTTTCACTTCCTAATTATCAATTCAGAATTTTGAAGAAACTTGGAGTAAGGAAGAGATATAACACGAAATTGAAAAAGGAAGAGGAATTTGTGGTTTCAAGCTTCATCATCAACTTGCACGTGTAAAGATTTGGTGATTTTGGGATGAGGAACAAGGATCAAGAGCAGGAATCATAAACTTTATTCTTCTTGGAAATCATATTCTACAGTCTCTAAGCTTTATCCTAATGTGATGAACTCATTTGATCATGTGGGAGCTCTGAGTGATTCTTGGAAAAGGAGATAAGAGCAAGCGTGTGAAACAGCATCATCCTTCAAGTCCAGGATTGATCAAAGGTGGGGTTCTTATATTAGAGGGGGTTTCCTAAGTGTTTTAGGATTTGCATGTTGGGGAAAATTGGGGTTTTCATTTAATGTTACTTGATTTTCCTTTTGATTCATGCTGGAAATCTTGCTTTGATATGCTTGTTACTAATGTTATTATGTTCATAATATTTATATGATTGATAACATATGAAAGTTCATGATTATCATTAATATAACATGTTTAGGTTGATGTTTTGTGCTATTGATCTGTGCATTATGTTAGTATATGTTGCAATATTTTTGGATTGGAGAAAATAAGAAAAAAACAAGTGAATTTGGGTTCTGGACTCAGTGGTAACCAATTACTAGCAGTTGTTAACCAGTTACCTTTGAAAAAAAAAATTCACGACTATTTTTCATGTATGTAACCGGTTACTAATAGTTGTGAACCAGTTACCACTGATTGGGTGAGAAAATACAGAATTAAAATTGACATAAATTGAGTTATGTAACTCCGTTTGAGACGAGGTTAGTGAAAGAACAAGATTAGTTCTGACCTATCTCAAGTGTTTTGATGATAACTAAATTATATTTAAGATAATTTATGCTCTAATGAATGTGTTTTAAATGTCTTAGTTAATTTTCTGACAAGAAACATTCTAAAGTACTAAGCAAAGATTATGAAGAAGTTCTTTGATAAAAGAACCTTTTATTCAAACGCATCTGCTGACTCTGGTAAGAACCTTTACTTTTTAAATGGATCTTCTAACTTCTAGCAGGCTTCTTGATTCTGAAGATAACTTGAAAGCAAGTGATGTTCAAAGTTCTTAGTAAGCAACGCTCTGACCAGAAGTTGAAAGAAGCATGTTCTGACTTAAAGCAAATACTGAAACAACGTCTAAATCAACGTGTCTTGTCAAAGCAATGGAAACACGTTCTTACATTCTGACGTTTGCTAATTAATGCAAAGACGGCTGTAAGCACTCAAGTGCCTACAACTAGTTTCTTGGAGAATGGAATTTTGCAAGGATACACACAAAGCATTTAATACTCTCCATTTCCTCTGAAGGCAGCATCAGTCTTATTATTCCTACTATAAGTAGAAGGACATTTATTGCAAGCTACAAAAACGTTCAAACAAGAAACTACGTGAAAGATTCAAAAGCTAACAAACTCATAGTTCATACATTTTGTGTATTATATTCTAAGTGAAAAATCACAGTTGTGATATAGCTTGATTAGAAGCAAACTCTATTTCAATTATCTATAAAGATTATACTACTGTATTTGTTCCTTGAGAGACCAAGTTTGGTTAGATTTCTCAAGCAGACTAGGACTAGATTTAAGTCTTAGTGTTGTTAGTCACTTGTAAGATTACTTGTGCATTGTTAGTCACAACAGTTGTTGTGTGATTGTAATCAGTTGATTATAGTGGATTAAGTCCTTGTTGAGAAAGGCGAAATCACCTTGGCGGGTGGACTGGAGTAGTTTGAGTTCAAACGAACCAGGATAAAAATAACTGTGTTATTCCATTATTGTTTTGAGCTTTGTATTGAAAACGAAAAGAGTCACTTATTCAACCCCCCCTTCTAAGTATTTTCTTACCCCTTCAATTGGTATCATAGCTTGACTCTGAGCTCAACACTTAACCGTGTCAGGAAAATATCTAGAAGAAAACACAATGGCCGCTGAACAAAACAATAATAGTTACAACAAACCTCCAGTGTTTGATGGAGAAGATTTTGAGTACTGGAAAGATAGACTAGAAAGTTTCTTTCTAGGTCATGATAGTGATCTTTGGGATATAGTCTTGGATGGTTACAAACATCCTACAAATTCTGAAGGAAACAAAGTGGATAGAAAAAATATGGATTGACAACAAAAAAACTGATTTTAAAAATCATCACAGAGCCAGAAATATTTTTTTAAATGCTATCTCTAAAGTAGAATATGAAAAAATCACTAATAGAGATACAACGCATGATATGTTTGAGTCACTCAAAATGACTCATGAAGGAAACGCTCAAGTTAAGGAGTCTAAAGCTTTGGCTTTAGTTCAGAAATATGAGGCCTTCAAAGTTGAAGAGAGTGAGTCTATAGAAGCAATGTTCTCCAGGTTTCAAACTCTGATCGCTGGTCTGTGAGTTTTGAACAAAGGGTATACCAAAGCTGATCATGTGAAAAAGACCATCAGAAGCTTACCCAGAAGATGTGCACCAATGGTCACTGCCTTCAAGGTGTCAAAAGATCTGAACAATATGTCTCTAGAGGAACTCATCAGCGCTCTCCGAATTCATGAGATTGAACTGGATGAGCATGAGCCTCAGAAGAAAGGTAAGTCTCTAGCCCTCAAATCAATTAAGAAATTAGATACTAATGCTTTTCAGGCTGAAGAAGAAAATTCTGAAGAATCAGCTTCAGAAGAAGACAAACTATCTTTGCTCTCCAAAAGGATCAATCATCTGTGGAAGCACAGACAAAAGAAGTTCAGGAACTTCAAGAAGTCAGAAGATAAACCAGAATCTTCTGGACACAAAAAGTCAAACAGAAGAGAGATCACCTGTTATGAATGCAAAGAACCTGGTCACTTCAAAAGTGATTGTCCAAAGCTTCAAAAAGAAAGACCAAAGAAGAGATTTGGAAAGAAGAAAGGAATGATGGCAACTTGGGATGACTCAGATTCTTCTGAAGATGAATCTGGTTCTGAAGATGAAAATGCCAACCTAGCTTTAATGCTTATCACAGAAAATGACTCAGACTGTGAGTCAGAACAAAGAGAGGTATTTTCTGAATTTTCTAGAGAAGAACTTGCTGATAGTTTATCAGAACTTATGGAAAACTATAGTAAGCTCAAAATCAAATATAAGAAACTCAAGAAGAGTCTTGCATCTGATTTTAAGAAACTTGAAACAGAAAAATATGAACTTTTAGAAAACAATCTTAAACTTGAAAAGGAAATTCAAATTGTTCAAAAGAATTTTAGTTCAGAGTCTGTGTCTAGTTCAAAAAATATTCTGAAAGAATATGACTATAGCTTTCAATCTTTTCTTGCTAAAAGCATAGACAGAAGCAAAATGGCTTCAATGATCTATGGAGTTAGTGGGAAAAACAGAAGAGGAATTGGATATGAACCTCCCAAAGGGAAGGAGACATACATTCCAAAACCTGTTGCTAAAATGACCTTCACTTACAAACCTCTGAATAAGCAATTCAAGTTTGGACACTCACATGATATAAAATATACATCACATTCTGGAAACTCTTATGCTAACCCAAAAGGACCCAAAAAGATATGGGTACCTAAGGATAAAATAATATTTGTTGCAGGTGTCCTTAACAGCTCAATTGAAACACCAGTCATGGTACCTGGACTCTGGGTGCTCACGACACATGACGGGAAAAAGGTCTATGTTCCAAAGCCTGGAACTTAAAGCTGGAGGAGATGTGAAGTTTGAAGGTAATCAGAAAGGGAAGATTATTGGTTCTGGAACCATAGGAAACGGTAACCTTCCTTCTATCTCTAATGTTTTATTAGTAGAAGGATTAGCTCATAATCTATTGTCCATAAGTCAATTAAGTGACATTGGCTATGACATTATCTTCAATCAAAACTCCTGTAAAGCTGTAAGTCAAAAGGATGGATCAATCCTCTTTTCTGGAAAGAGAAAGAACAACATTTACAAAATTGATTTATCAGATCTTAAATCTCAAAACGTCAAATGTCTTTTGTCTGTTAGCAATGAGCAATGGGTATGGCACAGAAGATTGGGACATGCCAGTCTTAGAAAAATCTCTCAACTAAATAAATTAAATTTAGTCAGAGGACTTCCCAATCTGAAGTACAACTCAGATGCTCTGTGCGAAGCATGTCAAAAAGGAAAATTTTCAAAACCTTCCTTTAAATCTAAAAATGTTGTCTCTTCCTCTAAGCCATTAGAGTTACTTCATATTGATCTGTTTGGACCAGTTAAAACTGTATCCATCAGAGGCAAGAAGTATGGATTGGTCATTGTTGATGACTTCAACAGATGGACATGGGTAAAGTTTTTAAAACACAAGGATGTGTCATATTCTGTATTCATTGACTTCTGTACTCAAGTGCAAACTGAAAACGATTTTAAAATCACAAAAGTTAGAAGTGATCATGGTGGTGAATTTGAAAATCATTATTTTGAAAAATATTTTAAAGAAAATGGTATTGTTCATAATTTTTCTTGTCCTAGAACTCCCCAGCAAAATGGAGTTGTAGAAAGAAAGAATAGAACATTACAAGAGATGGCCAGAACCATGATCAATAAAACAAATATGGCTAAGCACTTTTGGGCAGAAGCTGTGAATACAACGTGTTACATTCAGAATAGAATCTCTATAATACCTATTCTTGATAAGACTCCCTATGAATTATGGAAAAACAGAAAGCCCGACATTTTTATTTCCATCCTTTTGGATGTACTTGTTTTATTCTAAACACCAAAGAAACTCTGAATAAGTTTGATTCCAAAGCACAAAAGTGTCTTCTACTTGGATACTCTGAACGCTCAAAAGGCTATAGAGTATACAACACAGAAACTCTGATTGTTAAAGAATCAATCAAAGTCAGGTTTGATGATAAGCTTGGCCAACAACAGCAAAAGCAAATTGATTTTTCTGTAGGTACAGAAGATCATCACTCAAACTCTGAAAGTTCAGAAGCAAAAGAAGACGTAGCAGATCAACCTCTTGACAATGCTCTGAACAATCTCAGAATCTCTGACCAACCCACTCAGAAAAGGTTTCCTAGATTATCTTCAGCTTACAAAGAAGACGTAATCATTGGAAGAAAAGAAGATCCCATTAGAACAAGATCATCTCTCAGAATCAATGAAGAATCTTTGTTTGGTTTAGTCTCTCTGATTGAGCCAACTACCATTGATGAAGCTCTGGAAGATAGTGATTGGATCTTAGCAATGCAAGAAGAACTAGATCAATTCTCCAAGAATGATGTATGGAATCTAGTTCCAAGACCCAAAGGATTCAATGTTATAGGAACCAAATGGGTCTTCAGAAACAAATTGAACGAACAAGGAGAAGTAATCAGAAACAAAGCACGACTGGTTGCACATGGTTATAGTCAACAAGAAGGAATTGATTATAATGACACCTTTTCCCCAGTCGCCAGGTTAGAATCTATAAGATTATTAATTTCTTTTGCTGTACAAAATAACATTTCATTGTATCAAATGGACGTTAAAAGTGAATTTTTAAATGGTTATATTGAAGAAGAAGTATATGTCCATCAACCTCCTGGATTTAATAATTCAAAGCATCCAGAACATGTTTTTAAACTGAAAAAGTCTTTGTACAGTTTAAAACAAGCTCCCAGAGTTTGGTATGATCGTCTGAGTAATTTTCTATTAGAAAAAGATTTTACCAGAGGAAAAGTGGACACAACTCTCTTTAGAAAAACATTTAAAAATGATATTTTAATCTGTCAAATTTACGTTGATGATATAAATTTTGGAACCTCTAATATCTCCCTTGGAAAAGAATTTGCTAAGACCATGCAAGCATAATTTGGAATGAGCATGATGGGTGAATTGAAATTCTTTCTTGGAATTCAAATCAACCAGACTCTAGAAGGTACTTTCATACATCAGACGAAGTATGTTAAAGAACTTCTGAAGAAATTTCAAATGTCAGAAAGCAAAGATGCCAAGAAACCTATGCATCCAACCTGTATTCTAGGTAAAGATGAGGTAAGTATGAAAGTAGATCAGAAGCTCTATAGAGGTATGATTGGATCCCTTCTCTATCTGACTGCATCTAGACCTGATATATTATTTAGCATGTGCTTGTGTGCTAGATTCCAATCAGATCCTAGAGAATCTCACTTAACAGTTGTTAAGAGAATTCTTAGGTATCTGAAAGGTACTGCTAATCTTGGTCTGTGTTACAGAAGATCACAAGATTACAAACTAGCAGGTTATTGTGATGCTGACTTTGTTGGAGATAGAATTGAAAGAAAAAGAACCTCTGAAGCTTCCAGTTTTTGGGTGACAATCTTATCTCATGGTACAACAAGAAGCAAGCAACAATTTCTCTATCAACCACAGAAGATGAATATATATCTGCTACTGGATGTAGCTCTCAGATGATTTGGATGAAAAGTCAACTAGAAGATTTCAACCTTTATGAAAGTAAGATTCTTATCTTCTGTGACAATACATATGCTATTTGTCTTTCTAAAAACCCAATCTTACATTCTAAAGCCAAACATATAGAAATTCAATATCATTTCATAAGGGACTATATTCAGAAGGGAATTTTAAACTTGATTTTTGTAAAAACAGACCATCAATGGGCTGACATTTTTACCAAACCCCTTTCAGAAGATAGATTTAATTTCATTCTGAAAAATATTTGTATGGAATTATGTCCTGAATAAAATAATATTTATTTTCTGTGACTGGCTTCAGAACTTTCTGAAATGAATGCTCTGATCAACATTCTAACGCTTCATGTCCAAGTGTAGTTTAGAAATTCATTAGAACAAACAACTATTACATGCATCCTTCAGGAGATGAACACGTGGTGTGTTTCTGAAAGGTCAAGCGTGCAAAAGCTACTGATGACGTTTTAGGTAACTGTTGATGATTAGCCATAATCTCACGTTTTCCCTCATTTTTAGCAAATCATTAAATGCAAGTAATGATGAGATTTGTTTTTGAATCCATTTTAATCTTTATTTTAATTATGTCTTAAATACTTTTAATTTTAATTCTTAACCTATTCTCTGAAATTAATTCCTATAAATACTTTAAAAAAACCTTTTCATTCTTTACTGTCTCTTTCAACTCAAGTTTTTACTGTACTTCTCTCTTAAAACCCTTTTCATAAATTTATCTTTTCTAAAGAACTTCAATGGCTTCTTCTTCCTCTACCCACTCTGAGCAATACAGTATACCTGAAAGGACAACTCTCATTCCGGTAGAAAGTTTGGAAGTTTTGAGTGAGCTAATGGTAGACTTTGAGAATCTCAGAGAGAATGGATTTGACTTGTTCCCTGCTGTGAAGTTTCAAGGTTGGGAAAGCTACTTTGATCGTCTTATTGGTCTAGTCTTTCCTTATTTGGTAAAAGAATTTTGGATTCACGCTATTGCAACTCCTAAGGTTATTCTATCCTTTGTAATGGGCAAATAAATATCCATTACAGAAAATCAAATCAGAAGGTTGCTGGGATTTAAAGGAGTTGGAGTTACAGGAATGCCCACTGGAAGAATGGAGATGTCTAGGGTATATTCAGAGATTTTTACCAACGGTCAAGGTTCCTCCAAAGTCAGGGACTTAAAAGACAAGTATAAGATTTGGGCAAGGATTATTCATGGATGTATTCACCACAGGAAAGACACCATTTCTCCTGATTACATCAACGCTGATCAACAATATCTACTGTTTTGCCTTGGAACCAATGTCAAAATTGATTTCCCCTACTTACTTTTTGAACATCTCTGGAACCATGTCAAAGAAACCAGAGAAACTGAGAGGATGAAGAATCCCAAATCAAAGAGGAATTGGATTCCTATGGGGAGGTTATTATCAGACATTCTGACTGAGAGTGGTCTGATTGCTCACCTAAAAGAAGAAAATCTTCTGGGGGAGCTTGAACCTATCTGTGGTAAGACTATCACTGGAAAGAACTTGCTGAAGAGGAAAATTATTGACAAACTGCTGGTGGAACCCTCTCCATGTCTGTCAACTATTGTGAAGAAGAGAAGAATTCCTATTGCTGACTTTCCTATGTTCAACTCAGGGGAGCATTCTCGTATGGTTTTGCACTATCTTGAAACCTGCAGAGAAATAGGATCACATATTGATCCAGCTTGGCTTCAAGGAAGAAATCAAGTTGCTCCTAATGTTGTTCTCCAAGAATTTGTGAAGAGAAAAGTTATAGAAGGACCTTCTGACACTCCTCTGAAGAAGAAAAAGAATACAGGTAATCATGCTGAAACTATACCTGTTGATAATTCTGAAAATATATCTGCATCTGCTGAACCCTCTCAAACCTTAGGAGACTTAGATGTAGACATTGATCTGACCTTACCATCTGAACCCCTTGCTGACAACCCTAGTAAAAATCAGTTTTCAACAGATTTAAGTAATTCTGACTCTGATGAACATTCTGACAGCCAATCAGAATCCTCTCAATCAGAACCTCCTGAACCATCTATTTTTCAACCTATTCCTGCTGAACGTTTCTCAAGACCCCCTCCCAGACCTTAATCACCCAGACCCACTGGATGGTATGATGCTGGCTCTTGGAGAATTCCAGGGATAAATGAACCTCTAGCAACAATAAAACCTCCTTTAAACCTACCAACTGAGAATATTTTCGCTATGAACCAACCACAACCTCAAAATCCTATTCCCTCTCCTGCTTATACAATAATAATTTCGCCTCATGTCACTCCACCCACCTCACCACAACATACAACACCACTCTCAAATCCTCAAATTCCAGAACAACAAATTTTTGAACAAGCTGAAATTGCTGAACCATCCGTACCTCATGATATATCAGAACCTCCTATTTGTGTTAACCAACCTGAACCTGAACCTACAAATAATCCTGAACCCAATATCTTTTTAAGAACTGTAGTGGACTCTCAATCTCTACAATTCTTGAAAAACAAAACTTTTAGAACGGCTGTCCCTAAACCTGTTCAGCCAGATGTAACTACTTTGTTTCAGAATTTTATAACAAATGTTTAAGCATGGTTACAACCGCTGAAAGAATATTACCTCAGAAGTGTGAACACAACAGCAACAGATCTTCTATGGGAAACCTTCATAAGAACCTTGGTTGCTGAATCACAGAAGTTATAAGATTTGTGTAATTCTCAGGTGTTGGAAAACTTTTCCAAACTTCTGCATGCTTTCAAAACAGAAGCTGCTGATACTTGGAATAAAAAGTCTTCGCTATTGATTGCTGATACACCAGCTGATAAGATGGACATATCAGAAGATGAATCTAAAGAATACTCTGAAGATTCAAATCCTCTGGCTATTGTTCTATTGAATCAACCTTCAGTCAAGGATGGACCTGAACCTGTGCCAACTCTTGCAATGGATCTAGGCACTCTGCTCTCCACCTTTGTGAAGTCTGACTCAACAGTTGCTGCTTCTGACCCTGTTTCTACTGAAGCTTCATCATCTTCTGCTCCTACCTCACTCATTATGGACACTCTGAAAGAGCTAAAGAGGGAGAATGAAGTCTTGAATAAAGGCATGGATAAGCAAGATCAAACAAATCCAGAGTTCAAGAACTGAATGGCAATGCAAAGTGAATCTGCCTCTGAAATCAAGAATCTTCTGATGGCTCTTGTCTCTAAGAAATCCTAGTTTCTTTTTATCTCTTATTTTGTTTTGTTTGTACTTCTGGATATTTATTTTTAACTTTTTATGAAATCTTTCAAAATTTCTCATTTATTACACTTTTTGATTATGCGAAAAAGGGGGAGAAAATGTGCATTTTTGAACTAATCACTGTTTAACAGTTATGGGACTATGTCTCAGACATTCTAACAAATTTGCAAGAATTCCTTCTGTGCAAAAGATTTTTTTTGCAGGTATCATTCAACTCTGAAAGAATATTCCAGCTAAGATTTATCTTCTTGAAGAAGTTCTGAAGAAATTCAAGAAGGCTGTGTATCACTCTGACTAAATTATCTCAGAATGTCTTATGCATAGAAATATTCATTTCAGGGGGAGATTCTTATCTCTTAATCTGTTTCTTTTCTTTATCTAAAATAATTTTTTGTCATCATCAAAAAGGGGGAGATTGAAAGAACAAGATTAGTTCTGACCTATCTCAAGTGTTTTGATGATAACTAAATTATATTTAAGATAATTTATGCTCTAATGAATGTGTTTTGAATGTCTTAGTTAATGTTCTGACAAGAAACATTCTAAAGTACTAAGCAAAGATTATGAATAAGTTCTTTGATAAAAGAACCTTTTATTCAAACGCATCTGCTGACTCTGGTAAGAACCTTTACTTTTTAAATGAATCTTCTAACTTCTAGCAGGCTTCTTGATTCTGAAGATAACTTGAAAGCAAGTGCTGTTCAAAGTTCTTAGCAAGCAACGCTCTGACCAGAAGTTGAAAGAAGCATGTTCTGACTTAAAGCAAATACTGAAACAACATCTAAATCAACGTGTCTTGTCAAAGCAATGGAAACACGTTCTTACATTCTGACGTTTGCTAATTAATGCAAAGACGGCTGTAAGCACTCAAGTGCCTACAACTAGTTTCTTGAAGAATGGAATTTTGTAAGGATACACGCAAAGCATTTAATGCTCTCCATTTCCTCTGAAGGCAGCAACGGTCTTATTATTCCTTCTATAAGTAGAAGGACATTTATTGCAAGCTACAACAACGTTCAAACAAGAAACTACGTGAAAGATTCAAAAGCTAACAAACTCATAGTTCATACATTTTGTGTATTATATTCTAAGTGAAAAATCACAGTTGTGATATAGCTTGATTAGAAGCAAACTCTATTTTAATTATCTGTAAAGATTATACTACTGTATTTGTTCCTTGAGAGACCATGTTTGGTCAGATTTCTCAAGCAGACTAGGACTAGATTTAAGTCTTAGTGTTGTTAGTCACTTGTAAGATTACTTGTGCATTGTTAGTCACAACAGTTGTTGTGTGATTGTAATTAGTTGATTATAGTGGATTAAGTCCTTGTTGAGAAAGGCGAAATCACCTTGGCGGGTGGACTGGAGTAGTTTGAGTTCAAACGAACCAGGATAAAAATAACTGTGTTATTCCATTATTGTTTTGAGCTTTGTATTGAAAACGAAAAGAGTCACTTATTCAACCCCCCCTTCTAAGTATTTTCTTACCCCTTCAATTGGTATCAGAGCTTGACTCTGAGCTCAACACTTAACCATGTCAGGAAAAGATCCAGAAGAAAACACAATGGCCGCTGAACAAAACAATAATAGTTACAACAAACCTCCAGTGTTTGATGGAGAAGATTTTGAGTACTGGAAAGATAGACTAGAAAGTTTCTTTCTAGGTCATGATAGTGATCTTTGGGATATAGTCTTGGATGGTTACAAACATCCTACAGATTCTGAAGGAAATAAAGTGGATATTAAAAATATGGATAGACAACAAAAAACTGATTTTAAAAATCATCACAGAGCCAGAAATATTTTTTAAAATGCTATCTCTAAAGTAGAATATGAAAAAATCACTAATAGAGATACATCGCATGATATGTTTGAGTCTCTCAAAATGACTCATGAAGGAAACGCTTAAGTTAAGGAGTCTAAAGCTTTGGCTTTAGTTCAGAAATATGAGGCCTTCAAAGTTGAAGAGAGTGAGTCTATAGAAGCAATGTTCTCCAGGTTTCAAACTCTGATCGCTGGTCTGAGAGTTTTGAACAAAGGGTATACCAAAGCTGATCATGTGAAAAAGATCATCAGAAGCTTACCCAGAAGATGGGCACCAATGGTCACTGCCTTCAAGGTGTCAAAAGATCTGAACAATGTGTCTCTAGAGGAACTCATCAGCGCTCTCAGAAGTCATGAGATTGAACTGGATGAGCATGAGCCTCAGAAGAAAGGTAAGTCTCTAGCCCTCAAATTAATTAATAAATTAGATACTAATGCTTTTCAGGCTGAAGAAGAAAATTCGGAAGAATCAGCTTCAGAAGAAGACGGACTATCTTTGCTCTCCAAAAGGATCAATCATCTGTGGAAGCACAGACAAAAGAAGTTCAGGAACTTCAAGAAGTTAGAAGATAAACCAGAATCTTCTGGACACAAAAAGTCAAACAGAAGAGAGATCATCTGTTATGAATGCAAAGAACCTGGTCACTTCAAAAGTGATTGTCCAAAGCTTCAAAAAGAAAGACCAAAGAAGAGATTTGGAAAGAAGAAAGGAATGATGGCAACTTGGGATGACTCAGATTCTTCTGAAGATGAATCTGGTTCTGAAGATGAAAATGCCAACCTAGCTTTAATGGCTATCACAGAAAATGACTCAGACTGTGAGTCAGAACAAAGAGAGGTATTTTCTGAATTTTCTAGAGAAGAACTTGCTGATAGTTTATCAAAACTTCTGGAAAACTATAGTAAGCTCAAAATCAAATATAAGAAACTCAAGAAGAGTCTTGCATCTGATTTTAAGAAACTTAAAACAGAAAAATATGAACTTTTAGAAAACAATCTTAAACTTGAAAAGGAAATTCAAATTGTTCAAAAGAATTTTAGTTCAGAGTCTGTGTCTAGTTCAAAAAATATTCTGAAAGAATATGACTATAGCTTTCAATATTTTCTTGCTAAAAGCATAGACAGAAGCAAAATGGATTCAATGATCTATGGAGTTAGTGGGAAAAACAGAAGAGGAATTGGATATGAACCTCCCAAAGGGAAGGAGACATACATTCCAAAACCTGTTGCTAAAATGACCATCACTTACAAACCTCTGAATAAGCAATTCAAGTTTGGACACTCACATGATATAAAATATACATCACATTCTGGAAACTCTTATGCTAACCCAAAAGGACCCAAAAAGATATGGGTACCTAAGGATAAAATAATATTTGTTGCAGATGTCTTTAACAGCTCAATTGAAACACCAGTCATGGTACCTGGACTCTGGGTGCTCACGACACATGATGGGAAAAAGGTCTATGTTCCAAAGCCTGGAACTTAAAGCCGGAGGAGATGTGAAGTTTGGAGGTAATCAGAAAGGGAAGATTATTAGTTCTGGAACCAAAGGAAACGATAACCTTCCTTCTATCTCTAATGTTTTATTAGTAGAAGGATCAGCTCATAATCTATTGTCCATAAGTCAATTAAGTGACGATGGCTATGACATTATCTTCAATCAAAACTCCTGTAAAGCTGTAAGTCAAAAGGATGGATCAATCCTCTTTTCTGGAAAGAGAAAGAACAACATTTACAAAATTGATTTATCAGATCTTAAATCTCAAAATGTCAAATGTCTTTTGTCTGTTAGCAATGAGCAATAGGTATGGCACAGAAGATTGGGACATGTCAGTCTTAGAAAAATCTCTCAAATAAATAAATTAAATTTAGTCAGAGGACTTCCCAATCTGAAGTACAACTCAGATGCTCTGTGCGAAGCATGTCAAAAAGGAAAATTTTCAAAACCTTCCTTTAAACCTAAAAATGTTGTCTCTTCCTCTAAGCCATTAGAGTTACTTCATATTGATCTGTTTGGACTAGTTAAAACTGCATCCATCAGAGGCAAGAAGTATGGATTGGTCATTGTTGATGACTTCAGTAGATGGACATGGGTAAAGTTTTTAAAACACAAGGATGAGTCACATTCTGTATTCATTAACTTTTATACTCAAGTGCAAAATGAAAAAGATTTTAAAATCACAAAAGTTAGAAGTGATCATGGTGGTGAATTTGAAAATCATTATTTTGAAAAATATTTTAAAGAAAATGGTATTGTTCATAATTTTTCTTGTCCTAGAACTCCCCAGCAAAATGGAGTTGTAGAAAGAAAGAATAGAACATTACAAGAGATGGCCAGAACCATGATCAATGAAACAAATATGGCTAAGCACTTTTTGGGCAGAAGCTGTGAATACAACATGTTACATTCAGAATAGAATCTCTATAAGACCTATTCTTGAAAAGACTCCCTATGAATTTTGGAAAAACAGAAAGCCCAACATTTCATATTTCCATCCTTTTGGATGTACTTTTTTATTCTAAACACCAAAGAAACTCTGAATAAGTTTGATTCCAAAGCACAAAAGTGTCTTCTACTTGGATACTCTGAACGCTCAAAAGGCTATAGAGTATACAACACATAAACTCTGATTGTTGAAGAATCAATCAAAGTCAGGTTTGATGATAAGCTTGGCCAACAACAACCAAAGCAAATTGATTTTTCTGTAGGTACAGAAGATCATCACTCAAACTCTGAAAGTTCAGAAGCAAAAGAAGACGTAGCAGATCAACCTCTTGACAATGCTCTGAACAATCTCAGAATCTCTGACCAACCCATTCAGAAAAGGTTTCCTAGATTATCTTTAGCTCATAAAGAAGACGTAATCATTGGAAGAAAAGAAGATCCCATCAGAACAAGATCATCTCTCATAATCAATGAAGAATCTTTGTTTGGTTTAGTCTCTCTGATTGAGCCAACTACCATTGATGAAGCTCTGGAAGATAGTGATTGGATCTTAGCAATGCAAGAAGAACTATATCAATTCTCCAAGAATGATGTATGAAATCTAGTTCCAAGACCCAAAGGATTCAATGTCATAGGAACCAAATGGGTCTTCAGAAACAAATTGAACGAACAAGGAGAAGTAATCAGAAACAAAGCACGACTGGTTGCACAGGGTTATAGTCAACAAGAAGGAATTGATTATAATGAAACCTTTGCCCCAGTCTCCAGGTTAGAATCTATAAGATTATTAATTTCTTTTGTTGTACAAAATAACATTTTATTGTATCAAATGGAAGTTAAAAGTGCATTTCTAAATGGTTATATTGAAGAAGAAGTATATGTCCATCAACCTCCTGGATTTAATAATTCAAAGCATCCAGAACATGTTTTTAAACTGAAAAAGTCTTTGTACGGTTTAAAACAAGCTCCCAGAGCTTGGTATGATCGTCTGAGTAATTTTCTATTAGAAAAGATTTTACCAGAGGAAAAGTGGACACAACTCTCTTCAGAAAAACATTTAAAAATGATATTTTAATCTGTCAAATTTACGTTGATGATATAATTTTTGGAACCTCTAATATCTCCCTTGGAAAAGAATTTGCTAAGACCATGCAGGCAGAATTTGAAATGAGCATGATGGGTGAATTGAAATTCTTTCTTGGAATTCAAATCAACCAGACTCCAGAAGGTACTTTCATACATCAGACGAAGTATGTTAAAGAACTTCTGAAGAAATTTCAAATTTCAGAAAGCAAAGATGCCAAGACACCTATGCATCTAACCTGCATTCTAGGTAAAGATGAGGTAAGTATGAAAGTAAATCAGAAGCTCTATAGAGGTATGATTGGATCCCTTCTCTATCTGACTGCATCTAGACCTGATATATTATTTAGCGTGTGCTAGATTCTAATAAGATCCTAGAGAATCTCATTTAACAGCTGTTAAGATAATTCTTAGGTATCTGAAAGGTACTTCTAATCTTGGTCTGTGTTACAGAAGATCACAAGATTACAATCTAGCAGGTTATTGTGATGCTAACTTTGCTGGAGATAGAATTGAAAGAAAAAGCACCTCTAGAAGCTGCCAATTTTTGGGTGACAATCTTATCTCATGGTACAGCAAGAAGCAAGCAACAATTGCTCTATCAACCACAAAATCTGAATATATATCCGCTGCTAGATGTAGCTCTCAGATGATTTGGATGAAAAGTCAACTAGAAGATTTCAACCTTTATGAAAGTAAGATTCCTATCTTCAGTGACAATACATCTGCTATTTGTCTTTCTAAAAATCCAATCTTACATTCTAAAGCCAAACATATAAAAATTAAATATCATTTCATAAGGGACTATATTCAGAAGGGAATTTTAAACTTGATTTTTTGTAAAAACAGACCATCAATGGGTTGACATTTTTACCAAACCCCTTTCAGAAGATAGATTTAATTTCATTCTGAAAAATATTTGTATGGAATTATGTCCTGAATAAAATAATATTTATTTTCTGTGACTGGCTTCAGAACTTTCTGAAATGAATGCTCTGATCAACATTCTAACGCTTCATGTCCAAGTGTAGTTTAGAAATTCATTAGAAAAAATAGCTATTACATGCATCCTTCAGGAGATGAACACGTGGTGTGTTTCATAAAGGTCAAGCGTGCAAAAGCTACTGATGACGTTCTAGGTAACTGTTGATGATTAGCCATAATCTCACGTTTTCCCTTATTTTTAGCAAATCATTAAATTCAAGTAATGATGAGATTCGTTTTTGAATCCATTTTAATCTTTATTTTAATTATGTCTTATATACTTTTAATTTTAATTCTTAACCTATTCTCTGAAATTAATGCCTATAAATACTTTTTAAAAAAAACCCTTTTCATTCTTTACTGTCTCTTTCAACTCATGTTTTTACTGTACTTCTCTCTTAAAACCCTTTTCGTAAATTTCTCTTTTCTAAAGAACTTCAATGGCTTCTTCTTCCTCTACCCGCTCTGAGCAATACAGTATACCTGAAAGGACAACTCTCATTCCGGTAGAAAGTTTGGAAGTTTTGAGTGAGCTAATGGTAGACTTTGAGAATCTTAGAGAGAATGGATTTGACTTGTTCCCTGCTGTGAAGTTTCAAGGTTGGGAAAGCTACTTTGATCGTCTTATTGGTCCAGTCTTTCCTCATTTAGTAAAAGAATTTTGGATTCACGCTATTGCAACTCCCAAGGTTATTCTCTCCTTTGTAATGGGCAATGAAATATCCACTACAGAAAATCAAATCAGAAGGTTGCTGGGATTTAAAGGACTTGGAGTTACAGGAATGCCCACTGGAAAAATAGAGATGTCTAGGGTATATTCAGAGATTTTTACCAACGGTCAAGGTTCCTCCAAAGTCAGGGACTTAAAAGACAAGTATAAGATTTGGGCAAGGATTATTCATGGATGTATTCACCACAGGAAAGACACCAGTTCTCCTGATTACATCAATGCTGATCAACAATATCTACTATTTTGCCTTGGAACCAATGTCAAAATTGTGATGTTGATCATTTCTTGTCTCTTGCACCATTCCTTGAGGGTATCAACCCTAATAGTAGGAAAAGTTGACGAATCTGGTATACCATACCTTGAGGGTGGCAGTCCCAAAAGTAAGCATGTAGACGAACCAATATATTCTTCCTTGAGGATAGCAGCCCCAAAATAGGAAGGAGATATGTAGACAAACCCAATGGACAGTTCCTTGAGGGTAGAAACCCAAATAGTAGGAAAGGTGAACGAATACGATATACCATACCTTGAGGGTGGCAGTCCCAAAATTAGGAAGATATACAATCAGAAGGTTATTCCTTGAATTTAACATACTTGCAATCCCAAAATTTCATGATTCGTGTAATTGATGTTACAATTGTACTTGCTTTGTAGTATGTGTCATGTGAAAAAAAAATAAATAATTTTGGTGTTATGTGATATTTGTGCATTCTTGAAATGGTAAGTAAGGAAGCCCTGGATCAATGGTTGGTTCGCATAAGATGATATGCACCCTGTAGAACCGATAGGACCCATAGGATATAAGGACTCACTTAGATTTAGTAATCTCACCCCAATCATATTATCGTTTTTCAGGTACATTGTAGAAGCGAAGGATTCGCCAGAAGTCTGGATTAAAGACTTGGATGAGTTGATGGTATGAAAATCATATCACATCTTTTCACTGTGCATTGCTCTTAGAGATATGTGTCATATACATTATTAGATGTAGATTTGAAATTTATAAGATTTTATTATGTCATTTTATCTTTTGTATGTACTCAATACTAAAAATTTAACGTCTTAATGATATGATTTTAGTCATATATTAATGGGGTGTGTTGTACCCCAAAATTTGCCCACTCATTTATCAAGACTTTCCTCACAAGACTTCTTTGACTCAATACAAGATTAGGGTTTGGTCAGCTCAAGACATCTCATCTTGCACTAATAACCCAAAATTAGGGTTTGAGTTTGCACAAGGATTTTTTGGACCACCAATGCTTCATGTGACTTTCATACATCATTTTGGACTCCTAAGATTGCTCATGATAAGTTTTAAGCCTTGAACCACATTTTTGATCAGTCAATTGGACAATTGACCTAAAAATCAGCTGTATTGGAGAAAAAGTCAACCATGGCCAATTTACTGTCAAACTTCATAATTTTTATCCACATAAATATTTTAGACTCATATGTACCATTGGATCAAGTTTGGATTACAACTCCTCAAGAAATTTGATCAAATCATCAAAAGGGCAAAATGGTCAAAATTAGGGTTTTGACTAAGGAAGGGCAATTTCTGATTTTTAACCTAGCCAATGACCAATTGAGTTAAAGCATGATTTTAAGGATTCAATGGCAT
This sequence comes from Vicia faba, assembly GCA_948472305.1. Lineage (NCBI taxonomy): Eukaryota > Viridiplantae > Streptophyta > Magnoliopsida > Fabales > Fabaceae > Vicia > Vicia faba. The sequence goes on from OX451740.1 coordinate 968,464,873, forward strand.
CATCTTGACTCAATTACATGGTTCAAAACACCTCAAGTTCATTGGATTGATAGATGAAATTTGCAGTCAACTGATCAAAAGTCAACTGTACATTGAAAAGTCAAACTTTGACTTTTTGGTCAAAATAAAGTACCAAGGGTCATAATTCATCAAGATATGTCAAAATGTGAAACTTGTTCATCAAGAAAACCAAATTTGAAAATTAGGGTTTTGAATTTGAAAAATTTCATAACTTCGAATTTTTCTAAGTATAAAATTTTTCTTATTTTTTCTTAACTTTACACCACTTTTACACCATGATGCCTAATGATTCAAGAAAACTTCCCAACATGAAAGTTGTATATCTCCATGAAATCTACAACTTTGATTCACAAAAGTTTCCCTAAAGATGCTTGGATCTCAATTTATAAATTTGTGAATACATGGTCATGAACTTCTTAACTTAGTGAAATTTTGCCCTAATTTAGGCAGGTTTTGGACCCAACTTCATGGCAAGTTTTCACCTATTTACAAGAGGTATCTCAAAATGCATTTTAAAGATGTATTATAGAGCACATTGCAAGATTTCAAAAATGTCCAAGAACTCTCCAAGATCATTTTTGAGTAGAGAGAATCGAAGAGAGGAAGTTGGCATTTTCTCACTTTTTGTTCAAGCCATTTTCATGAAGAACCAAGTTGCAAATCAAACCTATGTTGGCTATTTCATGCTTTACAGGTCCTAAAATTGCTACACACTCCTTAATTAAATGCTTACACGGTTTACAAAGCCTCTATCCATGCTTTTGAACTTTTACACAACTTGTAATTCCATTTTGGGCAAAAAGGCTCCATTGCCATTTTCATAAAGAAACACTTTTGCAAACTTTGTAATATTGAGCATTGAACCTGTCCCCTTGATGCATATAAACCACATAGGTCTCAAGCAACTTGTATAAACTCATACCAACCCTAAAGCAAGCTGGTACAAGCATGAGAGTTTTGTCTTGTCAATTTGCTTCAAGTACAAGAAAAGTGGCAAAAAGGATAGGGCTTGTACAACTGATAGAGAGCTGACTTTAGATCATTTCTATACTAATATGCAAACAATGTGCAACCCATAACACGTGAAGCAAGGACCTGAATCTCTCTCAAGCAATAAAGCACCAAAATCTATCCAAAACACACAATTTCTGCACAAACACATCCAACTCTCATTTGGCTCATGCGTTTTGTGTTTAAATTATTCAAACACAATACATACTTGATATCAAACTCATCCAAACCATCATCCCTGTTCTGTAACCTCTATTTCACCATCTGCCATTGTTAACTTTGAAGCTTGCAGTTGGACTTGGTCAGGGAGTTCTAGCCACTTTCAGAGCAAGGTAAGAGTTGGAATAGATTCAGGGAAGCTCAAGGAAGCTCAAGCAATCATCAGGCCTCCATTAGAGTCCCTGCATTTCCTTACACGATTCCAGCTGAAGGAGGTATATTTTCAAACTCTATCTCTTTGTACAGGCAACCTCATGCCATGATTTGTGAATGAAAAATATAGTTCTCATCGTAACGAAGCTGTACATATCATTATCTTGCATTTATATTACTTGTGCTAAGAGAATTTGGAGTTTGAAATCTCTGAAAATTTTAGGTCACGATTTGGGGATTTCAAAATTCTCTTTGATCTTTGATAGTTAGGTTACATAATTTATATGGTTAGAATCGTGAGTTCACATGCTATATTTTTCATGTTATAAGTTTTCATTTTTATGCAAGCATGAGGAAGTTACAGGTTGAACTGGCTATGGCATGAGGAAGAGGAAGACAAGACAGGGATGAAGCTGTTTGGGCTTTTTGCTTCCTGGGCTTTTTGTTTTTGCTAGCACTATCACTGTTTTGCTTTCTCACCCCCTACTAACTCTTTCATATTTTTTTTTTATATTTAATACTTTTAATTATTTTCTTTAATGATAAAAAATCCTAAAAAATAATTTAATTATTTTTACACTTTTATTTTATTTTTTTATGATTTCTCACATAAAAATTTAATTTATTTTGATAAATTGTAGTTTATTTTCTTAATAAACTCATGAATATAATTATATAAACTTAATATTTTTATTTTACATTTCACACTTACAAATACCTATTTTTTTTGCATATATTAAATTTTTAATATTTATATGTAATATTATTTATTATTTTCATACAAAAAATGCACAAATTAATAATATAGAAATATTATTTTCTTTTAAATAAAAATTAGGGTTTAACCCCTTTCAAAAAAAATTAAATATTTTTTCTTATATTTTTTAGATTTAATTTAAATATTCTTTTACATAAAAATAAGACATCAAAAATCTCTTTACATGTACATTACATTGCATTACATTTTAAATATTGAATTATATTTATTTTTAATTTGTGCAGATTCGATTTGGTTGTAATAATGTATTTGGCTTTATATTTGTGCAAATCCCCATTCAAACTTGTATTCCCCCTTCCCATAAAATTGTTGTAATAGCTTAGTATATTTACATTACGCAATTTATTGCTTTCATATGCCATGATTAGTAATTAGGGTTTGTATGACAAGAACAAAACAAAACAAATAGAAAACCCTAAATACAAGACAAAATCAAAAGCATGAAAATGATACACTTTGCACAAAAGCACCCTTAGGGTTTCTGCCACTTGGTTTCCTAAAATAAATGGCCATGTTACACATGTGAAGTATCTTGGCAAAACAAAACAAATACAAGATCATAACCCCTCGATGACGCTATTCAAAAGTTGCCTAAACAAAATGATCTTGGTCCCTCAAAAATGCTAAGATACTTGGCAACATTGCTATCATGGCTATACGATGACCCATGTCCGTCCCGTTTACATCCAAAGATAGGGTTGCTTACCAAATCAATGGTAAGACAACAATGTCAAAGGAATAGAAAATACACAAGAAAGACATTTGAGTAGGTAGATAGCTTCTAAGTTACTTGCTCCATTTCAAACAAACAAATCCTTGCTATTTTTCAAAACAAACACACACACATTTCAAAAATATCTTACAAACATTAAAAACATTTTCAAAAGACAAACATCTTTGTATACATTCTTACGAACGAGAATCATTACAAAGATTGCCTAAACGAATGGCCTCTTTTACAAAATAATTTCAAAACCACACCAAACACCATTTCAAACAAACCAAAGCAAGTGATCTAAAGCAAGTAACTAAGAGCCCATGGAAAACCATGGATGAAAAGGGTGCTAGCACCTTCCCTTTTCATAATCTAGCCCTCGAACTCAAGAAAACATCTCAAAGGTCTTTCCTGTGCTTTTTCACCTTTCCTTTTGGATAAAAGAAAAGTAGGTGGCGACTCTTGCTAACCGCAACATTTGCGATAAAACACAAAACACCTCAAGTCAGTTCTCCCACCGTATCACAGAACTGGCGACTCTGCTGGGGAGTTCTTCTAAAAGTGGGGTTACCTTAGGGTTTTAGATCACATTTATTTGCTTACATTGTTTGACTTGTTTGTTTTACATTATGGTTCTTTGTTTGGGTTTAAATCCTCCACTAGGATTTGGGAAACATTATAGGTAAATAGCAATACGTTATGGAAACTATGTGGGGTATACCGACATGGTCTAAGAAATAGCTATGTTAGTGTGACATATTTGTGGGTACCGGTAGCCTTTGAGTCAATCAAAGAGAATACGGGGCCGCTGAGTGATGTCATGAAGCACTAATGAACTTCTAGAACCCTTTACTTGACCAACTTGGCCTTTTAGGATGTAGTGAGATGACCGGCTTTGGTGCAGTCCGAAGTTGGTATATACTCGATACTACACTCATTGAGGGTTGGTTTCTTGGGATATTTTGGTCGCCATTAAAGAGGCTTGAGCTGAAACAATGACCAAGGAAACAATCCAGTGATATTGAGCTCCTTAGAACCCGGTTACTATTTTTAGGACAGGTTGAGCCAACTAAACTTAAAGAGGGTACTTACCTATGAAACCTCATGCAAGCCTAAACTAATAACTTGTTTGATTTGCTTGTACATATATACTTGTGCATAACATCATGGAAATCATGAACATCATATGCATCCACTAACCATTTCAGGGATTTTGGAAATTCATCTTTGTTCTTGTTTTGTAGGATATGGATTCACTTCGCAGAAAAACTATCCAAATAAACCTTGTAATAATTCATCCACAACTCAAGGAGATAGCTTCAAGTATCCATGAGAACTCCCCATTCACCGAGAGGCATGGTCGTCTACTCAATTTGGTCACCTCCAACATAGAGGAGGATATGTTGAAAGTTCTCTTCTAGTTCTTTGACCCTTTGCATCATTGCTTCACATTTCCTGACTATCAGCTTGTGCTTACTTTGGAGGAATTTTCTCAACTCTTGAGGATTCCTATTCTAAATCAACTACCTTTCAACGGTACAGAAAGAGATACAAAGCCAGAAGAGATTGCTTAAGCCCTGCACTTGCACTCATCTGATGTCACAACTCATTGGGAAACTAGAAGTGGTGTCAAAAGCTTCTTGGCAAAGTTTCTGTTGGAGAAAGCCCAAAGCTGTTGGAATTCCCTAGACTTGAAAGATTTTGAGGAGATTGTAGCTCTTCTCATCTATGGGATGGTCTTGTTCCCCAATCCTGACCAACTCATAGATGTGAGCGCTGTCAAAATCTTCATGTCACGCAACCCGGTGCCTACATTGCTTCGGGATATCTTACACTCTTTTCACACTCGTACAATGAGGAAAAGAGGTGTTCTCATGTGTTGCACTCCTCTCCTAGAAATATGGTTTATTTCTCATCTTCCCCAATCAGTCTTAAAGAATGAGCAAGGTTTGAGGTGGTCACAAAGGTTAATGACGCTTAAACATTCAGATATTCATTGGTTCTCTCGATCCAAAGAGAATGTTATCATTGTTGATCGTTGTGGGGAATTCCATAATGTCCCTCTACTTGGCATTAGGGGAGGCATCACCTACAACCCGTGCTTAGCTCTAAGACAGTTTGGTTATGCCCTAAGGGATGACCCACATGATATGCTGATTCAAGGTTTGGTTTTCGACTACGACAACGATGATCAAGGTCTTCGCCAGAGATTCATTCGAGCTTGGAGGATGCTAAACAAGGTGGATAGCAAGAATTTGGGACACACGAATTCCATCCCTCTTGAGCCTTACCTCAAGTGGGTACGAACCCGCGCTCAAAGTCTTATGATGCCTTATCCTTCCATCCTCCCAGTGATTATTGAGCCTGTTTAGGAGGGAGAAGTTCCATACACTATCCTACATCCTGACATGCCTACATCACTCGAAGACCTACAAAGGGATTGGATACAACTCAAGGGAGAGCGCGATACTTTTGAAGCCTAATTCTACGCAAGCGAGAATAAGGTTTTGGAACTCACTCGGCTACTTCATGAAGAGCAGACTCTAAATACCTACATTGCACCAAAGAGGATGCGCAATGTCTTTTTATCTTTGAATTTTGTATTATTTTGCCCAAGGGGAATTGATGTACTCAAATTCTATCTTATTAATATAACGTGTGTTTCTGTTTTGTTTGAAACAAATTTGAATTTTTAAATCCTTGAAAGCATTGCATGAATACATATCATTCATCATAAACATAAATAGGTCTTTGCAACAAGTTTCCTCATCTCTCTACTGTTTATTTCAGTAAAATGGATCTCGAACAGACGGTCAAAGACCTTCAAGCTCAAAACACACAATTTCAACAGTTACTCATGACCTTAGACAAGGGGCAAGAGGAGCTGAAGACTCTGCTAGAGAAAGAGAAAGAGAAAAAGAAGAAAGAGAAGAAACCAACTGGTGTGGTAATCATGGGAAGAAGGTTTCAGGGACAAGCCAGAAGGACCTTAGATTTTCTAGCAACATCTGATGAAGGGGAAAGAAAAGGAAAAGAAACGACAATTCCGTCAGACTCTGAAGAAGAGGAGGAAGATGAGGACTACTCCGAAGAGAAATACCCTTCGACTGATGATAAGTACAAACACTTTGAAGAGCGTTTAAGCACTATGGAAATCCATAGAGTACCGGGTCTAGATTTTGAAGAGTTGGGGCTAGTGTCAGGAATTGTAATCCCACCAAAGTTTAAAGTGCCATTATTTGAAAAATATGATGGAGTGTTGTGTCCTAAAATGCACCTCCGATCATATGTTAGAAATATTCAGCCGCACTCTGCCGACAAAGATTTGTGGGTCCACTTTTTCCAAGACAGTTTGTCAGGAACGCAACTTGATTGGTTTTACCAATTAGAAAGGGCCGACGTCCATAATTGGGAAGACCTTGCTGTAGCTTTCTATAAACAATACCCGTACAACGCCGATTTGGTGCCTACCCGTACTCAACTTCAGAGTATGGCTATGGCTTCCAATGAGGGCTTCAAAGATTATGCGCAAAAGTGGAGAGATCTAGCCGGAAGAGTGCAACCCCCTATGTCTGAAAGGGAGTTGGTGGACATGTTCTTGGGAACTCTATCGGGCCCTTTCTTCAACCATATGATTGGGAGTTCATCTGCTGGGTTTACTGAGCTAATATTAATCGGAGAAAGGGTGGAAGCCAGTATAAGAAGTGGAAAGATTCAGAAGGATGCGTCTGCCTCTACAACTGTGAGAAAACCTTTCACTGGGAAGAAGGAGGTGTCTGCTGTTTATTCACAGAGGAATTAGGGAAGAACTGAACGCTGACCGATGGTGAGGGCCGTTATGATCCCAAAGCCCGCATCTGACCAGCCTATAAATAACCAGCCAAGGGTGGAAAGGCCAGTCCAGAAATTCACCAGGATTAACATGACTCTAGCCCGGGTTCTACCACATCTTCTGAAATTAAATCTGGCAACTTTAAAAGAGGCCCCAAAGAATCCCAATACTGCATCCCCTCGTTATCATCCAAATGCCAGATGCGCATACCATTCTGAAAGTCCAGGGCACGACACTAACAACTGTTGGGCTCTGAAGAACAAAATTCAAGACCTAATTGATGCAAAAGAAGTTGAGTTTGACGCACCAGAGAAACCAAATGTCATTTCTGCTCCGATGCCTAGGCATGGTCACAATGCCAATGCTATCGAAGATGATTTGTTTGTTGCTACAGTAGATAAACTCTTGACTCTGCTCCCGATCATTAAGTTGAATTTGTTAAAAGCTGGTATATTCCCAGGTTGTGATAAAGACTGCCATGTTTGCCTATCCTCATCATTTGATTGCCCTCTGTTAAAAAAGGGTATCCAACGACTGATTGATAACCAAGAAATTCTGTTTGAGAATGCTCCTGTTTCACCCGTTCCGGTTAAAGAAGTTTCAATCATAACCATCTACGCCAATCCTTCCAAGGTCCCCAAAAGGCGCATTAGGATTACATCTGCTCTAAAGACTACTCCACTTAAGATTACAATGCCCGGGCCGGTCCCGTACGAATCAGATAAAACAGTACCATGGAATTACGATGGAGAAATCTACTACCATGATATTAAACAAGATGAACTGACTACCGAAGAAGAGAGCTCCGAAGAAGACAATTCCGACATTAGCAATATTGCCGGAACTAGCAAGATTACCCGTAGTGGTAGAATCTTCTCTCCAGAGATTGCCCCTCCAAAGGCAGTTTTTGGACCCGTGGCCATCCCGAAGATTACCTCTGTGCCAGTGATTATACCTGCAAGTGTACCTACCAACAAAGACGACGCGACCCCTATTGTTATCCCTACCACTCCTTCTACTATTGAAAATCAAAGAAAAAGCATTCAAGAAGAGATTGTCCAGACGAAGGCTCAATCACTAGCTATTTTCGAAACATCCAAGAAAGATATGGAAGAGATCCTAAGGATAATAAAGAAGAGTGACTATGATGTGGTTGAACAGTTGGGGAAAACCCCCTCTAAGATCTCCATGATAGCATTGCTGCTGTGCTCTGAGGCACATGCAAAAGCTCTGGTAAAATTTTTAAAGACAGCCCGTGTGCCATAAGAGACGTCTGCTGACCAATTCCTGGATTATGTGGCTAGTTTGACAGCTGATAATAGCTTGGGCTTCTCTGATGCTGATTTGACACCCAGAGGGAGAAAACACAACGAGGCTTTGCATGTCTCTGTGGAGTGTAGAGGAACAACCCTAGCCCATGTCTTGGTAGACACAGGATCATCTTTGAACGTCTTACCAAAGAAAGCTCTTGACAGATTGGATTGCAAAGGGCTGACTTTAAAACCCAGTAACATAGTGGTGAGAGCATTTGATGGTTCAAAAAGGATGGTCCACTGGGAGGTGGACATCCCAATAAAGGTGGGAACTCAGATTTTCAATTAAACCTTCTATGTGATGGAAATCCGTCCTTCCTATTCCTGTCTGTTAGGACGCCCCTGGATTCATAATGCTGGTGCTGTCACCTCCACACTACATCAGATGCTGAAATACCCGGTCCAAGGAAAGATCATAACTGTCCATGGAGAAGAGGAGTACATGATTAGTCGTCTAAATTCCTTCCGATATGTGGAGTTGGATGGCGAGTTCATTGAAACCCCTTTCCAACATTTTGAAGAAGTCTCTCAAGAAGTAGCAACGACCAAGGCGGTATCCTCCACTCCCAAGATCACAATACCTCCACTTCGGATGTCATCTCTAAAGGACGCAAAGGCAGTAGTGGAAGAGGGTGGATGCACCATCTGGGGGCAGCTTCTAGACATCACGTATATATCAGACAAGTTTGGATTGGGGTTTACTTCAACTTCTCAGAAGACTGTGCGCCGTGCCCGTGCTGGAGGGCCACCTTTGAAGATTAGTAACAGAGAGGTCAACGTAGTGGAAGATGTTGAAGAAGATGGCAGCTTGGAAGATTGGATATTTCCCACTGTCAACGGAGGACTTCGCAACTGGGAAGCCAGAGACTTTGTCCCAATAACTTTCATCTCTCAGTAATTTATCTTTTACATTTATGTTGGACTTGTAATATTCATAAACAATTCACACTTTAAAAACCTTATGTCTTACCCGAGGCACAATGGTCCATTTGTAAGGGTTTTTATTTCATCTTCATATGACATTCAATGAATCATGGACGTTTTTCCACATACAAACTTTTTGTGCTCATTGTCTTTCTTTTACATTTCTATTGTTTAAAGATGGCTATACCCTTACACACACCCACACTCACAAATGTAGGTACCCCTCCATTCCGGATCCCATGGGTAACGATACTAATATAGCCTTCAGTGACTCTGAAGATCTGATCTACCAAGCCGAATACGAAGGTGAGGAAGATTGTGAGGTGCCAGGGGAATTGGCCAGACTACTACAACAAGAGGAAAAAGCTATTCAGCCTCATTAGGAGCTGTTGGATACAATCAATTTGGGTACCGAGGAAGATAAAAAGGAAATTAAGGTGGGTGCCAACCTAGAGCCGAGTGTCAAGGAATGTCTAATTCAGCTATTGCATGATTATGTTGAAATATTTTCCTGGTCATACGAAGACATGCCGGGACTTGATACAGACATCGTGGTACATCGTCTACCCACAAGAGAAGACTGTCCACCAGTGAAACAAAAAGTTTACCGCATGAGACCTGACATGTCAAAGAAGATCAAAGCGGAAGTCATGAAACAATTCAATGCTGGATTTCTGGCTATTACTTCCTATCCTCAATGGGTTGCAAACATTGTTCCTGTGCCTAAAAAGGACGACAAAGTAAGAATGTGCGTGGATTATAGAGATTTAAACAGGGCCATCCCTAAAGATGATTTTCCACTTCCACACATTGACATCCTGGTTGGTAATACGGCCCAACACAAAGTATTTTCCTTCATGGACGGATTCTCAGGATATAACCAGATCAAAATGGCACCTGAGGACATGGAGAAAACTACATTTGTCACACAGTGGGGAACATTCTACTACAAAGTGATGCCATTCGGACTGAAGAATGCCGGGGCAACCTATCAATGCGCCATGGTAGCTTCGTTCCATGATATGATACATCATGAGATAGAAGTCTACGTAGATGAAATGATAGCCTAATCACAAACTGAAGAGGAACAACTTGATCACTTGAAAAAGTTGTTTGTAAGGTTGAAGGAGTACAAGTTAAGATTGAATCCAAACAAGTGCACATTCGGAGTCCGGCCCGGTAAACTCTTAGGTTTCATTGTCAGCAACAAAGTCATCGAGGTTGATCCTGCCAAGGTCAAAGCAATACAAGAAATGCCTGCTCCTCGTACTGAGAAGGAAGTCATAGGATTCTTGGGACGCCTGAACTATATTTCCAGATTCATTTCTCACCTAACATCAACTTGTGAACCAATCTTCAAACTGTTGAAGAAAGATCAGGTAGTCAGATGGAATGATGAATGCCAGATCGCTTTTGACAAAATCAAAGAGTATTTATAAGAGCCTCCTGTCTTGATGCCTCCAGTCGAGGGAAGACCACTAATCATGTATCTGACCATTTTAGAGAACTCAATGGGGTGTGTATTGAGGCAGCATAACGAGTGTGGCCGAAAAGACACGCTATTTACTACCTGAGCAAAAAGTTTACCGACTGTGAAACCAGATATTCACTGCTCGAGAAAACTTGCTGCACTCTGGTATGGGCTGCTCGCCAGCTAAGACAGTATATGTTGACTCATACCAGTTTGCTGATATCTAAGATGGATCCGATAAAGTACATCTTTGAGAAGCCTGCTCTGTCTGGAAGGATAGCTAGATGGCAGATGATCTTAACAGAATATGACATACAGTACACTACCCAAAAAGCTATAAAGGGCAGTGTGCTAGCTGATCATCTTGCTCATCAAGCTGTAGAAGATTATCAGTCCATGTAGTTTGAATTCCCGGATGACGGGCCTGAACAAGGATCTCGATGGACCCTGTTCTTTGATGGGGCATCCAATGCACTTGGTAATGGTATCGACGCTGTACTCATATCTCCGGAAGGGTGCCATACTCCTTTTACCGCCAGACTTTGCTTCAACTGTACGAACAACATGGCAGAGTACGAAGCATGCATCTTTGGTCTCAAGGCTGCCATAGACTTGGGAATCAAATCCTTAGATGTGTTCAGAGATTCAGCTTTGGTCATCAGTCAGATCAAAGGAGAATGGGACACTAAACATCCCAACCTTATCCCTTACAAAGAACATGTTTTGACATTGTTACCACATTTCGAGCAGATTACCTTTGAGCACTTCCCGCGAGAAGAAAATCAGCTAGCAGACTCTCTAGCCACAATGTCATCTATGTTTAAACTTAATTGGGATAACGAGGCTCCCCATATCACCATTGAACAAATGGACGAACCAACACACTGTCACGAGATTAATACTGAAGAAATAATGGACCAGCCTTGGTTTCATGAAGTCAAGAGGTATCTCGAGGCTCAAGAGTATTCGGAAGGAGCTTCAATCAATGATAAAAAGTTCCTAAGGAGATTCTCTGCCAAGTTCTTCCTGAGTAATGGCATCCTATACAAACGTAATCATGATTCTATTCTGCTCCGTTGTGTGGATAAGATTGAAGCTGAAAAGATCATGGCTGAATTACATGAAGGTACCTTTGGCACTCAGTCTAGTGGGCATACGATGGCGAAGAAAATCCTACGGGCATGCTATTATTGGTCTACCATGGAAGCAGACTGCTATCAACACTCCCGGACCTGTCATAAGTGTCAAATCTATGCAGACAAGATGCACGTGCCTCAAGTTCCTCTAAATGTCTTAACAACTCCTTGGCCCTTCGCTATGTGGGGAATCAATATGATTGGGGAGATAAAGGCTACAGCCTCCAATGGACACCGCTTCATTCTAGTGGCCATTGACTATTTCACAAAGTGGGTCGAAGCAGCTTCCTTCGCATCCGTTACTAAGAATGTTGTTGCCCGCTTCATTAAACATAATCTTATTTGCCGGTATGGTATCCCAGAAAGGATCATCACTGATAACGGTACAAATCTTAACAATACTATGATCAGCGCCTTGTGCGAGCAGTTCAAGATTCAACATCACAATTCGTCCCCCTATCGGCCAAAGATGAATGGTGCAGTCGAAGCTGCTAATAAAAACATTAAAAAGATCATAAAGAAAATGACCGTCACCTACAAAGACTGGCATGAGATGCTACCGTTTGCTCTCCACGGGTACCGTACCACGGCTCACACGTCAACTGGGGCAACACCCTATTCCTTGGTTTATGGCATGGAGGCTGTCTTGCCCATTGAGGTTCAGATCCCCTCTTTGAGAATTATGAAAGATGCAAGTTTGAATGAAGATGATTGGATCCAGACTCGACTTTATTCACTAAACTTAATTGATGAAAAGAGACTTACTGCTGTTTGCCATGGTCAGATGTATCAAAAATGGATGATCAAGGCGTTCAACAAGAAAGTCAAGCGCCAAGTATATCAAGTTGGAGATCTAGTGATCAAACGCATTATCCTGCCACAAAGTGATCCCAGGGGCAAATGGACTCATACCTATGAAGGACCATTTGTAATCAAGAACATCTTCTCCGGTGGGGCAATGATCTTAACCACCAGGGACGACGGTGATTTTCCACACCCTGTGAATGCTGACATAGTCAAAAGATACTACACATAAGAGACCCGCTAGGTTGACACACCTAGGCAAAACAAGGGCATCCCGGCGAACCAAAAGGTTCAGGCAAAAATTAGGGATAAAATAAAAAAAATTTGTACACCTGGAAAGTTGAAAACCCGAAAGGGCGACTTGGGCAAAAAAGGGTTTCCCGGTGGATTGAAAACCTGAAAGGGCGGTCCAGGAAAAAGTTAGGGAATTAAAGCATATGACTATGTCTCGTCGGATCACTTTGAGGATAATCTCTTCACTGATAAACTCAGAGCTTCTGATCAATTCAATCATCTTCGGACAAAGCAACAAATAGACAAGATTATTCGGAGATACGGAGGCTATAGCAGAATGGTAACCCTGTGGGATTATCACACATAGCTATCTTTCTTTGTATAAATTTTTCTTATTTTTATGACACCATCCTCTTACTAGGATGTCTGTTTCCTTTGTACAAAATACTTATTTAAAGTGAATTCAAAGATATCTCTTTAAAGTACATAAAACTATTTGTCCTTTTCTTTTACATTTGTGTTTTATTTGCAAAAACGTCCAATGATTCATCAATGAACATATGCATTTGAACATAATTACTGTTTACAAATAAACAAAATGAAAAAGAACAATTACTGACAGATTGAAAGAATAGGAAAATGTCTCTAGGCTATTCCATGAGCAATCCCTACAGTACGCCTTTAAGATCCCCAGCGGAGCTGAAACTTCAAAACTATTAATCCCCGGTGGAAACCATCCAGTTTCTCCAAGTTCCCCAGCAAGTTGTCTTGAAGCCTGAAAATCAACCGGATAACGGCTAACTTCTGTTTCTCCCTAACCTAGGATAATTCCTAAGTAAAGTGGCAGACGACTGAAACTCCTGAACTTTTTCCAAACAGGAATAAGCTTTTTGCCCACAGAGTTTTCATTGTTCCCCAACAGAACCAGAATTCCCATTGTTAAATCCCCAGTAGAAGTCATCAAAATTATCTAGATTCCCCAAGAAGATTACTGAAGCAATATACGACATTGCTCTAACAACACAATTTTCGTCAATACTCAAACTTCAAGACATGAAGAATCCACATATCCTCAGCAGCAGTCAAGGATTTATTTTCCTCAGCAATACAACAAATCAGCTTACATGCGCATACATTACATCCATATATCATAAACATTGATAAAACACATATATTGCATCATACATTTCATGCGACATAATTTTGTGTTCCAACTAACATTTTACCCTTTCAGGATAAGATTAACAGCTACTGCTAAACAATGTGCAATCATGATACAATTCAGATACGCTCAAGACACGGTTGCCATTCCGTTACTCATTTAGATTTCAAATATCAGACAGAATTTAGATACGCTCCAGACACGGATGCCATACTGACACTTATTCAATTTTCAAGTTCATGATATAGTCCAGATATGCTCTAGACACAGATGTTATTCTGTTACTCATTCAGATTTCAACTATTGGATACAGTTCAGATACGCTCCAGACACGGATGCCATTCTGACACTTATTCAATTTTCAAGTTCATGATACAGTCCAGATACGCTCCAGACACGGATGCTATTCTGTTGCTCATTCAGATTTAAGCTCAGATACAGTTCAGATACTTTCCAAATACGAACACCATTCTGATACTTATTCTTTTAACTTACAACTTACAATTCAACAAACATTCTTGGATGGCATCTACAAGCCCATCTCCAACAAGATTCTATCACTTCTCCAAATGGCATCTTTAAGCCCGTTCCCTCAACTACACTTTGTCGAGTGCAAATTTATGGACACTCTAGTGTCCAATCATCTTTTACCTTCGAGTCACGAACGACAAAGCTCGCCAATCTAACTCTTCAGGTTCAAGAAGATTGAACAGCGGCAGCTATTGTACCCAAAATTTTCCCACTCATTTATCAAGACTTTTCTCACAAAACTTCTTTGACTCAAGACAAGATTAGGGTTTGGTCAGCTCAAGACATCTCATCTTGCCCTGATAACCCAAAATTAGGGTTTGCGTTTGCACAAGGATTTTTGGACCACCAATGCTTCATGTGACTTTCATATATCATTTTGGACTCCTAAGATTGCTCATGATAAGTTTCAAGCCTTGAACCACATTTTTGATCAGTCAATTGGACAGTTGACCTAAAAATCAGCTGTATTGGGGAAAAAGTCAACCATGGACAATTTAATGTCAAACTTCATAATTTTTGATCCATATCAACATTTTAGACTCATATGTACCATTGGATCAATTTTGGATTACAACTCCTAAAGAAATTTGATCAAATCATCAAAAGGGCAAAATGGTTAAAATTAGGGTTTTGACCGAGGAAGGGCAATTTCTGATTTTTAACCTAGCCAATGACCAATTGAGTTCAAGCATGATTTCAAGGATTCAATGGCATCATATTGACTCAATTACATGGTTCAAAACACCTCAAGTTCATTGGATTGACAGATGAAATTTGTAGTCAACTGATCAAAAGTCAATTGTACACTGAAAAGTCAAACTTTGACTTTTTGCTCAAAATCAAGTACCAAGGGTCATAATTCATCAAGATATGTCAAAATGTGAAACTTGTTCATCAAGAAAACCAAATTTGAAAATTAGGGTTTTGAATTTGTAAATTTTCATAACTTAGAATTTTTCTAAGTATAAAAAGTTTCTTATTTTTTCTCAACTTTACACCACTTTTACACCATGATGCCTAATGATTCAAGAAAACTTACCAACATGAAAGTTGTAGATCTACATGAAATCTAAAACTTTTCTTCACAAACGTTTCCATAAAGATGCTTGGATCTCAAGGTATAAATTTGTGAATACATGGTCATGAACTTCTTAACTTAGTGAAATTTTGCCCTAATTTAGGCAGGTTT
The DNA here is from genome assembly GCA_948472305.1 of Vicia faba. Lineage (NCBI taxonomy): Eukaryota > Viridiplantae > Streptophyta > Magnoliopsida > Fabales > Fabaceae > Vicia > Vicia faba. The sequence goes on from OX451740.1 coordinate 968,480,366, forward strand.
TGGACCCAACTTCATGGCAAGTTTTCACCTAGTTAAAAGAGGTATCTCAAAATTCACTTCAAAGGTGGATTATAGAGCACATTTCAAGCTTTCCAAAATGTCAATGAACTCTCCAAGATCATTTTTGAGTAGAGAGAATCGAAGAGAGGAAGTTGGCATTTTCTCACTTTTTGTTCAAGCCATTTTCACGAAGAACCAAGCTGCAAATCAAACCTATGCTGGATATTTCATGATTTACAGGTCCTAAAATTGCTACAAACTCCTTAATTAAATGCTTACACAGTTGACAAAGCCTCTATCCATGCTTTTGAACTTTTACACAACTTGTAATTCCATTTTGGGCAAAAAGGCTCCATTGCCATTTTCATAAAGAAACACTTTTGCAAACTTTGTAATCTTGAGCATTGAACCTGTCCCCTTGATGCATACAAACCACACAGGTCTCAAGTAACTTGTACAAACTCATACCAACCCTAAAGCAAGATGGTACAAGCATGAGAGTTTTGTCTTGTCAATTTGCTTCAAGTACAAGAAAAGTGGAAAAAAGGCTAGGGCTTGTACAACTGATAGAGAGCTGACTTTAGATCATTTCTATACTAATATGCAAACAATGTGCAACCCATAACACGCGAAGCAAGGACTTGAAACTCTCTCAAGTAACAAAGCACCAAAATCTGTCCAAAACACACAGTTTCTGCACAAACACATACAACTCTCATTTGGCTCATTCATTTTGTGTTTAAATCATTTAAACACATTACATACTTGATATAAAACTCATTCAAACCATCATCCCTGCTCTGTAACCTCTGTTTCACCATCTGCCATTGTTAACTTTGAAGCTTGCAGTTGGACTTGGTCAGGGAGTTCTAGCTACTTTCAGAGCAAGGTAAGAGTTGGAATAGATTCAGGGAAGCTCAAGGAAGCTCAAGAAATCATCAAGCCTCTATTAAAGTCCCTGCATTTCCATACACGATTCCAGCTGAAGGAGGTATTTTTTCAAACTCTATCTCTTTGTACAGGCAACCTCAAGCCATGATTTGTGAATGAAAAATGTAGTTCTCATCATAACGAAGCTGTACATATCATTATCTTGCATTTATATTACTTGTGCTAAGAGAATTTGGAGTTTGAAATCTCTGAAAATTTTAGGTCACGATTTGGGGATTTCAAAATTATCTTTGATCTTTGATAGTTAGGTTACATAATTTATATGGTTGGAATCGTGAGTTCAAATGCTATATTTTTCATGTTATAAGTTTTCATTTTTATGCAACCATGAGGAAGTTACAGGTTGAACTGGCTATGGCGTGAGGAAGAGGAAGACAGGACAATGATGAAGCTGTTTGGGCTTTTTGCTTCCTTGGCTTTTTGTTTTTGCTAGCACTATCATTGTTTTGCTTTCTCACCCCCTACTAACTCTTTCATATATATATTTTTTATTTTTATATTTAATACTTTTAATTATTTTCTTTAATGATGAAAAATACTAAAAAATAATTTAATTATTTTTACACTTTTATTTTATTTTTTTATTATTTCTCACATGAAAATTTTATTTATTTTGATAAAATGTAATTTATTTTCTTAATAAACTCATAAATATAATTATATAAACATAATATTTTTATTTTACATTTCACACTTACAAATACCTATTTTTTTTTGCATATATTAAATTTTTAATATTTATATAAAATATTATTTATTATTTTCCTACAAAAAATGCACAAATTAATAATATAGAAATATTATTTTCTTTTAAATAAAAATTAGGGTTTAACCCCTTTAAAAAAAAATTAAATATTTTTTCTTATATTTTTTAGGTTTAATTTAAATATTCTTTTACATAAAAATACGACATCAAAAATCTATTTACATGTACATTACATTGCATTACATTTTAAATATTGAATTATATTTATTTTTAATTCGCGCAGATTCGATTTGGTTGTAATAATGTATTTGGCTTTATATTTGTGCAAATCCCCATTCAAACTTGTATTCCCCCCTCCCATAAAATTGTTGTAATAACTTAGTATATTTACATTACGTAATTTATTGCTTTCATATGCCATGATTAGTAATTAGGGTTTGTATGACAAGAACAAAACAAAACAAATAGAAATCCCTAAATACAAGACAAAATCAAAAGCATGAAAATGATACACTTTGCACACAAGCACCCTTAGGGTTTCTCCCACTTGGTTGCCTAAAATAAATGGCCATGTTACGCATGCGAAGTATCTTGGCAAAATAAAACAAATACAAGATCATAGCCCCTCGATGACGCTATTCAAAAGTTGCCTAAACAAAATGATCTTGGTCCCTCAAAAATGCTAAGATACTTGGCAACATTGCTATCATGGCTATACGATGACCCATGCCCGTCCCGTTTACATCCAAAGATATGGTTTCTTACCAAATCAATGGTAAGACAACAATGTCAAAGGAATAAAAAATACACAAGAAAGACATTTGAGTAGGTAGATAGCTTCTAAGTTACTTGCTCCATTTCAAACAAAAAAATCCTTTCTATTTTTCAAAACAAACACACACACACACATTTCAAAAACATCTTACAAACATTAAAAACATTTTCAAAAGACAAACATCTTTGTATACATTCTTACGAACGAGAACCATTACAAAGATTGCCTAAACGAATGGCCTCTTTTACAAAATAATTTCAAAACCACACCAAACACCATTTCAAACAAACCAAAGCAAGTGATATAAAGCAAGTAACTAAGAGCCCATGGAAAACCATGGATGAAAAGGGTGCTAGCACCTTCCCTTTTCCTAATCTACCCCCCGAACTCAAGAAAACATCTCAAAGGTCTTTCCTGTGCCTTTTCACCTTTCCTTTTGGATAAAAGAAAAGTCGGTGGTGACTCTTGCTAACCCAACATTTGCGATAAAACGCAAAACACCTCAAGTCAGTTCTCTCACCGTATCATATGGTGTCACATTCAAGTTCCTTGTGGCATTATCTTTGACTTTAATACTTCACTGGAACCTTTAATCCTCTCCATAATCAGGCTTGAGATGACTTTAGGATGAATTTCATAGTCGTATATAGTTGGAGACATATCACCATGGATCAATATCATCATGATTAAGCAAATGATCAAAAACATGATTCCACCAGACATCAGAGTCATCATCAAAACCACCATGATCAAAACATCACCTACAATTCATTGTACCTTAAAGTAAATAGATCCATAACCCTATCAGTTGTACCCCAAAATTTGACCTCTCTTTTCTCAAGACATTTCTCACAAAAGATCCCAAATGCTTAAGGATTCTCAAAGAGTTGATCAGACAAGCTCACCTCCTAAGCACTGAGACCACAAATTAGGGTTTTTGGTTTTATCAAGGATATTTGGACTTCTAATGCCTCAAGTGACTTTAATGGTTCATTATAGACCTCCAAGATTTCTCATACCATGTTTCAAGTCTTGCATTACAAAATTTCTCAGTCAATTGCTCAGATGACTGAAAATCAACTATATTGGGTAAAAAGTAAACTATGGTCAACATACAGTCATACTTCATCATTTTTGGCCAAAATCGACATTTTGAATTCATATTCATCAACTGATCAAGGGTTGATCACAATTCCTCAAGAAAAGCATTCAAATCATCAAAGGGGTAAAATTGTCAAAATTAGGGTTTTGGTTGAGAATAACTGATCATTGACTTTTGACCTAGTACATGACCTAATGGCTTGAAGCATGATATTAAAGGATAAAACTAACATGTTGACCTAACTTCATGGCTCAAATCACTTCTCCAGATCAAGGGGTTGATAGTTGAATTTGGATCAATTGATGAAAAGTCAACTAACACACAAAAGTTAAACTTTGACTTTTTGGTCAACATTGAATTTCACAGATCAAAGTTTATCAAGACACTCAAAAATATAAAATTGATCATCAAGAATCAAGAAAGTCAAGAAAAGTCAACAAAATTCAAGATTTTCAATACTTAGAAAAATTCTAAGTGTTTTTTGACCTTGATAATTTCACTACTTCATGACAAAATTTCACCAAGATGCAAGATGATTCAAGGAATACTTTCAACATGAAAGTTTTAGATCTTGATGAATTCTAAAACTTTGTCCTTGAGGGTTGATGTCCAAAAAATGTTTGGATTAAGAGATATAGGCCCATGAAGTCATGACATTTTTTTATAAACACTTAGTGAAATTTTCAACAAGTTTAGGCAGATTTTTGTCCTAACTTCTTGGGCAATTTTCATCAAATTTCAAGTTGATTTAGCCAAATTGGTAAACATTAAGGTTGTAGACAATGTTTCAAGATTTACAAAATGTCTAAGAACTTGAAGAGATCATGCTTGAGCTATAAGTTTCGAAGAGAAGAAGATGGCATCACAAACTTGAAATTTAGGTCATTTTGTGATGAACCTTATGATCCAATATTCAAGCATGCTGTATAATCTTGCTTTGTAAGCCTTAAAACTTGCAAATCACTCAATAATTAAATGTTTACACAACTGATTGAGCCATTGTCCAAGCATTTGAGTCATTGTCTAAATGATTTTTCCATTAATGGAACAAAGTTCACACTTTCATTTTGGAAAAGTGACTTTAATCACAATGTCAACTCTCATTGAGCCCATACATTGTTGCTTCTGATTCCAAAAAATTTCAAAGCAAGAAGCAACCATCTACAACCTGTTAACCACCCTAGGAGCCTTTGTACTATGTTGGAACAATGTATTTCAAGCTTGCTTCAAAATCAAGTTTCAAAACCATAACATGTGATTTCTTGATTCTGATTACTAGAGCCTTTAAAACCTTTTCTCTATAAATAGAGAGGTTGTTTGCAAGCCTTAGAATGAATTCACAAGCCTTGAAACACTCACAAACTCTCTGAAATCAGAATTGGCACTCAAGTTCACCATTGTTGCACATTCTGACTTTTAATTCCAAATTCACAATCCACCCGTGCGTTTTAACTCTAAATAAATCACAAAGCTTCTATAACTCATATAGAGGCTATCCAAACACTTGCTACACAACTGTAACACTATTTGCACCATACTCCATTTCCAAAAACTCAATCCCGCAACTTGACTTCTCCAGAAAGATTCAGCCACCCTCAGCTCAAACTAAACATTGCAATAGCTTCCAAGGAGTTCATTGAAGCTATCCAGATCATCACAACACTTCCAGGAGTGCTCAAATTCCAAACACGATTTCCAGTTTTGAGGTAAGTTTTCTTAACTTTGAACTCTCTATACAAGCATCATTAATGGTTACTTTGTGAATGAAAAATATAGACATCATTGCGCTGAATCTAACCATGCCTTTAGTTTTCATTTATATTTCCTGAGTGATGTGAATTTTGAAGTTGAACTTTCTGAAAAAATTAGGTTTTTATTTGGTACTAGCAAAATTCTCATTCATCTTTGATTTATAGCTTATGAAATTTATATGGTTGAATCCGTGGTGAAATTTCAAGCAAGTTTCATGTTTACATTTTCTGATTCGGTTGAGAAATGAGGAAGTTCCAAAAATAAAAAATGGTGGTGTTGTTCTGCGCGCGCGAAGGAGGAAGAAGATGGAGTTCAATTTTCAGAATTGAGTTTATTTTAATTTTATTGCAATTTGTATTATTAATGGATGAAATAGCCACCCCAGTGGCAGAGAAGTGCACGCTAAGGCATTGATCTATTGGGACCTGGGTTCGATTCCTAGTGGTACCCTTTTGTTTTTCACTTATTTTGTTATTACATATTATATGCATACAAGCCGCGCACGCCTACCATGGGCTTCATATCAACACCATCAGATCAACCAAGTAACCATATCCATCGCTCCACATCAGTGGGGCCATGATGCACTCCCAAAAATCAATCACACTAAATTAGCAAGTGTTGGACTTTGTTTCTGGGCCTTGACTGATTTTCCTTCATACACCCCCATCCATTTGCTATATCATGCGCAAGCCCACATCATTTTTATTTTTATTGTTTTTTTTCCTGATTTCAAACAAAAAACCATATTGGGCCTGACAAAAATGATTTTTAACCCCCATTTTACCTTTTGACACCCAACCCATTTATTTTTATTTCTTTTTATATTTTCCTTCTTTTTATTTATCTATTTATTTTATTTAAACCAAAAATACAAAAAAAAATATTTTTCTTGAATAATTAGATTTAAAATATTTTAATTCAATTCTTTATTTTATTTTATTTTATTTATTTAATTTCTTCAAACAAATAAAACCTCAAAAAGTATATCTTAGACAATTAAGTTAGACTTAGGTTTTATTTTAATTAACTTAGATTTTAGGTTTTGTTTAAAATAATTAATTAACTTCTCTTGTAATTAAAATTAACTAATTTAATTAGGTTAACATTAAATCTTTTTCTCCATCAAAAACCCCAAAAACAATTTCTTTCTCTTCTTCATCTCTATATTTTGTACATTCTATTATTGTTCATATTCAATGGTTTGTAATAGATAATTAGGTTTTATTTCTTTCCTCCCCTCATTCACAAATTGTACCACCCATTCTCAAAGTGTTGTAATAACGTAGGGTATTTAAATTCCGCAATTTATCGCTTTCCTTATTATTGATAGTAATTATGGTTTGCATGACAAGACTAAAATCTAACCTAATAAAACGCTAATTCAAAGATAAAATAATTGAATCAAACATACTTTGCACACATGCACCTCTAGGGTAACCCACACTTGTTGCCTTGGATAAAAACAGTCATGTCCCTCGAACGTGGGATGCTTTAGCAAAGACCCTCGATTAAAAGATCATAGTCCCTCAATGAACCTTCAATGTTGCCTTCGATAAACATCTTAGTCCCTTATGACAATTGCTAAAGTATCTTACAAGTTGCCTTCTATGACTGTACGATGACCCACGCCTGTCCCTCACATCCAATGATATGGCTCTCTACCAACCAATGGTAAAATAACACTATCTAAAGGAGGAGGAAAAGGACAAAGAATTTTGAGTAGGTATATTTCTCGTAATTGCTTGCTCGCAAACTAAAACCATTTTCATACTTCACACTCTCAAAACACTTTTCAAACAAATATTTTGTATACATTCTCAATGATACGAGAATCAATAAAAAATGCCTTAGATTGGGATTTTCAAAACACCTTTCCAACAAATATTTTCAAAACCAACACTTTTTATACATTCTCAACGATACGAGAATCATTACAAAGTTTGTCGTACGAAGGCATTTTCAAAATATTTTCAAACTTACACAAACAAAAAGCATTCCAAAGTGAGCTAGAAATTAAGAGCCTGTAGATAACTACGAATGAAAAGGGTGCTAACACCTTCCCTTTTCATAACCTACCCCCGAACTCAAGAAAATTCTCAAAAGGTTTTTCCTGTTTTTTTTTCACCCTTTCCTTTATTGGATAAAATAAAATTCGGCGACGACTCTTGCTATCCGCAACATTTGCGATTAAATGCAAAACACTCAAGTAAGTTCTCCCACCGTATCACACTATCCACAAAAGAAGATGGAATACAAAAAGAAGGAAGACATGTAAGTGACCTACTATGAATATGGTAAACCTGGACATTACAAGACTAATGCCTAAGCCTAAATAAGCGCAATAATAAGCAAATGTTATACAATTTGAAGGGCAAGAAATTGAAAGGTCATAAAGCCTACCTAGCTTGGAAAGAATAAGACAAAGACTCTTCCTCCTTCGGCGCAAGTTCAAATGATGATGAATTGGATCATCTATGCTTAATGGTTTGTCACAAAGAAAAATACTTAGAGGTAAGAGATTAATACTCACATTTTAATCCTTAATATAATCAATTATCTAAATTATTTTGGGAAATATATGCCGATGCTATAAGTGCTTTCAAGAAAATATCTCTTCAAAGGAAAATAATTTCAAAACTTAAGAGAGAAGTTTTACAAATTAATAGTGCTTTAGAGTCTTTGAAAAAGGAACATGCATCTCTAGTAAATGAGAAATTATGTATATCTAGTTCTTTAGAAAAAAAAATAAAGATATAGTGGAATGTGATACTTGTCCAATTTTGAAAGGACAATTAACACATATCGTTAAATCACCTAGTATTACTTCTCTTATTTAAAGTGAAGAAACACAAAATTTAAGACATAATTTTAAGAGAAATGACTATCACATAATAAAAAATGGAAAGAGTAGTTCTCCTAAAGTTATGTGTAATATTTTATGGTGATAAAGGTTATATATTAGGCCTTTATGTCACATTAGGAATCTTAAAGTCCATAATGATTTCATGAAATAGGTCCCTAAAGACATTGATACTAACCCTCAAGGATCCAACTTAAGTTGGGAGTCCTAAATTACCTTTTTATTCTTCTTGCATGAATGTCTTACCGCTATGAGAAGAATGTAGTTTCTAGATAGTGATTATTCTAGACATATGATGTGAGACACATCTGTTGCACCCCAAAATTTCCCCTCTTGATTTTATTTTTATCTGGATTTTATTTATCATTTCATTTGCAAACACTTCATTAGGTCATCTGCATAACATTCATTCAATGAATAAAGCACCTTGGTTCAAAAGGATTAGTGGTCATGTAAGCTAGGGTTTCACAGTTGTTTTAAGGTTTCTCCATCAAAATAAGCCTGATTCACCTGCTTCTTCTTTGTGCATTAAACTGTGGAATTATGGTTTCAATTCATGGTTATTGTGGGTCTCTTCTTTATCAAGCTACAAGATCATTCTATTCTTCTCAACATCAAGTTGCAAGGTTTTCTTCATCAAGAACAAGGATTATGATTTATTTCCCCACACAAGGTCAAAGATCAGGGTTTTTCATCTATTGTGCTTCAACTCGAGATTATTGGTTAGGGATTTTCAAAGTATTTCAATAGTGAATCTTCTAAATTTGGGTTTTAGTACCTTGGCTATCCTGAACATCATTCCATCAACATTTCAAGTTTCATCATCATCTAAATACATCTCTAAGGCAAGATTCTTGTGTGATTTCTGAATTAAGTTATTAACTGGGAAAGGGTTTGTCAAAAGTGAGCATTGAGTTTCCTCTTGAGGAATTATTGATCATCAATTTAAGACATCTTTTGCTTGAGTCGAAAGGATTTTACCATTTTCATTTTGTTATCATAATATATAGTTCATTTGCATTTTAATTTTTCATTTGCATTTTTAATTCATTTCAAGTCAATTTCAATTTTATGGTCACGTTTGTTCAATAACTAATTTGATTTTGTTTGATTATAATTCAATTTTTAAGTTGAATTATTATTAAAATTGAAATTGATTTTTTTAAAAATCGATTTTTATTTTATTTTCATTTTGCATTTTTAGTTTAAATCGTTTTATTTATTACTAACAAGTTTTCTTCTTCTTCTTCTTCTTACTATTACTATTACTATTATTATTATTATTATTATTATTATTATTATTATTATTATTATTATTATTATTATTATTATTATTATTATTATTATTATTATTATTATTATTATTATTATTATTATTATTATTATTATTATTATTTATTATTATTATTATTATTATTATTATTATTATTATTATTATTGATTTGATGTCAAAATAGGGAAAGAGAAAATTTCAATTGGAGGGACCAAATTATTCACACAGTTTTCATTCACAGCAAGTTGCAAAAAACCAAATTTCAATTTCAAAACCAAAACACAACCATCTAATCTCTTTACATCCTAAACTTCCGTACAATCCAATCAAAGGCTCACAACTCTTTAAACCAATTCACATGGATTCATAATATTCCCTCTCAATCTCAAATTATTAACGCAAAACTTGCCACTCAAATTTCATTATTTTACCCCTCATTTTACCCTCAAATATTTCAATCTCTTCACCTATTTAAAGAAGATTTCAAGAGAAGCAAAATGGAGGAAGAAAAGGTAGTGAAGCTCTGCCCAATTATTTCCAGAAGTCTTCCTCCAACATTCACCATCAACCTACAAACAGAAGCTACCACAAGTCTCCTGCAAAACAGAACCGCACGCAACACAAACTTATAACCTAAAGCAACATACCAACACCCGCAACAACAATTCCGCAAGAATCGAAGCGACACATAGTCCAACTTTTTCCGCTCGATCTCATGAACTTTTTGATGTTTGTGGTTGTACGATTATGCCTGTTTGCATGTGTATGTCTGTGATACGGTGGGAGAACTGACTAGAGGTTTTGCGTTTCATCGCAAATGTCGCAGTTTAGCAAAAGTCGCCAACGACTTTTATTTTATCCAAAAGGAAAGGTGAAAAAGCACAGGAAAGACCTTTGAGATGTTTTCTTGAGTTCGGGGGGTAAATTATGAAAAGGGAAGGTGCTAGCATCCTTTTCATCCATGGTTTTCCATTGGCTCTTAGTTACTTGCTTAGATCACTTGCTTTGCTTTTGAAATTGTTTGAAATGGTGCTTTGTGTGGTTTTGAAAGTATTTTGAAAAGAGGCCATCGTTTAGGCAATCTTTGTAATGATTCTCGTTTGTAAGAATGTATACAAAGATGTTTGTCTTTTGAAAAGTGTTTCAATGTTTTGAAAGTTGTTTGGAAATGTCTTGAAAAGTGTGTGTTTGTTTTGAAAATAGCAAGGATTGTTTGGAAGAGAGCAAGTAACTTAGAACTATCTACCCTACTCAAATGTCTTTCCTATGCATCTTTGTTCCTTTGACATTGTTGATTTACCATTGCTTTGGTAAACAACCTTATCTTTGGATGTTAAACGGGACGGGCGTGGGTAATCGTATGACCATGATAGCAATGTTGCCAAGTATCTTTAGCATTTTGAGGGACCAAGATAATTTGTTTTAGGAAACCTTTTGATAGCGTCATCGAGGAACTATGATCCTTTGTTTGTTTTGCTTTGCCAAGATACCTTGCATGCATACCATGGCCATTTTGTTTAGGCAGCCAAGTGGTGAAACCCTAAGGGTACTTGTGTTTAATGTGTGTCATTTTCATGCATTTGATTGTCTTGAATTAGGTCTTGTCTATTTGTTTGATTTTTGTCTTATCATGCAAAAACCCTAATTTACTACACAAATATATAATGCGATAAATTGCGTAAAAGTAAACTAAACTATTACAACAATTATTATGGGAGGGGGGATACAAGTTTTTGAATGGGGATATTTGCACAAAATAAAACCCTAAAATACTATTACAACCCAATTGAATTATGTACAAATTAAATAAATATACAAATATTAAAAAATACAATAAAAATGTATTTATGCAAAAATATTTTGTATTTGTTTTATGTATGAGAAAATAAAATTATTTAAGTCCTAAAAAAAAGGAAAAATAACATTATTATTTTTGAAAGGGAAAACCCTAATTTGGGATTAAGAAAACATATGTTCTATATTTATTTTATTTTGTCCATTTTTGTACAAGAAATAATAAATAATATTATTAACAAATATTAAAAATTAAAAATATGTATGAAAATAATATTTTAGGTGTAAAATAATAAAATAAAAATATTAAGTATTTATTAAATGTATTTACAAATTTTATAAGAAAATAAAGTTCTATTTATTCTAATAAACTATTTTCCATGTAAAAAAAATAAAAAAAAAATAAAATTGCAAAAAATTACTTAATTATTTTTTAGGATTTTTAATGTTAAGAAAAAATCATTAAAAGCAATAAACATGAAAATATAAAGAAAAATGAAAAAAATATAAAATAATAGTCAGGGGGTGCAAATAGTAGTCAGGGGGGTATGGGAAGTAAAAACAAAAGCCCAAGGCGCGCCAGGCCCAAGACAGTCATCCCTGTCCTCCAGCTTCTTCCATTTGCGCGCGTTTCTTCTTCAAATCTGTAACTCTCTATTCTTTGCACAAAAACAAAAACTTATAACACAAAAAATGTAGCATTTCATCTCACGATTCCAATGATATAAAATTTATAAACTAACTCTCAAAGATCAGAGAGAATTTAATCACCCCTAATTTCTGACCTAATTTTTTCAGCATGTTCAACAATCAAATTCTCTTAGCTCAGTTAATATAAATGACAACTATGCATATGTACAGCTTCACCATGCTAGAGACTACATTTTTGCTTCACAAATCGTGGCTTGAGGATGCCTAAATAGAGAGATAAAGTTTTGAAAAATACCTCCTTCAGTTGGATTTGGATATGGCAATGTGGGAACTTTGAGTGAGGCCTGAGGATCGTGTGAGCTTCCTTGAAGTTCCCTCAAGCTATTCCAATGCTTAGCTGGCCTTGTGGATGGCTGAAACTCCTTGTAGAAGTCAAGCTGCAACCTTCCAAAGTGAAAATGGTGATGTCTGAAACATGGCTCACAGTTGCAGGATGAATGCTTGGATATTTTGGATATGATGTGGATGAAGTGTTTCAAAGGTTAAAAGGCAAAACGCACGATCCAAAATGAAGTTGGCAAGAGTTTTGCAGAAACTGCTATGTCTTGGAAGAAAAATGTGTTTTTGTGTTTTGGGAGAGTTTCAGACCATAAGCATTCGTGTCTAGCCTTGTGATAAGTTTGTCAATATGTATAGAGTGATACAAAGTCCACTCTCTAGCAGTTGTACAAGTTCTGATCCCTTTTGCCACTTTTCTTGCATTTGAAGAAAGTTGAAGTGACTTAAGACAAAATGCTTGTACTACTTGCTTGCTAGCTGCAGAGAGTTGGTACAAGTTTCTTGATATATGTGGAAAATGATTTCACAAAAGGAACAAGTCCAAGGCTCAAGGCTGATAAAGTTTGCAAAAGCTTGCTTTATGAAAATGGCAATGTGCCCTTTATGCCATTTATGGATTTATTCTTTGTACAATGCTTCAAAAGCCAAAACAAAGCCATTATCCAATGAGTTAGCATTTAACTATGGAGTTTAGAAGGGGTTTAGGACCTGTAATGTAAGGTACAAGCATGCTTGATCAGATTTGCAACTTGGTGCATTGTGAAAATGGCTTGAACAAAAGTGACAAAATGCCATTTTCTCTTCTCCGCTTCTCCCTAACCACAAATGATCTTGGAGAGTTCTTGGACATTTTGGAAAGCTTGTAACATGCTCTACAATCCATCTAAGAAATTAATTTTGAGATACCTCTTGGAACTAGGTGAAAAATGTCCATGAAGTTGGGTCAAAAACCTGCCTAAATTAGGGCAAATTTTCACTAAGTCCTGTAGTTCATGGACCCCTATTCACAAATTCATAACTTGAGATCCAAGAATATTTTGGGAAAACTTTGTGAATAAAAGTTATATATTTCATGGAGTACTACAACTTTCATGTTGGAAGTTTTCTTTGAATCCAATTGCATCATGGTGAAAAAGTTGTGAAAAGTTGGGAAAAAATAAGAAATTTTCCATACTTAGAAAAATTCTAAGTTATGAAATTTTTTCAAATTAAAACCCTAATTTGCAATTTTAGGTTTCTTGGTCAACAAGTTTCACATTTTGACATATCTTGATGAATTATGACCTTTGGCACTTGATTTTGACCAAAAAGTCAAAGTTTGACTTTTCAATGCACAATTGACTTTTGATCAGTTGACTGCAAAATTCATCTGTCAATCCTATGTACTTGAGATCTTTTGAACCATTTAATTAGGTCAAGATGATGCCATTAAATCCTTGAAATCATTTTTGAACCCAATTGGTCATTGGCTAGGTTAAAAATCAGAAATTTCCCTTTCTCAGTCAAAACCCTAATTTTGACCATTTTGCCCTTTTGATGATTTGATCAAATTTCTTAAGGAGTTGTGATCCAAAATTGATCAAATGGTACATAGGTGTCTAAAATGTTGTTTTGGATAAAAAATTATGAAGTTTGACTGTAAATTGGCCATGGTTGACTTTTTCCCCAATACAACTAATTTTTAGGTCAACTGTCCAATTGACTGGTCAAAAATGTGGTTCAAGGCTTGAAACTTGGTATGAGCAATTTAGAGATCCAACATGATGTATGAAAGTCACATGAAGCATTGATGGTCCAAAAATCCTTGTGCAAACTCAAACCCTAATTTCAGGCTATCATGCAAGGTGATGTCTTGAGCTGACCAAACCCTAATCTTGTCTTGAGTCTAAGAAGTCTTGTGAGAAAAATCTTGATAAATGAGAGGGAAAATTTTGGGGTACAACAGCTGCCCCTGTTCAATATTCTTGAACCTGAAGAGTTAGGTTGGCGAGTTTTGCCGTTCGTGACTCGAAGGTAAAATATAATTGGACACTAGAGTGCCCATAAATTTGCACTTGATGAAGTTGTTGAGGGAATGGGCTTACAGATGCCATTTGGAGATGTGAAAGAATCTTGTTGGAGATGGGCTTAAATATGCCACCCAAGAATGTTTGCTGAGTTGTAAGTTGTAAGTCAAAAGAATGAGTATCAGAATGGTGTCCGTGTTTGGAACATATCTGAACTGTATCTGGAGACTGAATCTGTATGAGCAAAGGAATAGCAGTCGTGTCTGGAGCGTATCCGAGCTTGAATCTGAATGAGAAACAGAATGGCTACCGTGTCTGGAGCGTATCTAAGCTAGGGAAAATCAGAATAAGTGACAGAATGGCATCTGTGTCTGGAGCGTATTTGGACTGTATCTGAAATAGGATCTGAATGAGTGATAGAATGGCATCCGCGTCTGGAGCGTATCTAAACTGTATCTGAAATCTGAGTCTGAATGAGAAACAAAATAACTTCCTTGTCTGGAGTGTATCCATACTGTATCTGAATCGGAAAACTGAATAAGGGCCAGAATGGCATCCGTGTCTAGAACGTATCTGAACTAGAATCTGAATAAGTGACAGAATGACTTCCGTGTCTGGAGTGTATCTGAACTGTATCTGAATAAGTGATAGAATGACTTCCGTGTCTGGAGTGTATCTTAACTGTATCTGAAACCTTTGAACATTGTTAATGATAGCTGTTAATCTCATCCTGAAAAGGGTAAAATGTTAGCTGAAACACAAAGTTATGTTGCATGAAATGTATGATGCAATAAATGTGTTTTATCAATTTTTATGATATATGGAGGTAATGTATGCGCATGTAAGCTGATTTGCTGTATTGCTGAGGAAAATAAATCCTTGACTGCCGCCGGGGAAAATAAATCCTTGACTACCGAGGACAAGAAATCCTTGGCGACTGTTGGAGATTAAAAATCCTTGATTACCGAGAATAAAAAAAACTTGACAACTTCTATGGGGAAGAAAGGATCCTTCATGTATTGAAATTTAAGTATTGACAAAAATTCCGTTGTGAGCAATGCCGTATACTGCTTGAGTAATTTGCTTGGGGAATCCAGAGAATTTTGATGACTTCTACTGGGGATTACACGAAGGGAATCCTTATTCTGTCAGGGAATAAAGAAAACTCTGATGATTTCTGCGGGGAGCTAAGAATGATAATTTTCATTCTGTTGGGGAGCAACAAAAACTTTGGCGACTTCACTGGGGAATTAAGAATGAGAATCTTCATTCTGTTGAAAAAAAGAAACTCTGTGGGGGAGAAGGCTTACTGCCGGGGAGTAGGTTCAGGAGTCTGGATTGTCTGCCATTCTACTAGGGAATTATCCTAGGTTGGGGATAGACAAAAGTTAACTGTTATCTGGCTGATTTTCAGTCTTCAAGACAACTTGTTGGGGAACTTGGAGAAAACTGAATGGTTTCTGCTGGGGGTTGACAGTTTGGAATTTTGGCTCTGCTGGGGATCTGGGAGTTTGAAGTTTTAACTCTGATGGGAATTAAGGTTTGAAATTTTAGTTCTGCTGGGGATCTAGATGATGTACGGTAGGGATTTCTCCTGGAATAGCCTAAAGACGTTTTCCTATCCTTTCAACCTGTCAGTAATTGTTCTTTTCCACTTTGTTTATTTGTAAATAGTAATTATGTTCAAATGCATATGTTCATTAATGAATCATTGGACATTTTTGCATATAAAAAACACAAGTGTAAAGAAAAAGTCAAATAGTTTTCTGTACTTTGAAAGAGATATCTTTGTATTTACTTTGAATGAGTATTTTGTACAAAGGAGACAAACATCCTAGTAAGAGGATGGTGTCATAAAAAATGAGAAAAATTTATACAAAGAAAGATAGCTATGTGTAAAAAAAAATCCCATGGGGTTCCCATTCTGCTATAGCCTTCGTATCTCCGAATATCTTGTCCATTTGCTGCTTCGTCCGAAGATGATCGGATCGATCAAAAGCTCAGAGTTTGTCAGTGAAGAGATTGTCCTTAAAGTGATCCAACGAGACATAGTCATATGCTTTAATTCCCTAACTTTTTCCTGGACTACCCTTTCGGGTTTTCGATCCACCGGGAAACCCTTTTTTGCCCAAGTCTCCCTTTCGGGTTTTCAACTTGCCGGGTGTACAAAATTTTTTTTATCCCTAATTTTTGCCTGAACCGCCCTTTCGGGTTTTCGATTCACAGATATGCCCTTTTTTTTCCTAGGTGTGTCAACCCATCGGGTCATTTATGCGTAGTATCTTTTGACTATGTCTGCGTTTGCAGGGTGCGGCAGATCGTCACCGTCCATGGTGGTTAAAATCAATGCCCCACCAGAAAAGATGTTTTTGATCACAAATGGTCCTTCATAGGTAGGAGTCCATTTTCCCCTGGGATCACTTTGTGGCAAGATAATGCGCTTGATCACTAGATCTCCAACTTGATATATCTGTCGTCTAACTTTCTTGTTGAAAGCCTTGATCATCCGTTTTTGATATGTCTGACCATGGCAAAAAGCAGTAAGTCTCTTTTCGTCAATTAAGTTCAACTGATCAAGTCGGGTTTGGATCCAATCGTCTTCACTCAAACCTGCATCCTTCATGATTCTCAAAGAGGGGATCTGAACCTCAATGGGTAAAATAGCCTCCATGCTGTAGACTAAAGAATAGGGTGTTTCCCCAGTTGATGTACGAGCCGTGGTACGGTACCCGTGGAGAGCAAATGGTAGCATCTCATGCCAATCCTTGTAGGTGACTGTCATCTTTTGTATGATCTTCTTGATGTTTTTGTTCGCAGCTTCGATAACACCATTCATCCTTGGCCGATAGGGAGATTGTGATACGGTGGGAAGAACTGACTATTTTTTGGAATGCTGGTTTGCGTTTTGCGTTTTGTATTCGCAAAATGTCGCGGTAAGCAAGAGTCGCCACCGACTTTTATTTTATCCAACAAGGAAAGGAAAAAAGCACAGAAAAATTCCTTTTTCGAGATATTTCTGAGTACGGGGGGTAGATTATAGAAAGGGAAGGTATTAGCACCCTTTCTATCCGTAGTTATCTACGGGCTCTTAGGTACTTGCTCATCATTTTCAAAATGTTTTCTTTGTGCTTGTGGGTTTGGAAAAAGTTTTTGTTTTTAACTTCGATTTAACTCTTGCTTCTGTCCTCAAGAGTGTAATGAAGTGTTTTTGAAAACTTCATTTATAAAGGAGTGTAAGTGTGAAAAATTTGTTTTGTTTTGGATGAGAAAGTATCTAAGAACTATCTACCTACTCGAAAAAAGAATCGTTCTATGCTGATTTCCTTTAGACAATGCTATCCCACTATTAGCGAGTAGGTAGCACCGTCGTTGGAATTTTGAGGGTCAATTCGAATGAGGGACATACGATCACTAAAGCAATGTTAGGACGTCTTAGTAATGACCCTAATGTCTTAGATCATTTATCCGAGGCAACAATATCCGAGGCAACCGTTTCGAGGCGACTATGATCTTTTAGACAAGAGGGAGACCTCTAAAGTGACCTATACTCAATGACCGTGTACGAAGACAACCAAGTGGGGTGTACCCTAAGAGTGCGCATGTGCGAGTGTGTCGTTTTCAGTTTATTTTTATCTTTGCACATGTTAAGGGTGATCTAATTTGATTTTAAGATTTAAACATTCAGTCTTGTCATGCAAACCTTATTATCAAGCATCTAGCAGTTATAATTTAGGGAATAAAAATGCGGAAATTAAATTACAAGGCGTCAGGTATTTACATTGCCAAAAGCAGCCCTTTGAAAATAAAATAATGCGATAAAATAAATAAATGTCCTATTTAACTATTACAATCCATAAGCAGATACATAATTGGATAAAGAAAAATAAAGCGCGACACGAAATTAAATCGGATCTAAGATTAGGGTTTTGACCCTTTTGAAAGAACAATATTTTTTTGTGTTTTGTTGTTTTTATTCAAAGAAAGAAATTAAATCCTAAATTAAATAACTAAATTAAATTAAAAAGTTAATTAATAAAAAATAATTTATGACATATTTTTGGGTTTTTGTTAATTTAAGAAAGAAAATAAAATAATTAAATTAGTAGTTAAAACCTAATTAATTCTAATTAATTTTAGATATTTACAAAAATAAGTTAAAATTTCCTAATTAATATCCTAATTAATTAATGAGTTTATTAATAAAAATAAAAGTTTTAAAATTTGATTGGATAAAAAAAGTATTTTTGTGATTTTATTTGATAAAAAAGAATTTTGTTATTGGTTAGAAATAAATTAAACAAAATTAAAGTAATTAAATAAATAAACAAATTATCAAGAAAAGAGAGAGTGGGCCTGATTTTGGGGGGTATGGAAAGCAATTCGTTGGCCCAAATGATTGCTGACCCATGTGGACTTTTGGATCCAGTGTAGGCGCGTTGACTGGCTCTTTGGTGGACCTCCAATCACTGACCATCAGATCTGGCCATTGGCCATCTGGCATGCTGAAGAGTGAGGGAGCATGGTGATCCCTTGGCTTGAATACACACTAGATCTCCTGAAAATAATTGAGAAAAGGCAATATGCTGGAGGCAGGGATCGAACCCCTGACCTCCAGCCTTGGAATGCCTTAATGGCTTATGTGGAAACCACTGAAGCACGTTGCTGTTTGTTAATAATAATACAAATAATATATTATATAAAAAACGAATCAAATGCCAGCAAAAAACAAAAAAACGCGCGTTATCGTTTGAATGGTCCAATGGACGAGTGACAGCTCTTCGTCCCTGTCCTCCCAATACTGTAACATTACCTGCAGATTTTTATCCGCAGCAAAGGACACAACTTTATCCTAAAATCGTTCTCAGGCCATGTAAACAACTTCCAAGAACATGGTTGAACTCGTCATGACCTCCTGATCTCAACCATGTCATTCACGTGGACCAATTTTCCCTGAAACAAAAACTCCCAAAAACGATCCAAGAAACCCTAACTATGGTGGTTTGCAATACAGGTTAGATAAATGAAATTAAATGATGCCAAAGGTTTGCAAATGTTCTTGTGATCACAAATATGCTATTAGTTTACTCAAATGATGCCAGAATAACTCAAATCGAATTGAAGAACAGGGGTAACTTGTGTGAGACTTACATTGCGTATGAGGGCCTGAGAATGTCTGGTTTGGATTGGGATAGCTTGTGTGCGTTGCCAGGAAGCGATTGGGATACGTCTCAGGCCTTAAAAATGCCTGCAACCTGGATTTCGATCTCAAGCTTTTTTGTCATTTTTTCAACTTTGGTTCTGCCTCTACCAATGCTTTCTAACCATGATTTTCGTGTCCTTTCCTTGCTTATGTATTGTGCATTGCATTAGGTTAACAAGCTTTATTCAAATCTCTCTACGTTGATGTTTGGATATTTGATTTGATTTGCTTTTACAAACTTGCCAAATTTTCTTAATTTCAATCTTTTTTGCACATGATTCACTTGATACGAATTTGATGATGGCCAGCTGCATAATGGAATATGAAATTAACACAAAATCTTGGTTATCAATGCCTTTTGATTTTTATTTGATTTATTTTTATTTAAATCAAATTAATTCAAATAAAATCAAAATAATTAATAAAAAAATGATATGGACACATGGCCAAGGCTAGAGCACGTGGGCAACAATGCAAACTCAAAGCAAGTGAAAAAGAATGGGCCCAATTGGCAAAATTTGAAGTTTTGGGGATAGTTAACTTTTGGCAATTTTGCAAAAAAAGTCCAACTTCAACAATGTATAACTTATTCAATTTTGAACTTTTGGAGGTGTTCTTTAACTTTTTAGGAAGCTTGAGATGTCCTCTAACCAAAATTTTTGGTCTTATCTCATTTTGATATTCCATGCTTAAGTTATAAGCTTTGACAAAAAAAATGTTTTTGTTCACTTTCAAAAATGACCTATAATGTCAAAATCCATAACTTCTTGTGAGTGCATTTTTTGATCTTGGGGTATGAAGATGTATTGTAGGAAATTGCATCCTCTTAAAAATTAGCTTTGGATTAGTCATTTCTCATAAAGTATGAGAAAGTTATGCTTGGTTTAAGTTGGGTTGACTTTTCCTACAAAACCCTAATTTAGCAACTTTTGAATCTTGATGAATCTTGAGCAATCCTTGATGAATCATGATCAACCCTTGATAAAATGATGAAATATCCTTCAAAATGAGAACTTTGACAAAAAATCTTGAAGTTTTACTGTATTTGGGTCACAGTTGACTTTTGCCCTAGCACAATCGATTTTTGGACCTTTGAGCAATTGATTGAGCAAACTTCCTCTGCAAGGCTTGAAATTTGACATGGATGATCTTGAGGACATATTAGGACATTGGTGAGCACTTGGGGTCATTTGGACTCAAAGGTCTTGATGCAACACAAAACCCTAATTTGGGGTAGACTGCCTTAGGAGATAGTTTGTCTGACCAACTCTTAAGCAACCTTGAGCCACTTGGAGATTTTTCTTGCAATATTTTGAGAAATATGGGAGGGAAAATTTTGGGGTACAACAACTGCCCCTGTTCAATCTTCTTAAACCTGAGGATGTAGATTGGCTTTCATGCCTTTCGTGATCCGAAGGTGGAAGATGATTGAACACTAGAGTGCCCAGAAATTTGCACTCACATGAAGTGGTATCAGCCTTGTGATGTCGGGAATAGACTTACAGATGCCATTTGGAGATTGGTGACCAGGGGATGGGCTTAAAGATTCCATCTGAAGGAGTGTCGATCGCATAAGAGATTCCTTAGCGAGATTTTGTATACCTGTTGTTGTAAAGGATTCCGCTGGGGAAGTCTAATTTTGTTTAGATTTAGGAACTTGCCTGTACTTCAACGGAGAGAACGTCTCTTCTGAGTTTTAAGAACTTGTCCGTAATTCAACTGAGGGGGAAACATCTTCATCGAGATTTAAGAACTCGCCCGTAATTCAACCGAGAAAACTTCTCTGCTGAGATTTAGGAACTGTCTATAATTCAATGGAGGAACTTCGTCGAGATTTAGGACCTTGTCTGTAATTCAACTGAGGATAATTCTGTTGAGATTTAAGAACTTGTCAGTAATTCGACTGGAGGGAAACATCTTCATCGAGATTTAAGAACTTTCCCGTAATTCAACTGAGAAAACTCTGCTGAGATTTAGGAACTCGTCTGTAATTCGACGGAGGAACTTTGCCGAGATTTAGGACCTTGTCTATAATTCAACCGAGGATAATTCTATTGAGATTTAAGAACTTGTCAGTAATTCGACTGTAGGGAAACATCTTCATCGAGATTTAAGAACTTGCCCGTAATTCAACTGAGAAAACTCTGCTGAGATTTAGGAACTGTCTGTAATTCGATGGAGGAACTTTGTCGAGATTTAGGACCTTGTCTGTACTTCAACTGAGAAAACATCTCTGCTGAGTTTTAAGAACTTGTCAGTAATTCGACTGGAGGGAAACATCTTCATCGAGATTTAAGAACTTGCCCGTAATTCAACTGAGGAAACTTCTCTGCTGAGATTTAGGAACTCGTCTGTAATTCGACGGAGGAACTTTTCCGAGATTTAGGACCTTGTCTGTAATTCAACCGAGGATAATTCTGTTGAGATTTAAGAACTTGTCAGTAATTTGACTGTAGGGAAACATCTTCATCGAGATTTAAGAACTTGCCCGTAATTCAACTGAGAAAACTCTCTGCTGAGATTTAGGAACTCGTCTGTAATTTGACGAAGGTATTTTGTCGAGATTTAGGACCTTGTCTGTAATTCAACTGAGAAAAACTCTGTTGAGATTTAAGAACTCGTCAGTAATTCGACTTGAGTAAAAACTTCATAGCTTTGAATTTTGTGAGAATTTAACCGCATCCTTCCTGAAAAGTAAATGTTAGTTGTATGTAATGCATGATATGTATCAAGCAATGATGTTCTCAAAATAAATGAGATTGTGCTGTATGCAATATGCATGTGTCATGATGTATGGAAATGTAATGTTTTTAGCTGAGGAAAATAAATCCCGGATAGCTGCTGGAGAAAAGAGTTGAATTCTTCGTTTCCGCTGGGGATAGCGAATGAAGATGATTGTGAGAATAAACCTGTAGGAGAGGACAAATCCATTGGGGAATAAACTGATGAGGAGATTACTCTGTGGGGAAGAGATGCTCTGTAGAGGATTCTACTGATAAATTCCGCTGAGGATGAATTACCGTTGCTGGTGATACGGAATCCTGTTGGGGATTGAAGTTTTTGCTTGGGAAAGGAATGAACTCCGCTGGGGATGATTTTTTTTAGCGACCTTACTGGGGATAACCTTTTAGGCTCTACTAGGGACAATCTGCCAGAGTCTACTGGGGATGATCTTCAAAACTTCACTGGGGAAGATTCTCCAACTCTACTGGGGAGCTTTTTCAGGCTGCGCTGGGAAAAATTTCAAACTTCACTGGGGATATCTTGTACTTTGCCGAGGAATATTCTTATACTCTGTTGGGGAATATTAAGACCTTTCAGTGATGATGGTAGATAAACTCTTCTTGGGGAGAGTATTACTGATTCATTCACAGTTACAAGTCTCAGCTGGGGAGAGTTAACATTACTGTCTTTTCTTACTCTGCGGAGAGTGAAAGTACCTTAGCCATATTCTTCAGCTAAATCTACCTTGGTACCTGGTGGATAGAGAAACTGTACAGTTTGGACGATTCTTATTGCCCCTGTTTCTGATATTACAAGTAATGGTTTTTTGTTTCGCATGTAAATACTCACGAGCAACAATTAATGTCAAATGCATATATCAAAAATGAACATTGGACGTTCTTTGCAAAACAAAACAGAAAAAGAAAAAAACAGTTTGAAATTTCTTTGAAGATAAATTGTATTGATTTTGAAGTTTGTTTTGTAAATAGGCGTTTTTGTATAAAAGGCTGACGTCCTAGTAAGGGAACTCCGCCGAACACTAGAGTTTATACAATTTGTGAAAACAAGGAAAAATAGCTATGTGAATAATCCCACTGGGTTCCAACTCTGCTATTGCCCTTATGTCCTCGAGCATCTCATTGCTTTACTACTTGGTTGAAGGTAGATCAAATTGATTAGTGCCGTCCGAGCTTGATAGTCGATACCGAAGTTTGGTTGCAAGGTGAACCAATGAGACATAGTGTTACGTTTTGATCCCTAATTTTTTCCTGGACCGCCCTTTCGGGTTTTCAGTCCCCCGGGATACCCTTTTTTGCCCAAGCCTCCTTTTCAGGTTTTCGACTTGCCGAGTGTACAAATTTTTTTATTTTCATCCCTTATTTTTGCCCGAACCCTTTTGGTTCACCGGGAAGCCCTTATTTTTTCCTAGGCCAGTCGACCTAGCGGGTCTTTGATTATGCATAGTATTTTTTCACTATGTCTGCATTGACGGGGTGAGGAAGGCGTCACCATCCATAGTGGTTAGAATCATAGCTCCTTTTGAGAAAATATTCTTAACCACAAATGGCCCTTCGTAAGTAGGGGTCCATTTGCCCCTGGGATCACCTTGAGGTAGAATAATGCGCTTGATAACCAGGTCCCCAACTTGATACTCTTGTCGTCTAACTTTCTTGTTAAATGCCTTGATCATCCACTTTTGATACGTTTGACCATGACAAATAGCAGTAAGTCTTTTTTCATCGATTAAGTTCAGCTGATCAAGCCGAGTCTGAATCCAGTCATCTTTGCTCAAACCTGCATCCTTCATAATCCGAAGAGAGGGTATCTGAACTTCAATGGGCAAGACTGCCTCCATGCCATAAACCAAGGAATTGGGAGATGCCCTTGTTGACATTCACGCTGAGATACGATACCCTTGAAGAGCAAAAGGTAACATCTCGTGCCAGTCTTTGTATGTCACCGTCATCTTCTGCACAATCTTCTTAATGTTCTTATTAGTCGCTTCTACAGCCCCATTCATCTTCGGCCGGTAGGGAGAAGAGTTGTGATGCTGTATCTTGAACTTCTTGCAGAGCTCGGTGATCATCTTATTATTGAGATTTGTACCATTGTCCGTAATGATCCTCTCTGGTACACCATACCGACAGATCAGGTTGTGCCGAATGAACCGTGCCACGACGTTCTTGGTCACTGTAGCAAAGGAAGCTGCTTCAACCCACTTCGTAAAGTAATCAATCGCTACCAGGATGAAACGATGTCCGTTGGACGCAGTAGGTCTGATCTCGCCGATCATGTCAATGCCCCACATTGCAAAAGGCCAAGGAGCTATCAAGATGTTCAGAGGAACTGGAGGTATATACACCTTATCAGCATAGACTTGGCACTTGTGACAGGTCCGAGAATGCTGATAACAGTTGACTTCCATTGTGGACCAATAATATCCTGCCCGAAGGATTTTCTTTGCCATGGTGTGTCCACTGGAATGAGTTCCAAAAGTACCTTCATGTAACTCTATAATGATTCTTTCTACTTCGTTCTTATCCATACAATGCAATAAGGTCGAATCATGGTTTCGCTTGTAAAGGATGTCATTACTGATGAAAAACTTCGCCGCGAACCTCCTCAGAAACTTCTTATCACTAACAGATGCACCCTCAGGGTATTCTTGAGCCTTAAGATACCTCTTCACCTCATGAAACCAGGGTTTATCTGCTACCTCTGCAGTCTCAATGTCACAATAATGTGCAGGTTCGTCTAACCTTTCAATGGTAATCCGGGGAGCCTCGTTGTCCCAATTAACTTTTAACATAGAAGACATCGTAGCCAGCGCGTCCGCTAACTGATTATCCTCTCTAGGGAAGTGTTCAAAAGTTATCTCCTCAAAGTATGAGAGCAATGTCAACACATACTCTTTGTAAGGAATACGATTTGGGTGTTTCGTATCCCACTCGCCTTTGATCTGGCTGATCACGAGAGCGGAATCTCCGAAAACACTCAAGAACTTAATCCTTAGGTCAATTGCTGCTCGAAGACCCATAATGCACGCTTCATACTCCACCATGTTGTTGGTGCAGTTGAAACATAGTCGGGCGGTGAACGGAGTATGAGAGCCTTCCGGAGATATGATCACGGAGCCAATGCCATTTCCCAAAGCGTTTGAAGCTCCATCAAAGTACATAGACCATCAGAATCCTTCCTCAGGTCCTTCATCCGGTCAAAGTGTCTCATAGTCAGTCATTGTAGTGGTAGAAATGTGCAAGACTAAGCCATTGGATTGACTAGACTTTATACAAATCAAAATAAAAATCTCCACCGCACTTTATTGTTTCCAAAGGAATGGGAAAAGAGCGAATAACCCAAAAAGAGGGGGAAAGATTCAAGGTAAGGGGGTTGGTTATGCAAAGGGAAGGTATTAGCACCCTAAACATCCACGGTACTCCGCAGGAACCTCTTTGAAAAATCTGTATATTTGGCTATAAAATAATGTGTTGTATAAAAAATGGATGGTGGAGGTGAGAAAAGAAATATTTTTATGATTTTTGCACCCACCGCAGTTGTGAACCTTTAGTGCCTACGTACCACCTTTCGTGCAATAGGGGATCAGGGTACACGTAGTTCCTCTTTTAAAAGACTTGTTTGTTGATTATTTTTAAACAAGGAGACAAGTCGTCGTTGTTAGGAGAGAAATCTCGACTAATGCCCACAAGGTATGAGAAAGATGGACCATGCGTCAATAAGAGTGAGGGTTTAAGAACGCCTCTAGTACTCAAGTGGAAAAGTAGACACCTTTATAACCATAGGGATAGGAGAATGTTGCTCGACTATCAATGAATCATGTCTCACCTTGAAAAAAAAGTTTTGAATGGAAAAGGTGCTCGGGCGTACAAAAGAGTTTGAATGTGTTGAATTGTTTTGTTAATTTTGAAAGAAATGTCAAAGTATGATTAAATGAATTGAAGTTTGTTTAAAGAAAAGAAATTTTTAAAATAAAAGGCACTCGACAAAGTCGAGGTTTATTATGAAAGCGGTTCGAGTTTAAAAACAAATAAGACTTTGAAAGAAGATGAGAAGGGTTTGAAAATTAAAGAAGATGGGAGGAGATGAAGGGACTATCCTAAAGCATAAGATAAAAGCTAAGGAAGAGAACCGCCTAACCAACATGAAGCCGATACTTGACATTATAAGCCAATGTAGAATTCCCATTCTTTGGATTGAAACCAAGCAAGCAAAGATGCTAGACCTCTTGAGAGAACCAAACTTCAAGTGTTTTAAGTCTTCGCAAAAATTGGGCATAGTAACGGCTGTATACGGGTGAATTCCAGATTACAAACAAAGATCGTAATCTCAATAACCTGCACACAAAACAAACAAACAACCCAATGTCTTGAGGTAAACCTCAAGAACTCCAGACAAAATATCAAATAAAGTCACAAAGTCTCCAAGATAGGCCAAGGTCTCTAATCCTAAGTCCAAGAAGTCCATCACTCCATAATGAAAAGGATAATAACCATGTATTCCAAGTATCATTAAAGATTTTTATGATTCATGTTGATTATTAGGTGTCTTTAAAAGGAAAAGAAAAGCTCAAGTGAGCAAAATAAAAAAAATGACATAAAAATAAATGCTCAAGTGAGCAAAATATGAAAATAGCATGAAATGTAAATGGTACATAAAGCATGAAAATAAAAGCGTAAAGTAAAGTTAATTGTTAGAAATTAGTGGTTAGTTGGATGACCATCTTGAAACTTGCATTTGGAACTCATTAGAGGATTGGTAGAACCAAAGCCTCCACACAACAAGTTGCATTTGCTTTTTGTCAAGTATATCATCCATTTTGGAATTCTCACAAGGCAACATGTAATGATCAACGATGTTTAAGTGATCCGGGTTGACCAAAGGTGTTGTAGATCCATTAGAGGATTGGTAGAACCAAAGTCTCCATACAATGAATCTCAAGATTATTGGATCAAAGAGATCAAATTAACATACTTGGGCTTGCAATCATAAGTTTGGGCCACGAATGATCATTTATTCGAATCGGGACAAAATATAGCGCTATGTTAAGCAATCGTAAATGGACTTATGTAGAAGTCACACCTATTTTGAGGCCGGTCAATAGCAATCTATGTAATTCATGTTTGGATAAATGATATAGAGATCACCATCCCTTAACATGTAGCACAATTAAAAAAAGAAAGGGATAAGATTAAGAGGGAGGGAAATGATAAGCTAATTTGGATCACCATTTCAAAATTCTTTCATCTTTAAATTCAACCACTCCTCTAGATGGATTAAAGCACTAAGCATATCATTAATCCAAAGCACCAAAAGTGAATTAAATAATTCACTCTTAGGTAGATTTGAATTGATGAACATTTATCCAACTTCATCTACATCACAAAGTCCATTGAGTTTAAAGACAAATTGGACATTTAAAATTGCAATACAAACCAACAATCAAAAGGAATGAGTAGAAAAAGCATTTTGGATCAAAGCTGCCCCAAAACAAGGCAAAAAAATGCATTATGTCCCTGTGTAAATCGATTGAACTATTGTGTTAATCGATTTACACAGTACAGTTTTCAAAAATCTGCGTGAAATTGCTTCTGTGCAATCGATTGCACTACAGTGCAAATCGATTGCACACCGTTACAATAGCAAAAACAACATTTTAAAAGGGAAATTTCTTGTTCAAACTTTCCATCAAACACCTTATGATCATGGATCCACTTGAGCACGAAAATTCCATCAAATTATGAGATTCCATCAAACACCTTATGATGATGGATCCACTTGAGCACGAAAATTCCATCAAATTATGAGAAAATAACACCATTAAAACCACAAAATAATGCTCAAAGAATAGATCCCAAAGATCACCAAGAGATCACATTGTGAAAGATGAATTATCCAACTTACCAAAGGTAGATCTAGAGAATTATCAAAACAACTTCAAGAATTTGCTTCAATTCAACCACAAGAATCAATTGACCAAGCTTGGATGTAGAGAACTGATGGAGAAAAAGTGTTTGGATGAAGGTTTACCTCAAAGATTAGTAAGCTTCAATGCAAAGCTTACTAACTTTTTGAAAATGGACCTTTGAGTGAATTTGGTAGATGGAGAGAATTGAGAGATTTTTTAGCAAGGTGGATTTGGCTATCAAAAGCTTGAAATTTGAATGAAATGAGGGCTCTATTTATAGAGTTTAGGATTGGGATTAGTGGTAATTTGGTAATTGATTCTTGGAGCCAAAATTTGAATTAATGATAATTCTTTCAAATATTAGAGCCAAAATTTGAATTAATGATAATTCTTCTTAAAAATAAAAAATTGGCACTAAAATTTGAATTTATGATACATCTTTCAAAAATGAAGGAAAATTGGAGCCAAAAATTTGACAAGCTTGAAATGCTGATTTTTTCAAATTTCACGCTGTGCAATCGATTGCACTATAGTGCAAATCGATTTGCACAATGTATCTTTCCAAAAATTGCGCAAAATTCACTTTGTGCAATCGATTGCACTCTAGGAGCAATCGATTGTACAGTGAAAAAAATGAAAATTTTTAATTCTTTTTCTTTGCAAATAGAGATTTTAGGAAAATAATACCAGAAATCCTTATTTGTCAGATGCTTCGACTTGGTACCTACAAAATAAAAATATACAAAGACAAAGACAAATATTTTTTTGTATTTTGATTAGAAGTTAGTCAACAACACAAGAACAAACTTAAAGATAGGATGCAAATGTGATGAATGGAGCTATTTATTAATGGTTGTGACCAAATGACAAAATATGGTATGAAGGTGCGACTGAAAAAGTTAGGGGAAAAATTTAGGGTACAACAACTGCCCCTATTTAATCATCTTTTAGCCAGATAGGCGGAAAGTGATTAAATACAAACAGACCTGAATTTTGTCTCTGATACGATGAGATGATAGCATATGTCATGAATGAATGGACTCTTTTTTTGACATATATATTTTTTGAATGATGTATGAGATGAGACAGACTCTGTGGGAATGTGGAAAGACTCGAAACTGGAAACTTGTGGTAGTTTAGATGAAATGACGTGAAAATACACACCGAGGAGCAACAAGATACTTCTGGATATCTGTCAGGGTGACAAGGAGTAACCAGCAATACTTGGAGAAAAAAAAGATAAAACTCGAGAAGGCAAGCAGCGACATCCAAGAATGGCATTGAATGAGGCGAGAAACTCTCTGGAAAAGGCAATCAGAAGCATCTAGAAGAACATTAGATGTGGGATGAGACCAAATATGAAGCTACATCAGAGTCGTCTAGGAAAGGCGCTGGACGGAAAAGAAACACGACATCCAATACTGGCTTTGAATGAAGGGAAAACTCGACGTCTAATAATGGCTTTAGACGAGAGAAACGATCACAATATCCAATACTGGCTTTGGATGGAAACAAAAGATCCTGACATTCAATACTGGCTTTGAATGAAAGAAAAGCTCAACGTCTAATACTGGCTTTAGACGAGAGAAAAGATCACAACATCCAATACTGGCTTTAAATGAGTGAAAGAGATCTTGACATTCAATACTGGCTTTGAATGAAGGGAAAACTCAACGTCTAATACTGGCTTTAGACGAGAGAAAAGATCACAACATCCAATACTGGCTTTGAATGAGTGAAAGAGATCTTGACATTCAATACTGGCTTTGAATGAAGGGAAAACTCAACGTCTAATACTGGCTTTAGACGAGAGAACAAATTACAACATCCAATACTGGCTTTGAATGAGTGAAAAACTCAAGGCATCCAATACTGGCTTTGGACGGCAGAAAAGGTAACAACATCCAATATTGGCTTTGGATGGAAAAAGAGACAGCTGAGCTGATGTTTTCTTTGGTAGGTGCCAAGTAAGTTGGACTTTGATCTCAAGGTGACATGTCAACTGCAATAAGACCCCGGGAAATACAAATGAGGATGAAACACTCTTGTTATGCACTATGTGTTAATTTTGTTATGCATGATATATGAATGATCTATGCAGGTAATGCCGACGTTTACGACAACGGAGTTTGACTCTTTTGTGAAGGTAAGATTGGAAGTTTAATTCCTCAACATGGAGAACTCTGCCAAATTTAATTGGAAAGAAAAATGTTTTGAACCCAAATTTGTAACACTTGTAAGCTATATTGAACTGATGATCTTCTGAGGAAGGACATGGAGAGCTGCTTGGGGATTTGTCCCAGATTAGCTGACTGTTGAAGATAAACTGATCATGGCTTCAGTCGAAAGTTACTAGAAATGAGCTGATCACGGCTTCAACTCTGAAATGACTATTGGAGATAAACTGATCATGGCTTCAGCTCTTGAAATGACTGTTGGAAATAAACTGATCATGGCTTCAGTTATTGAAATGATTGTTGGAAATAAACTGATCATGGCTTCAGCTCTTGAATTGTTTGTTGGGAAGGAATGCCCCAGTATGAGTCTTGAAAATGATCTTCTGGATGACCAATTCTGAGAAAACTTGCACTGAGCAGTAAATCTTGAACTGATTCATAAATGAATCTGGAAGATACTTGCCCCTGATAGGGTCACTGACCAAGTTTCTCAGCTATTTGAAATTCCTTGATGAGGAAAGATTGTTTGCAAGCAAAATTGTTTATTCAAACATGGTAATTTTAATGCAAAGTTCATGCAAAAGTTTTTGAATTCAAAATCATTTTTGAAATGATGTTATTGGTGTAAACAAAATGCATCACTGGTTAAAACACAATGGTTTATACTTTTAAAGTGAAAACAAAGGTATGAAACCAAAACAAATGATTCGCAAAAGATCATAGGAGTCAGTTTACGCAACCTTGCGGTAGTATGCTTTCAAAAGAAACCTGGCTTCAATTAGGTCTTTTGAGGGTTATAACATGGTCGGGTTCACTGTTTAAGAAATAAAGGATAAAGGATCAAAGTTTATTTGTACCCAACCCAATCTTCATGATGTTCTCCAATCCTACGTTCAGTTAAATCAGACTATGCATTCAGGTTCCAAGAGATTTTGGAATTGCACTGATGGTAGAAATGAAGATGATTCAGAAGCTAAGGAATTTTGAGAATGACAGTCATTTCTTCTTACATCTTTTTGCTGTTTTGAGGACTTTTGTCAACTCTGGCGGAGAATTTTGAGGATTTGAAGACCTCTTCTGATTGGATTTATTATTCCCAACTTTTTCCTAAACTGTTTCATTTGAGATTACAGTCAGCAGGATGCCCCAGTTTTTGCCTGAACTGTTTCATTTGACATTACAGTCAGCGGGATGCCCCAGTTTTTTGCCTAAGTCTCCTTCATAGGTTTTGACTTAGCGGGATTTTTCTGTTGATTTTTATTTTCATTTCATTTTTCCTTTTTTGGAAAGATAATGACTGCCTTGCTGAATGATTACGGGGAACCATCTTTGTCATTTTTTGTTTGAGAGCATCTTTGACACTTCTTGCTGTGTGCAAAGGAAAGCTTGATCGCGACCTTTGTTGAAAGGTGTATTGCATGATTTCTCTTGTAATTGAATGCACAACCAAATTAACTGAGAACTACCCATCCCTGGGTTAAGATTGCGGGTTTTTTTATATAGAAAGAAACTCCAACTTCTAAGCTCAAAGGGGTGAACGAGCGATTAACTTCCTTATTTCTCCAGTGTTTGGGAGTTGAAACAATGCCTGTATATCCTCAGCAAATTTTTATTCGAAAGCATACCAGCAACAATTATGGGTATTTCGTTTTCATCATCCTCCCTCCAATCTTTGCATAAACAAAAGCTTGATAAAAGGAGTAAACAAGAGAAATATATTTGAAAGCAGTAAATGAAAATGATATGAGTTAAAACATTGAAATGCTCATCTCATTAAACTTAACATGAAAGTATAAACATAATTTGAAAGCAACAATTTTAACATAAACAAGGGAAAAATGCAAACAGAAAGAAACATGGCCTAGTGACTAATCAGTAACAAGGATGAGCTGTCCTGTCTGAAACACTGGCTTTAGGAGGTGACTTGAGGGTACCCCGACTCATTCTTCAGCCACTTTGTTTTGGCAAAGGATTGTTGATAACATTAGTACCTGCCTCTTTGAAAGTAAGAAAATTGGTTTTCACCAATTCTTGCACTCTGTTTTTCAAAGCATAACAACTTTCTAAATCATGACCGGCAGCTCCTTGATGAAAATCACAGTGAAGGTCGAATCTGAACCCGGCTGGAGGAGGATTTCGAGGAATCAGAGGCCTAGTTGTAATCAATCCCTTTTGCACCAATGTAGGGTACAATTCAGTGTACATCATAGGGATGAGATCAAACTGAGTCCTATTCCGATTCTTATTCTGCACAATATTCTGTCGTTGAGGGACATGAACTGGTTGAGCATTGACCGCAGGAGTAACAACCACTACTTGTGGTTGATCAGTGTATTGAGGCCTACAGCGAGGTCCTCTTCTCTCAGTCGAGACAACATTGGCTTCTACCTCTTTATTCTTCTGAAAGTTCCCAAGGTATTTCTTTGCACCATTAGAAGATTCAGCAGCTTTAGACACTTTACCATTCTTGATTCCTTCTTCTAATCTCTGGCCAATAGTCACCAGGTCTGTGAAGCTGGACGACACACTACCAATCATCTTCTCCCAAAAGAAAGGGGATAAAGTATCCATGAACAAACCAGTTAACTCTTTCTCTGCCAGAGGTGGTTCAACTTGAGATGCCAGTTCTCTCCATCGTTGAGCATACTCGAAAGATTCTTTCTCATTCTGAGAAATATTTTGTAGTTGGCGAAGATCAGGTGCCATGTCAAGGTTGTATTTTTATTGCTTTATGAAGGCATAAACAAGATCTTGGAAGCATTGTATACGACCTTTCTCAAGTCCCATATACCATTTCAATGAAGCTCCACTCAGACTGTCTTGGAAACAATGGATAAGCAGCTTGTCATTCTTGGTGTAAGCAGACATCTTTCGAAAGTACATCACCAAATGACTTCTTGGACAAGTATGCCCCTTATATTTCTCAAACTCAGGAGTCTTGAACTTTGCAGGCATGACCAGATCAGAAACTAGGCACATATTGTTAGCATCAACACTGAAGAAATCATTTCCTTCCATAGCTCTGAGTCTCTTCTCCGAAGTCTGATACTGTTCTTTGAACTCTTCAAACTCACCAAAGTCTCCCTGACTCACACTTCGAGGACTGGCAGCATGGTACTCAAAGATAGAGTTCCTAAAAGCAGCTTGTGCAGCAGGTTGACGAGAAGCAGTATGAACGATTGGCTGAGGTTCAGTGAAAACTGGAGCCTGTAAGATTGGTCGAGAAGACTGGCCAACCATTGGAGTAATTGCAACAGGTGGAGAGTAATTCTGAGGTAACCCAAACTCTGGCCATGTAGTAGATGTATGCTGGATATGTTGAGTGTCAACAACAGTAGTTGGGATTTCAGATATCACAGTCCTTTGAGGTGGCTCTCCTCTGGTAATCAGGATTTGCATAATCTCAGTAAGCTTGGCCATGCCTGACTTCAACTCATCGATTTCCATTCTGACTTCCATGTTGTGTTGTTCTTGGTTTTCCATTCTCAATCTGACAGCAGCTCTAGTCCCGTAGTTGTGTTGAGGAATCATCTTGACAGTAGACGACTAACTGGAAGAAAGAAGCAACTGGGAATAAGATCCTGAACAACCTGGATGTATGCAGAATGATGCAGAGGATGCAAATGATATGCAATGTTATGCAATGCACTGTACAGTAACAAGATCACATGGTTTAGAGTCACGAGCCTGGAGGCAAGGGTACAACCCATAAGGTATGGACTAACGGTTATCACCTGCCAAACAAGGTTCTAAGAGGTTCCCAGAGTCTACATCCTTCCTTTGGATATTACCAACGTCCCGATTAACTCAGTAATTAGTAATATTCTCAGGAAAAACTCGTCTGAGTGTAGTATCGCGTGACAACTACTTCTAGATTACTCCGTCATAGCTTCCGCACTACACCTAAAAGGCCAAGATGGGTTAGGTAATCTACGGTCCTCAGCTTCAGTA
This sequence comes from Vicia faba, assembly GCA_948472305.1. Classification (NCBI taxonomy): domain Eukaryota; kingdom Viridiplantae; phylum Streptophyta; class Magnoliopsida; order Fabales; family Fabaceae; genus Vicia; species Vicia faba. The sequence goes on from OX451740.1 coordinate 968,514,553, forward strand.
GGTTCCCAGGTCGAAAGCAGTACGTCTTCCCGATTACTCGGTAAACGACACTACAGTCAAATGGGCCTCCACTGAGTGGGGGATCTCATGCCTACTTTTTTGGGATTACTCCCTCAAAGTTAACATGACTATACCTCCCGTCCTATCTTAAAGTTTGCCCAAGTCCGGGTATAGGACTTATGAGTAATCACCAAGCACCCTGTAAACCAAGAAAATCCAGACAAACATATATACAAAATATAACACATAAACAACAATAGCACATATACAGATATAAACAAAGATAGGTTTAACCCACTTAGGGATGGACCAGCAAGAGGTCAATCTTTCCCTAGTTAAGTCGCCATTTTTTTCTGTAGCGGTAGAAATGTGCAAGACTAAGCCATTGGATTGACTAGACTTTATACAAATCAAAATAAAAATCGCCACCGCGCTTTATTGTTTCCAAAGGAATGGGAAAAGAGCGAATAACCCAAAAAGAGGGGGAAAGATTCAAGGTAAGGGGGTTGGTTATGCAAAGGGAAGGTATTAGAACCCTAAACATCCACGGTACTCCGCAGGAACCTCTTTGAAAAATCTGTATATTTGGCTATAAAAAAATGTGTTGTATAAAAAATGGATGGTGGAGGTGAGAAAAGAAATATTTTTATGATTTTTGCACCCGCCGCGGGTGCGAACCTTTAGTGCCTACGTACCACCTTTCGTGCAATAGGGGATCAGGGTACACGTAGTTCCTCTTTTAAAAGACTTGTTTGTTGATTTTTTTTAAACAAGGAAACAAGTCACCATTGTTAGGAGAGAAATCTCGACTAACACCCACAAGGTATGAGAAAGATGGACCATGCGTCAACAAGAGTGAGGGTTTAAGAACGCCTCTAGTACTCAAGTGGAAAAGTCGACACCTTTATAACCATAGGGATAAGAGAATGTTGCTCGACTATCAATGAATCATGTCTCACCTTGAAAGAAAAGTTTTGAATGGAAAAGGTGCTCGGGCGCACAAAAGAGTTTGCATGTGTTGAATTGTTTTGTTAATTTTGAAAGAAATGTCAAAGTATGATTAAATGAATTGAAGTTTGTTTAAAGAAAATAAATTTTTAAAAGAAAAGGCACTCGACAAAGTCGAGGTTTATTATGAAATCGGTTCGAGTTTAAAAACAAAGAAGACTTTGAAAGAAGATGAGAAGGGTTTGAAAATTAAAGAAGATGGGAGGAGATGAAGGGACTATCCTAAAGCATAAGGTAAAAGCTAAGGAAGAGAACCGTCTAACCAACATGAAGCCGATACTTGACATTATAAGCCAATGTAGAATTCCAATTCTTTGGATTGAAACTAAGCAAGCAAAGATGCTAGACCTCTTGAGAGAACCAAACTTCAAGTGTTTTAAGTCTTCGCAAAAATTGGGCATAGTAACGGCTGTATACGGGTGAATTCCAGATTACAAACAAAGATCGTAATCTCATTAACCTGCACACAAAACAAACAAACAACCCAATGTCTTGAGGTAAACCTCAAGAACTCCAGACAAAATATCGAATAAAGTCACAAAGTCTCCAAGATAGGCCAAGGTCTCTAATCCTAAGTCCAAGAAGTCCATCACTCCATAATGCAAAGGATAGTAACCATGTAGTCCAAGTATCATTAAAGATTTTTATGGTTCATGTTGATTATTAGGTGTCTTTAAAAGGAAAAGAAAAGCTCAAGTGAGCAAAATAAAAAAAAATGACATAAAAATAAATGCTCAAGTGAGCAAAATATGAAAATAGCATGAAATGTAAATGGTACATAAAGCATGAAAATAAAAGCGTAAAGTAAAGTTAATTGTTAGAAATTAGTGGTTAGTTGGATGACTATCTTGAAACTTGCATTTGGAACTCATTAGAGGATTGGTAGAACCAAAGCCTCTACACAACAAGTTGCATTTGCTTTTTGTCAAGTATATCATCCATTTTGGAATTCTCACAAGGCAACATGTAATGATCAACGATGTTTAAGTGATATGCGTTGACCAAAGGTGTTGTAGATCCATTAGAGGATTGGTAGAACCAAAGCCTCCACACAGTGAATCTCAAGGTTATTGGATCAAAGAGATCAAATTAACATACTTGGGCTTGCAATCATAAGTTTGGGCCATGAATGATCATTTATTCGAATCGGGACAAAATTTAGCGCTATGTTAAGCAATCGTAAGTGGACTTATGTAGAAGTCACACCTATTTTGAGGCCGGTCAATAGCAATCTATGTACTTCATGTTTGGATAAATGATATAGAGATCACCATCCCTTAACATGTAGCACAATTTAAAAAAGAAATGGATAAGATGAAGAAGTAGGGAAATGATAAGCTAATTTGGATCACCATTTCAAAATTATTTCATCTTTAAATTCAACCACTCCTCTAGATGGATTAAAGAACTACACATATCATTAATCCAAAGCACCAAAAATGAATTAAATAATTCACTCTTAGGTAGATTTGAATTGATGAACATTTATCCAACTTCATCTACATCACAAATTCCATTTAGTTTAAAGACAAATTGGACATTTAAAATTGCAATCCAAACCAACAATCAAAAGGAATGAGTAGAAAAAGAATTTTGAATCAAAGCTGCCCCAAAACAAGGCAAAAAAATGCATTTTGTCCCTGTGTAAATCGATTGAACTATTGTGTAAATCGATTTACACAGTATAGTTTTCAAAAATCTGCGTGAAATTGCTTCTGTGCAATCGATTGCACACAGTTACAATAGCAAAAACAACATTTTAAAAGGGCAATTTCTTGTTCAAACTTTCCATCAAACACCTTATGATCATGGATCCACTTGAGCACGAAAATTCCATCAAATTATGAGAAAATAACACCATTGAAATCACAAAATAATGGTCAAAGAATCAATCCCAAAGATCACCAAGAGATCACATTGTGAAAGATGAATTATCCAACTTACCAAAGGTAGATATAGAGAATTATCAAAACAACTTCAAGAATTTGCTTCAATTCAACCACAAGAATCAATTGACCAAGCTTGGATGTAGAGAATTGATGGAGAAAAAGTGTTTGGATGAAGGTTTACCTCAAAGATTAGTAAGCTTCAATGCAAAGCTTACTAACTTTTTGAAAATGGAGCTTTGAGTGAATTTGGTAGATGGAGAGAATTGAGAGATTTTTTAGCAAGGTGGATTTGGCTATCAAAAGCTTGAAATTTGAATGAAATGAGGGCTCTATTTATAGAGTTTAGGATTGGGATTAGTGGTAATTTGGTAATTGATTCTCTGAGCCAAAATTTGAATTAATGATAATTCTTTCAAATATTAGAGCCAAAATTTGAATTAATGATAATTCTTCTTAAAAATGAAAAATTGGCACTAAAATTTGAATTAATGATACATCTTTCAAAAATGAAGGAAAATTGGAGCCAAAAATTTGACAAGCTTGAAACGCTGATTTTTTCAAATTTCACGCTGTGCAATCGATTGCACTACAGTGCAAATCGATTTGCACAGTGTATCTTTCCAAAAATTGTGCAAAATTCACTTTGTGCAATCGATTGCACTCTAGGAGCAATCGATTGTACAGTGAAAAAAAATGAAAATTTTTAATTCTTTTTCTTTGAAAATAGAGATTTTAGGAAAATAATACCAGAAATCCTTATTTGTCAGATGCTTCGACTTGGTACCTACAAAACAAAAATATACAAAGACAAAGACAAATATTTTTTTTGTATTTTGATTAGAAGTTAGTCAACAACACAAGAACAAACTTAAAGATAGGATGCAAATGTGATGAATGAAGCTATTTATTAATGGTTGTGACCAAATGACAAAATATGGTATGAAGGTGCGACTGAAAAAGTTAGGGGAAAAATTTAGGGTACAACAGTCACTATCATGATATTCTCATCCGGAAATTCAAAGTTCATAGACTGGTAATCGTCCACTACCTGATGTGCCAAATGATCTGCCAACACACTTCCCTTGATTTCCTTTTGGGTCGTGTACTGGATGTCATACTCAGTCAAGATCATCTGCCATCTTGCTATTCTTCTGGACAAGGCAGGCTTCTCGAAGATATACTTGATTGGATCCATCTTTGATATCAATAGAGTAGTGTGAGTCAACATATACTGTCTCAGCCGGCGAGCAGCCCATGCCAAAGCGCAACAAGTTTTCTCGAGCAACGAGTATCGGATCTCGCATTCGGTAAACTTTTTACTAAGGTAATAAATAGCATGCTCTTTTCGGCCAGACTCGTCATGCTGACCTAGCACACACCCCATTGAATTATCGAGTACTGTCAAGTATAGGATCAAAGGTATCCCTTCAACTGGCGGCATCAGGATGGGCGGCTCTTGGAGATATTCTTTAATCCTTTTGAAAGCGGCCTGACATTCATCGTTCCATCTTACCACTTGATCTTTCTTCAGTAACTTGAAGATTGGTTCACAAGTAGCAGTCAGGTGCGAGATGAATCGGGCAATATAGTTCAAACGTCCCAGAAAGCCTCTGACTTCTTTTTCTGTTCGGGGAGCTGGCATTTCCTGTATAGCCTTCACCTTTGCAGGATCCACTTGAATACCTTTATCACTTACGACGAAACCCAGCAGCTTACCAGATCTTACTCCGAAGGTGCACTTGTTCGGGTTTAACCTCAACTTGTATAACTTCAACCTGTCAAATAACTTCTGAAGGTGGTCAAGATGTTCTTCCTAAGTCTGGGATCTTGCAATCATGTCGTCAACGTATACCTCAATCTCATTATGAATCATGTCATGGAACAAAGCGACCATGGTGTGCTGATACGTTGCCCCAGCATTCTTTAATCCAAAAGGCATAACTTTGTAGCAAAAGGTACCCCATTGAGTAACAAAGGTTGTCTTCTCCATGTCTTCGGGAGCCATTTTAATCTGATTGTAACCGGAGAAACCATCCATGAAAGATAAAAACTTATGCTGAGCGGTGTTGTCAACCAGAACGTCGATATGAGGTAGAGGGAAATCATCCTCGGGGCTCGCCCTGTTCATATCCCTATAGTCAATACACATTCGAAATTTACCATCCTTCTTCGGCACAGGAACCACGTTGGCCACCCACTGTGGGTAAGAAGTAACTGCTAGAAAACCGACATCAAACTTCTTCATAACTTCCGCCTTGATTTTCTCGGACATCTCTGGGTGCATTCTGTGGACTTTTTGTTTCACTGGAGGACAGTCTTCCTTGGTAGGCAATTGGTGAACCACAATATCGGTATCCAACCCAGGCATATCTTCATAAGACCAGGAAAAGATCTCAACATAGTCATGCAGAATCTGAATCAACCGTTGCTTAACTAGCTTCCAGATTTGCACCTCTTTCTTGTCTACCTCTGTACCCAGATTTATTGTTTCCACTGGCTCTTCATGCGGATGTATAACCCTCTCTTCCTGAAGTAAGAGTCTAGCAAGTTCACCAGGCACTTCGCAATCATTTTCACCTTCGTCTTCGGCTAAGTTGATCGGACTTTCGAAGTCATAACCGGCAGTAGCAGAGTCGTTATCAATGGGATCCAGAGTGGATATAGACCTGCATATGTGAGTGTGTGTAAAATAGCTGTTTTGCAATATAAAAAGAAAAACAAGGAGCGCAAAATTTGAAATGCAAGAAATGTCCAATGCTTTTATTAATGATATATGAAAATGACACACATAAAGCCCTCACAAACAAAACCACGGTGCCCCGGGTAAGGCACTGGGCCGTAAAGTTTAAAAATTGTCTATTACAAATTCAAAACAAAAGTCTCATTACCGGGTAATAAAAGAAATTGGGACAAAGTCCTTTGCTGTCCAATTGCTCAGGCCACCATCAGTAGTAGGATAGATCCAACTGTCGAACTCAGATTCTTCGACATCGTCTTAAATGGCATTTACTCCTGAATTGATGATAAACAGGGGAGGTCTTCCGATCCATGCACTCCGAACAACCCTTTGAGCTTCTACAGTGAAACCCAAACTAAACTTGTTAGTCTTATGTGCAAAATCAGGGAGTTGGCCCCAATTCGCACACCCACCTTTCTCAACAATATCCCGGGCATCCTTGAAGGAAGCCATCTTCATTGGAGGATCTTCGACAACAGTTTCAGCTGATGCCAGCGTCTGGGGAACTTCTTCAAAATGTTGAAATGGGGTCTCAATGAACTCCCCATCCATCTCCACATACCGGAAAGAGTTGAGGTGGCTCACCATGTACTCCTCCTCTCCTCGTACCATAAATATTTTCCCCTTCATTGGGTATTTCAGCATCTGGTGAAGCGTAGAGGTGACTGCCCCAACTTTGTGGATCCACAGGCGACCCAGCAAACAAGAATAAGATGGCCGAATGTCCATCACATAAAATGTAGACGCGAATATCTGAGAACCAACCTTAACTGGAATATCCACTTCTCCATGTACCATTCTCTTAGACCCGTCAAAGGCCCTAACAACAATGTTACTCGGCTTCAGCTCCAACCCTTCACAGTCTAACCGGTCCAAAGCCTTCTTAGGTAAAACGTTCAACGAGGAACCAGTATCCACCAATACCTGAGCTAGAGTAGTGCCCCTGCATTCAATGGAGACATGCAGTGCGTCATTGTGATTATTCCCCTTAGAAGTCAAGTCTGCGTCGGAGAAACCCAACCTGTTATTAGCAGTCAGACTAGCCACGCAATCTTTAAACTGATCAGCTGACGTCTCTTGTGGCACGTGCGCAGTTTTCAGGAAGGCGATTAGAGCCTTCACATGGGCTTCTGAGCATAGCAACAGAGACAACATAGATATTTTGGACGGGGTTTTCCCCATCTGTTCGACTATATTGTAGTCTCTCTTTTTGATGATCTTCAAAATTTCTTCCATCTCTTGTCTAGAGGCTTCAACAGTAATCCTCTTCGGTGCCTCCGTCCAGGCAGGCTCATCGGTGGTCCCTTTGCCCCGAGTATCAGATGACTCAGAAACATGGGTAAGGATTGGAACTTGAACAGGGACAGTAACAGGTGTACTGGCAGGTATAATAACAACAGGCTTCCGAACAGTTGGTGGAGAGATCTCGGGGGAGAAAAGTCTTCCACTGCGGGTGACTTTGGCAGGTCCAACAATATTGCTGACGTCAGTATCAGCCTCTTCAGCACTCAAGTCTTGCTTAACTCCGTGATAATATACGTCAGCCCCGTAGTACCATGGGACAACTTTATCTGATGTATAGGGGATAGGCCCAGGAACAGTGATGATCAAGGGAGCGATTCTTGGAACAGATGTAATTATAACAGGCTTTCTCGAGGAAGCCTTGGAAGAATTGTCTAAAATGGTGATTATAACAACTTCTTCAGTAGGAACCAAATGAACAAAAGTCTTCTCAAACAAAATTTCTTTATTATCCATCAAGCATTGGACACCTGACTTCAAAAGATGGCAACCAGTAGGTAGGAAGGCACACAAATGGCAACCTTCGCCACAACCCGGAAATAAACTGGCTAACAAAAGGTTATTCTTCACAGTCATCAATGGAGTAACAATGTCTTTCACAGAAACCACAAACGAGTCTTCCTCTACAGCATTCACTCCATGCTTTGGCATAGGAGCAGTTACAACATTAGGCCTTTCTGGCGCTTCAAACTCAATCTCTTTAGCATCAATCAAGTCCTGTACTTTATTCTTCAAAACCCAAGAGTCATTCGTATCATGCCCCGTGCTATCGGAATGAAAAGCATAACGGGCGTTCGGATTGTACATCGGTGATGTTGTATTAGGATTCTACGGGGCCTCTTTCAGAATCACCAAGTTGGTCTTCAATAACTGCGGCAGAATATGAGACAAAGTCATGTTGAGCTGAGTGAATTGTCTTCGTGGCCTCTCGGCCCTTGGCTGATTGTTGCGTTGTGCGACAACAGTTGGTCTTGAAATAACAACCGCATTAACAGCTTGGCGGAATTCCGGTCTATTATGGCTCTTTGAACTGTAAACTGCGCTGGATTCCTTCTTAAAAGGCTTCTTCTCGGTGCCTGATGAAGTACCCTTTTGTATCTTACCACTCTTGATACCGACTTCAACTCTTTCCACGATCATAATCAGCTCAATAAACCCGGATGATGAACTTCGAGTCAAATGGTTGAAATACGGACCAGACAAGGTCCCCAGAAACATATATACTAACTCCCTGTCAGCCAACGGGGGTTATACTCTTCCAGCAAGGTCCCTCCATTTCTGAGCGTAGTATTTGAAACCTTCGCTCGCGCCCATAGACATACCCTGAAGTTGGGTACGTGTGGGAGCGAGGTCGGCATTATATTGGTACTACTTGTAGAAAGTAGCAGCCAAGTCCTCCCCATTATGGACACTAGCTCCTTCCAGCTGGTAAAACCATTAAGGCTGAGTCCCTAAAAGACTGTCTTGAAAGAAGTGGATCCAGAGGTTCTTATCAGCAGTGTATGGCTGGATCTTTCTAACATACGAGTGAAGGTGCAGATTTGGACAAGAAACCCCATCGTATTTAGCAAAGATTGGTGCTTTAAACTTGTGGGGGATCACCACCTCAGATGACAAACCTAGATCACCAAAGTCCAACCCAGGGACCTTCTGAATCTCCATCGCACTTAACCGGTCTTCAAGCTGTTTATATCTATCCTAAGCGGGAGGATACTGGTCTTTGTCAAAGTCAGTCTCGTGGTCAGATACCACAGGGCTAGGAACCCTCCTTTCTTCTTGGTTTTCTCCCCCTCCAGATGAGTGGGATAGATTGACTTCATCTCGCAGCCTATTCCCAAACCTGTGACCCATGTTCAGGAGGACGGTCTTCTTCTTCTTCTTCTTCTTCTTATCCTTTAAGATAAGAGTCTTCAGATCTTGCTGACCCTTAGCCAAATTCATGAACATTTCCTGAAATTGAGCGTTTTGAGCTTGTAGAGCCTTGATAGCTTGATCAGTTGATGTTTCAGCAGACATGATGTGCTGAAATAAACATCGAAGACGATGAGAAAACCTGTAAGGGTACCTGTTATGAGGTGCATGGAATGAAATGTGTATGATATGATTTCAAAGACTTCGAGAGATTCAAATTCGTAAACCAAAATGAAACACACTTTTATTAGATAAACTTGAAACAATGTTTGATAAATTCCCTGAAGGCGTTACAAGAAAGAAAAACTGAAAAGTAAATCAAAACTAGAAATAATCAAAAGACATCAGCGCTTCCATGGTCTTTTCCCTTTGGTGCTGACATAGTCATTGAGGATCTGCTCATTCTCCAATTGTCTTGTCAACTTCAGGATCTTCCGCTCCTGCTCGTGATACTTTTCTCTGTAAGTATCCCGCTCTTCTCTTAGCTGCATCCAAGACCTCTTTAATGCCCCAATGTCAGTGGGCATGTACGGATGAAGGATGGTAGGAGGAACCCCTTCTTCATCAGCAATTTCAACTATCACAGGCAAGACAGCTTCATACGACATTCCCAGCTATTGGGCACGGATTCGAACCCATCGGGGATATGGTTCCATCGGAAGAGAGGTCTTCATCCCTAACTCGTGCGGATCAGACCTGTGTACCCTATCCCAAGCTCGTATGAACCTGCGACGATGCTCGTCACTATCCCCTTGGAAGTCAAAGACAATGCTTGGCATCAGCAACTCATGAGGTCCTTCCCTCCTAGCTCGCCCAAACTGACGTAAGGCCAAACAAGGGTTATAGGTAATCCCTCCTCGAACTCCAAGTAGTGGAACATTGGGGTATTCCCCACAACGATCAATAATAGCCACTTCTTCCATGTCCTTAGTACTCCAGATGATGTCATTATGAGAGAGAGACATAATCCTGTAGGCCCAACCCATGCCTTCCTTGTTCTTTAGAACTGATTTGGGGAGGTGAGAAATAATCCACCTCACCAGCAATGGTGCACAACACATAAGGGTTTCCCGTTTCCGAGTAGTACGGGCATAAAGAGAGTGCAAAATGTCACCCAAGAGAGTGGGTACCGGATTACGGGAAATGAAGATCTTCACCGCATTCACGTCAACAAAGGAATATGAGTTAGAAAATAACACCAAACCATATATGAGAAGAGCCAGAATGTCCTCAAATGCCTGAAAGTCTAGACTGTCCCAGAACTGATTAGCCCGATCAACCAAGAATTTAGCCAAGAAGCTTTTTATCCCACTTCGAGTCTCCCAATTTGACATTACCTCAGCCTTTGTCAGATGAAGGGCTGAAGCAATCTCTTCCGGCCTAATGACTTTTTCCGAACCTATAAATGGGGTTTGCTCTAAAATAGAGATACCAAGTAGATCAAAGAACTCCTCCAGGGTAGGGACTAGCTGATAGTCCGGGAAAGTGAAGCAGTGGTATAATGGATCAAAGAACTGGCACATAACACTCATCATCTTCTCGTCTAATTTGGAAGTGACCAAACCAAGGAGGTGCCCATGTCTTCTGATAAAGGAAGAAGTATCTAGAACCTTTGCAACCAATTCCTTAAGCTGAGTGGGAATCTGGACAAAGTTGATCCGAATAGTGTTTCTACGCATGGGTGCCATGACCTACAAAACAGAACAAAGATGAATCCCTTCTGTCTTTGAAATAGGTTAGTCTTGATGCAAGCTGCATGCAATGCCATGATACATGATGTCATGATAGAAAACACACCACATGTATTCACAAATAGCAAACATGGTAAGGCAAACAAGTCACACAGATAGCCCTTAGATTTCAGGCTGGTAAGGAGTTTAGGTATTACCCTCTTTTAGTTTAGTTGGTTCAAACCTGTCCTAGTAATAGTAACCGGGTTCTAGAGGATCTCAATATCACTGACCACCCTCGATCGGTCATAATTCCAGTTTAGCAACCTTTTCTTGCAGCCGGAATCATCGCGAGAGTTTGGTCTCAATGAGTGTAGCATACTGCTACTGTTCTATGGCTAAGTTGGTCAATTATAGGTGCTAAGGTCAGTTGGTGCTTAATGACCCCTTAGAAGACCCATATTCTCCTCGTTGCGCCACAAGGGATATCGGTACAAACTAAAGTGCCACACCAACTTAGCTACTGCTTCAACCGTATCAGTCTACGCTGTACAGTTCCCTCACAGTTTATTGCTACTTACCTAAAGGGTATCCCCCAGATCCGGGTTAGGATCTATAGTAACTCCGATTCAACCCATAAAGATAAAGCATACAAGTCAAGCAATTGAAAACATTATGAACTATTCCTAAGGTACACCCCACTTATTAAGTCCCCAGCAGAGTCGCCAGTTCTGTGATACGGTGGGAAGAACTGACTGTTTTTTGGAATGCTGGTTTGCATTTTGCGTTTTGTATTCGCAAAATGTTGCGGTAAGAAAGAGTCGCCACAAAATTTTATTTTATCCAACAAGGAAAGGAAAAAAGCACAGAGAAATTCCTTTTTCGAGAAATTTCTGAGTACATGGGGTAGATTATAGAAAGGGAAGGTATTAGCACCCTTTCTATCCGTAGTTATCTACGGGCTCTTAGGTACTTGCTCATCATTTTCAAAATTTTTTCTTTGTGCTTGTGGGTTTGAAAAAAGTTTTTGTTTTTAACTTCGATTTAACTCTTGCTTCTGTCCTCAAGAGTGCAATGAAGTGTTTTTGAAAACTTCATTTATAAAGGAGTGTAAGTGTGAAAAATTTGTTTTTTTTTGGATGAACAAGTATCTAAGAACTATCTACCTACTCGAAAAAAGAATCGTTCTATGCTGATTTCCTTTAGACAATGCTATCCCACTATTAGTGAGTAGGTAGCACCGTCGTTGGAATTTTGAGGGTCAATTCGAATGAGGGACATACGGTCACTAAAGCAATGTTAGGACGTCTTAGTAATAACCCTAATGTATTAGATCATTTATCCGAGGCAACCGTTTCGAGGCGACTATGATCTTTTAGACAAGAGGGCGACCTATACTCAATGACCGTGTACGAAGGCAACCAAGTGGGGTGTACCCTAAGAGTGCGCATGTGCGAGTGTGTCGTTTTCAGTTTATTTTTATCTTTGCACATGTTAAGGGTGATCTAATTTGATTTTAAGATTTAAACATTCAGTCTTGTCATGCAAACCCTATTATCAAGCATCTAGCAGTTATAATTTGCGGAATAAAAATGAGGAAATTAAATTACAAGGCGTCGGGTATTTACATCGCCAAAAGCAACCCTTTGAAAATAAAATATTGCGATAAAATAAATAAATGTCCTATTTAACTATTACAATCCGTAAGCAGATACATAATTGGATAAAGAAAAATAAAGCGTGACACGAAATAAATCGGATCTAAGATTAGGGTTTTGACCCTTTTGAAAGAACAATATTTTTTTGTGTTTTGTTGTTTTTATTTAAGGAAAGAAATTAAATCCTAAATTAAATAAATAAATTAAATTAATAAGTTAATTAATGAAAAATAATTTATGACATATTTTTGGGTTTTTGTTAATTTAAGAAAGAAAATAAAATAATTAAATTAGTAGTTAAAACCTAATTAATTCTAATTAATTTTAGATATTTACAAAAATAAGTTAAAACTTCCTAATTAATATCCTAATTAATTAATGAGTTTATTAATAAAAATAAAAGTTTTAAAATTTGATTGGATAAAAAAAGTATTTTTGTGATTTGATTTGATAAAAAAGAATTTTGTTATTGGTTAGAAATAAATTAAACAAAATTAAAGTAATTAAATAAATAAACAAATTATCAAGAAAAGAGAGAGTGGGCCTGATTTTGGGGGGTATGGAAAGCAATTCGGTGGCCCAAATGATTGCTGACCCATGTGGACTTTTGGATCCAGTGTAGGCGCGTTGACTGGCTCTTTGGTGGACCTCCATCACTGACCATCAGATCTGACCATTGGCCATCTGGCATGCTGAAGAGTGAGGGAGCATGGTGATCCCTTGGCTTTAATACGCACTAGATCTCCTGAAAATAATTGAGAAAAGGCAATATGCTGGAGGCAGGGATCGAACCCCTGACCTCCATCCTTGGAATGCCTTAATGGCTTATGTGGCAACCACTTAAGCACATTGTTGTTTGTTAATAATAATAAAAATAATATATCATATAAAAAATGAATCAAATGCCAGCAAAAAACAAAAAAACAGGCGTTATCATTTGAATGGTTCAATGGACGAGTGACAGCTCTTCGTCCCTGTCCTCCCAATATTGTAACATTACCTGCGGATTTTTATCTGCAGCAAAGGACGCAACTTCATCCTAAAATCGTTCTCAGGCCATGTAAACAACTTCCAAGAACATGGTTGAACTCGTCATGACCTCCTGATTTCAACCATGTCCTTCACGTGGACCAATTTTCCATGAAACAGAAACTCCCAAAAATGATCCAAGAAACCCTAACTATGGTGGTCTGCAATACAGGTTAGATAAATGAAATTAAATGATGCCAAAGGTTTGCAAATGTTCTTATGATCACAATTATGCTATTAATTTACTCAAATCATGCCAGAATAACTCAAATCGAATTCAAGAATAGGGGTAACATGCGTGAGACTTACAGTGCGTATGAGGACCTGAGAATGCCTGGTTTGGATTGGGATAGCTTGTGTGCGTTTCCAGGAAGTGATTGGGATACGTCTCAGGCCTTGAAAATGCCTCCAACCTGGATTTCGATCTCAAGCTTTTTTGTGATTTTTTCAACTTTGGTTCTGCCTCTACCAATGCTTTCTAACCCTGATTTTTGTGTCCTTTCCTTGCTTATGTATTGTGCATTGCATTAGGTTAACCAGCTTTGTTCAAATCTCTCTACATTGATGTTTGGATATTTGATTTGATTTGCTTTTCCAAACTTGCCAAATTTGCTTAATTTCAATCTTTTTTGCACATGATTCACTTGATACGAATTGATGATGGCCAGCTGCATAATGGAATCTGAAATCAACACAAAATCTTGGTTATCAATGCCTTTTGATTTTTATTTGATTTATTTTGATTTAAATCAAATTAATTTAAATAAAATCAAAATAATTAATAAAAAAATGATATGGACACATGGCCAAGGATAGAGCACGTGGGAAACAATGCAAACTCAAAGCAAGTTAAAATGAATGGGCCCAATTGGCAAAATTTGAAGTTTTGGGGATAGTTGACTTTTGGCAATTTTGCAAAAAAAGTCCAACTTCAACAATGCATAACTTCTTCAATTTTGAACTTTTGGAGGTGTTCTTGGACTATTTAGGAAGCCTGAGATGTCCTCTAACCAACCCTTTTGGTCTCATCTCATTTTGATATTCCATGCTTAAGTTATAAGCTTTGACAAAAAAGGTGATTTTGCTCACTTTCAAAAATGACCTATAATGTCAAAATCCGTAACTTCTTTTGAGTGCATTTTCTGATCTTGGGGTATGAAGATGTATTGGAGGAAATTGAATCCTATTAAAAATGAGCTTTGGATGGGTCATTTCTTATAAAGTATGGAAAAGTTATGCTTGGTCAAAGTTGGGTTGACTTTTCCTACAAAACCCTAATTTAGCAACTTTTGAATCTTGATGAATCTTGAGCAATCCTTGATGAATCATGATCAAAACTTGATAAAATGATGAAATATCCTTAAAAATGAGAATGTTGACAAAAAATCTTGAAGTTTGCCTGTATTTGGGTCACAGTTGACTTTTGCCTAGCACAGTCGATTTTTGGACCTTTGAGCAATTGACTGAGCAAACTTCCTCTGCAAGGCTTGAAATTTAACATGGATGATCTTTAGGACATATTAGGACATTGGTGAGCACTTGGGGTAATTTGGACTCAAAGGTCTTGATGCAACACAAAACCCTAATTTGGGGTAGACTGCCTTAGGAGATAGCTTGTTTGACCAACTCTTGAGCAACCTTGAGCCACTTGGAGATTTTTCTTGCAATATTTTGAGAAATATGGGATGGCAAATTTTGGGGTACAACAGAGATGAATTATGATGTTGAATTTTGAACTGCTCACACAAAGTGGTGATCATAGTATTGTTAAGGTTTGTACCGTTATCAGTGATAATCCTTTCTGGGATACTGTACCGGCAAATAAGGTTCTGTTTGATTAAGCGGGTAACAACATTCTTGGTAACAGATGCGAAGGAAGCTGCTTCGACCCACTTTGTGAAATAATCAATGGCCACCATAATGAAACGATGTCCATTGGATGTTGTAGGCTTGATCTCTCAAATCATGTCGATTCCCCACATAGCGAAGGGCCAAGGAGCTGTTAAGACGTTTAGAGGAACTGGGGGAACGTGCACCTTGTCTGCATAGATTTGACATTTATGGCATGTCCGGAAGTGTTGATAGCAGTCAGCTTTCATGGTAGACCAGTAATAGCCTGCCCGTAGAATCTTCTTTGCCATCGTATGCCCGCTAGAGTGAGTGCCAAAGGTACCTTTATGCAATTCAGCCATAATCCTTTCAGCTTCAATCTTGTCCACACAACGGAGCAGAACAGAATCATGATTGCGCTTGTACAAGATGCCATTACTTATGAAGAACATAGCCGAGAATCTCCTTAAGAACTTTTTGTCATTGACTGAAGCTTCTTCAGGGTATTCTTGCGCCTCGAGATACCTTTTGACTCCATGAAACCACGACTGGTCCACTACTTCCTCGGTATTAATCTCGTGACAATGTGTGGGTTCTTCCATCCATTCAATGGTGATTTGGGGAGCCTTATTATCCCAGTTAAGTTTAAACATGGATGACATTGTAGCTAGAACATTTGCTAGCTGATTTTCTTCTCGCGGGAAGTGCTCAAAGGTAATATGCTCGAAATATGGTAGCATGTCAAGACATGTTCTTTGTAAGGGATGAGGTTTGGATGCTTAGTATCCCACTCTCCTTTGATCTGACTGATGACCAAAGCTGAGTCCCCAAACACAATCAAAGATTTGATTCCCAAGTCTATGGCAGCCTTGAGTCCAAAGATGCAAGCTTCATACTCTGCCATGTTGTTCGTACAGTTGAAGCAAAGTATGGCGGTGAAAGGAGTATGGCATCCTTCAGGAGATATAAGCACATCACCGATATCGTTCCCAAGTGCATTGGAGGCCCCATCATAGTACAGGATCCATAGGGATCCTTGTTCAGGTCCGTCATATGGTCTGAAATCTTCAACATTGTCCAATGTCATGATGTCTTCGTCAGGGAAGTTGAACTTCATGGACTGGTAATCTTCTACAGCTTGATGGGCTAGATGATCAGCTAGAACACTCCCCTTTATAGCTTTTTGGGTCATGTACTGTATATCGTATTCCATTAGGATCACCTGTCATCTAGCTATTCTTCCAGATAGAGCAGGCTTCTCAAAGATGTACTTTATCGGATCCATCTTAGATATCAGCAAAGTGGTATGAGTCAACATGTACTTCCTTAGCCGGCGAGCAGCCCATACCAAAGCGCAACAAGTTTTCTCGAGCAGTGAATATCTTGTTTCACAGTCGGTAAACTTTTTGCTAAGGTAATAAATGGCATGCTCTTTTCGGCCAGATTCGTCATGCTGTCCCAGTACACACCCCATTGAATTCTCTAGGACGGTCAGATACATGATTAGCGGTCTTCCCTCGACGGGTGGCATCAAGATAGGAGGTTCTAGCAAATACTCTTTGATTTTATCGAAAGCAATCTGACAGTCATCATTCCATCTAACTACTTGATCTTTCTTCAACAGCTTGAAGATTGGTTCACAAGTAGATGTTAGGTGAGAAATGAACCTATCAATGTAGTTTAGGCGTACCAAGAAACCTCTGACCACCTTCTCAGTGCGAGGCGCAAGCATTTCTTGTATAACTATGACTTTGACAGGATCAACCTCGATGCCTTTGTTGCTGACAATGAAACCTAAGAGCTTACCGGACCGGACTCCGAACGTGCACTTGTTTGGGTTCAGTCTTAGCTTGTACTCCTTCAACCTGACAAACAGCTTTTGCAAGTGATCAAGGTGTTCTTCTTCAGTTTGTGATCGGGCTATCATGTCATCTACGTAGACCTCTATCTCATGATGTATCATATCATGAAACAACGCTACCATGGTGCGTTGATAGGTTGCCCCGACATTCTTCAGTCTGAATGGCATCACATTGTAGCAGAACGTACCCCACTGTGTGACAAATGTAGTTTTATCCATGTCCTCAGGTGCCATTTTGATCTGGTTATAGCCTGATAAACCGTCCATGAAAGAAAATACTTTGTCCTGAGCTGTATTGTCAACCAAGATGTCAATGTGTGGAAGTGGGAAGTCATCTTTAGAGCTGGCCCTGTTTAAATCTCTATAATCCATGCACATCCTCACATTGCCGTCCTTTTTAGGCACGGGAACAATGTTAGCAACCCATTGTGGATAACAGCCAGAAATCCAGCATTAAACTGTTCCATAACTTCAGATTTGATCTTCTCTGACATGTCAGGTCTCATGCGGCGGACCTTTTGCTTAACTGGTGGACAATCTTCTCTCATGGGTAGACGGTGTACCACAATATCTGTATCCAGTTCCGGCATGTCTTCGTATGACCAGGCGAAGATCTCAACATAATCATGTAATAGCTGAATTAGGCGCTCCTTGACACTCGTCTCTAGATTGGCACCCACTCTGATTTCCTTCTTGTCTTCCTCAGTTCCCAAGTTGATTGTATCTAACAACTCCTCATGAGGATGAATTGCTCTTTCCTCTTGCTGTAATAGTCTGGCCAATTCCCTTGGCATCTCACAATCTTCCTCACCTTCGTATTCGGCTTGGTAGATCAAATGTTCAGAGTCACTGAAGGTTATAGCAGTATCGTTACCCATGGGTTCCGGAATGGAAGGGTACCTGCATTTTTGAGTGTGGGTGTGTGTAAGGGATATCCATCTTAAAACAATAAAATTTAAAAGAAAGACAATGAGCACAAAAGGTTTATATATGAAAAGGGTCCATGATTCATTAGATGACATATGAAATAAAAATAAAAACCCTTACAAATGGACCGTTGTGTCTCGGGTAAGACACAAGGTTGAAAAAGTACAAATTGTTTGTAAATTATTACAGATCCAACAGAAATGGAAAAGATAAATTACCGCGGTATGAAAGTAATCAAAACAAAGTCTTTTGCTTCCCAGTTGCACAATCCTCCGCCGACAGTAGGAAATATCCAGTCTTCTAGGCTGCCCTCTTCTTCACTGTCCTCTAGTGCATTAACCCCTTGGTGGCTGATCTTCACAGGTGACCCTCCGGCACGGGAGCGACGCACAGCCTTCTGAGCAGTTGAGGTGAACCCTAAACCAAATTTATCTGATTTGTAAGGAATGTCTGGAAGCTGACCCCAGATTGTACATCCCCCTTCTTCCACTACTGCCCTTGCATCCTTTAGAGAAGACATCCGATGTGGAGGTCTTGTGATCACTAGAGTTGAGGACACCGCTTTGGTTGCTGCTATTTCCTGAGAAACTTCTTTAAAATGTTAGAAAGGGGTCTCTACGAACTCGCCATCTAACTCCACATAACGGAAGGAATTCAGATGACTAATCATGTATCCCTCTTCACCATGGACAGTTATGATCTTCCCTTGGACAAGGTACTTCAGCATCTGATGCAAAGTGGATGTGACCGCACCGACATTATGAATCCAGGGACATCCCAACAGGCAAGAGTAAGAAGGAAGGATGTCCATCACGTAAAATGTTGAATTGAATGTCTGGGTACCCACCTTGATCGGGATGTCCACCTCCCCATGGACCATCCTTTTAGATCCGACAAATGCTCTCACAATGATGTTGCTGGGTTTTAAAGTCAGTCCCTCACAATCCAATCTATCTAGGGCTTTCTTTGGCAAGACGTTCAGAGATGACCCAGTATCAACCAAGACATGAGCTAGGGTGGTTCCCCTACACTCCACTGAGACATGTAGTGCATCATTGTGTTTTCTCCCTTTAGAGGTCAAGTCAGCATCGGAGAAACCCAGGCCATTGTCAGCTGTTAAACTGGACATGCACTCTTGGAATTGATCAGCCGAAGTCTCTTGCGGCACATGAGCCATCTTCAGAAATCTTACCAAAGCTTTAGCATGTGCCTCAGAGCAAAGCAACTGGGCTAACATAGAGATTTTAGAGGGGGTCTTCCCTAGTTGTTCTACCACATCATAATCACTTTTCTTAATTATCCTCAGGATTTCTTCCATCTCTTTCTTGGATGTCTCAGGAATAGCTAGTGACTGAGCCTTCGTCAGGACAGGCTCCTCTTGAACATTCTTTCCTTTATTCTCAGCAATGGAGGTAGGGATAGGAATTGCATTGTCTTCTTTGTTGGTCGGTACACTTGTAGGTACAATCACTAGTGTAGGGGTAATCTTCGGAATGGCCACGGGTCCAGAGATTGCCTTTGGAGGCACAATCTCTAGAGAGAAAATTCTCCCACTGTGGGTAACTTTGCTTGTTTCGGCAATGTTACTGATGTTGGAATTATCCTCTTCGGAGCTTTCTTCTTCAGCAGTCTATTCAATCTGTTTGACACCATGGTAGTAGATTTCTCCACCATAATTCCATGGTACCTTTTTATCTGATTTGTAAGGGGTTGGCCCGGGCATTGTTATCTTCAACGGAGTAGTCACTGGAGCGGATGTAATCCTAACGGGTTTTTTAGGAACCCTGGAAGGATTGGCGTATATGGTTATTATTGAAACTTCTGGAACTAGAATGGGTGAAATGGGAGCTTTCTCAAACAAAATTTCCTGGTTATCAATCAATTGTTGGATACATTTCTTCAATAGAGGGCAGTCAAATGATGAGGACAGGCAAGTATGGCAATCTTGGTTACAACCTGGAAACACCCCAGCTTTCAACAAATTCAACTTGATGGTTAAGAGAGGAGTTAACAGTTCATCCACAGTAGAAACAAACAGATCTTCTTCCACATCATTGACATTGTGTCCATGCCTAGGCATCGGAGTAGAGATAACATTCAGTTTCTCGAGAGCTTCAAATTGAACTTCCTTTGCGTCAATCAGATCTTGAATCTTGTTCTTCAGAGCCCAACAGTTGTTGGTGTCGTGCCCTGGACTTTCTGAATGGTAAGCGCACCTGACGTTCGGATGGTAATATGGAGATGCAGTATTGGGATTTTTAGGGGCCTCTTTTAGCATGGCAAGATTCAACTTCAGGAGATGTGACAGGACTTGAGCTGGAGTCATGTTTATCTTGGTGAATTTCCTTACGGGCCTTTCCATCCTTTGCTGATTATTTCTCGGCTGATCATTTCTCGGCTGGTTGTTTCTTGGTTGGTCTGATGCAGACTTTTGAATCATAACGACCCCTACTGTTGGTCGTCGTTCGGTTCTTCCCTGATTCCTCTGTGCATAGACAACCGACACTTCCTTCTTTCCAGTGAAGGGCTTTTTTGCAATGGCAGAGGTAGACGCATATTTCTGAATTTTCCCGCTTCTAATACCGGCTTCCACTCTTTCGCCAATTAAAATCAATTCCGTGAAACCTGCGGAGGAGCTTCCAATCAGGTGATTAAAGAAAGGACCTGACAGAGTTCCCAGGAACATGTCCAGTAGCTCCCTTTTAGATAAAGGTGGCTGCACCCTTCCGACTAAATCCCTCCACTTTTGGGCGTAGTCTTTAAAGCCCTCATTGGTAGCCATAGCCATACTCTATACTGAGTACGGCTTGGCGCCAAGTCGGCGTTGTATTGATACTATTTATAGAAGGCGGCTGCCAAGTCTTCCCTATTATGGACATCTGCCCTCTCCAACTGGTAGAACCAATCAAGCTGTATCCCCGATAAATTGTCCTGGAAAAAGTGGACCCACAGGTCTTTGTCAGTAGAATGCGGTTGAATTTTCCTGACATAAGATCGTAGGTGCATCTTGGGACAAGACACCCCATCATACTTAGAAAACAGTGGCACTTTAAACTTAGGAGGGATTACAATTCCTGATACCAGCCCTAGTTCCTTAAAGTCCAGCCCCGGTACTCTCTGGATTTCCATAACAGCTAGACGTTCTTCCAGGTTTTTGTATTTGTCATCGGCCGGAGGGTATTGCTGTTCAAAGTAGTCCTCATCTTCCTCTTCTTCTGCTTCAGAATCTGATGGTACTGTCGTTTCTTTTCCTTTTCCTTCCCCCTCTTCAGATGTTGATGGGAATTCCTAGGTCCTTCTGGCTTGTCCTTCAAACCTTCTGCCCATGATAACCACACCGGCCCGCTTCTTCTTCTTTTTCTCTTTCTCTTTCTCTAGCAGAGTCTTGAGCTCCTCCTGCCCCTTGGCTAAGGTCAAGAGTAGCTGTTGAAATTGTGAATTCTGAGCTTGTAAGTCTTTGATCGTTTGTTCAACATCCATCTTGCTAAAATAAACAACAGAGAGATGAGGAAACTTGGTGTGAAGACCTGTTTATGCTTATGATGAATGATATGTATTCATGCAATGCATTCAAGGATTCAGAAATTCAAATTTGTTTTAAAAAAAAAAGAAACACACGTCATATTAATAAGATAGAATTATTAGTACATCAATGCCCCTTGGGCAAAATAATACAAAATTCTAAGGTAAAAAGATGTTACGCGTCCTCTTTGGTGCAATGTAGGTGTTGAGAGTCTGCTCTTTGTGAAGTAACCGAGTGAGTTCCAAAACCTTCTTCTCGCTTGCATAGAATTGGGATTCGAAAGTATCGCGTTCTCCCTTGAGCTGTATCCAACTCCTTTGTAGATCTTCGAGTGATGTCAGCATGTCAGGATGTAGGAGGGTGTATGGAACCTCTCCTTCCATAACAGGCCATATAATCACTGGGAGAATGGAGGGGTAAGGCATCATAAGACTTTGGGTGCGGGTTCGTACCCACTTGAGGTAAGGCTCAAGAGGGATGGAATTCTTGTGTCCTAAGGTCTTACTGTCTACCTTGTTTGGCATCCTCCAAGCTCGGATGAACCTTTGTCGGAGTCCTTGATTGTCGTTGTCGAAGTCAAAAACCAAGCCTTGAATCAGCATATCATATGGGCCATCCCTCCGGGCATAACCAAACTGTCTTAGAGCCAAGCATGGGTTGTAGGTAATGCCTCCCCTAATGCCAAGTAGAGGGACATTAGGGAATTCCCCACAACAGTCAACAATGATAACATTCTCTTTGGATCGAGAACAACAATGAATATCTGAATGTGTAAGTGTCATCAACCTTTGTGACCACCTTAAACCTTGCTCATTCTTCAAGACTGATTGTGGAAGATGAGAAATAAACCATCTTGCCAGGAGAGGAGTGCAACACATGAGAACACCTCTTTTCCTTATTGTACGAGTGTGAAAAGAGTGTAAGATATCCCCAAGTAATGTAGGCATTGGGTTGCGAGACATGAAGATTTTGACAACACTCACATCTATGAGTTGGTCAGGGTTAGGGAACAAGACCATCCCATAGATGAGAAGAGCTACAATCTCCTCAAAAGCTTACAAGTCTAGGGAGTTCCAACAGCTTTGGGCCTTCTCAAACAAGAATTTTGCCAAGAAGCCTTTGACACCACTTCTAGTTTCCCAATATGCTGTGACATCAGATGAGTGCAAGTGCAGGGCTTGAGCAATCTCTTCTGGCTTTGGATATCTTTCCATACCGTTTAAGGGTAGTTGATTAAGAATAGGAATCCTCAAGAGTTGACAAAATTCCTCCAAAGTGGGCACAAGTTGGTATTCAGGAAATGTGAAGCAGTGATGCAAAGGGTCAAAGAACTGGAAGAGAACCTTCTGAAGATGTAAAAAACACGAGAAGGGGGGTTGAATTGTAAAACTTAAAACAAATGCTTAGACAACACAATATTTTTATCCTGGTTCATTTGATCTCAAACTACTCCAGTCTACCCGTCAAGGTGATTTCGCCTCTCTCCAACGAGGTCTTAATCCACTATATTCAAAGGATTACACAGCTACTTTAACAACTGTTAAAGCCTTCTTGAGTATAACCATAAAGCGGTTTATCTCAAGGAAATCTCTTACAAATAATTGAACAAGAATGTGTTTAACGTTTTCTAATAAAACAATATATCACAACTGTGATAATTACACAATTTAAGCTTGGAGTAAAACTGAATTGCTAAAGCGTTTGAGTAAGCGTGGTTTGAAGGCTTGGCAAAATATGTGAGTGCATGCGTGCGTCTTTTCTCACACAGACTTGTTTATATAGCCAAGGCAAAGATACGCTGTCCATAAAGCACTTTTACTGATAATAACGTACTTTCCTTTTGGAGAAGATCTTGTCTGAATAAAGCCGTTAGCAATTAATTCTGTCTTGAATACTTAGTAACACTTCAGAGTTTTCTTTGCTTTAGCTTGTGATAACGCTTCAGAGTGTTCTTTGCTTTAGCTTGTGATAACGCTTCAGAGTGCTGATGACTTGGTAAAGATCTTTGATCAGAGTCAGAGTGTATTATTTATGCGAAGATTCTGGTCATCAAGCTTCAGTGTATAATCTGGTAGCTTCAGCGTGTAGCACATGTTACTGATCTTCTGATGCTGGTATATTACTGACCTTCTGATGCTGATTCCATCAGAGCTTCTGCATATATAAAACATAATTTTAAGAAGCATATTTGTTCTATATATATAACTTTGAATTTATTTATTCTTTGTATTTTGTTATCATCAAAACTCTAATCAAGGGTTGTAAAATCAAACTATGTTCTAACAATCTCCCCCTTTTTGATGATGATAAAAACCAGATTTTTCAATTAAAAATAAAGAATAAAAAGTATAGAATTAAGAAGAGAAAACTCCCCCTGAGTTGATTACTTCCCTTTAATTCCATGAGTCTTTGAGCATAATAACCTTACTGTATCTTTCCTCAGAGTTTTGTACCTGTTCAAGCTTTTCAGAAGAGAAAAAAATTTAAATAGATCAGAATGTTTGAGACTTATGTCTCAGTAATCCGTTATTGAAAAATATCATTCTTTCTCCCCCTTTTTGTCAGTTATCAAAAAGAACATAAGACCAGAGCTAAAGTGCGTTTATATTAAAAACCAGAAGCAATGATAAGTTCAGAACAATGTAAGAATATTACTGATAAACAAGTTTTAAAGACAAGGAAATTCTAAGAGGGAGGAGGTAGACGCGTGAACAAGGTTTCCAACAAGCTCTTGATCTGGATGTTGGTTTCCTGTTGCTGGGTTAACATGATTTTGATTTCCTCAATTTTATTGTCATGTTTATCCATTCTTTCATTCATCAACATATCAGATATTTTCAGGTCTTCTAGAGTCTGCCTATCAAGGGAGGAAGCTTGAGGATCTTCAGAAACTGGATGCTTCCCAGAGCCTTCTGCAATGTCCTTTTCTTGACCCAGTTCTTCAACAGGAATCAGATTGAGATCTTCTGACTCTGGTTGAACTTTGGATGCTGGACGATGTTCAGACTAGGGAGCAATGTCCAGAGGTAGAACTTCTTCTTTAAGCAGCTGGCTCAGAACTGGTTCTTCAATTTCTTTCAGCAGATTGCTGAAGTTCTGTTGAGCTTGTCCGTAGCTCTGTTCTTGCAACTTATGAGCTTCAGAACATACCCATGTTCTGAACTTTGACCAAAGGTAGTCTGATGCAGCAGGATCAACCAGATCAAGACTAGCTTGTTTCAGAGAAGTGATCCACTTCTGTACTTCTGTTTCAAATATCAATATGCTGGTACCAACATCTGGAGAGGGTTCATATGGTTTTGGTTTTGGGATAACTGTTTTGTGGGTTATGGCACGTTCAAAAACCGTTAAATCAATGACTGTCTTGCTGTGGTCATCTGGATTGTTCTTTGGTGAGGGAGTGGGAGAGTCAAGAATTACGATTGGACTTGATGGGGAGTTAGGTGGAGTTGATTCTGGTGAGGAGGGAAGTTGGGGAAAATTCACAATGGTACCAAGGGGCATACGAATGGCCAGAGGTTCTGTGATTCCAGGAATGGGAATGGTATCAAAATCAACAGTTTGGTTTGATTGATCGTTATGAGGTTCTGGTTCACAGGATTCAGAAGGTTGAGCCTCAGAAGTTTGAACTTCTGGTTGAATTAGTTCAGGTTGTGGAGAAGGTGGATGGATTTCTGGTTGAGGAGATGGAGGTAATGGGATTTCTGGTTGTGGTGAGATGGGAATTTCTGGTTGTGCTTCCGTGGTGGTTTCAGGGTTTGGATTTTCTGGCATGGGAGCAAAAGTATGTTGGTCAAAGGTTTCTATGTCAGATAGAACTTTTGCAAGTTCTTGCTGGGTTGCTTCAGTATTTAGATTTAGAGGTTGGGAGAGAGATCTTCTAAGAGTTAAGGATTCAGAGGGGTCAAAATCAATGTCAAAGTCATCAAATGTTTGTGGTGTGGGGTTTTCTGATTGAGTGGGAATTGGGATAGATGTTGATACAGGAATTGAATCTAAAACAGTTACAGAAGAAGGATTACCTCTCTTTTTAGGAGTCTGCTGGGATGATCCTTCTGCTACAAATTTCCTTTTCTTGGTTTTCTTCAGCACAACTTCTGGAGCCTTCTGCTGCAGATCCTGAATGGTCAAATTAGATGCTGTACCATCCGCCTTGCAAGCATCCAAATATCTGACTATTATATCTGGTTTAGAATCAATCTCTGAGAACAGAGGAAAGTTATCCAGAGGGACTCTTCTGCTGGAGATTGTTGCAAAAGAAGTGACGCTGGGTTCCTTCTTGATGTTCTCAATCAACTTCATCTTCTTCAGATTCTTTGCATTCAGCGGTTTGCCAATAGTAGCTTCCAAAGAGCTGATTTCCTGAGCCTCTGTAAGATGATCAATCAGCTTATTCTCTGTTAGAATATCTGATATAAGTCTTCCTAGGGGTATCCAGTCCCTTTTTATGCACTCCTCTTCTCTGGTTTCCTTGACACTGGTCCTAAGATGGTTAAACAGCAGATGAGCCAGATTTACCTTAATCTTCTGAGAGATGAAGTAGATCAGAAATTGCTGATCAATATTGATGTAGTCAGGAGAGCTGGTAGGCTTCCTGTGGTTTATGCATCCTATAATGATCTTGGCCCATATTCTGTGTTGGTCTTTTAAATCCCTTATCTTGCTGGAGGGAAGACCTAGAGTGAAGATTTCTCTAGCAATTAGGGTAACATCAGCGCATCTTTCAGCCATGTCAATGCAACGTACACCACCACCACTGTAGCCTATTAATCTTGCAATGAGGTCCTCAGTAATAACTATATTCTTCCCCATAATGTATGAAGTAACTTGATGGTTGGAAGATGAAGCGTGAATCCAAAATTCCTTTACCAGAATTGGGAATGTTGGACCCACCAGTCGGTCAAAATATCTTTCCCAGCCTTGAGCTTTAACCTCTTCAGAGAGATTAAACCTGTTATCTTAAAGGCTGTTGAAATCCACAATCAATTATGATAGAACTTCTAGATTTTTGATGGGTGTGAGAAGCGTTCTGTAGGGTTCTTCGTATTGTTCAGTGGAATCTGATTTCTGAGAACTGGAAGTAGGGATGCTTGAGGAATCCTTGTTCACACGAAGGTTTGGAGAAGAAAATAAAAGGGTTTTGAGAAAGGATGCAAACTGAAATCAGTAAGATTGAGAGAAAATGAAAGTGAAGGTAAAAGAGTGTAAATGGTGAGAAACGTGTTTAAATAGATTTCTAAATAATTTTGAAAACATAAACGGAAAGAGAGAGAAATTAAATATAATGATTATGAGCATTTAATGATAGCTGATTTAGGGGGATTCAGAAAGATATTGGAACGGTTACCCATGACATGTGTCTCAATGCAACCAATCAGCGCTTTTGACCTTTCAGAAACTTGAACGCGTGTTCAGCCTCAGAAGGTAACTGATGACTGGATGACACTTGTTTGCTTGAGTGAACAACACATTTCTATCCTTGATTGTGATAGATTCTGATACAATCTGTGCTTCTAAAGATTTGAAGAAAGATTGATCAGTAGTTCACGAAAAAATAAACAAAGTTCTGAAGGTTAAGATATGGAATCAAAACAGTTTTATTCTGGGCAGAGCTTCATGCTGAGATGTTTCAGAATGAAGTTGAACCTATCTTCAGAAAGAGGTTTTGTAAATATATCATCCCATTGATGGTCTATGTTAATAAATTTTAAATTTAGAATCCCTTTCTGAATATTGTCCCTAATAAAATGATGTTTTATTTCTATATGCTTAGCCCTAGAATGTAAAATAGGATTTTTACTAAGGCAAATAACAAAAGTATTGTCACAGTGGATAGGGATGTTACTCTCAAATATCTAGAAGTCCTCAAGTTGACTTTTCATCTAGAGCATTTGTGTGCTGCACCCAGCTGCTGCTATGTATTCAGCTTCAGCTATTAATAGAGCTATTGTGGATTGTCTTTTGCTGGACCATGAGATCAGATTTTCTCCCAGAAACTGGCAGCTTCCAGAAGTGCTTTTACGTTCTACTCTGTCTCCAGCGAAATCAGCATCACAGTATCCTATCAAACTATAATTACTTGATTTTATATAAAACAAACCCAGATTAGTAGTACCTTTCAGATACTTGAAAATTTGCTTAACTGTTGTTAAGTGAGATTCTCTAGGATCTGATTGGAATCTAGCACAAATGCAAACACTGAATAGAATGTCAGGCCTTGAAGCCGTCATATAGAGAAGAGAACCAATCATACCTCTGTAGACCTTCTGTTCTACCTTTTTACTTACCTCTTCTCTTTCCAGAATGCACATGGGATGCATTGGAATCTTTGATGACTTACATTCTGAGAGATCAAATTCCTTCAGAAGTTCTCTGACATATTTGCTCTGATGAATGTAAGTTCCTTCTGGGGTTTGATTAATCTTAATGCCCATAAAGAATTTTAGTTCCCCCATTAGGCTCATCTCAAATTCTGCCTGCATACATTTAGCAAACTTTCTTCCCAGAGAGGGTTTAGTGGATCCAAATATGATGTCATCAACATAAATCTGACATACTAAAATTTCATTCTTAACTGTCTTACAGAACAAGGTTGTGTCCACTTTCCCTCTGGTGATTTCCTTTTCTAACAGGAAGTTACTTAGTCTTTCATACCAAGCTCTGGGAGCTTATTTCAGACCATAGAGTGACTTCTTTAGTTTGAAAACATATTCTGGATTTTTGGAACTTTCAAAACCAGGGGGTTGGTGCACATATACCTCTTCTTCTATATAGCCATTTAAGAATGCACTCTTAACATCCATCTGATACAGAGTGATGCCTTTATTAACATCAAATGAAATTAAGAGTCTGATAGATTCTAACCTGGCGACTGGAGCAAAGGTTTCTATATAGTCTATCCCCTCTTGCTGACTATAACCTTGTGCTACCAGTCGAGCTTTGTTTCTGATGACTTCACCTTGTTCGTTCAGTTTGTTTCTGAACACCCATTTTGTACCAATGATGTTGAATCCTTTTGGTTTGGGAACTAGATCCCATACGTCATTTCTTGTGAATTGATTTAGCTCCTCTTGCATTGCTAGAATCCAGTCATTGTCCAAAAGTGCTTCATCAATTGTTGTTGGTTCAATTAGAGAAACAAGTCCCATGAGGGATTCTTCAGAGTTTCTGAAGCTAGATCTTGTTCTGATTGGATCTTCTTTTCTTCCTAAGATTATTTCTTCTGGGTGATCCATGCTGCTTCTGGATGGTCTTTTCTGGAGTTGATCAACAGAAGGTGCTGGATTGCTTGCAGTTACTCTTTCTGATGTTGAGGGAGTGTCTCTGTTGAGAGCTTCTGATGATTTGTCTTCAGTACCTGTGAGTTCAACTTCCATACCTGCAAGGAATTCATTCTGCTTTGACTTTTGAGAGTCAAGCTTATCATCAAAACGGACATTGATTGACTCCTCCACAATCTGTGTTTCTGTATTGTATACTCTGTACCCTCTTGAGCGTTCAGAATATCCTAATATAATACACTTTTGTGCTTTAGAGTCAAACTTGTTCAAATAATTTTTTGTATTCAGAATAACACATGTACATCCAAATGGGTTAAAATAGGAAATGTTGGGCTTTCTGTTCTTCCACAATTCATATGGAGTCTTTTCCAAAATAGGTCTTATAGAGATTCTATTCTGAATGTAACACACTGTGTTTATTGCCTCTGCCCAGAAGATCTTAGCAACGTTAGTCTCGTTGATCATGGTTCTGGCCATTTCTTGCAATGTTCTGTTCTTTCGTTCTACAACTCCATTTTGCTGGGGAGTTCTAGGACAAGATAAATCATGCAGAATGCCTTTGTCATTAAAGAATAACTCAAAATCTTTGTTTTCAAATTCTCCACCATGATCACTTCTGACTTTGACGATTCTAAGATCCTTTTCATTCTAAACTTGGTTGCAGAAGGTAACAAACACAGAGTGTGACTCGTCCTTGTGCCTTAAGAACTTTACCCATGTCCATCTGCTATAGTCATCTATGATTACTAACCCATACTTCTTGCCACTGACTGAAGCAGTTTTAACTGGTCCAAACAAGTCAATGTGCAGAAGTTCTAATGGCTTGGAGGTGGAAACAACGTTTTTGGATTTGAAAGCTGGTTTTGCAAACCTGCCTTTCTGACATGCTTCACACAGAGCATCTGAATTGAACTTCAGGTTAGGAAGTCCTCTGACCAGATTGAGTTTGTTAATCTGAGATATTCTTCTCATACTAACATGTCCCAATCTTCTGTGCCAGATCCATTGCTCGTTGTTAACAGACAGTAGACATTTTACATTCTGACTTTTTAATTCAGAAAGTTTTGCATGAAATAGGATAGTCCCATCTTTCTGACTAACAGTTTTGCATGAATTTTGACTGAAGATTATATCATAACCGTTATCACTTAATTGACTTATGGATAACACATTAATCCATCAACTAGTAAAACATTACTTATAGAGGGAAGATTTCCATTACCTACTGTTCTAGAGCCAAGATCTTTCCTCTCTGATTGCCTCCAAAGCCTACGTGGCCTCCGGGCTTAAGTTCCAGGCTTTGGAACATATGCCTTCTTCCCGTCATGTGTCGTGAGCAGCCAGAGTCCAAGTACCATGATTGGTGTTTTTGCTTTGCTGCTAAAGATATCTGCCACATGTATTATTTTATCCTTAGGTACCCACATTTTCTTGGGTCCTGATTTGTTAGTTTTACCAAAACTCTGGTTGAATTTTGGTTTGACAGAGTAATCACTACTTGTATATTTTATGTCATGTGTGTGCCCATATATAAAGTGTGAATCAAGTGGAGTACGTTTTATAACTAAATCCATGGCATTTTTTGGTGTAGGTACCTTACCTTGATATCCTATCCCTTTTCTGCCATTTCTGCTAACTCCATAGATCATTGAAGCCATTTTGCTTCTGTCTATGTTTTTAGCTAGAAACTTCTGAAAGCTGTGATCATACTCCTTGATGATCTCATCAGCATTGCTGGGAGTTTCAGGGATTGTTTCCTTCTGAGATTTTTGCAATTGGTTTTCTAATTTTGACATTTTATCTTTTAACTCAGAATTCTCCAATTTGAGACTCTCAGTCTTATCAGAGTCAGAAGCAAGATTCCTTTTCAGGTTTCTGAATTTGACTATGATCTGCTGACATCTTTCCAGAATTTCATTAAGGCTTTCAGCTAGTTCAGCCTTAGTAAAGTTTATAGTAAAGTCAGGGAATACCTCTTATGTATCTGATTCAGATTCTGACTCAGAAGCTTCACTGTCTTCTATTATGTTTTCCATGAGAGCTATGTTTGCTCTTTCATCATCTGATTCTGAGTCAGCTTCACATGTGTTAGAATTATCCCATGTAGCCATGAGACTTTTCTTCTTTTCCTTGCCAAACTTCTTTTTGGGATTTTCCTTCTGAAGCTTTGGGCAATCACTTTTTTAGTGCCCTTGCTCGTTACATTCATAGCAGATGATGTCTTTTTTGTTTGGCTTTCTGTTTCCTGAAGAACTTTCAGATCTTCTGTGTCCAGAGGAGGATTCTGACCTTCTATATATGGAGAAAGATTCATTCTGATTTTCTGATCTTTTGGGATTCCTGAACTTCCTTTGCCTCTGCTTCCACAATTGGTTCACCCTTCTGGAGAGGAGAGATAATTCATCTTCTTCTGATGAGGACCCATCAGAGGTTTCTTCCACAGCCTGCAAAACTTTGGAGTCAGATTTTCTGTTAGATTTTAAAGCTAATGGCTTACCTTGCTTTTGAGGTTCATCTGCTTCTAGCTCTATCTCGTGACTTCTGAGGGAGCTGACAAGTTCCTCCAGAGAGATTTTGTTGAGATCCTTGGCTAGCTTAAGCGCTATGACCACTGGCCTCCATTGTTTTGGCAAGCTTCTGATGATCTTCTTAACGTGATCAGCAGTAGAATACCCTTTGTCAAGAACTTTTAGACCAGCAACAAGAATTTGAAATCTTGAAAACATAGTTTCTATTGATTCACTCTCTTCCATCTTGAATGCCTCATACTTCTGAATGAGTGCAAGAGCTTTGGTTTCTTTGACTTGAATTTTGCCTTCATGCGTCATTCTCAGAGAGTCAAACATATTTTGCAGTGTCTCTGTTTGATATCTTCTCATATTCTGAATAAGAGATGGCGCTGATAAGAATTGTTCTGGCCTTGTGATGATTTCTGAACTCACGCTTTTGTTGATCAGACATCGTTTTCCTGTCAATCTTCTGACCACTTCCATCCACTGGGTGCGTGTATCCATCAGTCACCATGTCCCACAGATCAGCATCATGGGCCAGAAAGAAACTCTCAATTTTGTCTTTCCAGTAGTCAAAGTTCTCTCCATCAAAGACTGGAGGTTTGCCACTGAATCTGTCTCTTTCTTCATTGTTGTCATTGCTGATGTTTTGATTTGGTCCTGCCATTGTGTTTTTCTGACGCTGGATCTTGTACTGACACGGTTAAGTGTTATAAGCTCAGAACCAGGCGCTCTGATGCCAATTGAAGATGTAAAAAACACAAGAAGGGGGGTTGAATTGTAAAACTTAAAACAAATGCTTAGACAACACAGTATTTTTATCCTGGTTCGTTTGATCTCAAACTACTCCAGTCCACCCGTCGAGGTGATTTCGCCTCTCTCCAACGAGGTCTTAATCCACTATATTCAAAGGATTACACAGCTACTTTAACAACTGTTAAAGCCTTCTTGAGTATAACCACAAACCGGTTTATCTCAAGGAAATCTCTTACAAATAATTGAACAAGAATGTGTTTAACGTTTTCTAATAAAACAATATATCACAATTGTGATAATTACACAATTTAAGCTTGGAGTAAAACTGAATTGCTAAAGCGTTTGAGTAAGCGTGGTTTGAAGGCTTGGCAAAATATGTGAGTGCATGCGTGCGTCTTTTCTCACACAGACTTGTTTATATAGCCAAGGCAAAGATATGTTGTCCATAAAGCACTTTTACTGATAATAACGTACTTTCCTTTTGGAGAAGATCTTGTATGAATAAAGCCGTTAGCAATTAATTTTGTCTTGAATACTTAGTAATGCTTCAGAGTTTTCTTTGCTTTAGTTTGTGATAACGCTTCAGAGTGTTCTTTGCTTTAGCTTGTGATAACGCTTCAGAGTGCAGATGACTTGGTAAAGATCTTTGATCAGAGTCAGAGTGTATTATTTATGCGCAGATTCTGGTCATCAAGCTTCAACGTATAATCTGGTAGCTTCAGCGTGTAGCACATGTTATTGATCTTCTGATGCTGGTATATTACTGACCTTCTGATGCTGATTCCATCAGAGCTTCTGCATATATAAAACATAATTTTAAGAAGCATATTTGTTCTATATATATAACTTTGAATTTATTTATTCTTTGTATTTTATTATCATCAAAACTCTAATCAAGGGTTGTAGAATCAAACTATGTTCTAACACTTTCATCATGTCTTCCTCTGTGTTGGAAGTGACTAGGTTGAGTAGACGACCATGCCTCTCGGTGAATGGAGAGTTCTCAGGAATCCTTGAAGCTATCTCCTTGAGTTGTGGAGGAATTCTTACAAGGTTGACTTGGATAGTTTTCCTGCGAAGTGAATCTATAATCTACAGAACAGGAACAAAGATGAAACTCCAAAATCCTTGAAATGGTTAGTGAATGCATATGATGCTCATGATGTCCATGATGTTATGCACAAGTATATATGTACAAGGAAATAACATAAGTTCCTAGTTTAGGCTTGCATGGGGTTTCATAGGTAAGTACCCTCTTGAAGTTTAGTTGGCTCAACCTGTCCTAGAAATAGTAACCGGGTTCTAAGGAGCTCAATATCACTGGATTGTTTCCTTGTTCATTGTTTCAATTCAGCCTCTTTACTGGCGACCGAAATATTCCAAGGAACCAACCCTCAATGAGTGTAGTATCGAGTATCTACCAACTTCGGACTGCACCAAAGCCGGTCATCTCACTACATCCTAAAAGGCCAAGTTGGTCAAGTAAAGGTTTTATAAGTTCGTTAGTGCTTCATGACATCACTCAGCGGCCCCGTATTCTCTTTGATTGACTCAAAGGCTACCGGTACCCATAAATATGTCACACTAACATAGCTATTGCTTAGACCGTGTCGGTATACCCCGCACAGTTTCCACAATGTATTGCTATTTACCTATGAATGTTTCCCAAATCCGGGTAGAGGATTCAAACCCAAACAATAGAACCAAAGTGTAAAGCAAACAAGTCAAGCAATTTTGTAAGCAAATAAAGGTGATCTAAACCCTAAGGTAACCCCACTTTTATAATTGTCCCCAGCAGAGTCGCCATTTCTGTGATACGGTGAGAGAACTGACTTGAGGTTTTACGTTTCATCGCAAATGTCGCGGTTCAGCAAGAGTCGCCACCGACTTTTATTTTATTCAAAAGGAAAGGTAAAAAAGCACAAGAAAGACCTTTTAGATATTTTCTTGAGTTCGGGGGGTAAATTATGAAAAGGGAAGGTGTTAGCACCCTTTTTATCCATGGTTTTCCATGGGCTCTTAGTTACTTGCTTAGTTTACTTGCTTTTCTTTTGAAATTGTTTGAAATGGTGCTTTGTGTGGTTTTGAAAGTATTTTGAAAAGAGGCCATCGTTTAGGCAATCTTTGTAATGATTCTCGTTCGTAAGAATGTATACAAA
This sequence comes from Vicia faba, assembly GCA_948472305.1. Lineage (NCBI taxonomy): Eukaryota > Viridiplantae > Streptophyta > Magnoliopsida > Fabales > Fabaceae > Vicia > Vicia faba. Next base: position 968,548,603 of record OX451740.1, read on the forward strand.
GATGTTTGTCTTTTGAAAAGTGTTTCAATGTTTTGAAAGTTGTTTGGAAATGTCTTGAAAAGTGTGTGTTTGTTTTTAAAATAGCAAGGATTGTTTGGAAGAGAGCAAGTAACTTAGAACTATCTACCCTACTCAAATGTCTTTCCTATGCATCTTTATTCCTTTGACATTGTTGATTTACCATTGCTTTGGTAAACAACCTTATCTTTGGATGTTAAACGGGACGGGCGTGGGTCATCGTATGACCATGATAGCAATGTTTCCAAGTATCTTTATCATTTTTAGGGACCAAGATCATTTGTTTTAGGCAACTTTTGATAGCGTCATCACGGGACTATGATCTTTTGTTTGTTTTGCTTTGCCAAGATACCTTGCATGCATACCATGACCATTTTGTTTAGGCAACCAAGTGGGTGAAACCCTAAGGGTGCTTGTGTGTAATGTGTGTCATTTTCATGCATTTGATTGTCTTGAATTAGGTCTTGTCTATTTGTTTGATTTTTGTCTTATCATGCAAAAACCCTAATTTACTACACAAATATATAATGCGATAAATTGCGTAAAAGTAAACTAAACTATTACAACAATTATTATGGGAGGGGGGATACAAGTTTTTGAATGGGGATATTTGCACAAAATAAAAGCCTAAAATACTATTACAACCCAATTGAATTATGTACAAATTAAATAAATATACAAATATTAAAAAGTGCAATAAAAATGTATTTATGCAAAAATATTTTGTATTTGTTTTATGTATGAGAAAATAAAATTATTTAAGTCCTAAAAAATAAGAAAAAATAACATTATTATTTTTGAAAGGGAAAACCCTAATTTTGGATTAAGAAAACATATGTTCTATATTTATTTTATTTTGTCCATTTTTGTACAAGAAATAATAAATAATATTATTAACAAATATTAAAAATTAAAAATATGTATGAAAATAATATTTTAGGTGTAAAATAATAAAATAAAAATATTAAGTATTTATTAAATGTATTTACAAATTTCATAAGAAAATATAGTTCTATTTATTCTAATAAACTATTTTCCATGTAAAAAAAAATAAAAATAAAAAAAAATTGCAAAAAATTACTTAATTATTTTTTAGGATTTTTAATGTTCAGAAAAAATGATTAAAAGCAATAAACATGAAAATATAAAGAAAAATGCAAAAAATATAAAATAATAGTCAGGGGGTGCAAATAGTAGTCAGGGGGTATGGGAAGTAAAAACAAAAGCCCAAGGCGCGCCAGGCCCAAGACAGTTATCCCTGTCCTCCAGCTTCTTCCATTTGCGCGCGTTTCTTCTTCAAATCTGTAACTCTCTATTCTTTGCACAAACACAAAAACTTATAACACAAAAAATGTAGCATTTCATCTCACAATTCCAATGATATAAAATTTGTAAACTAACTCTCAAAGATCAGAGAGAATTTAATCACCCCTAATTTCTGACCTAATTTTTTCAGCATGTTCAACAATCAAATTCTCTTAGCTCAGTTAATATAAATGACAACTATGCATATGTACAGCTTCACCATGCTAGACACTACATTTTTGCTTCACAAATCGTGGCTTAAGGATGCCTAAATAGAGAGATAAAGTTTTGAAAAATACCTCCTTCAGCTGGATTTGGATATGGCAATGTGGGGACTTTTAGTGAGGCCTGAGGATCGTGTGAGCTTCCTTGAAGTTCCCTCAAGCTATTCCAATGCTTAGATGGCCTTGTGGATGGCTGAAACTCCCTATAGAAGTCAAGCTGCAACCTTCCAAAGTGAAAATGGTGATGTCTGAAACAGGGCTCACAGTTGCAGGATGAATGCTTGGATAGTTTGGATATGATGTGGATGAAGTGTTTCAAAGGTTAAAAGGCAAAACGCATGAGCCAAAATGAAGTTGGAAAGAGTTTTGCAGAAACTGCTATGTCTTGGCAGAAAAATGTGTTTTTGTGTTTTGGGAGAGTTTCAGATCATAAGCATTCGTGTCTAGCCTTGTGATAAGTTTGTCAATATGTATAGAGTGATACAAAGTCCACTCTCTAGCAGTTGTACAAGTTCTGATCCCTTTTGCCACTTTTCTTGCATTTGAAGAAAGTTGAAGTGACTTAAGCCAAAATGCTTGTACTGCTTGCTTGCTAGCTGCAGAGAGTTGGTACAAGTTGCTTGATATCTGTGGAAAATGCTTGCACAAAAGGAACAAGTCCAAGGCTCAAGGCTGATAAAGTTTGCAAAAGCTTGCTTTATGAAAATGGCAATGTGCCCTTTATGCCATTTATGGATTTATTCTTTGTACAATGATTCAAAAGCCAAAACAAAGCCATTATCCACTGAGTTAGCATTTAATTATGGAGTGTTGAAGGGGTTTAGGACCTGTAATGCAAGGTACAAGCATGCTTGATCAGATTTGCAACTTGGTGATTATGAAAATGGCTTGAACAAAAGTGACAAAATGCCATTTTCTCTTCTTCGATTCTCCCTAACCACAAATGATCTTGGAGAGTTCTTCGACATTTGGGAAAGATTGCAACATGCTATACAATCCATATTTGAAATGAATTTTGAGATACCTCTTGGAACTAGGTGAAAAATGTCCATGAAGTTGGGTAAAAAACCTGCCTAAATTAGGGTAAATTTTCACTAAGTCCTGTAGTTCATGGACCCCTATTCACAAATTCATAACTTGAGATCCAACCATATTTTGGGAAAACTTTGTGAATAAAATATGTATATTTCATGGAGGACTACAACTTTCATGTTGGAAGTTTTCTTTGAATCCAATTGCATCATGGTGAAAAAGTTGTGAAAAGTTGGGAAAAAATAAGAAATTTTCGATACTTAAAAAAATTCTAAGTTATGAAAATTTTTCAAATTAAAACCCTAATTTGAAATTTTAGGTTTCTTGGTCAACAAGTTTCACATTTTGACATATCTTGATGAATTATGACCTTTGGCACTTGATTTTGACCAAAAAGTCAAAGTTTGACTTTTCAGTGCACAATTGACTTTTGATCAGTTGACTGCAAAATTCATCTGTCAATCCTATGTACTTGAGATATTTTGAACCATGTAATTAGGTAAAGATGATTCCATTGAATCCCTGAAATCATGTTTGAACCCAATTGGTCATTGGCTAGGTTAAAAATCAGAAATTGCCCTTTCTCAATCAAAACCCTAATTTTGACCATTTTGCCCTTTTGATGATTTGATCAAATTTCTTGAGGAGTTGTGATCTAAACTTGATCAAATGGTACATAGGAGTCTAAAATGTTTTTTTGGATAAAAAATTATGAATTTTGACTGTAAATTGGCCATGGTTGACTTTTTCCCCAATATAGTTGATTTTTAGGTCGACTGTCCACTTGACTGGTCAAAAATGTGGTTCAAGGCTTGAAACTTGGTATGAGCAATCTTAGAGGTCCAACATGATGTATGAAAGTCAAATGAAGCATTGATGGTCCAAAAATCCTTGTGCAAACTCAAACCCTAATTTCAGGCTATCAGTGCAAGGTGATATCTTGAGCTGACCAAACCCTAATCTTGTCTTGAGTCCAAGAAGTCTTGTGAGAAAAATCTTGATAAATGAGAGGGAAAATTTTGGGGTACAACAATGTCATTGTGTTGTTTCTTGTTTGTTGAGAAGAGAGCATAATCGTGAAAAAAAGATGAGAGGGCGTTTTTTAAAAGCCATGAGAAAACCAAGTTTTTTGCAAGTGTGAGAGAGAGGGCATAGCGGTGAATTTTGTTGAGCTTCGTATTCGGTTAATGATGAAGGAATGGTATTTGGTTCAGAATCGATAGAGTAGTGTTGTTGTTGTTGTTGTTGTTGTTGTTGTTATTTGTTTTTAGGCAAAGAAGAAGATAACAGAGAGAGAGAGAGAGAGAGAGAGAGAGAGAGAGAGAGAGAGAGAGAGAGAGAGAGAGAGAGAGAGAGAGAGAGAGAGAGAGAGAGAGAGATGAATGTGATGTTTGGATGCAAAGTGAAGATAAACAGAGAGAAAAAATATCATGAGAGTGAAAAACATAAGGAAAAACAGAGCAAGTGTGAGCGGCTGCTTCATTAGGTGCTTTAGGGTTTTTTTAGTTCTAATTTTAGTTTTGGGCCTTATAGATAGCCCAATCCGCCCCATCCTTATTCCATACTTAAGCCCATGTGATGAGATTCCTGCTGACACCCCCTTAATTGTTGCTTGCTTAAGCCCTTTTCCTTTCGTTCATTTTTATTTCTTTTTTGATTTTGTTTCCTTTTTTTTAATATTTGTTGTTAGTAATTAATTTTGTTAATCGATTTTATTTTGTTTAACTAATTTTGCTTAATTAGTTTTATTAAATAATTTCAATTAAATTAATAAATTTTGTGTGATAATCATTTATTTATTTAGTTTCTTTTTCATTATTTTATCTTATCTTGCACACACATGAGCTTTTAATCGATCAATTAAATATTGATTTTGTTAATTGATTAAATTTTATTAGGTTTACTAATTAATTTTTCTTAACAAAATTAATTGAATTAATCAATTTTTAATTAATTTATTAAATGTTTATTTCACTTGTTACTTGAGACTTGTCTTGTGATTGATCATTTCTTCTTGATGTTGTTGTTTGGTTGCTTGCTTATGTGCTTCACATGCTCCCTTAAGATATATTAATTCAATTCTAATCTTTGAATAAATTGAAATTAATATTGGACCTTAGGTTTTTATCCAAGCATGATAAGTTTAGGATAGAGATTCTCTTTTCAATTTCAACTTTAAGTCCACTTTGCATAACAACAATTAGGATAAAGTTTCTCTTTAGATTTTTTTTTGTTGCATTGTATCCTCTTAAAACTAAAACTTATTTTCTCCATCAAATCTAAAAACACTTAACAAATAAAGATGTGAATCATATGTCATTGAGCCTTAAGAAATGAAAAAGAATGAGGTAGTGTATTTCTAACCTTGTTCTTTTTTTTCATTCATAGGATTTAGTATGATTCAATTTATAAACCATTTCATAAATAAAGGTGGAGAAGTAGCTATGTTCCCCTGTATTGGGAGTCATTTACTATTATCCTCAACAAAACACTTCAACAAATTCAAACTCTTTTGTCTTCAAACTTTTTTCTTTAAAACCTTTTCAAAAAGGACATGTTAATTCCTTTCTACGGCAAAAAGATTCGTCTAACTGCTAGAATGCAAACTTAGCATCAGCCATAAAAAATACCCAACAAACAAACACCTTTTTTAATAAGAACTATAGAGTTCTAATTTCTTCATTATACTATAGGGTTATGTAGGCACTGGGTTGTAAAACTCGAGCAAACTCAATAATAAAAACCTTTTGTTTTTCCCTCAATAATTCAACCATGCATTCCCTTAGCAAGTAAGTCTTTATATATACACACCCTTTGATTAAAACAACAAGAGTGAATCATGTTAAGTACAATAGACATGGGGGGGGGGGGGGGTACTAATACCTTTCCCTTGTGTAATAGACTTTCTTACCCTTCTCTTGGTCGCAAGACCATGTTCTTCTCTTCTTTGAGATTTTCTTAATATTTTTCTTTCCCTCTTTAGGATAAATAATGTTCAGTGGCGACTCTGTTTGCTTTCATTTTTTTTTCGCGGTATCGACAATTGGAGACTCTGCTGGGGACCTTCAGGCAAGTCAATCTTAGCTTCGCTTGTTTGTTTCTTTGTGTGTTTACTCTTTATGCTTTACATGCTTTAATTATCGTATTTATTGCATTCATTGCATTTTATTATTCACATATTCTGAATATCTGTTGTATTGTTCTCTCTATGGGATGAGTGATACTTCTAAGGGATAAGCCCACTACCTAGGCTTGAGTTTTACACAGAATATTAGAAGGGATAGTCATGACACCTACTGGGTGCAGAACCCTACTAGCACGATCATGAGAGCCACACTCCGACGAGGTTCATTTGGGGATATTATCGTCATGCGTGTTTTCATTATGATGATATATTTCCACATGGACCCATGACTTTGGGAACCTTTTTAGGAACCTCATGAAGACTAGAACTCACCTGTGAGAGAGGGATATGAGTTTTTTTTTGCAAGAAACCTAGACCTTCATCTTACCTGTTTTTTTTCCAGAGATTGTTCCGAACTTTTGATCTTGTTATGTTCAGCATGTTCAGAAGATTATACATCCATTATTCAGAGGATTGTACAATTGTTATCCATGATTTACTGAAATTTTGAAACTTTGGTGTTGCATGTTATTACATCAATCATCATAAAGTTCATTTATGCTTATCATCCATGCATTATCATGCATCTCATTCATTTCAACCTGGAAACTCATTGCAGCCTTGACCTCTTATTTTAGAATCACAAACCACAAAGTTGATTTCCAGACATCCAAAGACTTATCATGGAGAAATTACAGGCAGATATGGGTGAGATGAAAACATATATGGGGACCTAGATGAGTCAGTTCACAGTTGTTATTCAGAAAATCTCCCGTGGACAAGAAGAGTTGAGACAGACTGTTCAGAGGCCCACTGCTACTATTATTGATCTTGTTAATCTACCAGGTGTTAATCTTATTTAAGATGAGGTTCTATTGAACAAAATATCAAAAATATTATTGAAATCCATGTCAATGAATCTCCAAACATTTAGGACAATTATGAACCATCATTTGACACCTTCAGGTTCCCGATTGATGAGACTGAGAAAAAGCTTCACCTCCTGGAGGAGAGGATGAAGGCTTTAGAAGGTCATATCTCTTTTGGTTTAAGCGTTTCTTATATTTTCCTAGTGATTGGTATCACTTGTCCAATGTCTCACGTCAAGGCGTATTGCAACAAGATGGCTCCTTATGCAGAAAAAACCAAGCTACTAATATTTCTTTCAAGATAGTCTTAGTGGAGCATCTCTTGAATGGTACACCCTTCTTGAAAAGACCCACATCTGAACTTGGAGATAACTAGAATAAGACTTTCTCAAGCATTACATGTACTACAGTAACAAGGCTCCTACAAGAATCCAACTACAGAGCTTGACTCAGAAGACTGAAGAGTCTTTCAAAGAGTATGCACAGATAAGGAGAGAACTAGCTGCCACATTTCAGCCTCCCCTTTTGGAATGAAAGCTTATGAACATGTTGTCGTAACCGGCAAAAAATAAAGAGTCGCCACCACTACTTTAACGAGTCCCCACCACTACTATAACGAGTCTCCACCACTACTTTTTATCCTAATGACGGGTGAATAATAGGATAACCCTAAATTGATACAGAGATTTTAAGTTCTTGATTCACTTTAGACAAAGGTAAGGTGTTAGGCACCCTTCATCTACCTTGTTCTCAAGGAAGTCATAGGGTTTAGGTTAAAAGGGTAGGATAAGGTTTTAATTTTTTAATTAGGGAAACTCGCCACGATTTTTAAGTCGTATGCCTACGTATCCTCTTATAAGGAATCAAAGTCCCAATTCGTAGTTCAAAGTGTTTGGTTAGTTTTTTTATGGATTATGGAAATATTTTGAATTAATCCTTGAACTATGTCCGGGTTGAAAAATAGCAGAATCGTAGACGCATTTCGCAGTTAATATAAAAATTTCCACAATCCTTTTTGAAAATATCTTGATTTAATTATGTTAGTAGGAAAAATGTTAGTAATTGATTGGTTAGCTGTTTTAGAATATGTTATGAAATATGTAAAAAAAAAAAATTTAAATGAGAAAAAGATTTAATGCAATTAGAAAAAATGGGGTTAGTGTTTTAGAAAAATTTAATTAATAAATAACCATTTTTATGCAAGAAAAATATTTTAACGCAAATTATGCTAAAAAAAGTGATTATGTGACAAAAATAAAATAAAGAGAATAAGAAAACAACATAATTAAAATTAATTAACTTAGATTCATGGGGTGCAAAAGTGAAATTGGGTGGTGTATTTATTTAGGCCCAAATGTATATCTGAGATCAATTAGATAAGGGGTACGAATTATTATTGAGTAGCAAAAACATGGGGTATAAATAATAAGGGCTCAAGTTCAGAAATTGAACTTGACACAATTGAATATGAAGGGGGTGTATAATTAGTTTGATAGTAATTTCTGGGGTCTGAGTAGCAATGAGTTTGATGTCCAATTTATTTCTAAATGAATCTAATTAATTTTATAAGGTAAGCAATTAAATAAATATATTTAAGTTCTATAATAATAATAATAATGTAAAAATAACAAAAAAAAACTAAAATTGAAAATAACTTATAAAGTGAGGGGAAACTACTTATTACACGAATGTCTGAAAGAAACTGATCTTTCAGTTATCTATCCAGAGAGACAATTGAAAAAAAAGCTCGTGAGTGTTTGTTCTTAGGCCATTGTCTGTTCAAGGCAATGATTCAAATATTGTTGACAATTGTTGATTCTCCAAATGATTGTTGATGGAAAAATTTTAGGTGTTATGTTCAAAATCCTAAAATTAACCAAAAAAGTTGCGTAGAAAGAATGTTTATGAGAGAGAGATAGAAAATTATTTATGTAATTATTGATGAAAAATTATGCTGAAGAGAACCCTATTTATAGAATTAGAAATTATATTAAAAATGTCAAAAAGGAAATTATCCAACATAAAAAGCCCGAGTTTTATAGATTCTATCTTGGTCAGCAAGTCTACAAACTCTGACCAATGAGAAATCGATTTTGTCAACATGTGGCCAATCAGAAAGTGACAAATCATGTGATTTTGTTGTTTTTATATTTTATATGAATTTTTGATTATTTTTTAATTAAAATTTTAAAAAGTGAAAAAATTATTTTTGAAAATTTATTAATTAAAAAAATACGAAAATAATAATTTAATAATAAAAAAGTGATTTTTTGGAAAGATTGAGACTTGATTGAACCTTGGAGGACAAGATTATGAACCTAGATACTTTTTTGATTTTTATCTCAATATTGTGATTGATTTAGTATTTAATAAAAATTGATTTTGAAAGATTTCAATTATTTTTAACACCTTGACTATTATGTGTATAAAATCAAAGATTTAAAAAAAATATTTAAAATACTCTTAAAATAGAAAACTAAAATAATTGAAAAATGACTTTTTTAAAATCATAAACACAAAAAAAAAAAATACAAAAAATTAGTGTAATGAGACGTGAACTCAATACCTTCCACTTGTAAGCCTTACTCTCTTACCAACGGTACTATATCATTCTATTCAAGACAAAAAGGCTCATAGAAGCATGAAGGTGGGAAAATATTTTAATATTTTAAAAATACAAATAATTTAAAGTAAATTATTATATATTTTAAATAAGCAAAAACAAGTAATTGTTAAATCAAATGAGAGTAATACCTAAAAAATTTATGAAACCAAGTTTAAAAATAATTTGAATATTTTAAAAATGGAGCGGGAAAATTTGGAGTATGACAGTTGCTTATATTTAATTAATCTTCGATGAAGAGTGCGAGAATAGGAAGGTCTCGCACATTCGGATCGCAGGGTTATTAGATAACTGAGAATCCCAAAATTTGACCAAAAGATTATTATATAAGGATCCGTTGTAAATCATACCCAAGTGTTAAAATAGTAGGCAAGGATGATGCAGTCAACCGACCAAAGTTTGAACAAAAGAGTAGTAGACCTAGATATGACGACATAGATAACTCGTCAACATCTAAAAAAAGAGTAATCGCAAATTTTGCTTAATTATCATAGCCTATGAGCTAATTGACACAAGCTTGAAGATTGATAACTTATTGCTGCATTGAGGCTGATGCAACAAGTTATATCACAAATTTCATATATCTACTACAACCTAGGGAGTAAATGATACGGGTTAAAAATATCTTACTAACGCTTAGAGACTAACATAGTAAGGTATTCCGCATATTTGTGCACTTATCACGGCCTAGGGGATAAATGACACAAAGTTGATGATACATTGATGCTTCGAGACTAACACAACGAATTACATTGCACTTATTGCATATTCACCGCAACCTAGAGGGAAAATGACACAACACATAATTCACTGATGCTTCGAGACTAACACAATGAACTATATCGCAGATTAGCATACCTATCGCAACCTAGGGGATAAATAATACAAATGTAGGTTTGTGTATTTATCACAATCTAGAGGATAAATAACACAAACTTGATAATTCATCGCCGCTTAGAGACTGACACAATGAACTATATCGTAGATTTTCGCATACCTACCACAACCTAGGGGGTAAATAACACGAGTATAGGCTTGTGTATTCATCATGACCTAGAGGATAAATAACAAAAACCTGATAATTCATTATCGCTTAGAGACTGACACGGTGAACTATAGATTTTTGCATACCTACCATAACCTAGGGGATAGATAAAACGAGTATAGGCTTGTGTATTTATCATGACCTAGAGGATAAATAACATAAACCTGATAATTCATTATCGCTTAGAGAGTGACACAATAAACTATAAATTTTTGCATATCTACCATAACCTATGGGGTAGATAACACGCGTATAGGCTTGTGTGTTTATCACGACCTAGATGATAAATAACATAAACCTGATAATTCATTATCGCATCGAGACTAACATAATGAACTATAGATATTCGCATACCTACCACAACCTAGGGGATAAATAACACCGATATAGGCTTGTGTATTTATCACGACCTAGAGGATAAATAACACAAATCTGATAATTCATTACCTCTTAGAGACTGCCATAATGAACTATATATTTTCTCATACCTACCACAACCTAAGGGGTAGATAACACGAGTATAGTCTTATGTATTTCTTACGACCTAGAGGAAAAATAACACAAACATGATAATTCATTATCGCTAAGAGACTGACATAATGAACTATATATTTTCGCATATCTACCACACCCTAGGGGGTAGGTGATGCGAGTTTGCAATTTGAAAAGTGTTTTGATAATAGAATCTTAGATAAATAAACCAAAGATAAGATCAATGTTTACCGGCTGTGTCTGTTCTCAACCAAGGTGTTTGTTTATTTTGCATAGATAAGGTAATTCAACAATAGGCCCCAAGAAAGTTCATAGTATTCTTACCAAAGTAGATTTGAAAATTCTATGCACAATGTATATGAACGATGCCCTAAATCGTTATGAAACCCAAATGTATATATATATATATATATATATATATGCACCAAATGTTTCGTATGTTTATGCACCAAATGTATTGTAAATACTTTTGATCTTTTTCTCCTTTTAAACCATTGGCTCTTTTTTCTTTTGTCACCGACTCCCCTATGTTGCATGTTTTTTTGTCGTGGTATCTCCAAGTTGATTTGACATAAGAAGGTGATTAGTGTCAGCAGGATTTGAGGATTGTATCATAGGCATAGGCCTAGGCGTAGTTGTGGATCTTTTTTGACGTTTTTAAACCAAAATACTCTCTGATGTTTTATCAAATGATTATTTTTCATGTTCCTGCATGTCAGATGCACCAAATGTGATGAATGATATTGATAATTTGATATGGTTATGTGCATGTTATACCTGATGTGAGGCTCTTAATGAGAAATCTACTGTCGATATTTCCAAGGAATCTACTACCGAGATTCAATTAAGGACTACCTACTGCCGAAATCTTTTGGAAAATCATCTGCCGAGATCAACCAGGGGAATCTATTGTCGAGATTATATTAAGAACTACCTTCTACCGAGGTCTTATGGAAAATCATCTTCCGAGATTAACCAGGGGAATCTACTGCCGAGATTCTATTAAGAAACTACCTTCTGCCAAGGTCTTCTAGAAAATCACTAGTCATGATCAACCAGAGGAATCTACTGTCGAGATTTTGTTAAGAACTACCTTCTGCCGAGGTCTTCTGGAAAATCATATGTCGAGATTAACCAGGGAGATCTATTGCCGAGATTCTATGTAGAATAGATAACCTGGTTGACAATGATGATTATCTTCACATGAAACATGGTTTTATGCTATACGTGTACATTTTGATTGATGCATGAAATGTAATGATTATTGATGCATGTAATGAGTGACTTGGATATGTATCAATGGATGTTGGATTTTGAAATGCCAATGAGTAATTGGGCTTTTTGAGATATGATCGATCCATGCTGTCAGAATTTGTCAGATGGATGAGATGATAAGTATAGCTTGATTCTGGATCGTGGAGCCCTAATAAATGATTTATGCAGACTCATATGCTTTTGACGGATGCCCTTGTGAGGGATCATAAATGGTTAAGACCTAGAAATGTTGCCTATGTAAAAAGGTTACTTGTCACATGCTTGTAGAGTGTTGTGCTTGCATGATTTCCTGATACTCATTTTGAACTCGAATATTGATGATGTAGGAGGAGAGTTTTCCCTTTCGTGGTCTGTCTTTCCCCAATTTATTGGTAGGGTCTTGGAGCGATTCTTCTTGACATGATTTCAGAAGTAATTTGATCATGAATGACCCTACTATCTTGAACTATACCCCTGATTAATGGACTCTTAAAGACAAACGTCTTTGATCAACTTCTCTTGATCGAGCCTCGCAGTGGTTTACCCCTATATTTGAGTTTCTTGAAAGGTGTGCCCATTAATCCTCAAAATTTGGAGGAGGTACTCTTTGATCTTCATGATATAGGTTCGATATGAATTACCCCAAGCATTCAAATCTTGCGGAGTTTGTATCTAAAGTCGCTTGAAGCGGAACTTGAACCCTACATTCTGTAATATGAACTTGATATGCACTGCCCCAACATTTGAGTCTTGGATGGTTTCCTATTGATTATTAGTGCCTTGAGAAGTTTTTTGAAAAGATGAAACCGAGTTATACCATGTTGTGATATGACTTGATTAAGGAATGCTCCTTCGAAGGGTATGCCTCTGATTGGTGCTTTGAAATGTGATCCAAGTTGATTGAATCTCATAATGATCACCCTTAGTCAATAGGATCTTCATGTGATATTCCCCTACGATCAATAGTCTTGTTTATGATTATAGGGTTCTTTTCTGGATGCTTTTCCCCTAGTAAGGAACTTCCTGGAAAGGATCGCTTTTGATTAAACATATTTTGAGATTTCTTTTGATGTTAAGTGTCTATTAGTAGATAAAATTGTACATTTTGAAAAGTAATTCTGTTTGATGTACATCCAAGTTTTGAAACAAAAGTTTGTTATTGAATAGAAATGGATGAATAGAAATGGGGATTTGAAGAAGCGAAGTGGTCAACAATAATTTTAACAAACATAGGAGTTACTTTAACACAATTTTTTCCGAGTATGCTTTCATAGTTAACCTTGCTTCAATTAGGACTTTTGAAGGTTGTAACGTGGCCTTGGTTCATGGTTTAAGAAATAAAGGATATACGGCTCAAGATTTATTTTAACCCACCCTACTCTCCTTGAAGTTCTCCAATCCTAAGTTTGATTAATCCAATGGATGTATTTAGTCTGCAAGAGGATTTTTGTAGTCGTGATGATGAGAAGAAGTATTAGTAAAGATCTAAGCACCAATGAAAAATATTTATAAGATCCAAGCATTGATGAGAAACCTTGATGATTCTTATGGTAGTCAAAATATTGTTCTCCAATTTATTTGTTTTCAATACCTTATTTTTTCACAGACCAGTTCTTTTGAATTTTGGTCCATCGGGATGTAAGTTCAGATGCGCCTAAGAGGGGGAGGGGGTGAATTAGGTTCTTTAAAACTTTTTCTGAATTGTATGAATATTTTTGCGCGAGTTTCTTTTCTTTCTTTTTCTGATAAGTGATGAAAGCAGTAAATGCGGAAAGTAAAGAACACAAAGATGTATCCTGGTTCCCCTCACAGTCCGAGAGTACTCCAGTCCCCTTTCAACATGAAAGAGATTTCCTTATAGCTGGTAATTTGTACAAAGACTACCTAACAATCCAAGAATAATCCTCTTGGACCAAGAACAATCCTCTTGGATTTTCACTAAGACCACAAAGAGAACAATCCTCTCTAAGTGTCTTTCTTGTTTCCAACAATCCTGAAAACAAGTATACAATAGTTTGTTTGATTTGTATAAGAGTTTGAATAATGAAAGAGCAATGTCAATCACTTGATTGATCTTTTCTATCAATATGAAATTTAAGATGGAATACTCTTCTAAGTGCTCAAGAACAATTTTCAGTATGCATATGAAAATGATGAACAAAAATCTTGTGTATAAAGAGTATGATCAAAAGAATAGAAAAATGTTAGTGATTGTTGTTATATTGTTGTTTGATGTTCTTTTCAAAATTCTTAACAAAAATAATTTATAGTGTAGTAATACCTCTTCAATGAAACATAGCAATGTTTAAACCATTTTTACTAACAAAATGTATTTGAAAAGATACAAAGATTGCCATGAAAAGGTGTTACAAAAAGTTGTTGGAAAAATAAATTTTTTCAAAATTTAAGGCACAACAACCGGTTGCACTAAAGCAACAACCCGATTGTTGTAAAAGCAACGTTTAAAAATATGAAAAATATAACTATGACAACCGATTTTCATTGAGGAGCAATCGGTTGCTCACAAGCCAACGTTCAAAAAATTTGAAAATAAAACACATGATAATCGATTGCTGCTAGATGACAATCGATTGTTTTCAAACAGAAGCAAATGTTTTTTGGATGCAACCGATTGTCCTAGCATGACAATCGATTGCTTGTGTACAAAAATTGAAAAATCATTATTTTTTAAAGATTTTAAGCAATTTAAAATATCCTTCTTTAATCATACATAGTATATACTCAAAATATTATTTTAATAAAGTAAATGCATGATTAAAAATAGTTTTGAGCACTAAGAGCATAAGATCAAAAATTTCATATACCTTAAGCCATAAGTCTTGAAAAGTTGATCTTGATCAATGAATCTTGCTTGAGATAAATCTTCTATCTTGATCCATTCATTTTTGCATGCTAGCTTGTCTTCATCAAAACACTTGGAAAGCTTGATTTCACACGAGACACCCTATCTTTTGCCTAAGTCAATTTTGTTTTTTATTTTATTTGACTTAGGATTTCTCCTTTTGAATTTATTTTTCCTTTTTTCTTTGATTTTGAACACTTGTGACTGTCATGATTGTTGTAAGCTTCATCTTCGTTGTTTCCTTGATCTTGAACGTTGTACAAAGGAAGAAGATATTGAGAGCTTCATGGATTACTCAACCCTGGATGATGAATGTGAGGAAGAGGATGTGCTTGAACCTTTCACTTATATTTACTTGATTCTCTTGAGATTAGAATGCATCATTGAATTAATTGAAATACCACCCTTCCCTTGGTTAAGAATCAGTGTTTTTTAGAAAATAGAATAAAACTCCAACTCCTGGCTCGAGGAGGTTGACTACGGATTAACTCCTTATTGAAATAATGCCTTACATCGTCAGCTCGGTCTTATATTGAAAGCATACATCAGCCAAATTCAGTTATTTAGTTTACAACATTCTCCCTCAAAGTTTGTTAAAGTTGTAAAATGGAATATTGAAGTGAATAGTTGATATTTATGGAAAGTGATGGAAGAGTGAAACAAATGGATTGATTTAAAAAACATGCATCCTCATTTTATTTGAATCACTAGTCAAAAGATACAAATTTACACCAAATACAACTTAGGAACTTGGTAACTACAATTTGAAATTGAATAAATCTAATGATCCTATGAAAGAGCTTCTTTGTCGATCCATTTGACTCTAAGATATCTCCTTGATGATCTTGAACTTTCTAGAGTAAGGGTGACCCTTGTCTTTTCTTCTGTTGGGCATACCAATTTTGTTGAGAGGACAATTGTTGATACTGTTGTTTCTGAATCACCAATGATAATTGTCTTTGAGGCATTGTATAGGCCTTTGACTTGTATAAAGAAGGGTTACCTTCTCTCCTTGACAAGATTTGTAGGACCAAGCTCACTGGTTGACTTTCTCCTTCAATAACTTAGGAATTTCTTGAGTTCCGTCACAACTTTCTTGAAGCATGCTTGGGATTTATTATTTGAGTATCGGGAAATCTTGCTAGATGGATTGATAGGGATCGAGGGAGAAGGTGGAAATGCATGAAATGCGGATGTATGAGTGCACAAAATTGTATGGGTATGTAAAAAATATTTTTTTGGATTTTGAGGGTATGCTAAAAATTTCATGGAGACGCAATGACATGCAGGCGTATGATAAGGATAGACCTAAGCACATCCTATACGAGTTTAGGGATAGAAAACCCTAAAAGCTATGGACTATGACACGAACAGAAGCCCTTATGGTGGCAAGTAAAATAAAACCCCTATAGGCTAGGGATTATGACTTACAGAGAGACAACCTACTGACTAGAGATTATGATATACAGAAGAAAAATCCTACATGCTAATGATTGTAAAAAATATAAGTGAACCCTTACGGGTTTAGGGATAGTGACAAGATATCCTTAGTAGGTAGGTTCCTAGTTTCGTCCTATGGATATTCTACCCTCCCCATAAGGTGGCTTCCTTAAGGGTATCATGGATAACACCAAAGGGAAAATGCACAAGGGTCTCCCTTAGGCGGAGCCTCGTTGTAGACCGAAACTTTCGTCTCTTAGGTCGTACAAGGTCTCACATGAGACTTTGTTTTAGGGTTATACAAAGAGTCATAAGATTCATTCCAAACTCCTATCCCCCAAAAGGCTATCTCTGGAGACATATTCCTTTTTCAGAATTACACCATCTCTAAGAGAAGTCGTCACAAAAACTCATAGAGATGATGTATCCCCTTGGCCAATAGATGATCCTTTTTTCTAAGGTTTTGAATTTTTTTTCGAATTTAAAATCCCACCAACAATGATAATAAAGATAATGTAAACAAATAATATAACAAATGAATAAACAAAAAAAATAGATATAGAAACAAAAGCATACCAAAAATAGAAAAGAAACCCTAGAGAAACCTAAACCTAAAAAGAGAGAAATTTGTAAACCATATGGTTGTATCTCCAGCAGAGTCACCAGCTGTCATAACCGGAAAAAAATAACGAGTCGCCACCACTACTTTTGTCCTAATGACGGGTGAATAATGGGAAAACCCTTAATTGATATAGAGATTCGAAGTTCTTGATTCACTTTAGAAGAAGGTATGGTGTTAGGCACCCTTCATCTACCTTGTTCTCAAGGAAGTCCTAGGGTTTATGTTAAAAGGGTAGGATGGGATTTTAATTTTTTAATTTGGGGAATTCGCCACAGTTTTTAAGTGGTATGCCTACGTATCCTCTTATGAGGAATCAGAATCCCAATTCGTAGTTCGAAGTGTTTGGTTAGTTTTTTTTATAGATTGTGGAAATATTTTGAATTAATCCTTGAACCAAGTTTTGGTTGAAAATAGCGGAATCGTAGACGCAGTTCACAGTTAATATAAAAGATTTCCATAATCCTTTTTGAAAACATCTTGATTTAATTATGTTAGTAGAAAAATGTTAGTAATTGATTGGTTAGCTGTTTTAGAATATGTTATGCAACATGTAAAAAATAATTGAATGAGAAAAATATTTAATGCAATTAGAAAAAATAGGGTTAGTGTTTTAGAAAATATTTAATTAACAAATAACGACTTTTCCTAATTATTAAAAATATACTAAATATCTTTAATTTTTAATAAAAAAATCCAATAATCATTTATTAATAGTTTTTATGGAAGAAGAATATTTTAATGCAAATTATGCTAAAAAAAGTGATTATGTGATAAAAATAAAATAAAGAGAATAAGAAAATAAAATAATTAAAGTTAATTAACTTAGGCTCAGGGGGTGTAAAAGTGGAATTGAGTGGTGTATTTATTTAGGCCCAAATGTACATCTGAGCCCAATTAGCTAGGGGGTACAAATTATTGTTGAGTAGCAAAAACATGAGATGTAAATAATAAGGGCTCAAGTTTATAAATTGAACTTGACCCAATTTCGTAGGGAGGAGTGTATAATTAGTTCGATAGTAATTTCTGAGGTCTGAGTAGCAATGAGTTTGAGGTCAAATTCATTTCTAAATGAATCTAATTAACTTCAATAAGGTAAGCAATTAAATAAATATAATTAAGTTTTATAATAATAATGTAAAAAGAACAAACAAAAAACTAAAATTGAAAATAACTTATAAAGTGGGGAGAAACCACTTACTACACGAATGTCTGAAAGAAATTGATCTTTCAGTTATCTATCTGGAGAGACAATTGAAAAAAAAAACTCATGGGTGTTTGTTCTTAGGCCATTGTCTGTTCAAGACAACAATCCAAATATTGTTGACAATTGTTGATTCTCCAAGTGATTGTTGATGAAAAAATTTTAGGTGTTCTGTTCACAACCCTAAAATTAACAAAAAGTGTTGCGTAGAAAGAATGCTTATGAGAGAGAGATAAAAAATTATTAATGTAATTGTTGATGAAAAATTATGGGGAAGAGAATCCTATTTATAGAATTAGAAATTAGGTTTAAAATACCAAAAAGGAAATTATCCAACATAAAAAGCCCAAGTTTTAAGACTTTATCTTAATAAGTAAGTCTATAAACTCTGACCAATGAAAAATTAATTTTGTCAACATGTGGCCAATCAGAAAGTGACAAATCATGTGACTTTGTTATTTTTATATTTTATATAATTTTTTGGTTATTTTTTAATTAAAAATTGAAAAAAGAGAAAAAAATATTTTTGAAAATTTATTAATTAAAAAAATATGAAAATAATAATTTAATAATAAAAAAAATGATTTTTTGGAAAGACTTATACCAATTGTGACTTGATTGAAATTTGGAGGACAAGATTATGAATCTAGACATTTTTGTGATTTTTTCTCAATATTATGATTGATTTGGTGATTAATAAAAATTAATTTTGAAAGATTTCAATTATTTGTAACACATTTACTATGAAGTGTTTAAAATCAAAGATTTTAAAAAGTAAAATAATTTTAAAATAACCTTAAAATAGAAAATAAAAATAATAATAAAATAATTGAAAAATGACTTTTTTTAATCATTTTTATTAAAAAAAACTCACAAAAGAATATAAATACCAAAAAGTAGTAGTGTAATGAGACTTGAACTCAAGACCTTCCACTTGTAAGCCATACTCCCTTACCAAATGTGCTATTGCATTCTATTCGAGACAAAAAGGCTCATAGATGCATATGAAGGTGAAAAAATATTTTGCTATTTTAAAAATAAAAATAATTTAAAATAAATTATTATATATTTTAAATAAGCAAAAATAAATTATTGTTAAACCAAATGTGAGTAATATCCAAAAAATTTATGAAACAAAGTTTAAAAATAATTTGAATATTTTTAAATGAGGTGGAGAAATTTGGGGTATGAAACATATTCATCGATCCTCTGCAAGGTCCCTATCTGGATAGAATAATTGGAGACACTTTCTCTGAATTTTCATATTTGATTGTCATAGGAGAGCAAATTGAGAATGGTCTCAAGATTGGTAAGATCCAGGATGTCGTTACTACTTCAAAAGAAACAAGTGCAGTTTTTAAGGGTGAAGAGGAAGCTCCTGCTTATCCTCAAGTCCAGGTCCCTCACTATCAAGTGGTAACAAATACTCCTAATCATTATTATCCACAAATATGTGTTACAACTATCATCTAACCACCAGTTCAATTTTTTTAACAAAAGCCGGTTCCATATGCTTAGCCAGTTCAGTATGCGATGCAATAGCAAAACCATCGACATAACCGTCAACAACAAGGTAAGTAGAGATCAAGAAGAGTACATGACCCTTTATCTATGCCTTATATTCAACTGCTCTCTCACTTACTCCAAAATTCTCTGGTGGAGTTAAAGCAGCTTGGGCCTCTTCCTTTCCCTTATCCTTCAGGATATGATTCTAATGCCCATTACGAGTTCCAATCTGGGGCATCTGGCCATACAATTGAAGGTTGCACTGTTTTCAAAGAGAAAGTCCAAGACCTTATTGATTCTAAGGAAATCACTTTCATTCTAGATGATTTTCACATCAATTGAGTTTGTTGACCCAATGAGTGTTAAGACTGCAAAAAGCATCTTCTGAAGCAATAAGTCCATGCGGAGTTAAGCCTCCTCTATATTGGCAGTCTTTAGTTTATTTTTTGCATGCTAATTTGTAATTTTTCTTCTTTTGTTCAGTACTTATTGTATGCAAAACTTGTTTATTTTTGAATGATAATCACAATGCTTTGAATATGTTTGTTTTGAATAAATCCATTTGTTTCACTCATTAATTGTTTTTATTTGTTTTTTGATACTTAACTCTTGTTAAAACAAAGTAATAACTTTGGAGGGAGGATGATGAAAAATATACATATATTCTCAGACGATATGCTTTTGAATAAAATCCTGCTGACGATGTACATGCATTATTTCAAATCCCCAAACACTGGAGATATAAGGGAGATAGACCATCGTTAACCCCTTTGAGCCTTGAAGTAGGAGTTTCTTTTCTATGCAGAAAAAACCCTTACATTTAACCAGGGGTCGGGTAGTCTTCAGTGGATTTAATCAAGCATGCAAATTTCAAAAAAGGAGTGAACATTCGAGGATCATCACACCTTATCCCTCACACATCAAGAGGTAGAGGAAAATCAAATCCATAATGGTTGTCCCTCGCCAACCAAGGAACGAGGCAGTCACAACACTTACAACAAGTCAAAAGACTTAGGATCAGACGATTTATTCAAAAGATAAAAAGAAAATAGAAAAAGAAAAGGCCGCTAAGTCGAAAACTCACAAACAGGTGACTTAGGCAAAAGTCAGGGCATCCAGTTGGACTTTAAAATCAAGAATTATCAGTCCAGGAAAAAAATAGGGAAACTAAAAAAAGAAAAGCGCGAAAAGTGAAAAGGATTACAAAACAAAAATCCTCAGCAAGAACAAAGTCGTGTGATCAGACACCAAAAACAAAAAGTGAGTGAGTGTCACGTCCAAAAACCTCATTGATTTATCAACCATCTCTAACTCCCCTTGAGATATGAGTGCTCGTATTAGGTTAATTGAACGTAGGAATGAAGAAAATTAAGGAAAGTGAGTGGGTACACATAAAATTTGAGCCTTAAATCTTTTTTTTGAAACCCTGAACCAGACCACGTTACAACCCTCAAAAGTCCTAAGTAAAGCATGGGTTATTTCGAAAGCATACTGTAATGAGAGTACAGTAAACTGACTTCTAGGAGACTTGCTAAAACATTGAAGTTGCTATCACACCACCTTTCCCATAAAAATCGATGTTATCACATTATTTCAATAAAAAGTCTTTAAACTTCAAGACAAGCATAAACTTTGCATTAGAATTGTCATTCTCATAATAAACATTCTTTGCATATAAACAAGTGCTTGACATCAAGGAAGCTTCCATAATGAGAATTATATGACTCGAGAGACAAGTTGTCTTCAAAACTCTATTGAGCAGAGGCAAGAGTATCTCAAAGTCTGATTACCCTTAGGGGAAAAGAAACAGTTGAATACTCTATTGAGTAAGAGTTCAGTCAATCTGGGGAAGTCAGGTAAAGATTCAAAGAACCTCTCAAAGTGCCGAGTAATCAGGGGCAGTCACGCAATTGTCAATGAAACCATCTCCAATTTTTGTTACGCAGGGGAAGTGTTCCAAAGTTCATGATACTGTGGGAGACTATCTTTGTTGGCACATGTCTAAGGAAGTCCTCTCGAGGAAATTTTCTTTAAAGGCACTTCAGGTTGGGGCAAGGCAATATGCAGGGGAATTTTCTCCTTTTCAAGAGTTGATCAGCTTAAGTTCAGGCGCAAGCTAAACAACTTGTGGGTTTGAATAGTATGTTGAGAAGGCAAGATCATTATCCTGAAAAGTTAAATCCAGGTAGGTCAAAACTCAGATGTCCTATAGGATATTGATACATCTGATCTGACATAAACAAACAAAGCAAGGAATAAACAATATAAACAGTACCGAAAAGCATAAATAACACAAGAATTATTAACCCAGTTCGGTGACAACAACACCTACTCTGGGGGCAACCAAGCCAGGAAGAAAATCCATTATCAGTAGTACTAATTCAAATCTAAACGCCCTAATTTACAACTTATCAATTAATCCCCATCTAATGCAACTTCTATCTAGGAACTCCTAGATATGAGTATACCCACTCACTCCTAATCACCATATTGATGTCTAACAGTCCCAGTCCCAGTTACTGTATCGATGGCCTTTCACCTAAACAAAGATCACACTTCAAATACAAATAAACACCTTAATCAAGACACCCCTTTATTAAGAACAACATACTTGATCTTGCTTCACAACTATGATCAAGAACAATACTTAGAGTTGCTTAAATACTTCCTCTAAGAACAATAATACCTCTTGCTTGAAAGATTTGAGGAGAACAATAATAGAGACTTCAACTCTATAACATCCGTCCAACTCACAACCTAGTGGAACACTCAACCAACTCTCCTAGAGAGTGGTACAAACTCAGCCTTAATAACTACACCTTTTCAATTATCGGCTGGTACAAAAACTAGGTTACAAAAACTTTTATATATAACCTTTTCCCAACTGGAATTGGG
Organism: Vicia faba; assembly: GCA_948472305.1. Classification (NCBI taxonomy): domain Eukaryota; kingdom Viridiplantae; phylum Streptophyta; class Magnoliopsida; order Fabales; family Fabaceae; genus Vicia; species Vicia faba. The sequence continues at coordinate 968,571,116 of OX451740.1, forward strand.
CTTCAAAAACACAGCAGAGAGACTGCACAAAGTCTGCAAAAACTTCTCCAAGAAAATAGCTCTTCAATTAAAGCTTTCCTAAAATATCTCCATATTTAGAACTTTGAATATCTTGAATACCAATATAAAATCTCTGATTTATCAATCTTAGACACCATATATGATTACTAAATATTCCCAGAATATTCAGTAATTAAATCACAACAACTGAATCCAAATTGTTAGCTGTAGTAGACCTGATGTCCTATACTTCTGGTTAGGACATCCCATTCGACATGTTCAAATAGCAAGTGGAAACAACTTCCCAACTGTAAAACTGTAACATACTAGATGTCCTATGATTCTAGTTAGGACATCACACTCGACATGTTGAATCTGCAACTTGAAACATCTTGTTGAACATGTTGATGCAAAGTTAATTTTACCAAAATTCATGCCAATCATAATTTTAGAGAAATAACAATATTCCCCTTTTCAAATTTTAGCTAAAACAACCAAATAATCAGTTTAAAAGAAAACACCATAATCATGTTTGAAAATTCCTCGGACACACACATCAGAGGCACACCATCAAAATAAACATAACAACAGAGTTATAAGAAGCAATCCAACGGACAAATAATTAGTAGTTATTCAGTCTACTAAACACAACTACAACAAAATAGAGAAACTAGATTCTCAACACTATGATGTCAAGACATCATGTCTGACATCTCTTAAGAGTCCTTCAGTCCAGAACATCAGGAGCTCCCCCTTAACACCTGCTATCAGACAAGAGAATTAGAGTTCTCCCCTTTAATAGATGCTAACAATCAGTGGATAATGCACACACACATACTCCTCCCCCCTTTTATCCATAATATGACAAAGAAAGCAACTAGCCAAAATAAACGATAGTATCACAAATAAGCTTCTTCATCAACAAAGTCTAGGATAACTCCCAGACTTATCCATAAGCACAAAAGCATAAACAGAATGTCTCCCACTGGACTCCAAATGCACTCCTTTTAGCCTTCAAGAGTGATGTAACTGAAGATACCAGAACATTACAAGTGGTATCTCCATGCAAACCATACACTAGGCCCCATCAAATACTGCATAAAAATAAATTCTTGCAGACAAATCAGATTGTCTCTTGGAGTAGAACAATATAGACTAGCTTCTCCTGGCTAGAATAACACAGACCCAATTAAGGGCATACACAACTACACCTTATATCCATAGGTCACGACATGTTGTTTGACATCTCAACCTAATAGAAACTTCACAAGCTTGTTCAGTACGCAATCTTTAAACATTTGTACCATTGCAACAACAATTCATAAACATACACTTGACTCTCCCTGTCAAGCATAACCAATGCTCCTGCTGATCAAAACATTTGAGCACAAAAAAACAAACATGAAAGTCTCCATGCTTTCACAGTGGAGGCCAACCACTTCATACACAAATTCATACATGGCACACTTGATTTGGAATTTCTCACATATTCCAAAACAAATGCTCTTAACTTACTTGCTATACAAGTTCCAGATTGCCACTGTCTCTAACTTGTAGTAGAAGAAACCATCACTTCAGCATGCATCCTGATCAAACCTCATTATTTGATTGCCTTCTTTTTCCCTTTCATTCACTAGAAATTACTGATACTAGTGAAGACTTCAAAAGGATAGTAGTCATGTATTACAATAACATACTACTATACATAAGATCAGAATCTGCACATTCTAATCCTCATAGTCAGAATTACCACTTCTGATAACCATGCTTGAGCATCTAACTCCATATGCTCAACTCCAACCATCTTCCAAAACATACCCAACATGATGTTACAACATCATTTTGAACATCAGCTTCATAACACATACCCAAAACACCATGGTTCTTGAACACACAATTCAAACGACTTTATTATATATAGAAGTCCTTTAAGAAGCTCCTAAAAAACAAAATAAGATCTAAAAAGATCACACCTTCTACATATCATTCAGGTTAATACAAGCACCTGAACACCATAGAGAAAAATAAACTCTCAACAATATCTGAATCAACAGTTCAGATAGTAGATTTGCATTCACACCTCAAATAAGTACCCAGCTTCCGACAAGGTCTTTATCATCAGTAGCATGCATATCTTCACAAGATCAGACTTTTACCCAACTCTCGATAAGGTATTTTTCATCAGAGGAAAAACTTCCTCACATACTCATATGCAGACGATACTCCCTTTCAACAGATGTTACAACATTTGATCTGACATCCTTCTTCTTCAACTATTAGCACAAGGGAATCCTTCACAACATTCCAGACTTGGTCAGAGTCTGTACTTCATACTCCATCATGGCCATTCATTCCAACTTAGGAATCCAATGGTGATCAACAATAATCACCCCATAATATTCAAAACATGCTTCCTTCTTAAGCAACACACACCCGAGATGATGTTCCAACATCAGATAAAACATGAATCCCATATCCATGGACTTTACCAAATACTATAGTTATGGAGATGATACCCATAGTAAGTCCAAACATAACTCTTGAGGGAGAACAGAAGAGGATCAACCATTGGTAGTTGATCAACTTTCAATACCAGATCAAAAACACATGCATAATATGCACATAACATCCCTTAAGAACTTCTCCTTAAGCACAATCCATATCACCTGTATTTTTTTAGGTGTTTGATCATAAGTCATCTACACCTAAAGAAGATATTCCCTCTACCATGGAAACTACAACTCACATGGTTTTGTATGATCATCAACCCTTCAAACAGATTATCCAAGAGTACCTCTGCTTCTCCCAATTCTTATGGATAGCTCATCATGAATGTAAGTTAATCTTTCAAAATATTAACTTACCTCAAGTTGATGCATCTCTATTGGATACAACCCCTATAATGTCTCTTCTAACTTATCAGAATAAGAGTTCAATGTTCTCATAGACTTGATAAGTGATATAAAGTTTGAGTAAATAACCTCCATCATGTTTGAGAGAAACATCAATCAAACTAAGTTGAGAAAAATAAATTATCAACAGAAAGATGTCAAGACATTATATATGACATCTCAAGAATCTCCATCTCCAAATTAGGGATTCTTCTTCATTAACTGCTATGAACACCTTGAGAATTATACATTATCCTCCTTAATAGCAATACAACATGTGGTTAGTGCACACCCACATAAATCTCAAATAGAATATTTTACTTGGTCACAAACAAGATTTCAAGATAAATCTAGCTCCTTCTATCAAAATAATTCCAGAATTCAGAGAGAATTCCCTTCACATATGAACTTGACCTTCATATGTGAAAACAATCAGCTAAGATAACAAACTTCTTTAGGACACTGAAGCTTAACCTATGCACTTCTACTAACTTGAACCAGAAATAAACTGAACCAAGAAGCACACACTTGGTTGACCATAACTCAACCCACCAATATAGAACATATTTTCTAGATAAAACATCTTAGAAGCATGACACATATACCCCCTCTTCAAAATAAGGAGTAGGTTCCAAACATATGTGATCACCACACATTTGTATGACACCCATAACATCTGTTATGCAATAGGAATCTGCACGCCTGCTGACACAATGTCCCAATATCTTGTAGGACACTAGTTTCCTTCTTATGGAACTCACAAAACAAAGCTTGGTTCTGAAGCCTAACACTACTTCCAGAAAACAAATAACCCTTGATCACCTTCAAGGTCCAAACAAATATTCCAAGCTTCAACAATACCAAAGAACAACAAGACTCAAATTCACTTTTCTAATTAGGTTAAGTATTAGGAAGACTTATCATGAAGCCAAAATAAATGGCTCTGATCTTTCTTCAACAAAATCATCAAAAAGTGCCTTTATGAGTGGACTTGAGAGATAAAACTCAAGTATCATTGGCAACTTCACAGAGTCAGTTGAGATTGTCTTGTACACACTACAACATCACAAATAAACCTGCTAGGATACCAAACCCTAATGCCCTTCCTTTTCTTGCGACACAACCAGGGTTACAATAGATACCATGCAGCGGAATACATAATAACACAAAACTCCTCAACAATCTTCAAGCATAATAAACTCTTGCACACACACTCCATACTTCAGGTGCACCGGGTCAGTATAGGCTTGAGAATAATCAAACCCTTAACATAATAGCTTCCCACCAAAGCTACACGCTTGAAAACAACACAAACTGATTCAATACACACCCTGTCACGAATAGTCCTTTTCAAGAGTTGATGAGGTGAAGTTCAGGCACAACCTAAACAACTTGTGAGTTTGAAGAGTATGTCGAGAATACAAGATCATTATCCTCAACAATGAAATTCTTGTAGGTCAGAACTCAGATGTCCTATAGAATGTCGAGACATCTGATCTAACATAAACAAACAGAGCAAGGTGTGATACGGTGGGAGAACTGACTTTTGTTTTGCGTTTGTGTTCGCAAATGTTACGGTTGAGAAATAGTCGCCACCGACTTTTCCTTTATCCAAAAGGAAAGGTGAAAAAGCACAGGAAAGACCTTTAGAGATGTTTTCTTGAGTTCGGGGCGTAGATTATGAAAAAGGAAGGTATTAGCACCCTTTTCATCCATGGTTTTCCATGGGCTCTTATTTGCTTTCTAGATCACTTTCTTTTGTTTGAAAAATGTGCTTTGTGTGGTTTTTTGAAAGTATTTTGAAAAGGTGCCATTGTTTCTGCAAACTTTGTAATAGTTCTCGTTCGTAAGAACATATACAAAGTGTTGAGCTTTTGAAAATATTCCATGTTTGAAAAATGTTTTGAAGGTGTATGTGATTTTTTTGAAAATAGCAAGGATGTTTGTTTTGAAATTGAGCAAGCAACTAAAAGTAATCTACCTAATCAAAAGATATTAGATGTTCTTTTCCTTCTCCTTTAGACGTTGCTATCTTACCATTGATTTGATAAGAAGCCCCATCATTGGATGTGAAGGGACGGGCGTTGGGTCATCGTATGACCATGATAACAATGTTGTGAGATGACTTAGCACTTTTCTTTTAGGGACTAAGATCATTTTGAAAGGCAACTTTGATAGCGTCATCGAGGGACTATGATCTTGTATTTCGATTTTTTTATGCTAAGACATCCCACATGCATAACATGACCATTTTCGTAAGGCAATAAGTGGAATCACCCTAGGGGTGCTAGTGTGCAAGTGTATTTGGTTTACATGTATTTTAGTCTTGATTAGGGTGATCTATTTGTCAATTTCATGTCTTGCTATACATACCCTAATTACTAGCATTCACATTTAAAAGTGATGATTTGCAGAAATGTAAAGTCCTACGCTATTACAATATTTAGGGGGATGAGGGTACATATTTATGAATGGGGAGCCTGAGAAGCCTTCCATGAATGAGAAGACCTTATGCTGAGCAGTATTATCGACTAAGACGTTAATGTGTGGTAGATGGAAATCATCTTTGGGGCTTTCCCTATTCAGATCCCTATAGTCTACGCACATGTGAACTTTACCGTCTTTCTTTGGCACTGGCACTATATTGGCCACCCATTGAGGATAGGATGTTACGGCTAGGAACCTTGCATCAAACTGTTTCATTACTTCGGCTTTGATCTTTTCAGACATATCAGGCCTCATGCGATGAACCTTTTGTTTAACAGGAGGGCAGTCTTCTTTAGTTGGCAGATGATGAACCACGATGTTGGTATCCAACCCAGGCATATCTTCATAAGACCAAGCAAATACTTCCACATAATTGCGCAACATCTAAACTAATCTGCTCTTAACATTTCTTTCCAAATTAACGCCGATCCTGATTTCCTTCTTATCTGACTCAGTACCCAAGTTGATAACCTCTACTGACTCTTCATGTGGTTGAATAACTTTTTCCTCTTGTAATAGAAGTCTGGCTAGTTCTCCTGGTATATCACAATCTTCCTCGCCTTCGTCTTCGGCTTGGTGAATTGGATGTTCGAAATCATACTTGGCAATAGTAAAGTTGTTAACAATAATATCTACAGTGGATGATGATCTGCAAATGTGTGTGTGTGTGTGCGCGCATGTAAGATACATGGCTATTGAAAAATGTAATAAAGGAAATGAAATACAATGAACATAAAATTTGAATGCAAAGAGGTCCAATGGTTTATATTAAATGATCATATGATAGATGAAACATGAGCAAAACCCTTAATAAATGGACCAAAGTTCCCTGGGCAAGGCACATGGCTTAAAAGTCGTTGTTTGGAAATAATATTACAGACATAGAGTTATTGAATTGACAGAAACAGTAATTACTCCTCAATGAAAGAAACAAGAGTGAAATCCTTTGCATGCCAATTGTTGAGCTTCCCTTTGGTTGTTGGGTAGATCCAGTCTTCAAAAGCACACTCATCATCAGAGTCTTCTACAACGTTCACTTCATGATTTTTGAGGTGGAGAGGCGGCTTTCCAGCAAGAGCACTTCTAACTTCTTTCTGAGCTTTGGAGGTGAAACCTATCCCAAACTTGTATGCCTTGAACGGGACATCGAGGAGTTGACCCCACATCGCATTGTTTCCTTCTTCCACCACATCACGGGAATCCTTAAGAGAAACCATCTTGGGGATAACTTTATCAGCTCTTGGAGTGTCGGAGGAGATTTTGGTGGTGGCCACAACTTCAAACGTCTGGCAAGGAGTTTCTATGAATTCGCCATCCATTTCTACGTACTTGAAAGAATTGAGATGGCTTACCATAAATTCTTCCTCGCTGCAAATAGTGACAACCTTCCCTTGAACTTGATATTTTAACTTCTGGTGGAGAGTAGAAGTGATCACACCTACCCCATGGATCCATGGGCGCCCAAGAAAGCAAGAATACGCAGGCCGTATGTCCATTATGTAGAATGTGGAGTTGAAAATCTGTGAACCAACCTTAATTGGGAGATCCACCTCTCCATGAACCATCCTTTTCGACCCATCAAATGCCCTCACCATAATATCACTTGGCTTCAAAACCAAACCTTCACAGTCTAGCCGATCTAAAGCACCTTTAGGCAGCACATTTAAAGATGAGCCTGTGTCAACTAGAACATGTGCCAGAGTGGTTCCCTTACATTCAACAGAAACATGCAAGGCTTTATTGTGATTATTTCCCATGGGAGTTAAATCTGCGTCGGAGAACCCCAGACCATTGTCAGCTGTCAGACTTGCTACGCAATTCTCAAATTGGTCAGCTGTGGTTTCTTAAGGCACATGAGCCTTTTTCAAAAACTTAATCAAAGCTTATGCATGGACGTCGAAACATAGCAATAAGAACAACATTGATATTTTAAAAGGGGTTTTCCCCAACTGCTCTACTATTTTGAAGTCGCTTTTCTTGATGATCTTCAGAATCTCCTCCATCTCTTGAGTGGATGGTTCTTTCATAACAAAATTTTTAGCAGGTTCCTCTTCCCTAGAAGGCTCAACTTCTTTCCCTTTAGTAATGGCACCAGAATTGCCATTGGTTATGCGGACTGGAACTGTGGTAGTGGTTGGTGGTGAGATAACAGGGGAAAAGACCTTTCCTGTTCTTGTGACTTTACTAGAACCAGTAATATTAGTAACAACAGCTTCATTATCATCAATCCAAGAATCTTGTTTTACCCCATGGAAATAAACCTCGGCACCGTAATTCCATGGTACCGCTTTATCAGAGATGTATGGAACAGGTCCGTCAGCAGTGATTATGAGAGGAGCAATGATCGGTTCGTTTGAAATCCTGATAGGACCTTTGGATGAGATCCGAAGAGGTTTTTTTGATATTGTTATGATGGCCAAATCTTCAGCTTTGTCGATTGAATTTTTGATGGTGGGAATCTTTTCGAATAGAATCTCGCGGCTATTTATCAGGCGTTGCACACCTTTCTTCAGTAGCTCGCATCCATTTTCTTGTTGATCACAACAGGCACAATTTTTGGAACATCCGGGAAACACACCAGCTTTTAGCAAATTAGCTTTCACAATGGTCAAGGGAGTTGTTAAATTTTCGACAGAGGCGATAAAAGTAACATCATCAATGGCATTAACCCCTTTGCCATGTTTCGTCATTGGCGCGATCATCACGTTTGGAGTAGCGGGTGGATCAAACTCAATTGTCTTGTTATCTATCAGATCTTGAATTTTATTCTTCAAGGCCCAACACTGATCGGTCTCATGGCCTGGGCTGTTGGAATGGTATGCGCATTTCGCATTCAGGTTGTATTTAGGTGAGGAAACATCAGGGTTGGATGGTGGATTGCACAGAGTCACCAAATTGGCCTTTAGCAGATGTTGTAAGGCTTGTGATAATGACATGCTTATTCTTGTAAATTGTCGTCAGGGAACTTCAGGTCTCTGATTGTTGGAGGGTTGCCTTTGAGTAGGATGAGGGTTGGAAATTAATACAGTGTTTACGGATGAATGATGGTCCTTCTTAGTATGGGCTTTTGCCCCATACATAGCATTTGTTTCCTTTTTTCCAATGAAGGGCCTTCTGACGGAGTTGGAGGTGGAACCAGATGCCATAGGAATTGTGCCGCTTCTAATACCGCTTTCAATCCTTTCACCAGTTAAAATTAACTTGGAGAATTCGGATGAAGAACTTCCAATTAACAGGTTGAAGAATGGACCAATTAACGTACGCATAAACATATCAACTAGCTCTCTTTCGGTCAAAGGTGGCTGGACCCTCTTGGCAAGGTCCCTCCATTTTTGGGCATATACTTTAAATCCTTCGTTACTTCCCATGGTCATATTCTGAAGCTGAACTCTCGTTGGTGCCAAGTCGATATTATATTGATACTGGTGATAGAAGGCAGTGGCCAAATCTTCCCACATATGGACGCGAGAACCTTCTAATTCATAAAACCACTCTAGCTGAGTTCCAACTAGACTCTCTTGGAAAAAGTGAATCCACAGTTTTCTGTCAGCAGTGTGTGGTTGTATTTTGGCGCACATTAGCTCTTAGATGTAGTTTTGGACAGGAGACCCCATCATACTTGGAGAAGACTAGTGCTTTGAACTTATAAGGAATGACGACCCCAGGAACTAGGCCCAAATCACTAAAATCCAAGCCAGGCACAAGTTGTATTTCAACTGCCTTTAGTCTATCCTCCAATTCTTTGTACTTTCCCTCACCTGCAGGTGGGTATTGTTCATCAAAGTGATCCTCATCTTCAGAAGCTTGATCATTCACACCCTTAGCACGAGTGCTTCTTGCCTCTTCTGCTTGGTTCTCATCCTCCTCAAATGAGTCTTCAACTACTTGCACTTGGCGAATCGGTTCTTTGAATCTATTCCCCATGTTGATGAGGGCCTTCTTTTTCTTCTTTTTGGTTGTCAATGCTGTCATTAGCTCTTGCTTCCCTTTGGCCAAGGTCATGAAGGTGGCTTGGAACTGAATTTTCTGAGCTTGCAAGTCCTTCACTGTTTGTTCGAGATCCATTCTTACTGAAATAAACAGTAGAAAGATGAGCAAACCTGTTGTGAAAAGCTTGCTTATGATATGATGCATGAATATGTATATGCAAATGATTTCAAGGATTTAAAGAATTTAAATTTGTATAGACAAAGAGTGAACACACGTCAACTTGCATTAAAGAGTTCTGATTTGAATACAAACACGCCTCTTGGGCTTACAACAACAGAAATAAGCATAAAGAAAACTCCTAAGACAGAAAAGTTGTGCGTATCCTCTTTGGCGTAATGTAGGTGTTTAAACTCCTTTCTTCATGAAGCTCCCTCGTAAGCTCTAATATCTTCTTCTCGCCCTCATAGAACTTAGCTTCAAAGGTGTCTCGCTCTCCTCTTAACTGAATCCAAGCATTTTGCAAATCTTCAAGAGAAGTAGGCATATCAGGATAGAGGATAGTATGTGGAATGTCTCCCTTAACTACTGGCTCCATGATAATAGGTAAGACGGCTTCATAAGGCATCTTAAGACTTTGAGCGCGAGCCCGCACCCATTTAAGATAAGGTTCCAAAGGAATAGAATTCTTATGCCCCAACGTCTTGCTATCAATTTTGTTAACCATACCCCGAGCTCGTATAAATCTTCGACGGTAACCTTGGGTATCGCTTTCATAGTCAAACTCAATTCCTTGGATGAGTACCTCATGAGGGTCATCTCTCCCAGCGTATCCAAATTGTCACAAAGCTAAACAAGGGTTGTAAGTAATGTCTCCCCTAATGCCAAGTAGAGGGACATTAGGGAATTCCCCATAGTGATCAATGATGGTAATGTCTCCCAAAGAGTGATAATACCAACATATATCAGCATGTGAAAGTGACATCAATCTTTTAGACCACCTCATACCTTGTTCATTCTTCACCAAGGATCGAGGTAGGTGTGAAATAAACCACCTATCCAAAAGGGGAGTGCAACACATCAAAGTCCCTCTTTTCTTCAAAGTGCGAGAGTGAAGAGAATGCAAGATGTCTCCAAGCAATGTAGGCACCGAATTACGAGATATGAAAACTTTGATCGCATTTATATCTATAAGTTGGTCAGGATTGGGAAATAGTACCAACCCATAGATGAGAAGAGCCAAAATTTCCTTAAAGGCTTGTAGATCTAAAGTATTCCAACACTCTTGAGCCTTCTCCAACAAAAACTTTGCTAGGAACCCTTTGACACCACTCCTTGTTACCCAATTTGCTACTATGTCAGATGGTTGCAAATGTAGAGCTCGAGCAATTTCCTCAGGTTTAGGGTCTATTTCAATACCGTTGAAAGGTAACTGATCAAGAATAGGGATCCCCATGAGTTGAGAAAATTCTTCCAAAGTGGGCACAAGTTGGTAATCAGGAAAAGTGAAGCAATGATGCAAAGGGTCAAAGAATTGGACAAGCACCTTTACCATATCTTCTTCAATACTCGAGGTAACCAAACTAAGGAGTCGACCATGTCTTTTGGTGAATGGAGAATCTTCAGGGACCCTTGATACTAAATCCCTGAGTTGTGGAGGTATCTTCACGAGACTGACTTGAATGGTTTTCCTGCGAAGAGAATCCATGCCCTACAAAACAGAACAAAGATAAATTCAAAAATCCTTGAAATGGTTAGTGAGCATGAGTATGATGTTTATGATGCTTATGATGTTATGTACAATATATATATATATATATATATATATATATATATATATATATATATATATATATATATATATATATATATATATATATATATATATATATATATATATATATATATATATATATATATATATATATATATATATATATATATATATATATATATATATATATATATATATATATATATATATATATATATATATATATATATATATATATATATATATATATATATATATATATATATATATATATATATATATACAAAGCAAACAAGTCCTTAGGTTTAGGCTTGCATAAAGTTTGTAGGTAAGTACCCCCTTGAAGTTTAGTTGGCTCAACCTGTCCTAGTTAATAGTAAACAGGTTCTAAGGGATCTCAATATCACTGATCTTTCCCACAAACTTCGTTTCGATTGACAACTGACTTGCCACCAAACAAAACTCGAGAGTCAAATCTCAATGAGTGTAGTATCGAGTATCAACTAACTTTGGACTGCACCAAAGCCGGTCATCTCGCTACGTCCTAATGGCCAAGTTGGTCAAGTAAGGTTCTAAGGTCAGTTGATGCTTCATGACACCACGCAGAGGCCCCGTACTCTCCTTCTCTCCTTGATTGACTCAAGGGTTATCGGTACCAACAAAAGTGCCACATCAACGTAGCTACTGCTTCAACCGTGTCGGTATACCCCACACAATTTCCTCACATTTTATTGCTACTTACCTAAAAGGTGTCCCTATATCCGGGTGTAGGATTTAAAACAAACCAAAACAAGGAACCAAAATGTAAAGCAAACAAATCAAACAAGTGTAAGAAAGTAAATGTGATCTAACCCTAAGGTAACCCCACTTTTAAGAATCTATCTTCCCCAGCAGATTCGCCAGTTTTGTGATACGGTGGGAGAACTGACTTTTGTTTTGCGTTTGTGTTCGCAAATGTTGCGGTTGAGCAAGAGTCTCCACTGACTTTTCTTTTATCCAAAAGGAAAGGTGAAAAAGCACAGGAAAGACCTTTAGAGATGTTTTCTTGAGTTCGGGGGGTAGATTATGAAAAGGGAAGGTATTATCACCCTTTTCATCCATGGTTTTCCATGGGATCTTAGTTGCTTTCTAGATCACTTTCTTTTGTTTGAAAAATGTGCTTTGTGTGGTTTTTTGAAAGTATTTTGAAAAGGTTCCATTGTTTAGGCAAACTTTGTAATAGTTATCGTTCTTAAGAACGTATACAAAGTGTTGAGCTTTTGAAAATATTCCATGTTTGAAAAGTGTTTTGAAGGTGTATGTGATTGTTTTTGAAAATAGCAAGGATGTTTGTTTTGAAATTGAGCAAGCAACTAAAAGTAATCTACCTACTCAAAAGGTCTTAGATGTTCTTTTCCTCCTCCTTTAGACGTTGCTATCTTACCATTGATTTGATAAGAAGCCCCATCATTGGATGTGAAGGGACGGGCGGTGGGTCATCGTATGACCATGATAGCAATGTTTTGAGATGACTTAGCACTTTTCTTTTAGGGACTAAGATCATTTTAAAGGGCAACTTTGATAGCGTCATCGAGGGACTATGATCTTGTATTTCGATTTGTTTATGCTAAGACATCCCACATGCATAACATGACCATTTTCGTAAGGCAACAAGTGGAATCACCCTAGGGGTGCTAGTGTGCAAGTGTATTTGGCTTACATGTATTTTAGTCTTAATTAGGGTGATCTATTTGTCAATTTCATGTCTTGCTATATATACCCTAATTACTAGCATTCACATTTAAAAGCGATGATTTGCAGAAATGTAAAGTCCTACGCTATTACAATATTTAGGGGGATGAGGGTACATATTTATGAATGGGGATTGCAAATTAAAATTCTAGGTTACCATTACAACCATATTGAAATAGATAAGAATGTACAGGAAATGTAGAATGCTTATTTGAAAAGAAATAAGTTTTGTTTAAGAAAATATTTTTTGTCTTTTTATGTCAAAAGAAATAAAATATGATATATGAATATGAAATATTTGTGGTGTTTTTTGATTAATAAAAAATAAAAATGATGAAAAGAAATAATAAAGGAAAGAAGACAAAATCAGCGTAAATGCTGAAACAGAAGAGGTCAGAAGTTCTGACTCTGACGTGCTGCACAAACAGAAACATGTTAGTAAAAATATGGAAGTTCAGAAGTTCTGGATCCTCTGAGAATTCAGAAGTTTTTAGAAGTTCTGATGCAACTGCCAGAAATTTTCCTCCCTCTAAGCTAGTCAGAACATCTGCAACTTAGTCATTTCTTAACAGAAAAAAAGTTGCACATATAACAGTTATGACAAATTTCATGAAATATCAGAAGCACAAATCAGAAGCAACATGGATTTGTTAATCCTAATTCTGAGTCCTAAATTCTTTATGAAACTCTGAACTGGGATTCCTTCTACTTAGGCAGGCAGATGCATGAAATTTCAGAATATGTATATCATCAGGATCAGAATATCTACATTATGTTAAATATGCAAAAACATGAGAATGCCTAATTAGTATGATGGGGGTCAATAGAAAACATACCTTACAGCTGGAAAATATTCTGTGAACTGGAGATTGATCTTGAACTCTGGTGATGTTCTGAATAACTTCTTCACGTACTCAACAGGATGGAAGTTTGCAACTTCTGGAACAACCAAGGGGCGATATTTTGACTTCTTTAAGGTGGAGGTGGATGGAGAGTGTATGGCAGTAGGAATACAGAAGTTAGGGTAACTTCTAATATGTGAATCAGCAACTGCGTAGATGAATTTAGTCAAGAAACATTTGGGGAGAAATGAAGTTTGAATGCAAGAATCAAATGCTAAGGTTTTGTATTTTTGTGTTTATAGTTTTGTGGATTCTTGGAAATTTTGCAGGGGTTCAAGACCTTTCTTTCTCAAATTCCACACCTTTCTCTCAACTTTTTCCGGGGTCTTTCTCAATGGCTAATGGTTTTCTATTTATAGGAAAAGGTTTTGTAGTCTGGAGATGTCAAGTGGCACCAACATCATATGCTAGATGCTGACTTACTCTTGAAGTAAGCTTAAACAAGTGTGGTTCAATGCATCAAGTTGGATGGTTAACAACGTCTAAGCTGGATTTGGCAGTGTGGATTAAGGAAAAGTAGAATCAGCACATGGGCCTAGCATACTTTTGCACAACAGTTGGTCTTCCCAAGACAGTACGGGTACACGTGGGGGAAATCCCTTGGATAACAACTCACAAGTGTTTGTGAGCATTAAATGATGATAAAAAATCTTGCCATGTGAAACTCTGCGTCCTTGCTTAACTCTGGATTAGAAGTCCTGCTTCAGCGTAGCATCTCATCTTCTGATCCTCTTATCTTCTAGCTTCAACATGTTCTGAAGGAGCTTTCAGACTTTCTAAAAAAAGCTTGCAGCACGCTTCTTAACCTTCTTTGCATTACCCTGGAAAACCCTGACTGAAACTTTATGAAAACTTGCCCAGAAGTTCTGACCAAACTCTGTCTTGAGAATATCCAGAATTTGATGTGTGCTTTAGTGATAATCTGGTCAGAAGTTCTGAAATTGTCATAATTCTTAAACACTTGGAAAAATTTCTAAGTACTTAGAATTTGACTTCTCCATAGTAAAATTTGACTTTTAAATTTCCTGATGAAACATACTTCATATTTCAACATGTCTTGATGAAATATGATTTTTGAGATTTGATTTTGATCTAAAAGTCAAAGTTAGACTTCTCAGTGTGAAAATGACCATTTTGCCCTCATGGATGACTTGCTTGGGAAAATTGATAATTCAAGGCCTGGAAACTTGATAGAAGCAAACCTGGGATCCCGGCCTTAGAATTATTTGCATATAGGATTTTGTTTATGGCCGAATGTCAGTCTTGATGCGTTGAATATTTTTGCCTTGAAAAAAATTGTTTCATTTTACTTAATCCATCCAATGTCACTCTTTAATTGATTTTACGGGCATTTTGATACCAACTGTGCCAATTCTTTTGCTTAGCCAAGAGTTTGGAGGAAGGAGTTTAGCTAAAAACGATGACTATAGTGGTATGCTTTTGAGTAGAACCCTGTTGACGATGTACAGGCATTGTTTCAATCCCCAAACACCGGAGATATAAGGGAGTTAGACCCTTGTTAACCCCTCTGAGCCTTTGAAGTAGGAGTTTCTTTTAAAAAAACTTTTTTTAAACCAGGGGCGGGGTAGATGTTCAGTTAATTTGACCAAGCATTCAAATTTCAGAAGGAATGTCCCATCTGAGGATCACCATATTTTATCTTTTGCATCATGAGATCAGGAAAATGTCTAAACCACGATGTTCATTTCATCACAAAATCCTGAGGTTGAGATTGAATCGATACAATAATGGATATCCCTTGTCGACCAAGGAATGAGGCATTTGTTTTCAAAAAAAAGAGAACGAATGAAAAAATTCAAAGACCTAAAGTCATGTTGACTTGTTCGAAGAGGAAAGTATGAATAAGAAAGAAACAAAAGGCCCCGCTAAGTCGAAACTTGAAAACAAGTTGCTTAGGAAAAAGTTAGGGCATCCCGCTGGACTCCCAAATTTGAAATTCAAAAGATTTTGTCCAGGAAAAAGTTGGGGAAAAGAGAGCCTAAAAGGAAAAAAAAGAAGAGATATTATTCAATAAAATTTTCATCAAAAGAAGAGGAACAAT
Source organism: Vicia faba (assembly GCA_948472305.1). Classification (NCBI taxonomy): domain Eukaryota; kingdom Viridiplantae; phylum Streptophyta; class Magnoliopsida; order Fabales; family Fabaceae; genus Vicia; species Vicia faba. The sequence goes on from OX451740.1 coordinate 968,586,890, forward strand.
AATATCAAAAACAAAAGCAGCAAAAGGTAAGTGACAATCATGTTGGAGAAATTGTCGTGATCACTCTACCATTAAAAATCCTTTTGAAAGAGGAATTCTTGTGATAAGTCAGCTAAACTTAGGACAGGAGAATATCACGAAGGGGGTGGGCACCAAATAACTTGAGCCTTGAAAAACATTTTTCTAAAAAACCTCGAACCAGACCACGTTACAACCTCTAAAAGTCCTAACTGAAACAAGGGTTTAACTCGAAAGTATACTACAATAGGATGACATTTCCTAAACTCTCAGATATGTGTTGCATATCCATGTTGATATCTTACCACCCGCATCTTGACTCGTTTTCTTAAAAAAAGGGGGGAAGAAAAGTTTTGAAATTTTTGCACTCTAGCCAGTGATTCATTCACAACAGAGATTCGACACTTTGTTAAGATTTTCAACTTTAAGGTTTAAATAATCGTCGCATCAGGTATGTCATTCCCAAAATAAACATTTTTCTGCATGTAAAACATTTGTTTGACATCAAAAAAGAGTTTACACGTTGAACACCTGTAAAGGGCTTAATGATTGTCAGGAAGGGAATATTTTGTTTTCTTCTGTTAGACAGAGCCCATGCATGAATAGGACTTTGCCTATCCTTAGTGGAGTTTCTTTTCTGCAGCGAAGTTTTGTTGCCCCATGAATCTTCTTTTAAAGGCTTCATTCTGAGACTTCAAGTTTGGATATGTCGCACATCCCCAGTGGAGTTGTTTAAATGGGAACTCACATTCTGAAGAAGTTTCAACTCTCTAATAGAGTTTCCAATAAAAGATCCCTCGCCATGACCTCTCATTTCCCGGCCGGTCTGCTGATCGGGGCATCCTTATGTTAACATCTTTCCTTATCCCCAGTAAAGTCGATATTGTGTGACTATCTGCATGATCCATCCAATGGTTGCATTCCAAAGAAATCACTCTCCAACAAAATCTTCAACAATGTTCTGTCCCCCCGGTGAAGTCCCGTTTCCTCAGCAGAGCTTTGTTCCCCCAGCTATGGTTTTCACCTCTCACGTCGGGTTTGTTGTCTTGGTGACATCCTTAACATGGCCGTGCGCTGTCTTTTCCAGAGATTACAGTCTTGCCCTGATCTTCTCCCTCGATGTCTAATCTTCTCCAGAAGCTACAGTGTCGATCTAATCTTCTCTAGGAGTTTGCAATTTATATTTGCAGCTCCTCTCAATGTTTGTGGCCCGTTTTTACTAGTTGCTCAGTTGTTATTCCCCGCAAAGCTTCATCTCTTCGAGGTTCCCTCTCTAGCGGTTCCCCTTTATTTTCTCCTCTCCTTTGGATTTTGCAATTTATTTTTGCAAGTCATGTTAGACTCTGACTTCTTGGTTATTGGCTTCTCAATTGTCCATTCCCCAGTGGAACTTTTAAACATGCATCATTACATTGCATCTACCAAAACGCGTAGCATTTCCATTATATGGAGCATTGCGCTATATAAAAAGAATTCAAACATGCATCGGAACATAAGCCATTTTTGTTTCTATTGTCCCCAGTGAATTTGCTAAAACTTCGGGTTAAATTCCCAACTAGGTCTTCGTCCTCATTATCTCAGTTTCCTCCCCATACCAATATCTTTTTGACGTCAATCATTCTTTTGTTTGAGTGTCAACTCTTGACTGTAGTTCAGTTTCGTCCAGGCGCGATCTCCTCGGGTTTAGTCTTCACTACCCTCTCCGGTTCATTCCAATGTCTATTGATGCACCTTTCGAATACCAGTTTTGTCTTGATATTCGCTTTCAATAGGTTTTTAGGTGTACGCCCTAATCTCCTTGCTTTGGGTTGAGCTCGAGTTTCGCCTCGTCGCCTGTGCATGAAATCTAGTTTCGTCCTGGTACTCATCTAGTTTAGTTTCGCTTAACTAATTATTGAGTCGAGTTTCATCTCGTTTCTGCTTTCATACCTTGGACCCTTTGATGGTGTTCGTTTACTGAGTGCAGTGTTTGTACTGCCTCCCTGGTTTGGGACCAGTCTCTTTTTGTTCTTTGGATTCTTCTATCAGTTTTCGTCACTGTTTATCCATTGATCTGAGACCAGCAGGTGCTCTGAGAAACATGCACTCTCATCATTTTGCTATGGGTCGAGTTTCGCCTTGTTACCCGTGCGTGAAATCCAGTTTCGCCTTGGTACTCATCTAGTTTAGTTTCATCTAACTGTTTATTGAGTCGAGTTTCGTCTCGCTTTTGTTCCTTTTTTCTGGGATTCTTTCAGTTCCTGTATACTGACTATCTTAGTTAATATTAGCAAGTGCTCCTAGAATCACGCACTCTAGCCACTTTGCTTTGGGTCGAGCCCAGAGTTTCGTCTCCTCACCCGCGTACGTTTTCTTTTCCAGAGCTTAGTTTCGCCTATACTCTGTGGTTTGAGTTTTATCTCACTCTTTTTGAAGCCCAGTTTTTCCCTGGCACATTTGTCCGGAAGTTTAGTTGCGTCTACTCTTCTTTGTTTTTGTTCTGTCTCAACCCGCATTACAGCTTCATTTTGACGAATGTCTTGGGGGTTTTCTGCTTCTTTTTTCTTCAAGAGTGTAAATTTTCGGGTTCTTTTGTATTCAATCATCTTCAACTCTAAACGCTCAAAAGTTGTCACTTTTCTCACTTATCATGTTGAACATATTTGAATAGGGGCAGTTGTTGCACCCCAAAATTTACCCTCTTGATTTAGGCTTATGTTTCATCATGAATATCATATTGCATTGCATTCATACATTGTGATGGGATCAAAGTACTTTGGTTATCAAGTCTTCCTCAAGCTTTGAAGATTGACTGCATTGACAAGTTGCTCAAGTATAATCTTGTCATCCAAACCTATGGATCTTACAAGCTCAAAAGTTATTGCATATCTCAAGATATTTTATCCATCTCTTTGGATCATCAGAGGATTGAAGTTTGTGTTTGATTATAAGAGGAATCACTCTTTTGATTCACCAGTCAAATTAGGGTTTTGTTTGAGCAAGGCTTTTGATCAATGTACAAGTCTTGATTTGGAAGCTACAACATCTCATTGGTATTTTGAAAATCTTTGTACAAGATATTGGTCAAGATGCCTAGAGGGTTTGATGTTTTGAAGATGATTCATCAGTCTCCTAAGGTGTTAACCAAAACTAGGGTTTGGGATTTCATCCAGATTTCTTGAGAATTTTGAAGTGAAACTTTGTACATGGCCTGTATATGTTTGGAAGATCATATGTTTGAAGTTTTGATAATCAATTTGGAAGGGAAGTGGATCAATTGATTCAAAGGGGCAAAATGGTCATTTTGGTCAAAAACAGTCAAAGTCAAGGTTGACCAAGGTAATTTTTGGTAAACCATCAATTCAAGGATTTAATTTTCATATTTCAATTCCATTTGGATCATTGGACCAAAAGTATTGAGGTTTGGGTTGAAACTTGTTCATGAAGAAACCCTAAAAGTTTCTAATTTTGGAAAATAAGGATTTAACTTCAAAAATTCATATTTTATTAACCTTTGATCAAAAAAATGCAAATAAAGTATGCTTGGAAAGATAAGAGGATGATATTTCATCTCATTTTGGTTTCATGTTCAAATTGGAAAAAAGTCAAGAGTTGTAAAGCTTGGAAGTCACAAAATTATATGACATTTTCCAAATTTAGTGAATTTCATGTCAAATTTTGAAGACCTCAATGGATTCAATTGCAAAAACTCAAAACTAAGGGATTGTATATATTTTCAATACCTTTCCAAATTGTACTCATTTGTGTCCAAATTCAAAAATATGAGCAAGTTATGAGCTTTGGAAGTTTGAGGCATTTTATTGAAATTTGACAAGTATGCAAAATGGCCAATTCATGAGAACTAAAGTTTCAGCCATTCTCTTTGTTTCTAATCCAGTCCATGACCTATTTGTGACTTGCTAAGGCCCATAATGCCAGCTATATCATGCCCCATGGGCCATGGTGTTTGCTTGTATAAAAAATGCTCAAAGTTGTCAAGAAAAGCGAATTCACCAACACTCTTTCATTTCAATGAGTCATAACCTGGAACTTTAAGCATGGGCTACTGACCTCATTTAGCTGATAAAATGCAAAGAAAAGGAGGGAACTCACGGGAAAATAGCTGAGGCCCATGTGAATTCTTTATTTTGCCAAATTTTCTAATCAAGCCCTTGAAAAACTTTGAAGACTAATTTCCTCTTCTAACCTTCTCTACCCACACTATATAGTGCACTTCAAGCCTCATTTCACGAGGAGGACGCTCCCATTACAAGAATTTTAGATCTGAATTTTCCACCATTTTTATGCAAGTTGCTTCGATTCTCTCATCTCCTTCGCGCATTCATCAAATTTCTTGTGAATTCATCCTCCTTGAAGTGTGTAGATCAAGATCATGGAGTTTGTTTGCTTCTGTAACTAAGGGATCAATATTTCCAGTTTCACATTGAAGTAAGCTTCTTGAATTTCATTTTACTATTGCCTGCTTGATTTGTTGAATTACTTCATGTTTATGAGTTCATAGCTGGCCAAAAAATAGGTTTGACATATAATCTTGTTTGAAATGGAAGAATGGATCGTTATTTAAACTTCTAAATAATTCATGTTCAGTGAGTTTTGGCAATTTTTGCGTCCAGATTTCTAATTTCCTAGTCAATTTTTTTGAGATCTATAAGTGTCGTGATGTAGAGGTTAGATCTGGCTTTATTTTGAGCTTTGAATAATTGATTTTGGTGGAGAAATAAGGAAGAGGTATTGATCAGAACATGAGGTTTGAAATTGAAAAAACACGCGTTTAGGGTATTGTCTTGAGGTTGAAGATGATGAGGTGGCGCGCCCTGATTGGATGATTCAAATTTTTCATGCATTTCATTTTATTTAGTTTTATTTAATTTTCTGATTTTATTTTTGTGATCAAAACATTTTCAAAAATCATAAGAAAATTACCATAGGCCAATGATAATTTCTAGTATTTGTCATATTTTTTTGGAATTTTTTAAAAAATGTTTTGATTGGTTTAAAAATTCATAAGTTTAAATAATTGTTTATTCAATGTTTATTTTTGTTTTAATAATTCTTTTGATCTAAAAATTCCACAAAAAATGTTTTGAACTCATAAAATAATGTAGAAATTGATTCTGACTTTTGTTTAGGATTTTTTCTATTTTTTATTAGAAATTTAATTTGAGAAGTTTATTTGAAATATTTGTTTTATAATTTTGGTTTTAATACTTCCTTTAATTCAAAAATTCTCAAAAAAATCATGCAAGCTTGTTTTTAATCGTAGCATCTGAATATAATTTTATTTTGACATTTTTGTGAATTTTGGCTAGGGTTTGCATTTTTGCCTTTGAATAATAGTTTAATTGTTAATTGTTTGTTTGATTTTTATGTTAATATTTCCTTTAATCCAAAAAATCCACAAAAAATAAGGGATGTGTGTTTTTAATTCTAATATTTGAATATAATTTTAGTTGGAAATTTTTTCTGATTTTCTTCTGAGATGTGAATATTTGTTTAATTGATTAATTGTTTGAATTTGATTTTTATTTTTGACTTTTCTTTAATTCAAAAAATTTGAAAAATACGTATTCTGACCTCTTGAGTTTTGTCATGTTTGATGTATACTTTTTCTGATTTTGTTTGAATTTTGATCTTATCTAATCAATATTTAAGATTAAAAGTCAAAAATTAGGGTTTTGTTGCTTTTTGTGCAAGTTTCATTTTCAAAACCATTATGCCCTGGATTTTCAATGGAGTTTAGGTCTTGATTATGATTCATGAATGTATTGAGGATCTGAAAACAATTTTTATTGGATTTTTTGACTTGATTTGATATTTTTCCACAAATTATTTTGAAAGCTTGTCTAGTTTGGTAGTTTGGCCAACTAGTTTTGAACTTTGGGCCTCATTTGATCCATTCCTCAATCATTCATGAACTTAAGACTTGCTTTCTGATGTCTACACACTTCAAAGATGCTAAGATTTTTTTGGTTTGAATTATTGAAATCCTTTTCTATTTTTGATATATTTTTGAAGTGAAGGTACCCAATTAATGTTGCATATCTTGTTGCAATTTGTTTGATGGCCAATGAACTTGAGTGAGGCCTATAATTGGGAACCTAATGATCTGGTTGGATATGTTTATTCAAATAAACTCAAGTCATTTCACTAAGTTCCTTATGTTTGAATGATTGAATCTTTTGATGCATTGTGTGGGGTTTCTTTTCTATTATGCTTGTGAGCTGTTTTGAAATAATTGAGTATGATTAAATTGTGTTTGATACTGACCTTCATGGTCTTTGATTGTATTCTTCTCAAGCTCCCATGATCCTTGATTGATATTCAATTTTCAACTCAACATGGTGATAGAAACGAGCAACATTCCTCTGATTCTTTTGACCAAATTGTGCATATGCCTGTTTCCTTTTGTCTATCATGAATAATGATTGATAGTTTCTATCATGTTTTCTCATTTCATCATGGTGGCATCATCCATCCCTTATGTGAATCATCATTCTATTTATGGGAATACTAACTTGGTTGTTGAATGTGCGAGGTACTTTGAGGAAAGCTTCCATTTTTGGCTTGAGGCTACTGTATTTCACTTTATTTATGGACCGCAACTTATTATATTGGCACTGCTATTGTATTTGGCATATTTTTTAGTCAATGCAGAATATATATATATATATATATATATATATATATATATATATATATATATATATATATATATATATATATATATATATATATATATATATATATATATGTGTGTGTGTGAATGCTATACATTGCCCATGGGATCTGTTCATATATGAAAATCTCAAATACTTACATCCTGATGGCGTAATTTCTGACTTGATTTGTCTACTGATGCCAGCTTGCTTGAAGTTCTCTGGGTTTCTTTTATTCTTGCTCAGTTGCTACAGATAGTTATCCATTTGGTATTTCACTATTTTCCTTTCTTCTATTTTCATAATTCTCTGATTGCATGATGGGACCTCTGTTGCTGATATATGTCAGGAGGCCCTCTGTTTTTGTCTGATACATGTGTTGTGTTTTGTCTCTTTAACTGTTGATCGATGAGTCACTCAATTTAGAAATTGAGATCACGAATTTGCTCTCATTGCATGTTCCCTATAGGATGTTTATTGCTTTCTTTCTTTAACTTTTGATCGATGAGTCACTCAATTTAGAAATTGAGATCACGACTTCGCTCTCAGTGCATGTTCCCTATAGGATGTTTATTGTTTTTTTTTCTTTAATTGTTGATCGATGAGTCACTCAATTTAGAAATTGAGATCACGACTTCGCTCCCATTGCTTGTTCCCTCTAGGATAGTTTTGTTAAGCTTCCTTTGACATGTTAATTAAGGTAGGAACCCATGTATGCTAGCATAGAGTAGGATTTTCCTTTATCCTCAACCTTAGGGTCAATCATTGTAAGATAACACTAGGGATAGTGCTAGGCTAGTTTCCCTTAGTTGTTTTTCCTTTCTTTGCATTTTGCATCTCAAAACAAAAATTGCTTTCTTGGCAAATCATAAAACATCCCTAATAAACCTAAACCCTTCTTCAAGGTAAAAGATACAAATCAATCTTATATGTTTGTGTGCCTCTTGGCTTTGTTTTCAAATCTGGTCTAGCCGATGTTTCGCCATCACACACTTGTTTGAAGCCGATGTTTCCCCATCGCAAATGTTTGTTATCCTACTTTGATTCTCAATATCATTGTTAGGTGTGATATTTTGCTCCGTTCATTGATGTTTCGCCATCTTTGCCATGATTTCTTATTATTTTCTAGCCGATGTTTCACCATCGCACACTTGTTTGAAGCCGATGTTTCACCATCGCACATGTTTGTTATCCTACTTTGATTCTCAATATCATTGTTAGGTGTGATATTTTGCTATCCGTTCATTGATGTTTCGCCATCTTTGCCATGATTCCTTATTATTATCTAGCCGATGTTTCGCCATTGCAAACTTGTTTGAAGCCGATGTTTCGCCATCGCACATGTTTGTTATCCTACTTTGATTCTCAATATCACTGTTAGGTTTGATATTTTGCTATCCGTTCATTGATGTTTCGCCATCTTTGCCATGATTCCTTATTATTTTCTAGCCGATGTTTCGCCATCGCACATGTTTGTTATCCTATTTTGATTCTCAATGTCATTGTTAGGTGTGATATTTTGCTATTCGTTCATTGATGTTTCGCCATCTTTGCCATGATTCCCTATTATTTTCTAGTCGATTGTGATCGGTGGATCTGGAACTGACTGTTTAAACGCTGGTTTCGCGAAATGTCGCGGAAGCAAGAGTCGCCACCGTCTTTTATTTTCTCCAAATGGAAAGGATAAAAGCACAGAAAAATTCCTTAAAGAGATTGCTCTCGGTTCGGGAGGTAGGTTATAGAAAGGGAAGGTGTTATCACCCTTTCTATCCATGGTTATCCATGGGCTCTTAGATACTTGCTCATTGTGTTTTCAAAAATGGTTTGTTTGCTTTTCAATGTGGGTTTTAAAAAGTTTCTTTGAAAATTCCAGTTCGACTCTTGTATCGGTCCTCAAGAGTGTTTGAAAAATTGCTTTCGAAAGCTTTTTGAAAAGGTGTCGGTGTGAAAAGAAGTTTTTGATTTGTTTTGAATTAGAGCAAGTATCTACGAGTCATTTACCTACCCTAAGGAATTAGTCTGTGTAAATGTCCTTGAGGTAGTGCTATCCCACCATTGAGGGGTAGGTAGCACCACCGTTGGAGGTGTTCAGGTCAATTCGAAGTTCGGGACATGGTGATCACCGGAGCAATAGGAAGACACCTTAGAAGCTACCCTCATGCCAGGTTCCCGGATCATGAGGACTTACTAAGACATCCTCTACTCGACGATCACCTTTCGAGGCAAGGCAACAGTGAGGCGTACCCTAGGGGTGGTGTGTGATTTTGTGTGTCATGTTCATTTGCATTTATCTTGTTCATGTCGGGGGTGATCTACGCTTTTGTTTTTATTTTAACATTCATTCTTGCATGCCATTATTAACAGTTAAAAAGTTGCGAGAAATGTAAAATTCCTAAACTATTACAAAGGCGCGGGTCCACATCGCCAAATTTAAATCCAGGACCCGATTTGACAGAAAATAAAGAAATAAAGTGCGAGAAATATAAAATGTCCGAGTTACATGGCTTTGGGAGAATTACATTAATATTTAAAAGAAAAGAAATAAACGCGCGAATTGAATTAAAATTGGAAACGAGGGCGTTGGACCCTTTTTAATGAAATTAAATTATTATTATTAAATTAAAGAAAGAAAAAGAAAAGATTTTTGAGGTTTTTTGTATTTATGGTTTTTTTATGTGAATTAAATGAAATTTAAACCTAATTCTAGCTATTTTTTAATTTATTAAGAAAATATGAAAATTACCTAAAATTAAACCTAATTAATTAATGCGATTTGATTTATAAAAATAAGTAATTAATTATTAGTGAAAAGAAAAGAAAAAGGATAAAAATTGATACAAACCCTAATTCTACAAAATTTTAATTTATTAAGAAAAGATATTAAAATTAAACCTAATTTTAAAAAGCTAAATTAATTAATGATATTTACTTACAAAAATATTAGTTAAATATATTTTGAATTTTGTCTTTTCTGATTTTTTGTTATTTTATATTTGATGAAAATAAATTAAATTAAAGGAATTAATTAAAAAAAGAAATAATTGAAACAAATAAAATAAAGAAAAGAAAAGAAATACAATACCTTGGGGGGTTCTGTCCCCAATTGGAGGTCATAACTTAGCAATTCATGCCCAATAGCCTTTGGCCTGGTTGACTTTTCAGTATTCACGTGTGTGGACGTTGACTGATGCCCATCATGGTCTCTGAATCCTGGCCTTTGGCTGGATGTAGTGGGACGTGTGGCATGGTTTGAATGATGAGCGTATGGTAGATGCTTGTGGATGAGCTACACAAGAACATAATTAGAAGAAAAATATAGGGAAAGGGAGGGGACCTGGGGTTCGAACCCAGGTCCTAGAGGTTACCAATACCAAGCCTTGCCACTGGAGCTCTTCACGCGTTTTGATTATATAATGGCAAACAAATATTATAAGAGAAAAGTGGCCAGTGATGTAAAAATAATAAAAAGCGCGCGTTGATTTCAAATTAGCCTATCACGCTTCGCCACCTAGTCTTCGTCTTCCTTGTTTTGCTTTTTCCTGAAACATAAAAAGGGTTAGCGGGGGTTTTAAACCCCCCCAAATACACTCTTTTCCAAAATAGCGACTAGGCCATATGGTTATATAAATTAGGCGCGAGGGGTGTGTTAGATCCAGTGGAACCTCACGAGTTCAATGGCATCATTCTTATGGTCCAATTTTTCCATAGGAGTAAACCCCCAATTCAAGGTTTTGAAAACCCTAGGCGTCATTCATGGTGAAATCGCGTATGGGCAATGATTCTTCAATTAAATCATACTGCTAGCTTCAGAATCAACTCATTAGTACAAATCAAGAATCAAAATGCATGGATATGGCCTGAATAATGAAACACGATTATGCAAAAAGAAGGATACAGTCTGACTTTTAATTACCAATTCTTGATGTTAGGGATGATGATTTTTATTCAAGCACGTTCCTTGAAGCCTCAGGAACACAATGGAATGATTATTTGGCCTTGAGTCGCACTGGAACCTAGTTTTCAGTTTTGGAATTTCTTGACAAAAACTCAAACTTGGTTCTTCTTTTCTGGCGCAGCTTGGGAGGTCCTGAGCACTAGGGTTTGTATGTATATATATGTGTGAGTGTTTTAGGTCAACAAAATAAGCCAAATATCCATGGAATCAATGCTTTTGATTTTGTGATTTTGCATAATCTTTTCAAATCTTTTTTCATGCAAATTTGATACAAATCATGTTCAATTACCTTGATTCTTTCCAAATCTGATCATGCACGAAATATTGAGTGTATTCCATGCATAAAAAGATTCAAAAACTTAGGTTTGGTATTTTTCATATATTTTAATTAATTAAATGAATTATTAGCAATTAAAAATTCAAATAAATAAATAAAAATGATGAAAAACTCCCCTTTGGGCCAAATAGTCGTGCACATGCTTTGGATGATGAATTTTGGAAGAAAATGAGGCCCATTAGCATTTTTAAGGCATTTGAAGCAATGTTGACTTTTCAAAATACCCAAAAATTTCCCAACTTCCACAAGGCATATCTTGCTCAATTATTAAGCTTTGATCATGTTCTTGGACATTTTGGAAAGGTATTGAAGTCCTTTAACCAATGCCTTTGGTACCATGTCATTTTGATTTACCAATCTCAAGTTATGGCCTTTGACTTAAAGTCCCTTTTTGTTGACTTTTGAAAATGACCTATAATGTTGAAATTGATAACTTTTTGTGAGAGCATTTATTGGACTTGAAGTGTGAAGAGGAGTTGTAGGAAATGTCTTTCTCTTCAAAATGAGCTTTGGATGGAATTTTTCTGATAATCCATGTGGAAGTTATGCCTTGGTCAAGTTACAGTTGACTTTTTCAATTGTCCAAATATGGAAACTTTTGCATCTTGAGACTTTTTGAGCCAAGCTTTGAGAATCATGATCAAGAATTGATCAAATGATGTTTGTGGCTTCAAAATGAGATATTGACAAAAAATTTGGACTTTTGACTGTCAAATGACCATTTTGCCCCTATAGTTGACTGTAGTGCAATTAGGGTTTTTGACTGTGCAATTTTGTGCTGTAAGTCTTGAAACTTGGTGTGAGGATACTTGACCATGTTTATAGGCATGTGGGACTTGATTGGACCCTTGGAAACTTCATTTTCTTGGTCAGAACCAAAACCCTAATTTTGACTGTTAGGAGGCCCTTGAACTGTGCAACCCTTGGAGAGATTTTGAAGCTTTGACTTGGCAAACTTTGAAGAATATGGGAGGGCAAATTTTGGGGTACAACACCGATGTTTCGCCATCACACACTTGTTTGAAGTTGATGTTTTGCCATCGCACATGTTTGTTATCATATTTTGATTCTCAATATCATTGTTAGGTGTGATGTTTTGTCATCCGTTTCATTTGATGTTCCGGCATCTTTGACATGTTACTTTGTTATTATTTAGCCGATGTTTTACCATCTCATTTGTCTGTTGTTTCATTTGATGTTTTTCCATCTTGATTGTTTCTGTTGTCTTAACTAAAAAACACAAACCAACCAAAATATATAAGCTGAACTATGGCTGCTCTGATTCCATAAAAGGGATACGTAGGCAAAGGGGTAGGGTCCAACCGAGCACATCTTTTATTTTCCCTACATTGTTTTCTTTTGTTTATTTCGCATGCATTCCCTTTTTATCTGTAATCCATAGACATAGGATTTGACCACACCCATTAGATTAGACAACAAGAGTGGATACTGTAGAGTACTACGGGCGTGTGGGGTGCTAACACCTTCCCCTCGTGTAACAGACTCCCTTACCCGATCTCTCGGTCAAAAGACTGTGATTTCTCCCTTTTCAGGTTTTCTCGATGTTTGCCTTTCCCTTTCGGCAGGATAAAAGACGTTCGGTGGAGACTTCATTGATGTTTCATTACATTCAGATGACAGGTTCCGGCCAGGCGGTTTCACATAGGATTACTATATATTCCCAGAATATTCAGTAATTAAATCACAACAACTGAATCCAAATTGTTAGTTGTAGTAGACTTGATGTCCTATACTTCTGGTTAGGATATCCCATTCGACATGTTCAAATAGAAATTTGAAACAACTTCCCAACTATAAAATTGTAACAGACCATATGTCCTATACTTCTAGTTAGGACATCACACTCGACATGTTTAATCTGTAACTTGAAACATCTTATTCAACATGTTGCTGCAAAGTTAATATTACCAAAATTCATGTCAATCATAATTTCAGAGAAATAACAATATCCCACTTTGGTGAATTTTAGCTAAAACAACCAAATAATCCGTGCAAAAGAAAACACCATAATCATGTTTGAAAATTCCTCAAACACACACATCAGAGGCACACCATCAAAATAAACATAACAACAGAGTTATAAGCAGCAATGTAATAGAGAAATAGTTAGTAGTTATTCATTCTACTAAACACAACTGCAACAAATAGAGAAACTAGATTCTTTACACCATGATGTCAAGACATCATGTCTGACATCTATTCAGAGCCCTTCAGTCCAGAATAATAGGGACTCCCCCTCAACACCCGCTATCATACAAGAGAGTCAAAGATTCTCCCCCTCAATAGATGCCAACAATCAGTGGTTAGTGCACACATACGCACACACATACTTCTCCCCCTTTTTAGCCATAATATGACAAAGGAAGAAACTAACCAAAACAAACCACAGTAGCACAAACAAGCTTCTTCACCAACAAAGTCTAGGATAACTCCCAGACTTATCCATAAGCACAAAAGCATAAACACAATGTCTCCCACTGGACTCCAAATGCACTCCTTTAAGATTTCAAGAGTGATGTAACTCAAGATACCAGAACATCACAAGGGGTATCTCCAAGCAGACCATACACCAGGCCCCATCAAATACTGCAGAAAAATAAGTTCTTGCAGATAAATCATACTGTCTCTTGGAGTAGAACAATACAGACTATATTCTCATGGCTAGAATCACACAGACCCAGTTAAGGGCATACACAACTACACCTTATATCCACAGGTCACAACCTGTTGTTTGACATCTCAATCTCATAGAAACTTTACAAGCTTGTTCAGCACGTAATCTTTAAACATCTGCACCATTGCAGCAATAATTCATAAACATACACTTGACTCCCCCTGTCAAGCATAACCAATGCTCCTGCTGTTCAAAACATTTTAGCATAGAAAAACAAACATGAAAGTCTCCATGATTTCACAGTGGAGGGAAGCCACTTCACACACCAATTCATACACGACACACTTGATTTGGAATTTTTCACATATTCCAGAATAAATGCTCTTAAATTGCTTGCTATAAAAGTTCTAGATTGCCACTGTCTGTAACTTATAGTAGAAGAAACCATCACTTCAGCATGCATCCTGATCAAACCTCCGTATCTGATTGCCTTCTTTTTCCCTTTCATTCACTAGAAATTACTGATACTAGTGAAGACTTCAAAAAGATAGTAGTCATGTATTACTAGAACATACTACTATACACAAGATCAAAATATGCACACTCTAATCCTCATAGTCATAATTACCACTTCTGATAACCATGCTTGAGCATCTAACTCCACATGCTCAACTCCAAGCATCTTCTAAAACATACCCAACAGGATGTTACAACATCATTTTGAACATCAGCTTCATAACGCAGACCCCAAACACCATGGTTCTTGAACACACAATTCAAACGACTTTATTATGCAGAGAAGTCCTTTAAGAAACTCCTATAAAACAAAATAAGATCTAAAAATATCACACCTTCTGCAGATCATTCAGGTTAATACAAGCACCTCAACACCATAGAGATAAATATACTCTCAACAATATCTGAATCATTAATTCAGATAATAGATTTGCATTCACACCTCAAATAAGTACCCAACTTCCGACAAGGTCTTTCTCACCAGGAAAATTGCACATCTTTATAAGATCATACTTTTACCCAACTCTCGATAAGGTATTTGTCATCAGAGGAAAAGCTTCCCCACAAACTCACCTGCAGATGATACTCCCTTTCAACAGATGTTAGAACAATTGATCTGACATCCTTCTTCTTCAACTATTAGCACAAGGGACTCCTTCACAACATTCCAGACTTGGCCAGAGTCTGTACTTCATACTCCATCATGGTCATTCATTCCAACTTAAGAATCCAAGGGTGATTAGCAATAATCACCCCATGATCTTAAAAACATGCTTCCTTCTGAAGCAACACACACCCGAGATGATGTTCCAATATCATATAAAACATCAATCCCATATCCATGGACTTTACCAAATACTATAGTTCTGGAGATGATACCCATAATAAGTCCAAACAGGACTCTTGAGGGAGAACAAAAGAGGATCAACCATCGGTAGTTGATCAACCTTCAATACCAGATCAAAAACACATGCATAATATGCACATAACACACCTCGAGAACTTCTCCTTAAGCACGAAATCCAGACCACCTGTCTGATTTTGAGGTGTTTAATCATAAGTCATCTTCACCTAAAGAATAGATTCCCTCTACCATGTAAACCACAACACAGGGTTTTATATGATCATCAAACCTTCAAATAGACTGTCCAAGAGTACCTCTGCTTCTCCCAATTCTTCTGGATAGCTCATCATGATTGTAAGTTAATCTTTCAAAATATCAACTTACTTCAAGTTGATGCATCTCCATTGCATACAGCCCCTATAATGTCTCTTCGAAATTAGCAGAACAAGAGTTAAATATTCTCATAGACTTGATAAGTGATATCCAGTTTGAGTAAACAACCTCCATCCTATTTGAGAGAAACATCAGTCAAACCAAGTTGAGAAAAATAAATTCTCAACAGGAAGATGTCAAGACATTATATCTGACATCTAAAGAATCTCCAACTCCAAATTAGGGATTCTTCTTCATCAACTGCTATGAACACCTTGAGAATTATACATTATCCTCCTTAATAGCAGTACAACATGTGGTTAGTGCACACCACATAAATCTCAAACAGAATCTTTTACTTGGCCACAAACAAGATTCCAAAATAAATCTAGCTTATTTTATCAAAAGATTTCTAGAATTCATAGAATTCCCTTCACATATGAACTTGACATTCATATGTGAAAAAAACCGTCTAAGATAACGAACTTCTTTAGGACACTGAAGCTCAACCTATGCACTTCTACTAACTTGAATAAAAAATAAACTGAACCATGAAGCACACACTTGGTTGACCATAACTCAACCCACCAATATAAGACGTATTTTCTAGATAAAACATCTTAGAACCACAACACATATACCCCCTCTTCTAAATCGGGAGTAGGTTCCAAACATATGTGATCACCACACATTTGTCTGACACCCAGAGCATCTGTTATGCAATAGGAATCTGCATGCCTGCTGACACAATGTCCCAATATCTTGTAGGACATTAGTTTCCTTCTTATGGAACTTACAAAACAAATTTTGGTTCTGAAGCCTAACACTGCTTCCAGAAAACAAATAACCCTTGATCACCTTCAAGGTCCACAAAAATATTCCAAGGTTCAACAATACCAAAGAACAACAAGACTCGAAGTAAATTACCTAATTAGGTCAAGTATTAGGAAGACTTAGCATGAAGCCAAAATAAATGGCTCTGATCTTTCTTCAACAAACTCATCAAAAAGTGCCTTTATGAGTGGACTTGGGAGATAAAACTCAAGTATCATTGGCAACTTCATAGAGTTAGTTGAGACTGTCTTGTACATACTACAACATCACACAACAAAACTTCTAGTTGACTGTTGTACCCCAAAATTTTCCCTCTCATTTTACTCAATACATGCTTTTAGAGATCCTCAAGTTGCTCAAGTTTGCCCAAGAGTTGACCAGACAAACCTCCTAAGGCAGTGTACCTCAAATTAGGGTTTCCATTTTCATCAAGATGGGTGAACCACAAAGGCCTCATATGCTCTCCATGGTCTTAATATGTTCTCAAGACCCTACATGTCAAGTTTCATGCCTTGCACAAGAAGTTTGCTCAGCCAACTGCTCAGATGCTTGAGAATCGACTGTATTAGGTCAAAAGTCAACTATGACCCACATACATTCAAACTTCAAGATTTTTGGTCAACATTAACATTTTGAAGTGACTTTCATAATTTGATCAAGGGTTGATCATGATTCCTCAATGAATGCTCCAAATTCATCAAAACCCAAAAGTTGCTAAATTAGGGTTTCTCAATAAAAGTCAACCTAACTTTGACCAAGCATAACTTCTTCATACTTTATCAAAAAAATTTCATCCAAGGCTCATTTTGAAGAGGATGAAATTCGCTACAATTCATCTTCAGCCCACAAGTTCAAAATATGCACTCATCAAAAGAGATGAATTTCTACATTATAGGTCCTTTTGAAAAGTCAACAAAAACACCTTTTGGGTCAAAGCTTCTTACATGAACATTGAAGACCCAATTGAAATGAAACCAAAATGGTTGGTTAGGGGACAACCTAAGATTTCTAGAAAGTCCATAAACACCCTCTTAGGGTCAGAATTGAGAGATATATGCATTGTCAAAGTTGGCAATTTTTGGAAAATTGTCAAAAGTCAACATTGATCAAACTTGCATTTTTTCCAAAGGAGCCCATGTTTTCTTGTTTGAAACATGTTTCAAATAGGACCCATGACCCCTGAGCTTTTCCACCTATTATTCTATTATTTTTGTTATTTATTTTGCTTTTATTTCATTTAAATCAAAACAAATCAATATAAAATAATAAAATAATGAAATAAAATCAAATCCTTGATTTTTAGGCACATTTTGAGTCCATGTACAGCTAACATGCCAGCCAATTCGTGCGAAGTGGATTTGGATTGAAAAAGATTGGATTGAAGCTTGTTTTAGAAATATATCATACAAGAGCAAATCAAATCCAATTTCCATTATTTCTCAAGATTCATGCCAATTTTATTGACCTAATTCAGTCTACTATAAGTGCATAACAATTGTAGATCAAAGGACAAGGTTTTGCAGCCGTGAAAAACCAGAGAACAAACTCAAAAATCTTGACAAAAAGGGAGGTTCAATTTTCAGTCTAGAGGACCTTTCAGAGCAATTCAAAGCCAACCATCACATCCTGGGCGTGCACTGAAGCCATCCCAACCATTTGCAGGGTCTGAAATACCCAGAATTCGTCTCTACAGCTCACACGGTTTGCAAGGGTTTTCAAATTCGATTATTACAATTTACACATCATTATCACCTTTAACTGTTATATTTGTGATCATTATCATGTTTTTAAGTTGTCTGTATGGTTTAATTGCATTTTTGAGGCCTTTACACGCATCTGCCATTGTTAGGGTTTCTACATGAGTTTTAGGGTCTTTGTATACAGGTAAAATTAGACCTCAAACAAGATAAAACGATGACCGTTACATCATGACCAATGGAACCCTGGTATCCAATTTCATTTATATTGCGTTTGGTGAGTTTTTGCATTGCACAGGGATATAGCAACGAAAAGTGTCTGTAGGTAAAGGCCATCACCTAATACGACGGTTCAAGGGAGAAGATAATATGTGGAAGCCCACCATTGGTTCATTTGAATCTCGCGCGCCTTTGTGAGTCCATTACTTTGTTTTATTCATTATTGGATAAAATAATGTTTTTTCTGTTCTTTTTCCTTTTCCATGATTGGATGAAATAAAAGCCGGTGGCGACTCTTGCTTACCGCAAAATTTTACGAACAAAAAAAGCAAAATGCAAACCAGTAAAAACAGTCGGTTCTGACACCGTATCACATAATTGGAGACTCTGCTGGGGACATGTAAGTGGGGTATACCTTAGGATCTAGGTCATTCAAATTGCTTCTCTTGATTTCTTTACTTTTGAGGGTTTGTTTGGGGTTACTATAGATCCTACACCCGGATCTGGGGGAACTCTTTAGGTAAATAGAAATAGATCATGGAGACTGTACGGCATAAACCGATATGGTTTAAGCGATGGCTGTGTTGGTGTGGCACTTTGGTTGGTACTGGCATCCTTCGTGGGGAAACAAGGAGAATACGGGGCCGCCGCGTTGTGTCGTGAAGCACCAACGAACCTAGAACCTTAGTTGAACAAACTTGGCCATTAGAATGTAGTGAGATAGCCGGCCTCGGTGTAGAGCTGAGGATTGGTTGATACTCGATGCTACACTCATTGAGACCAGACTTTCGGGATATTTTGGCTGCAAGAAAAGATTGATTGAGCTGAAATAATGCCGGATAAAGGATGGTCAGTGATATTGAGATCCTCTAGAACCCGATTACTATAAAAGACATGTTTGAAACCAACTAAACATCAAGAGGGTATTACCTTTAACCTCATGCAAGCCTTAAACCTAAGGACTTGGTGTGACTTGAATGTGTGTGCTATACCTGTGTTGGCTATACATGTGGTTTATCATAACATCATGCATCATAATATGACATCCATTCTTATTTCACTAACCATTTCAAAGACCAAGGGAATTTATCTTTGTTTTGTTTTGCAGTTCATGGCCTCCGCTCATAGAAACACTATCTGAATCATCTTTATGAAGATACCTTCCCAACTTAAAGAGATAGCATCAAGGGTTTCTGAAACTTCTGCGTTCACCAAGAGACATGGTCAACTTCTCAACCTGGTTACTTCAAACTTTGATGAAAAGATGATGAGTGTACTTTTTCAGTTCTTCGATCCCAAGCACCATTGCTTCACCTTTCCAGACTATCAGTTGGTGCCTACCTTGGAAGAGTTCTCTTAGCTGTTGGATGTACCCATTCTTGAACAGTTACCCTTCACAGGTCTAGAAGAAGTTCCTAAGCCTGAAGTCATTGCCTCAACTTTGCATCTGAAACGGGCCGACGTGGTATCCAATTGGGAAATGAGAAGCAAAGTCAAGGGTTTTCTAGCTAAGTTTCTGATAGGCAAAGCCCAACTGTTTTGGGATGATATGTATTTTCAAGCTTTTGAGGAGGCCTTGGCTCTTCTTATATATGGTTTAATTCTCTTCCCTAATCCGGACTCATTCATAGATGTGAGTGCTACCAAGATCTTCCTCTCTCGCAATCTCGTGCCTACCTTACTCGGAGATATTCTGCACACTCTCCATACTCGGACCATGAAGAGAAGAGGGATTCTTATGTGCTGCATTCCATTGTTGTCGAGGTGGTTTATTTCTCACCTCCCTAAGTCCATACTGAAGAATAAAGAAGGTTTGGGTTGGTCGCAAAAGATAATGTCACTCGCTCATACGGATATTCTTTGGTGTTCTCGAGCTATGGAAAACATTGCTATTATTGACTGCTGCGGGGAGTACCCTAATGTACCATTACTTGGTATCAGAGGGGGTATAACCTACAATCCTTGTTTAGCTCTGCGACAATTTGGTCACGCTCGAAGGGATGGTCCCCATGAGTTACTTATAGAGGGAATTTTGTTCAACTATGAGGATGATGTTAAAGAGTATCGTCGAAGGTTCATACGAGCTTGAGGCATGGTAAACAGATCCGGCACCAAGGCTTTAGGGCCAAAAACTTCCATTCCTATGGAACCTTACCTCCAATGGGTACGAGCTCGTGCCCAGAAGCTTATGATGCCCTATGTGGCCGTTTTACCAGTGATTGTGGAACCCACTACTGAAGAAGGTATTTCTTACACAGTTCTCTACCCTTACATGCCCACTAATCTTGGGGAATTACAGAGGTCTTGGATTCAGTTGATGAAGGAGCGGGATACTTACAGGGATCAGTTCCATGCTCAGGAGAGGAAGGTTTTAGAGCTCATAAAGCAACTCCATGAAGAAAGAGGGCTAAATGATTATCTCAGCACAAAGAGGAAGCATCCATGGGACTTTTGATTTTCCTTTCTAGTTTTAGATTTATCTTTAATTGTATAGCCTAAAAGGCATTTTGAACCTTCAAATTCAGCTAATAAAGTTTTTGTTTATTTTTGTTTGCAAATTTAAATTTCCCGAATTCTTTGAAATCATTGAATGCGCATCCCATTATCATACACATCATTACAGGTACCATTATAGGTTTCTCATCTCCTTCGCTGTTTATTTCAGTAGAAATGTCTTTTGAACAACGCATCAAGGACCTTCAGGCGCAGAACGCCCAGTCCCAACAAATGTTTATAAGTCTGGCAAAAGGGCAGGAGGATCTGAAAGCCCTCATTTTGAAAGAGAAGAAGAAAAAGAAGAAGGTTATCGGTATTCTGAATATGGGTAGAAGGTTTGGAGAGCGATTGAAGCGACAAGTCGATTTGACCTCTTCATCCAAGGAAGGGGAAAATCGGGAAGAAGAGAAGGAACCTAGTCCTGTAGTCTCCGACAATGATACTAATTACAATGATGAGCAATATCCTCCTGCTGAGGATAGATACAAAGAGTTGGAAGATCGTTTGAGTTCCATGGAAGTTCAGAGGATACCTGGACTAGATTTTGAAGAATTTGGATTGGTGTCGGGAGTAGTCATCCCACAGAAGTTCAAAGCTCCAACTTTTTCTAAGTATGATGGGGTGTCCTTCCCAAAACTCCATATCCGTTCTTATATCAGAAAGATCTAGCCCTACACAGCTGATAGAAATCTGTGGGTTCACTTCTTTCAAGATAGTCTGTCAGGGACTCAACTTGAATGGTTCTACAAGCTAGAGGGAGCAAATATCCGAAACTGGGAAGATCTGGCTGCTGCTTTCTACAATCAGTATCAGTACAATGCCGACCTTGCTCCCACTCGTACTCAACTTCAGAGTATGTCCATGGGTGCGGGCGAAGGTTTTAAAGATTATGCACAAAAATGGAGAGACTTAACTGGGAGAGTTTAACCCTCGTTGTCTGATAGGGAGTTGGTTGATATGTTTCTTGGAACACTATCTGGTCCATTTTTCAATCATTTGATCGGTAACTCATCAGTTGGTTTCACTGAGCTGATCCTAACCGGGGAAAGAGTAGAAGCTGGGATTCGAAGTGGCAAAATACAGAAGGATGCCTCTTCAAGTTCAGTAAAGAAGCCTTTTGCTGGCAAGAAGGAAGCCAGTTCCATCTACAGCCCGAGGGGTCAGAACAGGGTTGAACAACGTCAGACAATAAGTGTCGTGATGATACCTAGACCTGCAGTTGCTCCACAACGCAACAATCAACAAAGGGTGGAATGACCGCAATGACAATTTACCCGTATCAACATGACATTGGCTGAAGTTCTACCTCATCTACTGAGATCCAACTTGGCAACCTTGAGAGAGGCCCCCAAGAATCCAAATACTACATCTCCTCGATATAATCCAAATGCCCGGTGTCCCTATTATTCTGAGAGTCCTGGCCACGATACAAATGACTGCTTGGCTCTGAGAAACAAAGTACAAGACTTGATTGAAGCCAAGGAAATAGATTTCGATGCTCTGGAGAAGGCAAATGTCATAACTGCTCCCATGCCTAATGTAACGCCTATAATTTAATTAATTATTTAATTAAATTATTTTTGGAATATTTGAGAAGATGTGTGATAATTAATTAATTGGATTTAATTATTTTATTAAGTGGAGAAATAATAGTAGAATTATAATATTATTTGGTGTGGGCTTATTTTGAAGGAATAGAAGTAATAAGGGGGTGTATTGGTTTTAAGACCAATAAGGAATAATAGAATAATAGGGTTATTTTATTGTTGTTGGAATAGAATAGAAAGAAAAGGTATTATAAGAATAAGGATTGAGAAAGAACGTGCAAGCTGCTAGAGATAGTGGAAAACAGAAGAACGAGAATTCAACCGGAAATTGTAGAGCGACCTTCAATCTAAGTTAAGGGTGGGGTTCTTACTCTATAATTGGGTTTATGATAATTGGTATGTGGAGTTAGAGGTGATTTCCTTCTTGTTCTTGAATTGAAAATACATGATTGTTGTATGATGAGAATTGATGAATTTTAGATGAATATTAACGTCATGATGTTGTTCGATTGATGCAGAATTATAAGGTAATTGTGGGTGATGAATTGTCATGATTATATTAAGTCTTAGAGCTTTAGTTATGGAACCGTAGTGAGATGTAGGAAAGAAAATGCAGAATATTGCAGGGAAGAGAAAACGCAGAATTAGGCAAATTGATATCAGGCGCTACCGTTTTAGAACAATGAATTAATTTGGAGATGGAGTTAGTCATACTGTTTTTAGTTAAGTTGATATCAGGATAAGAATAAAAATAGTAGGATTAGTAAAAAGTAGAAGTTCTGATGGAAGAAGTTGTGTTGTCGAAAGTTGTGTTGCCAGAAGTTGTGTTGTCAGAAGTTGTGTTGGTCAAAAGTTGTGTTGTCAAAAGTTGTGTTGGTCAAAAGTTGTGTTGGTCAGAAGTTGTGTTGGTCAGAAGTTGTATTGGTTAGAAGTTGTGTTGTCAGAAGTTGTGTTGTCAGAAGTTGTGTTGGTTAGAAGTTGTTTTTTCAGAAGTTGTGTTGTCAGAAGTTGTGTTGTCAGAAGTTGTGTTGGTCAGAAGTTGTGTTGGTCAGAAGTTGTGTTGGTCAAAATTTGTGTTGGTCAAAAGTTGTGTTGGTCAGAAGTTGTGTTGTCAGAAGTTGTGTTGTCAGAAGTTATGTTGGTAAGAAGTTGTGTTGTCAGAAGTTGTGTTGGTCAGAAGTTGTGTTGGTAAGAAGTTGTGTTGTCAGAAGTTATGTTGTCAGAAGTTGTGTTGGTCAGAAGTTGTGTTGTCAAAAGTTATGTTGCCAGAAGTTGTGTTGGTCAAAAGTTGTGTTGGTCAAAAGTTGTGTTGGTCAGAAGTTGTGTTGTCAGAAGTTGTGTTGGTCAGAAGTTGTGTTGGTCAGAAGTTGTGTTGTCAGAAGTTGTGTTGGTCAGAAGTTGTGTTGGTCAGAAGTTGTGTTGTCATAAGTTGTGTTGTCATAAGTTATGTTGGCCAAAAGTTGTGTTGGCCAAAAGTTGTGTTGAGAAGTTTTGTTGTCAGAAGTTGTGTTGGTCAGAAGTTGTGTTAGTTAGAATTTGTGTTGTCAGAAGTTGTGTTGGTCAGAAGTTGTGTTGGTCGTTGCGTTGGTTTTGTACAGAATAATGAAGATTAGATGCCTAGAGGCTGTTGTTAGAATTATAACAGTAGGATTAGTGACAGTAACGATGTAAGAATTGCAGAACATCAGTATGAATTACTGTGGTATTAATGTACAACTGAGTTGCTAGTGAGAAGTTGTTAATGATGTTGTGTTGATAATTTATAATAAATAAATGATGTTTGATGAATTATTATGATGATATGAGATGTGATGAAGAGACATTGAGATATTTTTGAGATGTCGTTAATTTTAGATGTTGTTAATTTGAGATGTTGTTAACTTGGGTGTTTTTATTACATTCATGATTGTATCACATACATTGCATTTTTTGAGATGGAGATTATGCTCTTTGAGATGGCCTGTATTGGAGAATTTTGAGACGAAGGCTATGCCTTGTTGATGCCTCTATTAATTGGCAAATTTTTGAGATGGGAGTTCTGCTCCAATGGAACCACATGCATTTGCATAGTATTGAGTCACATTATATGATTGCATAAAGAAGTGTATTTTGATGTCGATGAATGTGTATATACGTTGTAATTATGTTGATTATGAGATGAGAAGTGGTGATGTTATTGATCTAATTTAATATATTAAGTATCATGCGCTTTATTATATTGTTAGATATCTCACCCCTCTGTTTGAATGTTTCCCTTATATTGGTAACGTGCAGGTAATCGAGAGTGAAGGTTGTATACCTTCCGTAGTTCGAGTCAGTGTCATTGCTCTGATATGTAACACTCGGGGGGATGAACGCTTGTTGTTTTTGATTGTTGATTATTATTAAATTGTTTTGTTTTGAAGTTGCTGTATTGATGATAAAATTGTTATTGAGAATTCCGCTGCGTAGATGTTGAGTTATTTAATTAAAGATGTTATAATGGTTCACCTGATGTTTTGAAAGTGTTATATATCCACGATGAACGCAATGAATTTTTGATAGAAGAATTTGTGACGTCCCGATTCGTTTGCATGATTGAATTTTCTAACTCTGATTTATTTATATAATTTCCGGGGTAGAATTGGGGTGTTACAAATTTGGTATCAAAGCAAAAGGTTGGTCTGACCTTGTCGTCGAGTCGTAGTTGTCTAACAGTCGAGTGATGTTATTTGAGTTCTAACCATTGTTTATATTGTAGTGATAAGTTGAGATGGCTGGAAGGATGATGCTGCACTTGCTGCTGCTTTAGAAGCAATGGCTCATGCGATGGAGAATCAGCCGAATGCTAATGGGAATGCTGGATCTCGTAGCTTGGCGACCTTCCAGAGAAAGAATCCGCCTATGTTCAAGGGAAAGTATGTTCCTGACGGAGAATTGGAGTGGTTGAAAGAGATTGAGAGAATATTCCGTGTGATGGGCTGCACTCCAGCGCAGAAGGTTTGTTTTGGTACTCATATGCTAGCAGTCGAGGCTGATGACTGGTGGCTAGAGACTTGTCAGAAGTTGGAAGCTACAGGTGAGAATGTCACTTGGGCTGTGTTCCGTAGGGAGGTTTTGAGAAAGTATTTTCCTGAAGATGTCCGTGGTAAGAAGGAAATTGAATTCCTTGAGCTGAAGCAAGGGAATCTGTCAGTTGTTTAGTATGCTGCCAAGTTTGCTGAGTTGGCTAAGTTTTATCCGCATTATGCTCAGGAGAATGCTGAATTTTCGAAGTGCATTAAGTTTGAGAACGGCTTGCGCCCGGAGATTAAGAAGGAAGTTGGATACCAGAAAATCCGTGTCTTTGCTGATTTGGTTGATAGCTGCAGGATTTATGAGGAGGATAATAATGCTCATTACAAGATTATCAGTGAGAAGAGGGGTAAGCACCAACAGAATCATGGTAAGCCTTATGATGCCCCAGCTGGTAAAGGTAAATAGATAATTGCTCAGAGACAGAGGACTAGTGAGGGAGATGCTCCTGCTGGTGTGGTTTGCTTTAAGTGTGGGAAACATGGGCACAAGAGTAATGTGTGCACTGCTGAAGTGAAGAGATGTTACCGTTGTGGTAAGACTGAACATGTTGTATCTGAGTGTGAACACAAGAATTTTATTTGTTTCAATTATAGAGAAGAAGGGCACATTGGTAGTCAGTGTCAGAAACCAAAGAGGGCGCAGACAAGTGGTAAAGTGTTTTCTTTGGTTGAGGATCAGGCAGCTGTTAAGGACAAACTTATCAGAGGTACATGTTTCATTAATAGTACTCATTTAATTACTATTATTGATACCGGTGCTACGCATTATTTTATTGCTGCTGATTGTGTTGAAAGATTGGGTCTTATGTTGTCTTCCTTGAATGGAGAAATGGTCGTCGATACTCCAGCCAAGGGGTCAGTGACTACTTCTTCTGTGTGTTTGAGGTGTCCCTTGTCGATCTTCGACAGAGACTTTGTTGTCGATTTGGTTTGTTTACCGTTAATATGTTTGGATGTGATTTTGGGTATGAACTAGTTATAGCATAACTATGTTCATGTTAACTGTTATGACAAGTCGGTGAAGTTTTCTACTCCTGAAGAAGAGGAAGATGGTCTGTTGTCTGCTAGACAATTGAGGACATTGATGCAAGAGGAGGTGCAAATATTTTCGTTGATGGCGTCGCTATCTGTAGAGACTCAAGCTATAATTGAGGAATTGCAGGTGGTGTGTGAATTTCTTGAAGTTTTT
Organism: Vicia faba; assembly: GCA_948472305.1. NCBI lineage: Eukaryota > Viridiplantae > Streptophyta > Magnoliopsida > Fabales > Fabaceae > Vicia > Vicia faba. Next base: position 968,613,261 of record OX451740.1, read on the forward strand.
CCTGATGAGATTCCTGATGTACCGCCAGAGAGGGAAGTTGAATTTGCAATTGATCTTGTACCTGGTAACATACCTGTGTCTATGGCACCATACAGGATGTCTGTATCTGAATTATCAGAGTTGAAGAAGCAATTTGAAGAGTTACTTGAGAAGAGTTTTGTAAGACCAAGTGTATCACCGTGGGGTGCTCCAGTGTTGTTAATAAAGAAGAAAGATGGAAGTATGAGGGTTTGTGTTGATTATAGACAGTTGAATAAAGTGACGATTAAGAACAAGTATCCGCTTCCAAGAATAGATGACTTGATGGACCAATTGGTGGATGCTCGTGTGTTTAGTAAGATTGATTTGAGATCGGGTTACCATCATATTAAAGTGAAGGATGAAGATATTCAGAAGACGGCTTTCAGAACGCGTTATGGACATTACGAGTATTCGGTGATTCCTATCGGTGTTACTAATGTGCCGGGAGTATTCATGGAATATATGAATCATATCTTTCATACTTATTTGGATCGGTTCGTAGTGGTGTTCATTGATGATATTTTGATTTACTCTAAGTCAAAAGAAGAGCATGCTAAACATTTAAGAATAGTATTGCATATTTTGAAAGAGAAGAAGTTGTATGCAAAGATGTCCAAGTGTGAATTCTGGTTAAAAGAGGTTAGTTTTCTTGGTCATGTGATTTCAGGTGGTGGCATTGTTGTAGATCCATCGAAGGTTGATGTTGTGTTGCAATGGGAAACTCCAAAGTCAACTACTGAGATTAGAAGCTTCTTGGGATTAGCTGGTTATTTTAGAAGGTTTATCGAAGGGTTTTCTAACTTGTCACTCCCGTTGACTAAGTTGACTTGTAAAGGTAGAGCGTTTGTATGGGATGTCCAATGCGAAGAAAGTTTTACGGAATTGAAGAAGAGGTTGACGTCGGCTCCGATTTTGACATTATCTAATCCAGGAGAGCCTTTTGTGGTGTATTGTGATGCTTCTAAGATGGGTTTAGGAGGTGTGCTTATGCAAAAAGGTAAGGTAGTTGCTTATGCGTCAAGAGAGTTAAGGACTCATGAGAAGAACTATCCTATGCATGATTTAGAGCTTGCTGCAGTTGTTTTTGTGTTGAAGATTTGGAGGCATTATCTTTATGGTTCTAGATTTGAAGTGTTTAGTGACCATAAGAGCTTAAAGTATTTATTTGATTAGAAGGAGTTGAATATGAGGCAATGAAGATGGTTGGAATTGTTAAAGGACTATGATTTCGGTTTGAATTATCATCCATGAAAAGAAAATGTGGTAGCTAATGCGTTGAGTCTAAAGACTTTACATATGTCAGCAATGATGATTAAATAGTTGGAATTGATTGAGCAGTTCAGATATATGAGCTTAGTTTGTGAGGTTACTCCGTGGAGTGTTTTGTTGGGTATGTTGAAGATTAATAATGAATTTCTAGACAGTATCAAAGAAGCTCAGAAGTTGGATGTGAAACTGGTAGATTTGATGGTTGGGGATCAGTCTGAGAATAGTGATTTTAAGCTAGATGAGCAAGGTGTGTTGAGGTTTTGTAATCGGAAATGTATTCCTGATGATGTTGAGATGAAGAAAATGATACTTCAAGAGAGCCATAGAAGTAAGTTAAGTATTCATCCAGGAGCTACAAAGATGTATCAAGATTAGAAAGATTTGTTTTGGTGGCCTGGGATGAAGAGTGATGTGGCTCGGTTTTTGTATGCATGTTTGACTTGTCAGAAGTCGAAAGTTGAACATTAGAAGCCTGCAAGATTGATGCAACCGTTGGAAGTTCCAGAATGGAAATGGGATAGCATTTTAATGGACTTTGTGACAGAATTTCCTAATACTTTAAGAGGACATGATTCGATTTGGGTGATTGTTTATAGGCTTACGAAGTCAGCTCATTTTATTCCTATTAACATCAGTTTTCCAGTGTCGAAGTTGGCTGAGATTTATATTAGTGTGATTGTGAAGTTGCATGGTGTTCCTTTGTGCATTGTGTCAGATAGAGATCAAAGATTTACTTCTGATTTTTGGAAGAGTTTGCAAGAAGCGTTGGGTTCTAAGTTGAGGTTGAGTTCAACGTATCATCCTCAGAAAAATGGTCAGACTGAACGGACGATTCAATCGTTGGAAGACTTGCTGAGGGCATGTGTTCTTGAGCAGGGAGGTTCGTAGGATACTTATCTTCCGTTGATAGAGTTCACGTATAATAACAGTTACCATTCTAGTATTGGGATGGAACCTTTTGAAGCATTATATGGTCGAAGATGTAGAACTCCGTTATGTTGGCATGAATCTGGTGAAAGTGTAGTACTTGGACCTGAACTTGTTCGTGAGACTACTGAGAAGGTGAAGTTGATTCGAGAAAAGATGAAAGCTTCACAAAGTAGACAGAAGAGTTATCATGACAAGCGAAGGAAAGATTTAGAATTCCAAGCTAGTGATCATGTGTTTTTGAGAGTTACACCTATGAGTGGTGTTGGGCGAGCATTAAAGTCTAAGAAGATCACTTCTCATTTTATTGGACCGTATCAGATTTCAGAGAGAGTGGGGAATGTTTCTTATATAGTGGCTTTACCGCCTAATCTTTCGAATTTGCATGATGTGTTTCATGTGTCGCAACTTCAGAAGTATATTTCAGATCCATCTCATGTGATTCACATGGACGATGTGCAAGTACGGGATAATCTTACGGTGGAGACGATGCCTGTACGGATCGCGGGTCGTGAAATAAAGACTCTGAGGGGCAAAGAGATTTCCTTGGTTAAAGTGGATTGGCTAGGAGATGCTGGTGAAAGCATGACTTAGGAGTTGGAGAGCAAGATGCGAGACTCCTATCCTGAATTGTTTGATTAAGGTAAATTTTCGAGGACGAAAATATTCTAAGTGGGGGAGAGTTGTAACGCCAATAATTTAATTAATTATTTAATTAAATTATTTTTTGAATATTTGAGAAGATGTGTGATAATTAATTAATTGGATTTAATTATTTTATTAAGTGGAGAAATAATATTAAAATTATAATATTATTTGGTGTGAGCTTGTTTTGAAGGAATAGAATTAACAAGGGGGTGTATTGGTTTTAATCCCAATAAGGAATAATAGAATAATAGGGTTATTTTATTGTTGTTGGAATAGAATAGAAAGAAGAGGTATTAGAAGAATAAGGATTGAGAAAGAACGTGCAAGCTGCTAGAGAAAGTTGAAAACGATAGAACGAGAATTCAATCAGAAATTGTAGAGAGATCTTCAATCCAAGGTAAGGGTGGGGTTCTGACTCTATAATTGGGATTATGATAATTGGTATGTGGGGTTAGAGGTGATTGCTGTCTTGTTCTTGAATTGAAAATACATGATTGTTGTATGATGAGAATTGATGAATTTTAGATGAATATTGACGTCATGATGTTGTTCGATTGATGTAGATATATAAGGTAATTGTGGGTGATGAATTGTCATGATTATATTAAGTCTTAGGGCTTTAGTTATGGAACCGTAGTGAGATGCAGGGAAGAAAATGCAGAATATTACAGGGAAGAGTAAACGCAGAATTAGGCAAATTGATATCAAGCACTACCATTTTAGAACAATGAATTAATTTAGAGATGGAGTTAGTCGTACTGTTTTTAGTTAAGTTGATATCTGGCTAAGAATCAAAATAGTAGGATTAGTAAAAAGTAGAAGTTCTGATGGTAGAAGTTGTGTTGTCAGAAGTTGTGTTGTCAGAAGTTGTGTTGTTAGAAGTTGTGTTGGTCAGAAGTTGTGTTGGTCAGAAGTTGTGTTGGTCAGAAGTTGTGTTGGTCAGAAGTTGGGTTGGTCAGAAGTTGTGTTGTCAGAAGTTGTGTTGTTAGAAGTTGTGTTGGTTAGAAGTTGTTTTGTCAGAAGTTGTGTTGTCAGAAGTTGTGTTGTCAGAAGTTGTGTTGGTCAGAAGATGTGTTGGTCAGAAGTTGTGTTGGTCAGAAGTTGTGTTGGTCAGAATTTGTGTTGGTTAGAAGTTGTGTTGGTTAGAAGTTGTGTTGGTCAGAAGTTGTGTTGTCAGAAGTTGTGTTGGTCAGAAGTTGAGTTGTCTGAAGTTGTGTTGGTCAGAAGTTGTTTTGGTCAGAAGTTGTGTCGTCAGAAGTTATGTTGCCATAAGTTGTGTTGGTCAGAAGTTGTATTGTCAGAAGTTATGTTGCCAGAAGTTGTGTTGGTCAGAAGTTGTGTTGGTCAGAAGTTGTGTTGGTCAGAAGTTATGTTGTTAGAAGTTGTGTTGGTTAGAAGTTATGTTGGTCAGAAGTTATGTTGCCAGAAGCTGTGTTGTTAGAAGTTGTGTTGGTCAGAAGTTGTGTTGGTCAGAAGTTGTGTTGTCAGAAGTTGTGTTGTCAGAAGTTGTGTTGGTCAGAAGTTGTGTTGGTTAGAAGTTGTGTTATCAGAAGTTGTGTTGGTCAGAAGTTGTGTTGGTTGTTGCGTTGGTTTTGTATAGAATAATGAAGATTAGATGCCTAGAGGCTGCTGTTAGAATTATAACAGTAGGATTAGTGACAGTAACAATGTAAGAATTACAGAATAGCAGTATGAATTACTGTGGTATTAATGTACAACTGAGTTGCTAGTGAGAAGTTGTTAATGATGTTGTGTTGATGATTTATAATAAATAAATGATGTTTGATGAATTATTATGATTATATGAGATGTTGATGAAGAGATGTTGAGATGTTTTTGAGATGTCGTTAATTTGAGATGTTGTTAATTTGAGATGTTGTTAACTTGGGTGTTGTTATGATATTCATGATTGTGTCGCATACATTGCATTTTTTGAGATGGAGCTTATGCTCGTTGAGATGGCCTGTATTGGCGAATTTTCAGACGAAGGCTATGCCTTGTTGATGCCTCTATTAATTGGCAAATTTGTGAGATGGGAGTTCTGCTCCAATGGTACCACATGCATTTGCATAGTATTGAGTCACATTATATGATTGCATAAAGAAGTGTATTTTGATGTTGATGAATGTGTATATACGTTTTAATTATTGTTGATTATGAGATGAGAAGTTATGATGTTATTGATCTAATTTAATATATTAATTATCATGCGCTTTATTATATTGTTAGATATCTCACCCCTTCTGTTTGAATGTTGTCCTTTTGTTGGTAACGTGCAGGTAATCGAGAGTGAAGGCTGTATACTTTCAGTAGTTCGAGTCGGTGTCATTTCTATGATATGTAACACTCGGGGGGATGAGCACTTACTGTTTTTGATTGTTGATTATTATTAAATTGTGTTGTTTTGAAGTTGCTGTATTAATGATAAAATTGTTATTGAGAATTTCGCTGCGTAGATGTTGATTTATTTGATTAAAGATGTTATGATGGTTCATCCGATGTTTTGAAAGTGTTATATATCTACGATGAATGCAATGAATTTTTGATAGAAGAATTTGTGACGTCCCGATTCGTTTGCATGATTGAATTTTATAACTCTGATTTATTTATATAATTTTCTGGGGTAGAATTGGGGTGTTACACCTAAGCACGACCGTGGAGTTAATGTTATTGATACTGATTTGTTTCTTACCTCTATCGATGAAGTGTCTACTCCTCTCATGACTATCAAGAAGAATTTGCTGTTGGCCGGTTTATTTCTGGGTTATGGTGAAGGTTGCCACATGTGTTCATTTCTATCTTCTGGTTGCTGTTTGCTGAAGTTAGGTGTCCAATGCCTGATAGATAACAAAGAAATTCTGTTTGAGAAAACTTTGGTTCCTGTTGCTCCATCTGAAGGCGTTGCTATTATAACCATTTCCGATAATCCTTCCAAGGTTTCCCCGAGAAGACCTGTTAGGATTACATCTACTCCAAGAATTTCTCCACTGATAATCACTGGTCCTGGTCCTGTCCCATATGTCTCGGACAAAGCTGTCCCCTGGCATTATGGTGCTGATGTGTACTATCATGGCATCAAACAAGATTTGAAAGATGAAGAGGCTGATCCAGATATTGGCAACATTGTCGGAACCAACAAGGTCACCCGAAGTGGAAGGGCCTTCTCTCCCAAGATTTCCCCTAAGATTGTCAACAAACCTATTGTCATTCCATCTACTATTCATGCTAGTACATCAACTACTACTCCTGTTCTTACTCCAGTTATTACCCCTGTTGGAGAATTGTCTGATATCCGCGACAAAGAGGTAATAGGTGAGCCTGCCCGGACGGAGGTGCCTAAGAAAATTGTTATGGAAGCCTCTAAGCAAGAAATGGAGGAAATACTGAAAATCATTAAGAAGAGCGACTACAATGTGGTAGAGCAGCTGGGGCAGACCCCATCAAAGATATCCATGTTATCCCTGTTGTTGTGCTCTGAGGCCCATGTAAAGGCTTTGATTGCACTCCTCAAAACTGTGCATGTGCCACAAGAGACTTCAGCTGATCAATTCAAAGATTGTGTGGCCAGCCTGACTGCTGATAATGGGCTGGGTTTTTCAGATGCAGACTTGACACCGAAGGGAAGGAAGCATAATGATGCTCTGCATGTCTCGATTGAATGCAGGGGAACCACTATTGCTCATGTGCTGGTAGATATTGGGTCTTCGCTGAATGTCTTGCCTAAGAAGGCATTGGATCGGCTGGATTGCGAGGGTTTGACGTTAAAGCCTAGTAACATTGTGGTAAGGGCTTTTGACGGATCAAAGAGAATGGTGCACGGGGAGGTGGACATCCCTGTCAAAGTGGGTTCTCAGACTTTTGGGTCCACCTTCTATGTGATGGACATTAGGCCATCGTATTCTTGTTTGCTGGGTCAGTCACTTCCACACTCCACTAAATGCTGAAGTATCCGGTGAAAGGAAAGATTTTCCCTGTGCAGGGTGAAGAGGAGTATATGGTGAGTCACCTCAATTCCCTCCGATATGTAGATATGGACGGGGAATTCATAAAAACTCCTTGTCAGAATTTCAAAGAGGTCCCTCAGATCTTGGCATCGACTGAAACTACTACCAACAAACCTCCTTTAAAGATGGCTTCTCTCAAGGATGCCAGGGCTGTGGTTGAAGAAGGTGGGTGTGCCAATTGGGGTCAGCTTCCTGATTTCACTCATAAGACTGACAAATTTGGTTTGGGATTTACTACAGGGGCTCAAAGGGCTGCTAGACACGCTCGGGCTGGAAGACCTCCCCTACACATCAACAATCTGGGAGTTAATGCCATTGAAGACAGTGAAGAGGACTCATACATCGACAACTAGATCTACCCAACAACCAATGGTGGACCGAGTAACTGGACGGCTAGGGACTTCATACCTGTTTATTTTTTTCCGCAGTAATTGACTTATTTGTTTTAATATTTGTAATAAACAATTTAAAACTTTACGACCCTGTGCCTTTCCCGAGGCACATTGGCTTTGCTTGTGAGGGCTATTATTTGTCATTTTATATATCATTAATAAAGCATTGGACGTTTCTTGCATACAAATTTTGCGCTCTCTGTTTTTCTTTTCTATTTTTCACTTTATCAAAACAGCTATTCTCTTACACACACTTACGTATCATAATGCAGATCCATATCCACTCTGGATCCCATTAATAACAACTATGCTATTTCCAGTTATGACTTCAAAAATCTGATTAACCAAGCCGAGGACGAAGGTGAGGATGATTGTGAGGTGTCTGGAGAACTCGCTAGACTACTACAGCAGGAAAAAGGGCCATACAGCCTCATGAATAGCCGCTTGAGACAACGAATTTGGGTATTGAGGAAGACATAAAAGAGGTTAAAATAGGTGCAAATCTGGAGCTTAGCATCAAATACAGGTTAATACAGATGTTGCACGACTATGTTGAGATCTTCGCCTGGTCCTATGAAGACATGCCTGGTTTGTACACTGATATTATGGTACATCGCCTTCCGACTAAGGAAGAATGTCCTCCGGTTAAACAGAAGGTCCGTCTTATGCGCCCTGAAATGTCAGAGAAGATCAAGGCAGAGGTCATGAAACAGTTCGATGCAGGATTCTTAGCTGTCACTTCTTATCCGCAGTGGGTCGCCAACTTCGTTTCGGTACCTAAGAAGGACAGAAAGGTACAAATGTGTGTTAACTACAGAGATATGAATAGGGCAATCCCCAAGGAGGACTTTCCACTTTCTCACATTGATGTTCTGGTCGACAATACCGTGCAACACAAAATATTCTCCTACATGGATGGTTTCTCTGGATACAACCAGGTCAAGATGGCTCCTGAAGACATGGAGAAGACAACCTTTGTTACACAGTGGGGCACCTTCTGCTACAAGGTGATGCCTTTTGGGTTGAAGAACTTTGGGGAAACCTATCATCGCGCCATGGTCGCTTTGTTCCATGATATGATTCACCACGAGATCGAAGTTTATGTCGATGATATGATAGCCAGGTCTTAAACTGAGGAAGAGCACCTTTATCATCTCCAAAAGTTGTTCGACAGGTTGAAGACATACAAGCTGAGGTTGAATCCGAACAAGTGCACCTTTGGGGTAAGGTCTGGTAAGCTTCTGGATTTCATTGTCAGCGACAAAGGCATCCAAGTAGATCGTGCAAAGGTAAAAGCTATACAAGAAATGCCATCTCCCCGTAAGGAGAAGGAAGTTAGAGGTTTCTTGGGACGCCTGGATTATATCACCAGGTTCATTTCACATCTGACTGCTACTTGTGAGCCAATCTTCAAGCTTCTGAAGAAATATCAAGTGGTAAAGTGGAATGATGAATTCCAGACCGCTTTCGAAATAATCAAGGAATACCTTCAAGAACCGCCAATTCTGATGCCTCCAGTTGAAGGAAGACCTTTGAGATTATACTTGACTGTGCTAGACAATTCAATGGGGGTGTGTGCTGGGGAAGCATGATGAGTCTTGTCAAAAAGAGCACGCAATTTATTACCTTAGCAAAAAGTTTACCGACTGTGAGACACGATACTCATTGCTCGAGAAAACTTGCTGCGCTTTGGCATGGGCTGCTCGCCGACTGAGACAGTATATGCTGACTCACACTACCTTGTTGATATCAAAGATGTATATGATCAAGTATATTTTCGAGAAGCCCGCTCTCTCTGGAAGGATAGCAAGGTGGCAAATGATCTTAACTAAATACGACATACAATATACAACCCAAAAAGAAATAAAGGGGAGTGTATTGGCTGATCATTTGGCTCATCATGCCGTGGATGACTACCAGAGAATATTATGTTGGTGACTGACTACGAAGAACCTGGACCGGATGAAGGACCCGAGGATGGATCCCAATGGTCCATGTATTTTGATGGAGCCTCGAACGCACTAGGTAACGACATTGGCGTTGTAATCGTATCTCCCGAAGGCTGTCATACTCCGTTCACTGCTCGATTATGTTTCAACTGTACCAACAACATGGCAGAGTATGAAGCATGCATCATGGGTCTTAGGGCTGCTATTGACCTAAGGATCAAGTTCTTGAGTGTATTCGGGGATTCCGCCCTGGTGATAAGTCAGATCAAAGGCGAGTGGGATACGAAGCACCCAAACCTTATTCCTTACAAAGAATATGTACTGACATTTCTCCCACACTCTGAGGAGGTAACTTTTGAACATTTCCCACGAGAAGAGAATCAGTTAGCGGACATGCTAGCTACTATGTCGTCAATGTTCAAGGTCAGGTGGGACAATGAAGCTTCCCAAATTACCATTGAGAGGTTGGATGAACCAACACACTGCTGCGAGATCGATACCGAAGAAGTGGCTGACAAACCTTGGTTTCACGAAGTCAAAAGGTATCTCGAGGCTCAGGAATATCCCGAAGGGGCATCTGTCAATGATAAGAAGTTTCTGAGAAGGTTCGCTGCAAAGTTCTTCCTCAGTAATGGGATCCTCTATAAACGCAACCATGACTTCACACTACTATGGTGTGTAGACAAGAGCAAAGCAGAGAGGATCATGACAGATCTACATGAAGGCACTTTCAGAACCCATTCTAGTGGACATACCATGGCTAAGAAGATCCTACGAGCAGGATACTATTGGTCCACTATGGAAGCCGATTGTTATCAGCACTCTCGAACTTGTCATAAGTGCCAAATCTACGCTGATAAGGTGCATATACCTCCGGATCCTCAGAATGTCTTGACAGCTCCTTGGCCCTTTGCGATGTGGGGCATCAACATGATCAGCGAGATCAGACCTACTGCATCTAACGGGCATAATTTCATTCTGGTAGCCATTGATTACTTCATGATGTGGGTTGAGGCAGCCTCCTTTGCTACAATTACTAAGAACGTCATGGCACGGTTTATCCGACACAATCTGATATGTCGATATGGTGTGCCGGAGAGGATTATTACTGACAATGGTACGAATCTCAATAACACAATGATCACCGAGCTCTGTAAATAGTTCAAGATACAACATCATAACTCTTCTCCCTACCGGCCGAAGATGAATGGGGTTGTTGAAACAGCTAACAGGAACATCAAGAAGATTGTACAGAAGATGACGGTGACATATAAAGACTGGCACGAGATGTTACCATTCACTCTTCATGGGTACCATACCTCAGCACGAACATCGACAGAGGCAACACCCTACTCTCTGGTATATGGCATGAAGGCAGTCCTACCCATCGAATTCCATATAACTTTTCTCAGGATTATGAAGGATGAGGGTTTGAACGAGGACAACTGGATCCAAACCCGACTTAATCAGCTGAATCTAATATATGAAAAGAGACTTACTGCTATCTGCCATGGTAAGACGTATCAAAAGCGAATGATCAAGGCTTTTAACAAGAAAGTAAGGCGTCAAGAATATCAAGTCGGGGATCTGGTGATCAAACGCATCATACTTCCGCAAGGTGATCCCAGGGGCAAATGGACTCCCACATACGAAGGGCCATTTGTGGTTAAGAGCATTTTCTCGGGAGGAGCTATGATTCTAACTACCATGGATGGTGACGAACTTCCTCACCCTGTCAATGCAGACATAGTGAAAAGATAGTACGCATAATCAAAGACCCGCTAGGTCGACTGGCCTAGGCAAAAATAAGGGCTTCCCGGTGAACCAAAAGGGTTCGGGCAAAATTAAGGGATGAAAATGAAAAATCTGTACACCCGGCGAGTCGAAAACCCGAAAGGGAGGCTTGGGCAAAAAAGGGTATCCCGGTGGATTGAAAACCAGAAAGGGTAATCCAGGAAAAAGTTGGGGATTGAAGCGTATCACTATGTCTCATTGGATCATCTTGCGACCAGACTTCGATACCGACTATCAAGCTCAGACGACGCCAATCAATCTTATCAACCTTCAACCAAGTAGCAAAGTGATGAGACGCTTGAAGATATAAAGGCAATAGTAGAGTTGGAACCCAATGGGGTTGTTTCACATATCTGTTTTTATTTCTTTTACACAAATTGTATAATTTCTGTCTTTCGCCGATGTTCTCTTACTAGAGCGCCAACCTCTTTGTACAAAATGCCTATTATAGGCCAACTTCAAAAATCAATACAAGTCATTTTCACAAGAAACTTCAATTTTTTTTCTTTTTCTGTTTTGTTTTGCAAGAACGTCCAATAATTTATTTTTGATATATGCATTTGAAAATCATTTCTTCTCATAAGTATTTACATAAGAAACAAAGGCAATTACTCGTAATTCCAGAAACAGGGAAAAACAAGAAGTGCCAAATCCTACGGTTACTCTGCCCCAGTAGGTATCGGGATAGAGCCAGCTTGGGAACATAATTATCGGTACACACACTCCCCACATAGTAAAAGTATCCAAAGACATTGATATCATCTTTCCCGAAACAAGACAATTTTATCCCTAGCCGAGGTTCGTAATCGCGGGCGAGTCAATATATTTCATCCCCTAAGCGGAGTGTATTTCTACATATACAGAAGCTCAATCTCCAACAGAGCTCATCATCCCCAGCAACGGAATTTCATCCCCAGCTAAGTTTGTTCCTCCAGATCGGTAGGTCTACCAACAGAGCATCTTTTCCCCCAAGTTTGGTCCCTGCAGAGTTATTCTCCAGCATCTCTTCCCGGCAGGATATTCGCAAATCTCCAGCAACCGTCAGGGATTTATTTTCCCAGACGCGAGCATACCCCACCAACATTTCATGAACATACATCATGACATACACATACATATCATATACATCATAATCTCATTTATTTTGAGAACATCATCTCACCCTGCATTTCATGCATCACATACAACTAACCTTAATATCTTTTGCAGGAAGAGACGATTATCTTCAATGAATCTAGAAGTTATACAAATCACATCTACAGACAACTAATGGAAACTCAGTTCCCGAAATCAAACGGGTCAACTAATCTACATTATCATATCAAAGTAACCTTAGCCAGGTTCCCCCTGAATTTTTACACGAACTTATCCCAAAGGAACCTTACCCAGGTTCCTCCCGAAGTTTTACACTAACTTATCTCAAAAGTAACCTTACCCCGGTTCATTCTGAAGTTTTACACAAACTTATCCCAAAGTAACCTTACCCAGGTTCCTCCCGAAGTTTTACATGAACTTATCGCAAAAGTAACCTTACCCCAGTTCATTCTGAAGTTTTACACGAACTTATCCCAAAGTAACCTTACCCAGGTTCCTCTCGAAGTTTTACACGAACTTATCTCAAAAGTAACCTTACCCCGGTTCCTCCTGAAGTTTTACACAAACTTATAACCTTACCCTGGTTCAGATGCAGTTTTACCCAAACTCCTCACAAAACAACCTTACCCAGGTTCCTTCTCACATCCCTACTATCTAGGATTTCATATCGAAGTAACCCTACTACCCAGGTTCCTTCTCATAAACCTTACTACCCAGGTTCCTCCTCTCTTATCTCCAGACAGCAGTCCACAACACTGTAAGACCGGGACCTAATCGAACACGATTGGTTTCGCATTTCCCCAGTAGAACCACTGACAACTGAAGCTCCTAAAACTCTATTTCTCAAGACAGACACCAATGTTCCTCAGTAGATTCCTCATCGACAATAACAACAGGAACTCTCATCAAAGGAATGTCTCAGGAAATCAACATTATCTAGATGGCATCTTTAAGCCTATCTCTGACAATTCCCTGTCATATCTTCCGGATGGCATCTTTAAGCCCATCTCTGACGATTCTCCGTCATATCCTCCAAATGGAATCTGTAAGCCCATTCCTGATACTACCTACACAGTCCATCACCATCTCAGATGAGTGCAAATTTTTGGGCACTCTAATGTTCAATCATCTTCCACCTTCAGATTACGAAAGGCAGACGGGCTAATCTACATCCTCAGGTTAAAGAAGATTTAACAGGGGCAGCTGTTGTACCCCAAAATTTTCCCTCTCATTTTACTCAATACATTCTCTTAGAGATCCTCAAGTTGCTCAAGTTTTCCTAAGAGTTGACCAGACAAACTCCCTCCTAAGGCAGTGTACCTCAAATTAGGGTTTCCATTTTCATCAAGATGGGTGAACCACAAAGTCCTCATATGCTCTCCATGGTCTTAATATGTTGTCAAGACCCTACATGTCAAGTTTCATGCCTTGCACAAGAAGTTTTCTCAGTCAACTGCTTAGATGCTTGAGAATCGACTATATTAGGTCAAAAGTCAACTATGATCCACATACAGTCAAACTTCAATATTTTTGGTCAACGTTAAAATTTTGAAGTGAATTTAATAATTTGATCAAGGGTTGATCATGATTCCTCAAGGAATTCTCCAAATTCATCAAAACCCAAAAGTTGCTAAATTAGGGTTTCTCAGTAAAAGTCAACACAACTTTGACCAAGCATAACTTCTTCATACTTTATCAAACATTTTCCATCCAAGGCTCATTTTGAAGAGGATGCAATTCCCTACAATTAATATTCATCCCACAATTTCAAAATATGAACTCATCAAAGGATATGGATTTCTACATTATAGGTCCTTTTGAAAAGTCAACAAAAACACCTTTTGGGTCAAAGCTTCTTACATGAACATGGAAGACCCAATTTAAATGAAATCAAAAGGGTTGGTTAGGGGAGACCCTAATCTTTCTAAGAAGTCCAAGAACACTCTGCTAGGGTCAAAATTGAGAGAGATATGGATTGTCAAAGTTGGCAATTTTTGAAAAATTGTCAAAAGTCAACATTGATCAAACTTGCATTTATTTCAAAGGGGCCTATGTTATCTTGTTTGAAACATGTTTCTAATAGGACCCACGACCCCTGAGATTTTCCACCTTTTATTCTATTATTTTTGTTATTTATTTTGATTTTATTTCATTTAAATCAAAACAAATCAATATAAAATAATAAAATAATGAAATAAAATCAAATCCTTGATTTTTTATGCACATTTTGAGTCCATGTACGGCTAACATGACAGCCAATTCGTGGAAAGTGTATTTGGATTGAAAAAGATTGGATTGAAGCTTGTTTTAGAAATATATCATACAAGAGCAAATCAAATCTAATTTCCATTATTTCTCAAGATTCATGCCAATTTTATTGACCTAATTCAGTCTGCTATAAGTGCATAACAATTGCAGATCAAAGGACAAGGTTTTGCAGCCGTGAAAAACCAGAGAACAAACTCAAAAATCTTGACAAAAAGTGAGGTTCAGTTTTCAGTCTAGAGGACCTTTCAGAGCAATTCAAGGCCAACCATCACATCCTGGGCGTGCACTGAAGCCATCCCAACCATTTGCAAGGTCTGAAACGCCCAGAATTCGTCTCTACACCTCACACGGTTTGCAAGGTTTTTCAACTTCAATTATTACAATTTACGCATCATTAGCACCTTTAACTGTTATATTTGTGATCATTATCATGTTTTCAAGATGACTGCATGGTTTAATTGCATTTTTGAGGCCTTTACACGCATCTGACATTGTTAGGGTTTCTACATGTGTTTTAGGGTCTTTGTATACAGGTAAAATTAGACCTCCAACAAGATACCATGATGACCGTGACCATGACCAATGGAACCCTGATATCCAATTTCATTTATATTGCGTTTGGTGAGTTTTTGAATTACACAGGGATATAGCAACGAAAAGTGTCTGTAGGTAAAGGCCATCACCTAATACGACGGTTCTAGGGAGAAGATAATATGTGGCAGCCCACCATTGGTTCATTTGAATCTCGCGCGCCTTTCTGAGTCCATTACCTTGTTTTATTCATTACATTTTGTTTTCATTATATAAATAAGTTAACAAGTTAGCGCAGCTGGCAACGTATCGTTGGTGGTGAGTATAAGGACCTGGGTTCGATCTCAGGTCCCAACGATTTCTTTGTTTTATTTTTTCTTCACAAATCAGGTATATCACGCTCTCAACCATCCATCACGCGCTAGCAATCCCTAACCAGTGGATCTAGAATCAATCCAGATCCAACGCCTGTAGTGAAGGAGTATGATACACCTGCAGGTCAATGCTACACCTAATCCAACGTGGTTGACTTGGGCTCAGCTTAATGGGCCAATAATTTCAGATTCTCACCCCCCTTTTTCAGCAAGACAACATGCCCATTTCTAATTCTTTTTTTATTTATTTCTTTTATTTTATTTAATTTGTTTAATTATTTTTCACCAAAAAAATTAATTGTTTTTTAATTAATCATAAAATCAATAAATCACAAAAACACAAAAAGATCATTTTTTTAATAATATTTATTTAATATAATTAGTAAGTTAGGTAAATTTAATTTTTGTTTCATTTAAAATTAAATAGAAACTAGGTTTTAAATTTTGTAATTAAATTGTTACTTTTCTCAAATAAAAAACCACAAAAATACACAAAAATCTTTTTTACAAAATATTTTATTTTTCTTGAAATTATTTAATTTGGTTTAGATTAGGTTAATTTCAATCTCTTTTTATAATTAAAATAATTAGAATTATGGTTTTAGTCGTACATAATTTAGTCAATTCTTTTTCTCAAAAATAACTTAATTATTTTTTCAATTAGATTTTAGGGTTGCCAATTTCTCCTCGTGTTTAATTCACCGCGCATTTAATAATTTCTTTTCCATTATTTTTTTCACCGCCGATGGTTTGTAATAGTTAAATTAGGGTTTTATTTATTGCTTTAATCCCTGATTATTTGACTATGTAATTAATCCCCATCCCCGAAGCCTTGTAATAGCTAGGTTTATTTTCTTGCATTTTTAATTCCTGCAAATATTTAACTGTCTAGATGTATGCTAATAGGATTGTATGGAAAGAATGTCTGGAAAATTAAAATGGTAGATCATCTAATGTACAAAGATTAAATAACTGAAATAAATCATATGCACACATTTCACTCCTAGGGTTTACCTCATTTCGGATGCCTTCGGTAAACAATCATTAAGCATAGGAGATTTTAGTGGTGGCCCTCCAGTCTAAAAGATCAAAATGTCCCATTCGAATGTTGCCTCGGAAATGTTGCCTCGGAAGGATCTTAAGACTCTAGGGTTACTACTAAAGTTTTCTAACTATTGCTTTAGTGATTATACTTGTCCCTTTCGAATGTCCCTGACAACTCCAACGACGGTGCTACCTACTCCTTAATAGTGGGATAACGCTGTCTACAGGAAATAGAACGAACAATCCTTTTTTCGAGTAGGTAGAATCTTAAGTACTTTCTCAATAAAAAACTTTTTCATATAAACACCTATCAAAACAAATTCAAAACAAACTCCGTCACATCCTTGAGGACTGATACAAGGGTTATCACGAAGTAAAACATTTTCAAGACAAACACACACAAGCAATTTGGAAAAATGAGCAAGTACCTAAGATCTCGTAGATAACTACGGATAGAAAGGGTGCTAACACCTTCCTTTTCTATAATCTACCCCCCGTACTCAGAATATCTCGAAAAAAGGTTTTTTCTGTTCTTTTTCCTTTTCCATGATTGGATGAAATAAAAGTCAGTGGTGACTCTTGCTTACCGCGACATTTTGCAAACAAAAAACACAAAATGCAAACTAGTAAAAACAGTCGGTTCTGCCACCGTAGAGACCAAACCATAATTCCATTCCTTTACTTGAGACACAACCAAGGTTACAACAGATACCATGCAACGGATTACACAACAACATAAAACTCCTTAACAGTCTTCAAGCACACCAAACTCTTGCACACACACTCCATACTTCAGGTGCACCGGGTCAACATAGGTTTGAAAATAAATCAAACCCTCAACACAATAACTTTCCACCAAAGCTACACACCTAAAAACAACACAAACAAATTTAATACACACCCTATCAAGAATAGTCATTTTCAAGAGTTGATGAGGTTAAGTTCAGGTGCAAGCTAAATAACTTGTGAGCTTAAAGAGTATGTCGAGAATACAAGATCATTATCCTCAACAGTGAAATTCTGGTAGGTCAGAACTCAGATGTCCTATAGGATGTCGAGACATCTGATCTGACATAAACAAACAGAGCAAGGCATAAACAATATAAAACAGTACTGAAAAGCATAAATAACATAAGAATTGTTAACCCAGTTCATGAAAAAAACACCTATTCTGGGGGTAACTAAACCAGGAGGGAAATCCACTATCAGTACTAATAATTAAAAGCTAAACTCCCCCGTTTACAACTTATCACTTAATCCTTACCCAATGCAACTTCTACCTAGGAACTCCAAGATATGAGTATACCCATTCACTTCCAATCACCGCAGTGATATTTAACAGTCCCAATCTCAGTTATTGTATCGACGACCTTTCACCTAAATGAAGATCACACTTCAAATACCAACAAACACCTTAATCAAGACACCCTTAATTAAGAACAAAATACTTGCTCTTGCTTCATAGCTATGATCAAGAACAATACTTAGAGTTGCTTAAAAGCTTCCTCCAAGAATAATACTACCTCTTGCTTGAAAGCTTCAAGGAGAAAAATAATAGAGACTTCAACTCTATAACATTAATCCAACTCACAACCGAGGGGAACACACAACCAACTCTCCTAGAGAGTGGTACAGACTCAGCCTTAATAACTACATCTTTTAAATTCTCGATTGGCACAAAAACTAGCTTACAAACACTTTTATTTATAACCTTTTCCCAACTGGAATTGGGCTTCAAAAGCGCAGCAGAGAGACTGCACAAAGTCTGCAAAAACTTCTCCAAGAAAATAGCTCTTCAATTAAAGCTTTCCTAAAATATCTCCATATTTAGAACTCTGAATATCTTGAATACCAATATAAAATATTTGATTTATCAATCTTGGACGCCACATAGGATTACTAAATATTCCTAGAATATTCAGTAATTAAATCACAACAACTAAATCCAAACTATTAGTTGTAGTAGACTTGATGTCCTATACTTCTGGTTAGGACATCCCATTCGATATGTTCAAATAGCAAGTTGAAACAACTTCCCAACTGCAAAACTATAACATACCAGATGTCCTATACTTCTGTTTAGGACATCACACTCGACATGTTGAATTTGCAACTTGAAACATCTTATTCAACATGTTGCTGCAAAGTTAGTTTTACAAAAATTCATGCCAATCATAATTTCAGAGAAATCACAAATAAAAATCAAAGATCTAAGTCCATATTATAGGCATTCCGGTACAGAAGTCGGGAACTATCGTTTGAGTTCCTAGTAGATATCTTTGCTTTGACACATTGCATATAGTAATCATCATTGCATTACATTACATCACCCAAAATTTGTATCATTTCCACCTAGGTGGAGCATTACGCTAAAAAAACTCAAACATGCATACAAAGCATAAGTGATATACAATCTCCAACCAAGACAATAACATATCTCCAAAGACAATATCATCCTCAAAAGTCTCCAGTCACTTCCCAGTAACCTTACCGATGCTAGTAACCCTAGTGTTGTTTACTTTCTATACCCTTGTTGTTTTTTCCCGATAACCCTACTAATGCCAGTAACCCTACTATTGTTCATATGTTTGTCTTCCGGTAACCCTACCAATGCTAGTCACCTGATTGATTTATGTCTCGGTAACCTTACAGATGCCAATAACCTTATTGTTGCTCATTCATTTATTTCTTAGTAAACCTACCGATGCCAGTAACCTTAATGTTTGTTCATTTTCTAAACCAAGTTGTTATCTGCCCTGTGACCCCACTGACATTAGTGACTTTGCTCCTTTATTTCTATCTCAATGATCCCACTGACGCTCGTAACCTTACCATTCTGTTTATTTCCCGGTGATGTTACCGACGTCAGCAACTTTACTGTTTTGATTTTCTTCCAGTGACCCCATCGACGATTATAACCTTGCTTCATTATTTTCCTTTCGGTGACCTCACAGATGGAAATAACCTTACCATTTTGTTTTCCTTTCTGTGACCCCATCGTCATCAGTAACTTTACCATTTTGTTTGACTCCCGATGACCCCACTGATGTTGATAACTTTATTGCTTTGTTTGTTTCCCAGTGACCCCGCCGATGCTGGTAATCCTACTGATGTTTCTTTCTTTGCCACCAGGTTGACACTATCCCAATAAACTTACTGTTAATTCTTTACACCACCAAGTTAAATATGATCCTTCTCTTTTATTGGCATCATCGCTATGTTACAAGTCATCATCATTTAACCCACCCATACTCATCACAAATCATTTTCCAAAGAAAATATACACAAAAAACAGTACATCATCCATCTGTTTTTAGGATCACAAATTTTTTGGTTCTATCGATATTTAATCTACTTCTAACTTGATTTTCTGAAAGGCTAGCGCCAATCGCACTTTCAGGTTTAAGAAGATTAAATAGGGGAAACTATTGTACCCTAAAATTTGACCTCCTGATTTTATTTTTATTTGGCTTTTGTTTCTCATTTCATTTGCATACACTTCATTAGGTCATCTGCATAACATTCATTCATTAAATAAAGCACATTGGTTCAAAAGGATCAGTGGTCATGCAAGCTAGAATTTCACAATTGTTTTGAGGTTTTACATCAAAATAAGCCTGATTCATCTGCTTCTTCTTTATGAATTAAACTGCATCAAGAATAAAAAGGTTTTTTAACCATGAAGGAAATATGAGGTGACTATTTCTTATCTTATTTCTTAAGATAAGGAAGGATTGTCTACAACTTGTAGAGTTAGGTGACTCTATATCATGATCAAGTCTGTAAGGACGGTTCAGTTCAGTTGGAGGAAATTACTCTAGTGGGAAGATGATTGGAAGCCTAAAAGGGATAGGTTTTCAAAGCTATAACTAGGAAAGAGAAAACTCAAGTGAGAAAAGGTTGTTTCCATCAAAAGGAAAGATGAGTCAAGAATGTCAATCTTAATGTGTTAACATTGTGCTAGACATCATAATCCTTAAGATAAAGGAAAATATTTGTATTAAAGATGTCTCTTATGTGAGAAGTTGATCATATTTTTTTTTGTTTTCTTTGACTACCTCAAAGGTCAAACTCAACATTGGTTAACTAAGCAGTGGTTAAAAATCAGGGTAGGTGATAATTTCCTTATTTCTCATACCTTTCTTAGAAATTCAACTAAGATGACTGGTATTTTAACATTGAGTGCTCCAGATACTTGACTGTAGTAAAGGTGTTTCTGGTGGTTTGTTTAGTCTCACTCTATAAACTGTTACTTTTGATGATGATGCTAAAAAGGGAGATTAAGGGCATTGGATAACTGAATAGTACATGATGGATTCTCTAAGTTTTGGTAATGTTCCTATTACTAAAGAACTTATGATTATTGTGATAAACATACGTCAGTTGTGCGATCAAGGCCTGAAGGTAAATGTCATCAAGAAATAATGTTTTATCTCTAATTGGATGCATGAAGTTCTTATGGGGATTTAAAAATAGTTTTTATTTGTAGATTCCATAAGTATTTAATTTCTTATCCTCTTTATTGATGTTCAAGGAAGATGAAGTCAAGATGTCACACCAAAAGGTGCAACATCAGACAGTTGCAAAAGCTCTAGAACCTGTTCTATGAATATGATTAGTCCATTGCAAGGTGAGTGTCCTGGTGGATATATATATATATATATATATATATATATATATATATATATATATATATATATATATATATATATATATATATATGATCTGTGAAGTCTTCAAAGTTTCTTATTTACTCCTTGAAAGAGAACAAGGTGTGCTTCTGAGTTACTCAACTGAAAGAAGTACTTTTAGTGATGTTAACTTCGGGACCAAAATCAATGATTTATTTATTGAGAAAGGAATTGATGTTCAACCAGATGTTGAAACATCATCTCAACAGTTTGATACTCCAGAAAATGTGAAATACTCTAAAGGGCTAGCAGGCAGTGAATAAAAAAATTCTCAAGAAAACAAAATTTTGTCTAAAATGGAGTTCATTATTTTGTGTTTATTAGAGTTTGTGATTATCAATAGTTTCAGAAATGATATATCTAATGATGATGAGTCTTGGAGTAAAAGCAATTGGCCAAGTCTAATGGAGATAGTATGAAAGGAGAATGTTATGTGTGAGAAACAATCTTGTATCCTTGATCAGAAATAATTTAATCATTGTGTATCTTTAAGGATATGTACAATACATAAGGAAGATGTATTCACAATTATGTTGATTGCTAAAAGAGTATAATGTAAAATAGGATGTTATGACATTGTAATGGGACAAGTTGTTGCAATCAAGGTACTCAAGGATTTTATTTTTCTTACAATCCAAAGTCATTGGTGCTAGTCACCATTGTATTAGGAGTCTTGCTGCTAGAAAATATTGGCACTCACAATCATGGTATGTTTGAGAAGCTCTAGGAAGTTTTTTTATCAAGTTTTGAGGTGCAAGTTACATTGATAATATGAG
Organism: Vicia faba; assembly: GCA_948472305.1. Classification (NCBI taxonomy): domain Eukaryota; kingdom Viridiplantae; phylum Streptophyta; class Magnoliopsida; order Fabales; family Fabaceae; genus Vicia; species Vicia faba. The sequence goes on from OX451740.1 coordinate 968,635,044, forward strand.
AGGTTTATTTGGAATTACAGTGCTGAAGAATTATAGTAGTAACTGTTTGGTCGATTTTCCAACTATATTCCTTCATCTTGTGATGTGTGCAATCTCATAGGGAAACATTTTCAATGGCATAGAAAATGTCATTTTAAATGTTGTAACATTTTCCAGCAGTCAAAGCTTGGAAAGAGAGAAAGTAGAACAAAAGGTGTGTCTTTCTCCTATGGTGAGTGGTGTAATATTAATAAGGATGACTTTATCTCCTTCCAATAACGCTCTCATTGACTAGTCTATCGTTACAAGCAATGTTTCGTTACAAACAAGGTAACTCTCCTTTTATTTAAATACCTTATAACCTCACCATCCTCACAAGTTACGTTTCAACATGAGCAAGTCTTCCAAAAAGGCTGATACAAAGAAGATCCAGTTGCTGGAAACCAAGAAGGATAAGATTTATGGTTCAAAGAAGGTTGAATCCAATATTGTAACAAATGTTGGAACATCCAATGGAGCATCCAAGACAGGGAAAACATTTGTAACTAACATGAAGTCCATCAAGAAAAGCCATGTGAAAATACATGATTTTGGCTCAGGTGCTGATGAAGATTGTGTCAATTTCATTAACTCAGGAGGTAGAATTGGATAGCTATTATCTGCTATTTTTTTTATTAAAAAAAAGAAAAAATATAAAACAAAAAAAAATGTTTGAGCCTGTGCTGCTTGGGTCTTTTATAATTTTTCAGTAGAGTCATTTTTTTCATTTTTTATTCATTGATTGTTGAGTCTTTTTTTCTTGTTTTCTAAGTTATTTTTCTTTGGATGAGTCTGTTTTTTTTGTTTCCATTTTTTTGTTGTCTTGATTGGGTCAGTTTGTTTTGCATCAGCTTTTTTGGCTGTGTTTTCTTTTGGTTCTTTCTGTTTCATTTTCTGCTTACTCTGTTTTTGTCAATTTTTGGAGAAAAAGGGGGAGAAAAGTGTTAGTGATTCTAGTCTAGTGTTGTTGCTTGTTGTATGTAACTGTTCAGGGGGAGCATGATTGTCTATCATGTGAGTCTTGTGTCTCTGCTTCTGTTTCTACTTCTGATGTGGTTATGTGCAGGATGTGCTACCAGATGTTCTAATATCCTATCTGTTGAGTCTTGTGGCTGGTTTTATGGTAGTTTAGAGCTCTAGTGTTCTTAGTTATGTGTGTTTCTTCTGCTTCATGATCTTCTAATGTGTTAAACTTAGATAGTTCAAGTTTGAGTTCATGATGGTTTTCGTGTGCTTCGGGGAAAGTTTCTTCTTCCTCTTGAGGGGGAGAATTGGTTCTTTGTGATAAGAATTGGTTATGTATGACAGGGGGGAGTATTTTTGGATAGATCCAAAACAACATGGTATCTTATTCCTTGTGTACAAAGTTTACATGTTTTAACATGTAGTCGTGTTTTTATTTTGTGATTTTATTCCTCTCTCCAGGTTTATTATGCAAAAGGTTATTTTAGTCAAAAAATTTCAAAGGGGGAGATTACTAGATCCATCATTTTAGGATTTGCAGTAATTTTGCTAAAACATGGTTCTTGAAAGATGTTAAGTAAGATGTCATAACATCTTGATCAAACTTATACAATAGAGTATATGCTTACATTGAAAACAGATGTTCTGATAGATGTTGTGACATGTTGAACCAGAACATCAGTACAAGCTATTTTAAATCTCGGTAGATTTGATTTGATTTTGGGATATATCTTTTGGATATATCTCAATAATTTGCGCATCTCAAGAGGATTTATTCTTGAACAAGTGAATCAAATCTTCAACAACATTAAAGTTTCTAAAATTGGATGTTGAGACAATATAGGATACTTGAATATTTGTTCCAAGATTTAAGGAGATTTTTATGCATAATTGGTGCAACCCTTAGCTTGTGGATCAAGGAATACTTGGGTGAAGATTTTGAAGGCCATGGATTGCTGAGGAGTATTTAAAGAGAACCCTAGACCTGATGTAATTTAACTTTGACAATTGTAAAATTAGAGGAAGTCTTAAGTCTTAGGTTTTGAGAGTTTCTTGTGTTTTCAAGTCACCCACATATCTTTTGATACAATATGGTGGGCTGTTACTTGATTGTTGATCAAGTTATTGTTCTCACTCTTTAAGCTTTTAAGCATAAAGTTGAGTAATGTTCTTGGTTGAAGCTTTGAAGCAAAACTAAGTATTATCTATTGGAAGTTTATTCTTCTGTGTTGGTCATTGTTTCTAGTCACAAGGTTTGTAACTGTATTTATCACTGAGGTGATTGGAAATGAGATGGGATTTCTCATATCTAGATGGTGATTTCTAGGTACAAGATGCACGGAGTAGTGATTATGAGAGAAGTTGTAAACTAGGACTGTTTAGGCTTTGAACTAATACTATTATAGTGGATTTCCATCCTGGCTTGGTATCCCCTAGAGTAGGTGATGTTGCATCTAGCTGGGTTAACAATTGATTGTGTTCTTTATCATTTTGTTATTTATCCTTCTACATATTTTACAATTTGATGTTATTATTTTGTATCAAGAATAGATGTCACAACATCTATCTGACATTGTTTTGATGCTGAAGCATCAGTATTAGCAAATATTACAAGTGCCAGAATTTCACTTATGATAATGTTCTTCACATGATCTTAGGTAGTGTATCCTTTATTCAGAATTTTAAGTCCTGCAACCAGAATTTGAAACCTTGAGAACATTATTTCAATTGTTTCATCTTATTCCATCTTGAAGGCTTCATAATTTTGAATCAAAGCCAAGGCTTTGGTCTCCTTAACTTGTGAGTTGCCTTCTTGAGTTATCTTTAAAGAATCAAATACAGACTTAATTGAGTCTTTATTTGTTATCTTCTCATACTCGGTATAAGAAATCATATTCAACAAGATAGTTATGGCTTTGTGATGATTCTTATAATCTTTCTTTTGTTGTTCATTCATATCACTACTTTGAAGCTTATTTCCACTAGCATTTATGGGATGTTCGAAGCCATCAATTACCAAATCTAAAAGATCAGCATCATGACCTAGAAATAAACTTTCTAGTCTATCTTTTCAATAAATAATATTTCACCATCAAATATGGGAGGTTTAGCATTGTAGTTGGCTTTATCACATGGAACTTGAACTATTGGTGGTGGAATAGCCATAGTGCAACTAAAATACCGTCTGGATATTTATCTGACACGGTTAAGTATTTGATAACAAATAATACCAGAATCAGAGGTCATATGTCAACTAAAGGTGCAAGAAACACAAGAAAGGGTGGTTTAAATTGGGTCTCTCAAAATAAAAATTCTCCAAACACAAACACCAACTATTAACAGAAGAATAAAAATAAATTAACACAATTATTTTTATCCTGGTTCACTATTAACTAAGTTAATTCAGTCCACCTGCCGAGGTGATTTTGCCTTCTCGATAAGGACTTAATCCACTATAACCAAACTGATTATAGAACCACAACAAGACAACCTTTCATTGAAAACCACAAAGACCAACTGCCTTAGTCTTCTTGAGTCTACAAACCTTCACTCAGTCACTCAAGGAACCAACTACAAAGACCAATTTCCTTTGTCTTCTTGAGTCTACATACATTCACTTAGTCACTCAAGGAACAATCAACTTACAAATGAATACAGGTTTTGTGTTTACAAGATTGCTTCTTACGAGTGGATTACACAATATTGAAGTACAAATAATAAACATAAGTAATATGCAAGTTAATAAACAAAAGTTACTTTATGGTAAGTTAACGAGCAATAACTCCTTGCTTTACAAAAAATTACAGTTACTTTGGCAGCGTTTCAGCAACTTGAATAAGTGTTTCTTCAAAGCTATTCAACATTTCCAATTGTTCCAAGTATTCCTTTTATAGTTTAAAAGAAAATTGTTGGAGGGTAGAATAGGAATACCAAAATTCTAGTTGTCTTCTTGCAACGGTCAATGAGAGAGTGGCAGACAACCTAGTACAGAAGTATTGTCCTTGCGCCACAAAACCAGTGTACTGGAGGCGAGGTGGTGTTGTCCTTTGTACTACTACTCATGTGAAACTTTTTGATCTTGCCTTCTAATCTTAAAAGGCTTATGGATGTATAATGGTTGAAGCATGTGTAGAAGGATCAAAGCTAACTCTCTAGAACCATGTCATCGGAGTCTTCAAAACTTATCCAATCAGAACCTTGTCTTCAGCACTTGGTCTTCGGAGTCTTCATAAACTTTTCATCAAAGTCTTCAGATCTTCGTTCAATAGAACCTGGTCTTCAGAGTCTTTAGAAGTTGGTCTAGAGAACCATTGGTCTTCAGAAACTTCATAACTTTTTCAACATAACCTTATCTTTAGAATCTTCAGAACTTGGGCAAGATAAATTGGATTCTTTAGAGCTTTAGAACATATCAGAAGCTCTACAACAAAATCAAAGTTAGAAGCAAAAAGACTAACTTTCTTCTAGAACTATTTCTTTAAGATGCATTCTAAGCCATGAAACATAAGCTTGTATTCTTCCGTGTGTTGAGTCCATAATCTGATGACGTCACACGTCAATTCTTCAGAGACGTAACCTGTTAGAAAAGGCTACACACTAAACAAACCATTAGGGTACTTAAATGTTATTTAATCACCCATGTAATGTTATCATCAAAACTCAAGGCCAGATGCAAAACCAAATCTTGTTCTTACACATTTAACATTGTTTGAACAATAGAAGTTCAAATTGGATGCATGTTTTCAAAAATGATTCAAGTAGGGTTCATGTGTTTATTTCCATGCTCTTATCATTAATTTCTAAAGCAATCATCAAGGTTCTTCAAAGGATATTAAAGCTTCTCTCATTTTGTTTTAAAGTGGTCATCATTGAGCCTTTGGATACAAAACAATTCAAGGAAATTCAAGTTGGAACATGGTTGTTTGATCTAAAATCAAGAATGACATGCCATTTGGTCCAAACCCCATAACTTTCTCATTTCTCAATATTGTTGAGGTCTTCTTTGAACTAAATGTCCCTTTTGATGTCCTTTACAACTATGTTTCAAGGGTTAAAATCCAATTACAACCTTTAAGTCTATCAATTTCAGAAGTTGCTCAAAGGCCATTTGTGCACAAAACTAGGTTCATGACACACTTGACCTAATTCTAAACCTTCAAATCAGTGGCACGACCTCAAATTTACCTTAATTCCATTTTCAGCTCAAGCCTTCTTTTGACTTGGTTCTTTTTGCATTGTTTTCTCCTCCATGAAAGGATCATTTGGCTCAAGAAACATCTTAAAATGCACGAGTGGTTGCATTTGGCCTAGGTTTGAACATGACACCATGGACTCTATTCTAAATCGTGACATGTAATTTGGTAATGATGCAAATCTTCAAATGGGACCAACAAATCATGTGCAACTTTGCTCCTTACCATAAAATATGTCTCACACAATGCAAATTGACTTGTAATCATGATAAGCTCACGCATTTCATGCCAATTTTTCCCACGGTTTAGATCTAGAATTTTCTCAACTTTGTTGGCACGATTGAAGAAGGATTTCACACATACGATGAGTTCACTCACTCTCCTATAAATAGAGCATAATTATTCATTTGAAATCAAGCTTGAATAGCCACAAAAACTTTGCCTCTCTCAAGCCTGAAACCATCAAAAACCTGAAGTTCTATTTTGATTTTAAGCTCTTCTAAACTCCAAATCTCAACCCAGAAAGCTTCATCGACATCCACTGAAGCTATTTGAACGTTTACAGAAGTTTAAAGCATCTTGCAAGTACCAGTTCGAGTTTACCATTTTTAGACCTTGAAGCTTAGTTTGGAAAGGTAGTTACGATTTACTATTCCACTCAAACAAGTTACCACTCTCTCTGTCTTGTTCCACTTATTGAAAACCCTCACTCACCTTTGATTTTATTCTTCGTGTTCATCATTTGATTTTACTTTGAGTAACTTAAAGTTTCTGCGTATTTCTGCAAGTTCTCTCTGCTCAGAGTAAATCAATTTCTCTGATGCAGAGAGACATAAACTATGACATGAGAGGAAGCTTTCACCTTTGGTGTTTGAGTTAAAATCTCAGAGTTTATGAACTTGCAAAATTGAGAGCTGGAGGTTGAAGATGAAGTGCTTCGCGTGCTTTAAATCCTTTGCCCAATCACAACACGCCACCTAACCTAGTTTTTGTTATTTTATTTTATTTTTCTATTTTTAATCCTTTTAATTTATTTTTTCTTTAAAAAATTATTTTAAATAGCTCCTTTATGAATTTTAACTCCATTTATTTCATAAATCAAAAAAACTATTATCTACCACATATGTTTCTGTCAGAATTTTAAAATGAGTTTTAGCATTTTTGTTATTTTCATTTTAGTTATCTTTAAATACTTATTTCTCTATCATTTTCAAATATTTATGAGTCCAAATTTTGAGATCTTGATCCTAGAAGTTTGTTTGACCTTCTCAAATTTTTGTGGCTTTTTATTTGATGTTTTGATGCATATTTTAATTTTCTCTTTAATTTCCATTATTAAGTCATTTAAAATAATTTTTAATTTATATATATATATATATATATATATATATATATATATATATATATATATATATATATATATATATATATATATATATATATATATATATATATATATATATATATATATATATATATATATATATATATATATATATATATATATATATATATATATATATATATATATATATATATATATATATATATATATATATACATATATATTTGTTTGTTCTTGATGGTTCTGACTTTTTGTTGACTTTATCAATTATGGTTGATTAAAGTTATTCTTGTATAATTGGATTTTGGATTTGTTTTTGATGAAATTTATTCATTTCAAATCTACTATGAAATGATCATTTGATCATTTTTGGTACTTTGGATTGATGATAAATTTGTCTTAAGGTATCATGAAGAAGATGAATAGAAGTAATTATCTAATCCCCTTGTCTTAGTGCTTTATCAATTCCCCTTCTCTTCTTCTTCTTCTTCTTCTTCTTCTTCTTTATTTCTTTTGGTTTGACTTGTGCTACATTGTTTTAGGAGAATGACTTATTGTGTCATTTCTCAACATGTATGACACATACTTGTTATTTCCCGACCTCAAATAGTTGTGACTTCCACATAAGTCCATTTATGATTTCTTAACATAACGCTAAATTGTCCTGAATCGGTTGATTAACTACTAACACTAACATTAACTCCATATTATGTGCTAAATTTTACTTTATGCAATTTACATTAATGTCACTTAATTTTATTTCATTTATATTTCAAGTTATTTATATTCATGACATCTTTATTTTTGCTTTCTTTCTTTTATCTTGTTCTTTATTGCTGTCAAAAGACAAAAACATTAATAAAGACTTAAACCCTAAAAAACTTTTGATCTTGATCTATGGACTTGATGTTACTATCCTTTTCTTGGATATGTACTTTTGGACTTAGATCTAGTGTTTTTGTTCCCATGCTTGGAGTTTGTACCAAAGACCTTGGAAATTCATCTGCAACATTGATCAACATTTGAAAACTTAGCTCTGCTTTGGTTATTTTCATCTAATACTTTGTGGGTTCATCTGAGACTTGTCTTTGTCTTGAGATTTTTGAGCTTTGTGATTTTGTCTGGACCTTGTAATATTCATTTGCTCTATGCTTAATTTCTTGTTGCTTAATCCAAATGGAAAGGGATGCTAATTTTGACTAATGTCAGTTGCTTGCTTCAACCTGGTTAGTTCACATGCACACACAAAAGTTTTCTCTTGGGCTACCTTACAATGAGACCATTTATTTATTTTCCTTTAATTTATTCTTTAGGATTGCCTCTTCATCTCCTCCCATTCTTAAATTTTCAAAATATTCTCCCTTTTTAAAAATCTTCTTGTTTCAAACTTCAAACCACTTTCACAATAAACCTTTACTTTGTCAAGTGATTTTCAAAATTCTTTTTCTTAATAAATTCTAAAAAACTTAAGCATATCAAAATCATTTTAAAAATACTAAAAAAAACAAACATTATCAAAATAACTTTGTGCTCTTGCACTTTCTCTTTTCAAACTTTTCAGAAAGATTAGACATAAGTTATCTTCTTGCTATAATGTAAATCTCTTGTTCCCATAATATGATTGAGATATGTTGACATTTTCCATATGAATGTTGAGACATGCTTATTGATTATATCTAATATGAAGTTCTCCATCAATATAATGCAAATGTCCACTTTTTCATACTTGTGAGTGATAAGTTGAGTTTTCCCCTTGAAAATGACGAAATGTCTTTTCATTAAAATCAATCAAATAAACACCATTTTGTTCTTTTTTACAATAACTACATGGTTCTAATTTCTTCGTTGCACAAAGAAGGTACGTAGGCACAGGGTTCTCGAATTCTTGGCGAAAAAAAATTAAAATAACTTTTTTCACATCTCCCCAATCTTTTTGCAAACAACCGTTTTAGCCTAACACGTATTTTTAAGAGATTTATACGGAGTACCATAGATGTGGGAGGTGTTAATACCTTCCCCTTGTATAACCAAACCCCGTACCTAGATCTTTAATTTTTGGTTTCTATTGATATTTTCCCATTCCTTTAGAAATATCAAAGTTCGATGGCGACTCTTGCTTATTATTTTTGCAAGTTAAGTTAAATAATAACTTAATCTCAACTTTTACATCGTGACATGGTGCTTGGTGATCTTCCACAAGAGGTTAAACCCAAAGAGGGTAATGGTTAAGGGGATGTCATGCTTGTGATTCTTAGGTTAGATGCAAATGATATGATAGGTGGAATCAGATGGCTAAAAAATAGGATATGACAGGCACAAAGATCAAAATTGGACTCATTACCTTCTTCTTCATTTTGGTCATACTCTTGATTGATGAACGGTATGTCACAAGCTCACGCGAATTCTTCAATGGAGTGTTTATTAACTTCAAGGATAAGGACACCATTTGAATGGGAGATATTTGTATAGAAAATCCTGACTAATTAGGGAAATATTTCTTGAGGAACTTCGAAGATAAAGTTCCTTAAGTCGGCATCTTTGAAGGTTTCGAAAAAAAGGAAATCCTTGAAAATTTCCTCCTCTAAGTAGCGAGAAGTGTAGACTTCTCTTTTGGAAAAATATCGATTGAAAGTATTTTCTTGCTCTTGAGAAGCAAATTTTTTAAGTGTGATGGAGAAGCAATAGATAAACGAGCTCTTTTTGTTCCATTCGGTGGTGATGATGAGAGGATGAAAGAGCTTAAAGACAAATAATGCAATTCATAAGAGAGGTAGGGTGAGAGGAGAGATAGAGGAAACTTACCTCTATATATAGTTAATCCCCAATTGATTTGGTAATGCTTCCAATCAATTAGAATCCTTAAATTATGATTGTTGTACCCCAAAATTTTCCCTCTCTTTTCTCAAGATATTTCAAAAATGGTCTCTAATGCTCAAGGATTCTCAAGAATTGATCAGACAAAATCACCTTCGAAACACTGAGACCACAAATTAAGGTTTTGACTGAAAGCGACTGATCACTGAATTTTGACCTAATACATGACTTATTGGTTTGAAACATGATCTCAATAATTCAAATGCATCATTTTGACCTATTTTCATATCTCAAAACATTTCTCAAGATCAGTGGATTGATAGATGAAATTTGGTCAACTGGTGAAAAAGTCAATTGTACATTGAAAAATCAAACTTTAACTTTTTTATCAAAATCAAGTTTCAAAAATAATATTTCATCAAGACATATAAAAATATGAAGATTATTAATCAATAAATTAAAAAGTCAAAATCATATTTGAAAAGTCAAACTTTTCAAGACTTAAGAATTTTTCTAAGTGTTTTGCACATGTTTATTTCATAACTTCATACCAAATTTTCATCATGATGCAAGATGATTCAAGGAAAACTTCCAACATGAAAGTTGTAGATCTAAATGAGATCTAAAACATTGTAGGACAGGAATTTTTCTAGGAAATTCTTGGATTTTGAGTTATAAATTCATGAAGTCATGGCATTTTTGATAAACACTTAGAGAAACTTTCAACAGATTTTGGTAAGGATTTCATCCCAACTTCTTGGCAATTTTTCACATAATTCCAAGATGATTTTGTCAAAATAGACAACATGAAAGTTATAGAGGATGTTTCAAGCTTTCCAAAACATCCAAGAGCGTGAATTTATCATACTTGATCTACGAGATTCAAGGGTATGAAGTTGGACCTCCATTCTTGAATTGCAAGTCATTTTAGTGAAGAACACATAACAAAACCCTTATGCTATGTTGCTTAATATTGTGTTACAGGCCTTCTTACTTTCCAATCTCACCATAATTTAATGCTTACACCCACTCTAGAGCTATTACCCAAGTGTTTAAACCATTTCCAAAAGATCTTTCTATTTATGGCATAAAGGCACAATTGCTATTCTTGAAAAGAAAGCTTTTTGTACAAAACTTGTCTTGAACCCATACCTTCTTTGTTTCTGATTTTACTCCACCATGAATCATGGAAATCAGCCCCTCTAACCTAGCTACTTTGGTACTTTATCTTGGGAACATGACATAACTTGATATTTGCAATCCAACCTAGCCATAACTCCATAGTTTGTAAACCAAATCAGCTTGATCACAAACCCTTTTCCTATAAATTGAGGGAGCATTTACAAGAGAAAGAGGTCAGGAAAAATAGAGAGAAAAACTAGAAGTTTTGTTGATAAACCCTAAAAAAACCTCATATTCACGAAAGGCATAACAGTCCATAAAGCTTCCACTCTTGAGTTTTAAAGTCCAAACCTTTGAACCTCTCATACTTTGCAAATTTTGTCCAAACATCTAAACACCTCACATACATTACTTAGAAGTTGTTCAAACTCAAGAACAAGCTTCTATGACATCTCTGTTTTCCAAGCTCAAGAACACTCAAGGAAACAACTCAAGCTCAAGACACAAATTCCAGTTTCAAGGTAAGTCTCCTTGACTTTAAACCCTTCATTTCAGGAATCATTAGTTGATTCATCTTCGAAGATAAAAATGTAATAACCATTCCCCTTGAAGGTAACCTTTGTTCATCTTCCATTCTTGTCATTTATGTGTTAAGAACTAACCCATGTATGCAGCAAAACAAAGATAGAGTGAAAAAATTGCAGTATGAGTCGATACATAGCCTTATGAGTCGACACATCTTAGTGGAAAAATGGGTTATGAGTCGATACGTAGCCTTATGGTTGACACATACTATGATACAGGCCCAAAAAATAAGGAAAAAAGGAGTGTATGAGTTGATACAAAGCACGTATGAGTTGACATATACCATTATGTATCGACTCATACTGAGTTGATTTGGCAATACAAGGGCAAGGAAAAGTTATATGTCGATGCAAAAGAGCATGTGCCGATACATAAGGTTCAAAAATGCATTTTTCTTTCATTTTCCTTTGTTTTTACATGTTTCCCATATTCCTTTCATGGCTATTCAATATGGTTATAATATTTAAGCTCCTATCCATCCCCATATGTAAATTGTACCCCCATCCCCCTAAACGATGTAATAGCGTAGGACTTTATTTCCCATAATTTACCGCTTTCAAATATAAATGCTAGTAACTAGGGTGTGTGTGGCAAGATAAAAATAAATATTAGAAAACCCTAACCAAGACAAAACAATGCATGAAAAATAAACACTTTGCACACTTACACCTCTAGGGTTAATTCCACTTGTTGCCTTGAGAAAATGGTCATGTTATGCGTGTGAGACACCTTAGCAAAAAAAATCGAAAAATACAAGATCATAGTCCCTCGAGGACGCTTAGAATTTTGCCTAATAAATGATCTTAGACCCTCAAGAGAAATGCTAAGACATATCACAATATTTCTATTCATGACTATACAATGACTCACGCCCTTCCCTTCACATCCAAAGATAGAGCTTCTTACCAATCAATGGTAAGATAGCAATGTCAAAGGAAGAGAGAAATGAAAAAACAATACTTTTGAGTAGGTAGAAAATTCTTAGTTGCTTGCTCACAATCTATCTTTAAAACAAACATTTTTTCAAGACACACCAAACACTTTCAAAACATGAAATATTTTCAAAAAGTCTGAAACTTTGTATGTTTTCTTATAGAAACGAGAATCATTACAAAGTTTTCCTAAACGAGGAAGCTTTTCAAAAATACTTTCAAAACCCACCACAAACAAATTTTAAACAAAGCAATTTCAAAAGTGATGTAGTAAGCAACTAAGAGCCCATAGATAACTATGGATGAAAAGGGTGCTAATACCTTCCCTTTTCATAATCTACCCCCCGAACTTAAGAAAAATATCTCGAAGGTCTTTCCTGTTCTTTTCACCCTTTCCTTATTGGATAAAAGAAAATTCGGCGGCGACTCTTGCTATCCGCAACAATTACAATCAAACACAAAAACATCCAAGTCAGATCTCCTACCATATTACAGAACTGGTGACTCTGCTGGGGAAAAATTTAAAGTGGGGTTACCTTAGAGACTAGATCAAATTTAAATGCTTTCATTGTTTGATTTGTTTGCTTTACATTTGTGGGTCCTTGTTTGGGTTTGTATTGATGCTCTACCCGGATCTGGGAACATCATTAGGTAAGTAGTAATAGATTGTGGAAACTATACGACATAGACCGATATGGTTGAAGCAATAGGTACGTTAGTGTGATGCATTTGTTGGTACTGGTATCCCTTGTGTTGAGTCGAGGAGAATACAGGGCTGCTGAGCAGTGTCATGAAGCACTAACTGACCATAGAACCTTTAATTGAACAACTTGGCCATTAGGAAGTAGTGAGATAGTCGGTTTTGGTGGAAAGCTGAAAATTGGTTGATACTCGATACTACGCTCATTGAGATAGGACTTTTGGGATATCTCGGCCGCAAGAAAAGATCGATTGTGTTGATAAAATGCCCCATGAAGAAAGATAAATGATATTGGGATTCCCTAGAACCCGATTACTTTGTAGGACATGTTGAACCAACTAAACTTCAAGAGGGTACTTACCTATGAAACCCATGCAAGCCTAAACCTAAGGGTTTTGTGTGTTTTGTTTATGATTATTATTCACGTCATCATAAACATCATAACATCATAAGCATTCTCACTAACCATTTCAAGGATTTAGGAATTTATCTTTGTTCTGTTTTGTAGGTCATGATATCCACCTATAAGAATACCATTCGAGTTAACTTTGTGAAAGTGAATTCTCAACTTCAAGAGTTAGAATCAAGAGTGCTTGGAGATTCTCCCTTCACCAAGAAATATGGTCGACTTCTCAACTTGGCTACCTCAAACTTCCAAGAAGAAATGATGTGTGTGTTTTTCCAATTCCTTGATCCTATGCATCATTGCTTCACCTTTCCTGACTACCAATTGGTTCCTACACTAGAAGAATTCTCTCAATTTGTAGGAGTGCTTGTGCTTCATCAAATTCCATTCACCGAATTATAAGAGACTCCAAAACCTGAAGTTATTGCCAAAGCTTTGCATTTGAAGAGATTTGACATTATGGAAAATTAGGAGATAAGAAGTGGAGTTAAGGGTTTCTTAGCCAAATTTATGTTGGAGAAGGCTTGTTTGTTCTGGGAAGATATAGATTTTCAAGCTTTTGAGGATGTATTGTCCCTTCTAATCTATGGTTTAGTTCTAATTCCCAATCTGGACCAACTCATAGATGTGAATGCCATCAAGGTTTTTCTCTTTCGTAATACCATACCTACTTTGCTTGGAGACATTCTACAATGTTTCCACACTCGCACCATAAAGAAAAGGGGTACTTTGTTGCATTGCATTCAATTACTCTCTAGGTGGTTTATTTCGCACCTACCTTGATCAACATTGAAGAATGAGCAAGGATTGACATGGTCTCAAAGGTTAATGCCACTCACACATTCTAATATTCATTGGTGTTCTCGATCCTTGGAGGATATTACTATTATTGACCGTTGTGGGGAATTCCCTAATGTCCCACTCTTAGGCATTAGTGGAGGTATCACCTATAACCCTTCTCTTGCATTACGGCAATTTGGGTATGCATGAAGAGATGGTCCCCATGATGAACTCATCCAAGTTTTGGTATTCAATTACGAGGGTGACGACCAAGGCGATCGTTAACAGTTCATACGAGCTTGGAGAATGATAAACAAAGTGGATAGTAAGACACTGGGACATAAGAATTCCATCCCCCTTGAGCCTTACCTTAAGTGGGTACAAACTCGTGCTCAAAGTCTCGTGATGCCTTACCCAACCATCCTACCTATCATCATGGAGCCTGTTGCCGAAGGAGATGTTCCATATACTATTCTTTATTCTGGTATGCCTACTTCTCATGAAGATTTGAAAACAGCTTGGATTCAGCTAAAGGGAGAGTGAGACACCTTTGAAGCCCAGTTTTATGCAAGCGAGAAGAGGACATTGGAGCTCATGAGACAACTTCATGAGGAGAGGAGCTCGAATTCCTATATCGCTACAAAGAGGAAGCATCCATAGGAAACATGGGCCATTTTTATTGTATTTTAGTTCATTTTGTTTATTTTGTTTCAATGTAAAGCCCAAGAGGCACGTTATAATCAATTTAAACTTATTAATACAATTAAAGTTTGTTCCCTCTTGTTTAAATAAATTTAAATCTTCTAAGTCCTTGAAATAATTTGCATATGCATTTTTATGCATCATAACATAAACAGGTTTTCAACAACAGGTTTCTTTATCTTTTTACTGTTTATTTCAGTAAGATGGATATCGAAAAAATAGTGAAAGATTTGCAAGAACATAATTCCCAGTTCCAAGAAACCTTGTTGACCCTGGCCAAGGGATAATAAGAGCTGATGATGCTGCTGACGGCCAAAAAAGAAGACTAAGAAGAAGGCCCTCATAAATATGGGGAGAAGGTGTAAAGGCCCAGTCCGTACGGTTTAGATAGTTGAGGAGTCATCCAAGGAAGATGAGAACCAAGTGGAAGAGGCAAAGAGCACCCGCGCTGGGGGTGCAAATGATCAAGCTTCCGGGGACGAAGACTACTTTGATGAACAGTACCCACCTGCTGAGGATAAATACAAGCAGTTGGAGGATAAACTAAAAGCTGTTGAAATTTAAGTTGTGCCTGGCTTAGATTTTAGTGATTTGGGCTTAATACCTAGGGTCCTCATTCCCCATATGTTCAAGATACTGATCTTTACCAAGTACGACGAGGTTTCCTGCCCGAAACTTCATCTAATGTCTTATATGCGCAAGATACATCCGCACACTACCAACAAAAAGCTATGGGTCCATTTTTTCTAAGAGAGTCTAGATGGGACTCAACTAGAATGGTTCTATCAATTGGAGGGTTTCCACATTCACATATGGGAAGATCTGGCCAATTCTATTTATCATCAATATCAATACAATGCTGATTTAGCACCAGCAAGAGTTCAACTTCAAGGTATGACAATGGGTGCTAATGAAGGGTTTAAAGAGTATGCACAAAAGTGAAGGGATCTTGCTAGTAGAGTCCAACCACCCTTAACTGACAGAGAACTAGTTGATATGTTCATGGGTACATTAACTGGCCCATTTTTCAACCTGTTAATTGGAAGTTCTTCGTCTGGTTTCACCGAGTTGATCCTAACTGGTGAAAAGGTCAAAAGCGGCATTAAGAGTGGAAATAAGGAAGCCCTTCACTAGAAATAAGGAAAAAATGTTGTGTATGGGGAAATGGCCCATACTAGGAAAGATCGCCATCCAATTGTTAATGCTGTTTTGATATCCAACCCTCCATCTGCTCAAAGACAGTCATCCAACAATCAACGATCTGAAGTTCCTCGAAGATAGTTCAGAAGGATTAGCATGTCACTGTCCCAAGCCTTGCAACATCTGTTGAAGGCTAACTTAGTGACATTGTGTGATCCACAATCTAATCCAAACATTTCATCACTAAAATACAATCATAATGCCAAGTGCGCATATCATTCAAATAGTCTTGGGCATGAGACCGATCAATGATGGGCGCTGAAGACCAAGATTCAAGATCTAATAGACAATAAGACGATTTAGTTTGATCCACCCGCCACTCCGAATGTGATAACCGCACCAATACCGAACCATGGCAAAGGTGTCAACGTGATTGACGATACCACTTTTGTATCCTCCATTGAGGATTTAACAACTCCATTAACTACTGTGAAGGATAATTTGATGAGATCTGGGGTGTTCCCTGGCTGTTCTAAAGATTGTGTTTGTTGTGATCAACAAATAAATGGGTGCAAGCAGATGAAGGAAGGTGTGCAACGCTTGATAAATAGTCGCGAGATTCTGTTTGAGAAGATTCCTACCATCAAAAGTTTAACTAAAAAAACTGAATACCTGTCCATAATAACCATCTCCAACAAGCCTCTTAGGACCCCCTCAAAGGATCCTATCAGGATTTCAAATGAAACAACAATTTCTCCTTTAATAATCACTGCCCCTGGGCCAATTCCTTACTCCTCCGACAAAGCAGTTCCATGGAACTATGGTGCCGATGTTTATTATCATGGGATAAAACAAGATTCTTGGATCAACTAAAACGAAGTTGATGTTACTAATATTGCAGGTTCTAGTAAAGTAACAAGAACAGGGAGGATCTTTTCCCTTGATATTTCACCGCCCATTAATACAACAACTCCCGTCCGCATAACCAATAACAGTTCTAGTGCCAACACTAGAGGTAAAGAAAAAGAAGATGAGCCTGCTGGGATAGAGGCACCTACCAAAGATACTGATGTTGAAGAGCCCTCCACTCGAGAGATAGAGGAAATCCTAAAAATCATAAAGAAGAGCGACTTCAAAATATTGGAGTGTTGTACCCCAAAATTTTCCCTCTCATTTCATCAACATTTTCTTATCACAAGACCCTTGGAACTCAAGATCAAGCTAGGATTTGCTCTGCTCAAGACACCTCCTTGCATTGTTGACCTAAATTAGGGTTTGAGTTTGCACAGGGATGTTTTGACCTACAATGCCCAAAGTGACTTTCATACTTCATGCTGGACTCACAAGTTTGTCCATACCAAGTTTCAAGCCTTGAATCAAATTTTTGCCCAGTCAATTGGACAGTTGATCTAGAAATCAACTGTATTGGGGAAAAGTCAACTGTGGTCAATTGACAGTCAAATCTCATGAATTTTGACCCACATAAACATTATGAACTCATGTGAACCATTTGATCAAGTTTGGATCACAATTCCACAAGAAATTTGATCAGATCACCAAAAGGGCAAAATGGTCATTTTTAGGGTTTTTGACTGTGCAAAGGCAATTTTTGACTATTTGACCTAACCAATGGCAAAACAAGTTCAACCATGGACTCAAGGACTCAATGAAATTGTCTTGACCCATTCAACAAATTCAAAAAATCTCAAGTGCATAGGATTGACAGATGAATTTTTCAGTCAACTGATCAAAATTTGATTGTACACTAAAAAGTCAAACTTTGACTTTTTTGTCAAAATCAAGTGCCAAGAGTTATTTTTCATCAAGACATGTCAAATTATGAAACTTGTTCATAATGAAACCCAAAAATGAAAATTAGGGTTTAAAATGGAAAAATTTCATAACTTAGAATTTTTCCAAGTTATAAAATTTTCTTATTTTTTCCTAACTTTGTCCCATTTTTTTATCAAGATGCAATTGGATTCAAACAAAACTTGCAACATGAAAGTTGTAGTCCATCACAAATTATACAACTTTGATTCAGAAAGTTTTCTCAAAAGAAGCTTGTAGCTCAAGTTATGATTTTTGGAACAAGGGTACCTAAAACTTTTAACTTAGAGAAAATTTGCCCTAATCTAGGCAGGATTTTGACCCATCTTCTTGGCCACTTTTCTATTAGTTCCACTTGGAATTTCAAGTTTCATTGATAATAGTGATTATATTACATGTTCCAAGATTTCCAAATTATCCAAGAACTCCTTAAACACCCTTGTGGTTAGAGATAATCGAATGCTTGAAGTTGGCAAAAACTCACTTTTGTCCATGGCCAATGCATTTTCATACAAATGTGCATTTTCAAATCAACATGTTTGGTGCTAGCTTGCAGGCCTCAAAACCAGTTTATACTCCATAATTTAATGCATAACCATTGAGTTAAGGGATTATCTTGTTCATGTGGACATGACATACAAAATTAAGCCCTAAGTGGTAAAAGGTATATTGCCATTTTTCAAAAGTTACTTTATGTCAAAACACTAAGCATTGAGCCTTGAATAAAGATCTGAGACTGCAAACCAAATCCAGGGATTAGAGGGGCCAAGAGTTTTGTGTGCAGGTTGATAGGAGGGCATGTACAAGGCTATAACATCACTTCCATTCTCTTGCTTCAAGTAGAAGAAAAGTGGCCAAACATACATCATCTCACATATCTGTTAAGACAAGCTTACACAAACATTGTAGACAAGTTCCATACCTTCCAACAAGCCTGAAACACGACCCCTTTGCCTCTCAAACTCCCTTGTACACAAAATCACTGTTTTTCTGCAAAACAGGGCAAGTTCTGCATTTTGCAAGCCATAACCAAATTCCATCGTGCATTTTGTCCAAAGATAGTTCAAACACCTTCCAATCAACTCACCTGAACTATCCCAGGCCCCCATTGCAAGCTGTAACACCTCTAACACACTTTGCCATTTTTGTTTCAAAGCTCTGTAGGTTGAGTTCTACAGCACGATTCAAGCTGTTTCAAAACAAGCCAAGCATTGGAAAAGCTTCCTTGGACCTCTGGAAAGCTCAAAAGAAGCTCAAACACCATTGAAGGTTGCTACATTGTCCAGCTCGAAGTCAACTGAAACAGGTATTTCATGGACTTCTATCTCTCTATTTAGGAATGGTTAGGCTTAGGTTTGTGAATGAAATATGTTGTACTCATAGCCCTGAAGCCATACATATGCTTAGTTTCCATTTACATTAATCGTGCTAAGAGAATTTCACTCATGAACTTTCTGAAAAAACTAGGTTAGAAATTAGGGCCAGAGAAATTCTCTCTGGTCTTTGAGAGTTAATCTAAGTTTTTTATATGGTTGGATTCATTGTTTAATTCTCTACAATGTTCATGTTATGATTTTTGTCAAAAGATCAAAGAATCAGGAGTTACAGTTTGGTACATAGCACGCGCAGGTTTGTTCAGAGGAAGAAGAAGAAGTGGATTCTGGGCTGGGCCTAGTTCCTTTTGCTTTTGACACCCCTTCATTCAATTTAAACCCCCCTGGCCCATTTGTGTGAATATTTGTCATTTTAATATTTTTATTTTTTATTCTGACTTTATTATTTTTTGTCTAAATATAAAAAATGCCAAAAAATTATTTTCTATATTTTTCATATTTATTTGATATTTATTTTTATTTTATTAGTATAATCATGTAAATAAACTATTTCCTTTTTATTAAAGACTCAAAAAATAATACAAAACTATACTTACCTCCATTTATTATTTTTATTTACACTTGAAAATATTTTCTTAAATATACACATTTTTGTAAATAATTAATTCCTATTTTATATAGTTAATATATATATATATATATATATATATATATATATATATATATATATATATATATATATATATATATATATATATATATATATATATATATAAATAATTAGGTCAAAATATAAAAATATCTTATTTTTACTTTTATTAATATTTTACACTAAAAAACATCTTTTTTGCAATATACTTTTATTTTGTGTATAAATTAATATATTATTGTATATAATTAATAAATAATATTGTTTATTTAAGAATTAGGATTTTTGCTCTAAATAGAAAAATTATTAAAATTGACTTTTTCTTTATTTTTATTTCACATATAAAAATACTTTTTACATACCTAAAAATCTTTTTTGCATTATACATTCTATTTATATTTATTTATTGTATTATATTCAATTATTGTACATTTAAATATTGCCTATACATTCGATTTGGTTGTAATAACTTAGGATTTAATTTCTTGTCAAATACCCCCAATTCAAATTTGTACCCCTCTCCCTATATCATGTTGTAATAGTGTAGCATTTAAATTCTCGCACATTTAAAAACATCCAATTATGCCATGCTTAGACCTAGGGTTTGTATGCAAATAAAATCACCAACTAGCTTGACCTAATCCAAGATAAATATGCATGAAAAACAAACACAATGGACACTTGCACCCCTAGGGTTACAATCCACCTGTTGCCTTAAAAAATGAGCCATGGTTGCATGTCAAGTACTTTGGCAAAACAAAAACAAACAAAAAGATCATAGTCCCTTGATGACGCTGTCTGAGTTGCCTAAACAAAATGATCAAGTCCCTTAAGAAAAATTGCCAAAGATACTTGATACCATTGCTATCATGGTCTATACGATGACACGCGCCTGTCCCGTTAACATCCTAACACAAGGTTGTTCACCAAATACAATGGTGAAACAAAACTGTTAAAAGGGTTAAAAACATAAGAAAGATCTTTGAGTAAAATAGGGTAGATAGCTCCTAGTTACTTGATCAAGCTTGCAAAAAAAAACATCCTTGCTATTTTCAAAACACACTTCACCATACAATTTCAAAACCCTACTTTCAAATATTGAAAACTTTTCAAAAGACAAAAACACCTTTGTATACATTCAAACAAGAATCATTACAAAGGTTGCCACAACGATGGCCTCTTTTCAAAATATCTTTTAAAACCACACACAAAGCACCATTTCAAACAATTGAAAAGCAAAGCAAGTGATCTAAAGCAAGTAACTAAGAGCCCATGGATAACCATGGATAGAAAGGGTGCTAATATCTTCCCTTTCTATAATCTACTCCCCAAACTCAAGAAAACATCTCAAAGGTCTTTCCTATGCTTTTTGACCTTTCCCTAGGATAAAATAAAAATTTGGTGGCGACTCTTGCTAAACCAAAACATTTGCGAACACCAACGCAAAATCCCAAGTCAGTTCTCCCACCGTATCACATGGAGCAATTGGGGAAAACCCCCTCCAAAATCTCCATGTCGTCATTGTTACTCTGTTCGGATGCTCATGCCCAAGCTCTAATAAAGTTCTTGAAGAAAGCCCATGTGCCCCAAGAAACCACAGCTGACCAGTTCAAAAATTGTTTGGCAAGTTTAATGAATGACAATGGATTAGGGTTCTCCGACGCTGATTTAACTCCTATGTGAAGGAACCACAACAAAGCCTTCCATGTCTCTATTGAATGCAAGGGAACTACCATGGCACATGTCTAAATTGATATTGGCTCATCTCTAAATGTGTTACCCAAAGGTGCTTTGGACCGGCTAGATTGTGAAGGACTGGTATTAAAGCCAAGCCATATTGTTGTAATGGATTTCGATGGGTCTAAAAGGATGGTTCATAGAGAGGTGGGTCTCCCAATTAAAGTTGGCTCGTATATTTTCAACTCTACCTTTTATATAATGGACATTCATCCCGCCTACTCTTGTTTTCTTGGGCGCCCTTGGATCCATGGGTCAGGGGCAGTAACATTCACCCTTCATCAAAAATTAAAATAACCAGTCAAAGGGAAGATCGTTACTGTTTGCGGTGAAAAAGAATTTATGGTGAGCCACCTCAATTCCTTCAAGTATGTAGAAATGGATGGTGATTTTATAGAGACTCCGTGCCAGGCTTTAGAAGTTGTTCCTCCTATGGTTGTCGCCACCAAAATCTCCTCCAACATATCAAAAACTGTGAAGTTGTACCAAGAATGGTCTCACTTAAGGATGCTCGTGCCGTGGTCGAAGATGGAAAATATACTATCTGGGGACAACTACCTGACATTCCATTTAAAGCAGAAAAATTTGGGTTAAGTTTCACCGTCAAAGCTCAGAAAGAGATAAGGCACGCTCGGGTGGGAAAACCACTTCTCCGTATTGGAAATCATGAAGTAAATGTTGTGGAAGACTCTGATGATGAATGCACTTTTGAAGAATGGATCTACCCTACTATCGGGGGGGAAAGCTCAATTACTGGCATGCAAAGGATTTCACTCCCATCTCCTTCATTGAGTAGTAATTACTGTTTATCGTTTTCTGTCAATTCAAGAACTTTTGTATGTAATTTTAAATTCCAAACAATGACTTTTAAGCCGTGTGCCTTGCCCCAAGCACTATGGTCCATTTGTTAAGGGTTTTGTTCATGTTCATTTATCATATGATCATTTAATATAAACCATTGGACCTTTTGCATTCAAATATTATGTTCACTGTCTTTCTTTTTCTTTATCACATTTTTCAATAGCCATGTATCTTACATGCACACACACACTTGCATATCCACATCTACTCCGGATCTCATTGCCAACGACTCTACTATTGCCAGTTATGACTTCGAGCATCCAATTAACCAATTTGAAGACGAAGGCGAGGAAGATTATGAAATACCATGAGGGCTAGCCAGGATGTTGATACAAGAGGAGAAAGCTATTCAACCTCATGAAGAGCAAGTCGAATTTATCAACCTAGGTACCAAGACAGACAAGAAAGAAGTCAAGATCGGAACCAACCTAGAAGGCGGTATCAAGAGCAGATTGGTTCAAATGCTACATGACTATGTTGAAGTGTTTTCTTGGTCATATGAAGATATGCAAGGGTTGGATACCAATATTGTGGTTCATCGTCTGCCAACAAAGGAAGATTTCCCTTCTGTTAAGCAAAAGGTTCATCGCATGCGGCCTGACATGTTTGAAAAGATAAAAGCTGAAGTGATGAAACAATTCGATGAAGATTTCCTAGTTATGAAATCTTATCCTCAATGGGTCACAAACGTGGTCCCCGTGCCAAAGAAAGATGGAAAGGTCCGTATGTGTGTAGATTATATGGATCTGAATAGGATAAGCCCCAAAGATGATTTCCCTCTACCTCATATTGACTTCTTGGTTGACAATATCGCTCAACATAAAGTCTTATCCTTCATGGATGGATTTTATGGCTACAACCAAATCAAGACGGCTCCCAAAGACATGGAAAAGACCACCTTCGTTACACAATGGGGCACCTTTTGTTACAAGGTCATGCCGTTCGGATTAAAGAATGCAGGGGA
This sequence comes from Vicia faba, assembly GCA_948472305.1. NCBI lineage: Eukaryota > Viridiplantae > Streptophyta > Magnoliopsida > Fabales > Fabaceae > Vicia > Vicia faba. The sequence continues at coordinate 968,658,119 of OX451740.1, forward strand.
AACATATCAAAGAGCTATGGTAGCTTTATTTCATAATATAATCCATCATGAGATAGAGGTCTATGTGGATGATATAATTACAAGGTCGCAAACTAAAGAAGAGCATCTCGATCACCTACACAAGCTATTTGAGAGACTGAAGAAGTACAAGTTGAGGTTGAACCCTAATAAGTGCACATTCAGAGTAAGGTCTGGAAAGCTTCTAGGTTTTGTCATTAGTAGTAAAGGCATCAAAGTTGATCCTGTAAAGGTAAAAGTCATTCAAGAAATTCCAGTCCCCCATTACGAAAAATGAGGTTAGAGGATTCTTGGGTCGTCTTAATTACATTCCCCGCTTCATATCTCATCTAACTCCTACTTGTGAGCCAATATTCAAACTCTTGAAAAAAGATCAAGTAGTCAAATGGAACAACGATTGCCAAGCTGCCTTTGACAAAATCAAGGAATATTTGCAAGAACCTCCTATTCTTATGCCTCCAGTTGATGGAAGACCATTGATCATGTACTTGACTATGCTAGATAATTCTATAGGGTGTGTGTTGGGCCAACATGACGAGTCTGGCCGAAAAGAGCATGCGATATACTACCTGAGCAAAAAGTTTACCGACTGTGAAACCAGATATTCACTGCTCGAGAAAACTTGTTATGCTCTAGCATGGGATGCTCGCCGGCTAAGACAATATATGTTGACTCACACCACTTTATTGATTTTTAAGATGGATCCTATCAAGTACATCTTTGAGAAGCGCGCTCTCTCCAGATGGATAGCTAGATGGAAAATGATTCTAACTGAATATGATATTCAATATACAACACAAAAGGCCATCAAAGGAATTGTATTGGCAGATCATTTGGCCCATCAAGCTGTTGATGATTATCAATCTTTGAACTTTGACTTCCCGGATGAGAATATCATGTTAGTGACTGACTGTGCAAAACCCGGACCGTACGACGGACATGAACAAGGATCCCAATGGACTATGGTTTTCAATGGGGATTCCAACGCTTTAGGAAATGGAATTGGTGTTGTGATTATTTCTCCTGACGGTTGCCATACTCCTTTCACTGCTAGATTGTGCTTCAATTGTACGAACACCATGGTTAATTATGAGGTGTGTATATTGGGTTTGAAGGCTTCCATTGACTTAAGGATCAAGCATTTGGATGTATTCGGAGACTCTTCTCTAGTGATCAGTCAAGTCAAAGGAGAATGGGACACTAAGCATCCTAACTTTATTCCTTACAAGGAGCTTGTGTTAACCCTGATACCATACTTTGAAGAAATCACCTTTGAACATTTCCCTAGAGAAGAAAATCAGTTGGTTGGCGCCTTGGCAACAATGTCTTCCATGTTCAAAGTCAAATGGGACAACGAATCTCCCATGATTACAATGAAAGATTCGACGAACCTGTGCACTGCTATGAGCTTGACACTGATGAAGAGAAACAATGGTAACATGAGGTGAGGAGATATCTTGAAGCACAAGAGTATCCTGAAGGAGCTTCCATCAATGATAATAAGTTCTTGCAAATATTTTCAGCCAAATTCTTTCTAAGCAATGGAATCCTGTACAAGCGCAATCATGATTCTACTCTACTCTGGTGTGTGGACAAGAATGAGGCAGAGAAAATAATGGAAGACATGCATGATGGCCTCTTTGGGACCCACTCTAGTGGACACACTATAACCAAGAAAATCCCGAGGGATGGTTACTATTGGTCCACAATGGAAACTGATTGTCATCATCACTCAAGGACTTGCCACAAATGTCAAATCTATGCTGACAAGGTCCATGCCCCTCTTATTCTTATGAATGTCATGACTGCTCTGTGGCCATTTGCAATATGGGGCATTGGTATGATTGGAGAGATCAAACCTACCGCTTCCAATGGACACCATTTCATCCTTGTTACTATTTATTACTTTACCAAGTGGGTCGAAGCTGCCTCATATGCCTCAGTCACCAAGAACATTGTAGCCAGGTTTATTAAGCATAACCTCATCTTCCCTCATGGTATCCCCGAAAGGATCATCACTGACAATGGAACCAACCTCAACAATGCTATGATTACAGAACTTTGTACTCATTTCAAAATCAAGAATCACAACTCTTCTCCGTACAGACCCAAGACGAATGGCATTGTGGAAGCTGCCAATAAAAATATCAAGAAGATTGTGCAAAAGATGGTGGTGACATATAAAGACTGGCATGAGATGTTACCATTTCATCTCCATGGCTACCATACTTCGGCTCAAACATCAATTAGGGCAACCCCGTTCTCTTTGGTCTATGGCGTGGAAGTTGTACTCCCTGTCGAAGTTAAGATTCCCTCTCTAAGGATAATGAAGGAAGCAAATTTAGGTGAAGATAAATGGATTCAGACTAGGTTGGATCAGTTAAACTTTATTGACGAGAAGATAATGTCTATTGTTTGTCATGGTCAGATGTACCAAAAACGTATTATTAAGGATTTCAATAAAAGATCAAGCCTCGAGTATATCATACTGGCGACCTAGTAATAAAGCGTATCATTCTTCCACAAGGCGACCCCAGGGTCAAATGGACTCCCACATACAAAGGACCATTTGTTGTAATGAAAATTTTCTCTGAAGGTGCCATGATGCTGACTACTATTGACGGCGAAGACTTCCCACATCCTGTGAACGCGGACATAGTTAAAAAATACTACGCATAAAATGACCCACCAGGTTTACATACCTAGGAAAAAATAAGGGCATCCCGGCGAACCAAAGAGGTTCGGGAAAACGTTAGGGATATATGCTAAAAAAAATTGTACACCCGGCGAGTCGAAAACCCAAAAAGACGATTCGGGAAAAAAAGGGTATCCTGGTGGACTGAAAACCCGAAAGGGAGGTCCAGGCAAAAGTTAAGGAATAAAGCGTATGACTATGTCCTGCAAAATCTCTGCAGCCAACTTTATTACCAAGGTCCAAGTTCAATGCTCCAAGATCATTCCAATCAATCTCTTTCAATGGCAAGGGATGATGTTCAAAGACATAGGGGCAGTAGCAAAATTGGAATACAATGAGATCACTTCCACATGGATATTTATTTTTGTTTCCAATTTGTATCCCTTTTGATGATTTCCTATTACTAGGATCTCCGTCTCTTTGTACAAAAATGCCTATTCATGGGCAAAACATCAATATAAAATATACTTTGAAGGGTAAAACTTTTTTGTTTTTTCTGTTTTGAGTGTAAAAAACATCCAATGACTAAAATCGAATGAACATATGCTTATGAGCATGATTAAACTATTTAGCAAGTGTGTGCTTGCAAACAGTAACAAGCATCTCTTTAATGCAGTTGAGATATCCCCACAAAGTCGGATTCATGCAATCCCCAATCAGAGTTTTAATCTCCGGAAAACCCTCTTCCCAGCTGAGTTAGTCGTAAGAAGAAGCCTTGAGGATTTCTGTCAAAAGAAAACACCTCCCCAACATATTGTTAAATAAACAAGGTTTATTTCCCCAATAGACTACAAATTTTCCAGCTTGAGTTTGCCTCTCAGACTATTACAAATAAAGGGACTACAACCCCTAATCCGTAGTGAAGTCGCCAATAGAGTCCTTACAATCCCCAACGAAGTCGTTACTATCCCCGGAAGTTACTACGAAACTCGAACCCGACCAGATAATAGTTTAACTTCTTCAAATCACTAACAAAACTCATATTCCCCAGTAGAGTTTACCAGTATCCCCAGTGAGTTACTACGAAGCCTGAAATCCGACCAGATAACAATTAACTTTATTCCCCCAGCAAGTTGCTGCAAAGCCTAGATCTCGACCAGATAACAACTAACTTTCATTCTCCCAGTCGAGAGTTAATTCCCTAGTAGAGTGATGGACAACCAAAACTCCTGAACTCTATTCCCCAGCAGAGTTCTCATCAAACAAGAAAAGCAAGAATCCCCAGCGAAAACATCCTAAAAAAAGTTTGAAGATATACATACTCTTCATCTCTAGCAGCATTCCAGGATTTAACTTCCCAAAACTCTCCCAGCATTTGTCAAGGACAAAGATACTTTAATAAGCATATCACATTCATACATCATATCATATACATGACAAATACATATAGAATAATCTCATTTATTTTGAGAACATCATCACACCATGCATACTTCTGCATGCAACTAACCCTCTTCCTTTCAGGAAAAGTAAATTGAATCAAAGACCTCTTCTGGTTAGATTTATTTCTTCCAGTTAAAGACATGCAAAACAAAGACCTCTTCTGATTAGATTTATTTCTTCCATATTACAGACAGGTGAATCAAATACCTCTTATGGTTAGATTTATTCCTTCCAGTTAAAGACATGCGAAACAAAGACCTCTTCTGGTTAGATTTATTTCTTCCAGTTAAAGACAGGCGAATCAAAGACCTCTTTTGGTTATATTTATTTCTTCCAGTTAAAGAAAAGCGAAACAAAGACCTCTTCTGGTTAGATTTATTTCTTCCAGTTAAAGACAGGCGAAACAAATACCTCTTCTGGTTAGATTTATTTCTTCCAATTAAAGACAGGCGAAACAAAGACATCTTCTGGTTAGATTTATTTCTTCCAGTTAAAGACAGGAGAAATAAACACCTCTTCTGGTTAGATTTATTTCTTCCAAATAAAGACAGGCGAAGCAAAGACCTCTTCTAGTTAGATTGATTTCTTCCAGTTAAAGACAGGCGAAACAAAGACCTCTTCTGGTTAGATTTATTTCTTCCAGTTAAAGGCAGGCGAATCAAAGACCTTTTCTGGTTAGATCTTTTTCTTTCAGATTAAAAATAGGAGAATCAAAGTCCTCTTCTGGTTAGATCTATTTCTTCCAGATTAAAAACATGAAAATCAAAGACCTCTTTTGGTTAGATTTATTTCTTTCAGTTAAAGACAGGCGAATCAAAGAATTCTTCTGCCACTGTGGATGGCATCCGTAAGCCCATCTCCGACAAAATATTCATCACTTCTTTAAATTGCATCTCTAAGCCCATTCCCGATAATCCACAAATAGTTAACCACATATAAAAGCGAGTGCAAATTTCTTGGCACTTAAGTGTTCAATCATCTTCCACCTTCAAGTCACGAATGGTGGATCCTCTAGTCTAACTTTTCAGGTTTAAGAAGATTGAACAGGGGCAGATGTTGTACCCCAAAAATTTTCCTCTGTTTTCTCAATACATTTCACAAAGTATCTCCAATGCTCAAGGATTCTCAAGAATTGATCAGACAAAATCACCTTCGAAACACTGAGACCACAAATTAGGGTTTTGACTGAAAGCGACTGATCACTGACTTTTACCCTAATACATGACTTATTGGTTTGAAACATGATCTAAAGAATTCAAGTGGATCAATTTGACCTATTTTCATATCTCAAAACATTTCTCAAGATCAGTGGATTGATAGATGAAATTTGGTCAACTGATGAAAAAGTCAATTGTACACTGAAAAATCAAATTTTAACTTTTTGATCAAAATCAAGTTTCAAAAATCATATTTCATCAAGACATGTCAAAATATGAAGATTGTTCATCAAGAAATCAAAATGTCAAATCATATTTGAAAACTCAAACTTTTCAAGACTTCGGAATTTTTCTAAGTGTTTTGCAAATGTTTATTTCATAACTTCATACCAAATTTTCATCATGAATCAAGATGATTCAAGGAAAACTTCCAACAAGAAAGTTGTAGGTCTCAATGAGACCTAAAACATTGTAGGACATGACTTTTTCTAGAAATGCTTTGATTTTGAGTTATAAATTCATGAAGTCATGGCATTTTTGAATAAACACAGAAAAAATTTCAACAGATTTTGGTCAAGATTTCATCCTAACTTCTTAGCAATTTTTCACATAAATCCAAGATGATTTTGTCAAAATGGCCAACATGAAAGTTATAGAGGATGTTTCAAGCTTTACGAAACATCCAAGAGCATGAATTTATCATACTTGAGCTAGGATATTCAAGAGCATGAAGTTGGGCCTCCGTTCTTGAATTATAAGTCATTTTAGTGAAGAACACATAACAAAGCCCTTATGCTATGCTGCATAATCTTGTGTTGCAGGCCTTCTTACTTGCCAATCTCACTATAATTTAATGCTTACACCAACTTCTGAGCTATTACCCAAGTGTTTAAACCATTGTCCAAAAGATCTTTCCATTTATGGTATAAAGGCACCATTGTTATTCTTGAAAAGCAAGGTTTTTGTACAAAACTTGTCTTGAACCCATCTAAACCAACAACTTTCGTACTTCATCTTGGGACCATGACATAACTTGATATTTGCAATCCAACATAGCCATAACTCCATAGTTTGTAAACCAAATCAACCTGATCACAAACCCTTTTCCTATAAATAGAGGGAGCATTTGCAAGAGAAAGAGGTCAGAAAAAATAGAGAGAAAAACCAAAAGTTTTGTTGATAAAATCTAAAAAAAACTCTCATATTCACGAAAGCCATAATAGTCCACAAAGCTTCCACTCTTGAGTTTTAAAATCCAAACCTTTGAACCTCTCATACTTTGCAAATTCGGTCCAAACATCTAAGCACCTCACATACATTACATATAAGTTGTTAAAACTAAAGAACAAGCTTTTGTAACATCTCTGTTTTCCAAGCTCAAGACATAAATTCCAGTTTCAAGGTAAGTCTCATTGACTTTAAACCCTTCATTTCAGGCATCATTACTTGATTCACCTTCGAAGATAAAAATGTAATAACCATTCCCCTTGAAGGTAACCTTTGTTCGTCTTCCATTCTTGTCATTTATGTGTCGAGAACTAACCCATGTATGCAGCAAAACAAAGATAGAGTGAAAAAATAATAGTATGAGTCGATACATAGCCTTATGAGTCGACACATCATATTGGAAAAACAGGTTATGAGTCGATACATAGCTTTATGATTCGACACATACTGCTGTACATGCCTAAAACAGAAGGAAAAAATGAGTGTATGATTCGACACAAACAATGTAGGAGTCGACACACGCAATGTATGAGTCGACACACACCATTATGTATCGACTCATACTGAGTTGATTTGGCAATACATGGGCAAGGAAAAATTATGTGTCGATGCAAAAGAGCATGTCTCGACACATATGGTTCAAAAATGCATTTTTCTTTCATTTTCCTTTGATTTTACATGTTTCATATATTCCTTTCATGGATTTTCAATATGGATGTAATATTTAAGCTCCTATCCATCCCCATTTGTAAATTGTACCCCCATCCCCATAAACGATGTAATAGCGTGGGACTTTATTTTCCGCAATTTACCGCTTTCAAATATAAATGCTAGTAACTAGGGTGTGTATGGCAAGATAAAAATAAATATTAGAAAACCCTAACCAAAACAAAACAATGCATGAAAAATAAACACTTTACACACTTGTACCTCTAGGGTTAACTCCACTTGTTGCCTTGAGAAAATGGTCATGTTATGCATGTGAGATGCCTTAGCAAAAACAATCGAAAAATACAAGATCATAGTCAATCGATGACGCTTCGAATTTTGCCTTATAAATGATCTTAGACCCTCAAGAGAAATGCTAAGACTTCTCACAATATTGCTATTTATGACTTTACGATGACCCACGCTCGTCCCTTCACATCCAAAGATAGAGCTTTTTACCAATCAATGGTAACATAGCAATGTCAAAGGAAGAGAGAAATGAACAAAAAACTTTTGAGTAGGTAGAACATTCTTAGTTGCTTGCTCACAATCCATATTCAAAACAAACATTTTTTCAAGACACGCCAAACACTTTCAAAACATGAAATATTTTCAAAAAGTCTGACACTTTGTATGTTTTTTTTATAGAAACGAGAATCATTACAAAGTTTGCCTAAGCGAGGGCACTTTTTAAAAATAATTTCAAAACCCACCACAAACACATTTCAAACATAGAAATTTAAAAAGTGATCTTGCAAGCAACTAAGAGCCCATAGATAACTATGGATGAAAAGGGTGCTAATACCTTACCTTTTCATAATCTACCTCCGGAACTCAAGAAAAATATCTCGAAGGTCTTTCCTGTTCTTTTCACCCTTTCCTTATTGAATAAAATAAAAGTCGATGGCACTCTTGCTATCCACAACAATTGCGATCAAACATAAAAACACCCAAGTCAGTTCTCTCACCATATTACAATGATGGTTAGTCATTGGTACTAGTTTTTGCATTTATTCTTCAACCGCTTAACCGTTTCTTTGTTTGCTAAATTTCAATGTTTTAAATTTTGAGAGCACCCAATCAATTTGAATATGGGGCCAATTGATTGGTTAGGCCTTTTACAACATTTTTGTGATTTTGGGCCATTGCTTTGAACTTCAAACTTCTTGCACCCCTTACATCTTATTTGCATATTTATTTTAGAAAAGAAATAGAAAGCCCATCTATTTGGTTAGCAATAATATTTTTACATGATGAGTAAGGAATTAAATTCACTATTTTAAATGATTAATCAAAGTTTTTAGATAGTTCAACTTTAAAATACCATTCTACCTCGACATCATGAAACTTTGATGACCCTCCCCCCACCTACAAGGGAATGCCAACATAATATGGCATGGCCTTCTCTATGGAATGTTGGATACAATACTTAGTAAAAATACAAGTGTGATACGGTGGGAGAACCGACTGTTAATACTAGTTTGCATTTTTTGTTTGCAAAATGTCGCGGTAAGCAAGAGTCGCCATCGAATTTTATTTTATCCAATCAGGAAAAAGAAAAAGAACAGAAAAAACCTTTTTCGAGAATATTTCTGAGTACGGGGGGTAGATTATAGAAAGGGAAGGTGTTAGCACCCTTTCTATCTGTGGTTTTCCACGGGCTCTTAGGTACTTGCTCATTTTGAAATTACTTGTGTGCGTGCTTGTTTTGAAAAAAAGTTTTACTTCGTGATAACCCTTGTATCAGCCCTCAAGGGTGTGACGAAGTTGTTTTGAAAATTGTTTTAAAAAAGTGTTTGTGTGAAAAGTTTTGTTTGATTGATTGAGAAAGTACTTAAGAGTTAATCTACCTACTCGAAAAAGACTGTTCGTTTTCCTTTAGACAACACTATCCCATTATTAAGGAATAGGTAGCACCGTTGTTGGAGTTTTTAAGGGACGTTCGAAAGGGACAAATACAGTCACTAAAGAAATGACTAGGAAACCTTAGTAATTACCCTAAAATCCTAAATATCTTTCCGAGGCAACATTCGAATGGGTCATTTTTGATCTTTTAGACTGGAGGGCAACCACTAAAATTCCCTATGCTTAGTGATTGTTTACCGAAGGCAACCGAAGTGAGGCAAACCCTAGGATTGAACATGTGCATGTGTTTATGTTTCAGTTAATTTAGTCTTTGCACAATTAGGGTTATCTACTGTTTTAATTTCAGATAGTCTTTCCATACAATCCTATTAACATACATCTAAGCAGTTTATAGTTTGCGAAAATTAAAATACGGAAAGTTTAAAGTTCTAGCTATTACAGGGCTTTCACAGATACATAGTTATTTTAACTGTAAATAAAATGCAGAATTAAAACCTAATAAAGTCTATTACAACCTCAGAGCAATTACATTAATAATAAAAGGTAATAAAAATACGCGCGGCGAATTAAATGCGAGGACGATTAGAAATCCTAAAAAATCTAATTTGAGAAAATATTTAAGTTATTTTTTTGGAAGAAAAATTAATTATATACAAAATTAAACCCTAATTTCTAATTGATTTTAATTACAAAAATAAGATTTAATTGCCCTAATTTAATTAAACTAATTAATTAAGAAATAAAAATATTTTATATAAAAAAAAGGATTTTTGATGTTTTTTGTGATTTTTTTGATTAAATAAAAAAATATGATTTTTGATGTTAATTAAAAGAAAATAATTAAAGAAATAATCAAAAAAAAGAATTAAAATAAAAAGATGAAAAAAGGGTCTGTATTGAAGAAATCAGGGGGTGGGTTGCTGAATTTGTTAGGCGCATTATGCTCAAGCCCAGTCCTTGCATGGGATCCAATGCTGGCTCCTTCTGATGGTGCACCATGGTCCCTACTTGTCTGAGGCGTTGGATCTGGATAGATTGTGATCCATTAGTTGGATCAATAAGGCGCATGATTGATGCGTGGGGTTATGAAACACTGGATCTGCAAGTGAGAATTAAGAAAATAATGAAAACTTGCTGGGACCTGGGATCAAACCCAGGTCCTCCCACTACCCAGCATGTACGCTTGCCATCTGCGCTACATGTGTTAGTTGTTATTATAATGAAAACAAATAATATTCTATGAAAACAAAGTGGATTAATGGGTAAAAAAAATGTGCGCGTTGGTTTGAATGGTCCAGTGGTTGGCTGCCACGTTATTGTCTTCTTCGCAAGTCCGTCGTCTTAGATGCATAACCTATACCCACGGACATCTTCCATGGCTAAAAACCTGTAAATCTCAAAAATCCAACACAGGCATGATAAATCAATTATGGCTACACCAATCAATTTGTTTTGACCTCACGATTATGATGGTACCCTTTGTTTAGGCAAATTTCACCTGTATGATAAACCCCTAAAATGCAAGAACAAAACCTAACAATGGCAGTTATGGATATATGCATCAAAATACAAAATTATATAAACCAAAACACTCTAAATACTCATACAAACATAATGATGTGTTCAATAATGGTTAATCATGCATAATTTGTAAAATACGATTCAAGCTAGGGAAAGAAAACCGTAGGTTTGTAGCGTGCGTTTCTGGGCTTGAAAAGGCTTGCAAATGATGGAGATACGTTCCTGAGATGTCCAACAATCTATTGGCAACGTTAGAATGTCTTGAATTGGCCTCCAAGCTTGAAACCGATTCACTACTTTTTTGCAAAAAAATTGAGTTTTTTCTTGGTGTTTCCACGGCTGCCACCTTTTTGTTTCGTGTCTGGCCTTGCTCAATATATATCCCTGAATGAATTAGGGTTATAAAAACTACATGTATCTTTCAAAATTTTGAAGAATTGATCTCATTCCTTCCTTGTATGATTTGTTTCCAAATTAGGCCTAATCATGCCATTCTTGTGTCAATCCACCTTGATTCGATTTGATCCTAATATATCAACATAATTAGCTTGTGATCATGTCCAAAAATCAGATCAAAACAAATCTTTGCTATTAGTTGTCATTTATTTGATTTAATTCAATTTTTAATTAATAAAAAATAAAAATAAAATGAAAAATGAAGCAAACAATGTGTGGGTGAATATTTGGGTCGTGGACCATGTTTGAGTAAGTTGCAAGCATAAAAAAGTTAGGCCCATTTGGCAAAAAAATGTATCTTTGAGCACAATTGACTTTTGGAAATTTTGCAAAAATGGTCAACTTTGACAAGACATATCTCTTCCAATTTTAACCCTAGAGAGGTGTTCTTGGACTTTTTAGAAATTTTAGGATGTCTCCTAAACAACCCTTATGTCTCATCTCAATTGGGTCTTCCATGTTCATGTAAGAAGCTTTGACCCAAAAAGTGTTTTTGTTGACTTTTCAAAAGGACCTATAATGTGGAAATTCATATCTTTTGATGAGTGAATATTTTGAACTTGAGGGCTGAAGATGAATTGTAGGGAATTGCATCCTATTCAAAATGAGCCTTAGATGAAATTTTTTTGATAAAGTATGAGGAAGTTATGCTTGGTCAAAGTTTGGTTGACTTTTCCTGAGAAACCCTAATTTAGCAACTTTTGAGTTTTGATGAATTAGGAGCATTCCTTGAGGTATCATGATCAACCCTTGATCAAATGATGAAAGTCACTTCAAAATGTTGATTTTGACCAAAGATCTTGAGGTTTGACTGTATGTGGGCCACAATTGACTTTTGACCTAGTACAATTGATTTCCAGGCATCTAAGCAGTTGACTGAGCAAACTTCTTGTGCAAGACATGAAACTTGACATGGATGATCTTGAGAGTATATTAGGACCATGGAAAGCATTTGAGGCCTTTGGAGTACACCCATCCTGATGAAAATGGAAACCCTAATTTGAGACACATTGTCTTAGGAGAGAGTTTGTCTAGTCAACTCTTGGGTAACCTTTAGCAAATTGAGGATCTCAATGGGCATGTGCTGTGTAAAATGAGAGAGAAAATTTTGGGGTGAAACAACAAGATAGATATGTCCACCACAGAGTTATCTTCTTAACCTACTAAGAGGTAAGCAGACAATTATAGATTAGAGATGTTGATATCATCCTCAATGATAGACTTGCTTTAATCACCATCAATTATATACACCATTAGAAATAATTATTGGATCATAGACTTTGAATTAAAATCATACTATATAATCAATAGTATACTCCTTGTCTTGCACCACTTTATTTAATATGTGATAAGGCTTCATTAAAGCTGCAAAGTATCCCTGCAAAACATACTTAGGTTTTACATTTGATACCCATATTTTTTAGGTCTTGGTGAGTTAGTGGTTCTAGAAGGTCCAGGGTTACTACCTTTAGACCTTTTCAATTTATTAAAACAAAAAGGCTCCAAGTTTCTTAATCTATTACAATGAGAGCATTTATAAATATTTTAGCGATAGAAATGTTAAGACTAAGCCATTGGATTGACTTGACTCACACATATCAAATAAAAATCGCCACCGCCCTTTATTGTTTCCAAAGGAATGGGAAAAGAGAGAATAACCCAAAAAGAGGGGGAGAGAATCTAAGTTCGGGGGTTGGTTATGCAAAGGGAAAGTATTAGCATCCTAAACATCTATGGTAATCCGCAAGAACCTCTTTGAAAATTTGTGCATTTTGGCTATAAGAGTTGTATAAAAAATAGATTGTGGGAATGAGAAAAGAAATATTTTTTACAATTTTTAAACCCTCCGTAGTTGTGAACCTTTAGTGCCTATGTACCACCTTCCGTGCAATAGGGGATCAGGGTACACGTAGTTCACCTTTAAAATTTTTAAAACACAAGCGTGTTGGTTTAATTTTAAGAGACAATACATCATCGTCTTATTTGAGTGGAAAACATACTTACTACCCACAATTATGAGAACGGAGAATTTGTGTTATCTCAAAGTGGAGCATATGGCTTGGATTTTAAAAATCAACAAAGCTTCGCTCAACAGCCAAGTGGAAAATATCTCACTTCACTATATATCGTAGAAGTATAGTAGTTTACATCACTACAAGGATTAACAAGAGTCTAATCTTCTGAGAAAATTTTAAAGTAAGAAGCCAAAGTCGCAAAATGGTTTGAATGAGATTGATTGACTTTTAGTCTTCTCACAAAAACGTCAAAGTATTATTAAGTTGATTAAAGTTTGATTAAGAAAATATTTTAAAAATACATGGACATAAGTTCAAGTTTAAATTAAATAAGATGGGAGGAGATGAAGGGACTATCCTAAGGCATAACGTAAAAGCTAGGGGAAAAGAACCGTCTAACCAACAAGAAGCTAACACTTGACATAATGAGTCAATGTAGAATTCTCATCCTTTGGATTGAAACCAAGAAAGCAAATATACTAAGCCTCATAAGAAACCAAGCTTCAATTGCATTAAGTATTCACAAAAATTGGGAAGAGTAACGGTTGTGCGCAGGTGAATTCCAGATCACAAACATAGCATGTAATCACAATAACCTGCACATAAAACAAATAAACAACCCAATTTCTTAGGGTAAACCCCAAGAACTCCATACAAAATAACAGTTGAGGTCACATGGTCTCAAGGTAGGTTAAGGTATCTACTCCTAAGTCCAAGAAGTCCACAATCTCCATAATGCCAAGGATAGTAACCAATTAGTCCAAGTAACATTAAAGTTTTTTAGGGGTCAAGTTGATTATTAAGTACCTTCAAAAAAGAAATGAAAAAGCTCAAATGAGCAAAATAAAAATGACATAAAAGAAAAATGCTCAAATGAGCAAAGATGAAAATAACATGAAATTAAATGCTAAAATATATGTGCTTAAAGTAAAAGCATAAAATAAAAGCACAAAACAAAGTCAATTGTTAGAAATTAGAGGTTAGTTGAATGACCATATTGAAACTTGCATTTGAAACTCATTAGAAGATTGATAAAATCAAAGCCTCTCCATAACAAGTTTCATTTGCTTTTTGTCAAGTATACCATCCGTTCAAAATTCTCAAGGCAACAATAAATGATCAATGATGTTTAAGTGATTCACTTTGACCAAAGTTTATGAAGATTTATTAGAGGATTGATAAGACCAATGTCTCCTAACAATGAATCTGAAAATTATTAGATCAAAGGATTCAAATCAATATACTTGGGCTTACAAACATGGGTTTGGACCATGAATGATCATTTGTTGAATCGAGACAAAATTTATCACTATGTGAAACAATCGCAAGTGGACTTATATAAAAGTCGCACCTATTTTGAGGTCGGTCAATATCAATTTATGTGTCCTATGCTTGGAGAGATGATATGTACATCATCCTCAAACAACATATGACACAATAAGAAGGGGATAAGATGAAGAGGGATGAGAGAAGAATTAAACCACATTTGAACCAAAAAAATTAATCAAACTATTATTAAAATCATTCATCCATTTTTATGGAGTTAGACTCAACACCATAGATCCAATGATGTTAATAAATCTCATGATCAAAATTCTGTAGTCCAAGATCATCCAGAATATATACAAAAAATAAAATTGTATTTAAAAAAAAGGAAAATGTTTTTTTTAACAATGATTTTAAAATGAAAATAAGAAGGGAAAATGACAATTATATTCAAATCAACCAAGTAAAATCAAATGAGGCCATATACTCAAATGTTTATATAAGTTTTTTGGTAATTTTTTAAAGTCAGTAACTATTTTTAAACTAATAAAAATTGCTCAAATAATCGGAAAAAAAAACAAAAATAGTAGAAGCCAAAACAAAATTCTAAAAAAAATTCAGAAGGTCAGAAATAATGGAAATGTCGTTGATGAATATTTTCAGAATTTAAAAATGTTCAAAAGTATTTTTTAAGTAATTAAAAACAAACCAAAAGAAACAAAAATTATAAAAAATATCAAATCTAAAAATGAAATTATGAAAAAAATAAAATTCAGAAAGAGAATATTTGAAAATATTTTTTGTTAATTTTTTCATAGTTTTTGAATCAAAAATGAATTTTCTATGATTTTTTGAAGTTTAAAACAATTAAAATATAAACATCGGGTGTAAAAAATAAAGTAAGAAAAATGTGGACCAATGGATGAGAGTCAAAACACGTTAGTAAGCTAATCCAATGGATCAGACGCGCTGTGTATATCATGGTCTTTAGAGGAATAAACATAGGATCATTAATTAAATCATATTTTTGAAAAATAAGCGTGACACGCTTTCATTGTTTGATAGATGACACACTGGTCATCTTTAACCTCCAGCCAATGAAGTTTGTAGGTTTCAGAAACTGTAAAATTAGAAGACGAGATCGTTACCATTCGCTTCGTCTCTTCAAGACGATTCCAATGGTACCTTCGCGAAAAATTTATATAAGTTGTAGCTCAGTAATTTTGGAAGAGAAGTTTTTAAAAGGGATTTGAAATTTCATGGTCAAAACGTACTTCCAGTTGAAAACAATTGTTGCAACTAGAATCAGGATGATGAGAGCTTTCATAATAGTATAAAAGTTTGAGAGAATTGGTGAAGGAATCTACCTATTAAAGTTAAGTTGTAGAGCTCAGAAACATGGATTGGATAGCACGATTCAGGGAGTTTTAAAGCTTAATTCTACTTCTATTAGCTTTAGTAAGGTTCAAGGAAGATGAATTGACAAAGAAAAATGATTGAGAAAGGCTGTAAGAGCAAATTCAAAGTTGCATAAAATTTGGTTCAAGAGGGAGTTTGGCAGGGTTATTCTGGATCTCTAAGCTTTAGAAAATGAATGAGGTATGACCCTCTATTTATAGGGAAGCTGATTCAATGTTCAAGCGTGTGAAATGATGAAGTTTGGAGGGAAATCTTGTGAACCTGATACACGAGTAAGGTGTGATCTGTTTTGCACCAAAACTCATCCAATCCTTGCGTTTTAAGGTTTTAATATACTTTGGCAAGTTGGTTAAATATGTTTAGACCAAAAACGTGTTCTAATTTGATGTTTAGAAGCCAAAACATGAATTTCAAATTCTGACTTATGAAGAAACTTTAGTTTCAAGTTTCCAAATTCAAATCAGTAGCATTCTTAACTCAAGGAGTCTTAGGACACGATTCTTGAAGCTTTAGAAATATGAGATCACAAGCTTTACAATGTTAAAAGAATGGCATCAAATGGATTCTTGAGCATAAAATTGTAATGAGTCAAAGTTGAGAAAAATAGGTTGACTTTCTATACTCAGAAAATTTCTTTTTTTCATAAAAAATGACTTATAATATCTTGCACCCAAACATGTCCTTCCACTTGAAATTTTCTCTTGACCAAAAAAGATGGCATGAAGTAGATCTCTTAAATGGAATTTTGAGACTTGAACCATTTAAAAACTCTAAAAATTGAGAGAGTTATGACTTGTTGAAGTTGGCAAAAATTTATGAAATGGCCTATAATCTTTTGCATCCTTAGGGCATCTTCCATCCATTTTCACACTTTGCACTTTAAAGAAGGGTTGAAGTCCATATCTTTAAGATAATTGTGGAAAATTAATGGGCTCAAGGAGATAAAAATTGACCAAGTTATGATCTTTTGAAGTCACATAAGGGAATTTGATGATTCATCTAGAAGACTTGTAATCTTTCTTCATCATTAGGTACGTTCCACACAAAATTTCCATGAAACTTTTGAAGTGATTCATTTATAACCCTTTAAAGAGAAGGATGTCTTTGGAATCACTCAAAAATACCAAAATATGAGCAAGATATACCCCTTTGAAGTTCAAAATCCTAGCTCCTAGAGAAACAAGATACCTTAGAAATCCTTTTACAATTTTGATCAACTTTCTTGTATAAATAATTTTGTCATATAAAGAGAAGTTGTTGAGGATGACAATGAGGAACCCTAGCAACCATATTCACTTACAAATATTGATAATTGAGGTAAATATGCACTTGTGATCAATGAATCAAGAACTTATCCAATTAGGTCAAACTTCTTCAATCAACCCTTGTACCTTTGAACTACTTTTGACAACTTGAGGCATGATGAATCATAGTAGAATTTGTCATGATATTACTTCAAAATATCTTCAATAATGAAGCTTGAATATCAATGAAGATTTGTTGAAGAAGGCATGGAAATAAACTCATAAACCTATGGATCAATTTGCTAGAATATGTTGTGCTTTCACCTATGATATCAAAAATTAGGGAAGACATACATTGTATTTATTAGTTAAAAGTTAATCAAAACATAGATGACAACAAGATACAAATAAAGGTGCTTGGTGATTCCCCATGGGCAAAGCTAAAGATAAGGATAAGAGCCAAACCCTAGTGTGTGATCTTGTTGCGATTGAGTTGATATGATATGATAGAGGAATCTTAGGGGGAAATATTGGGGTACAATAGCTTCCCTTATTTAAGTGTCTTCTATCCAGAGATGCGAAGGTTAAAAATCTTTGTGTCGACGTCATTGAAGATACTTAAATATAAAACAAGCCCTAGTTTTTACCCTAAGATGCCATGTAATGCTTATGATTATGAATGCAAATGAACAAATCTAAAAAGGACGCAAGACCCCACTGGGGATGTAGCAAATAATACAGGATAAAAAGGAAGACCCGAGCAGGAAAATAAATCACTGGTGAACCAGAGACCCGACTCTATTGGAGTAAAGCCCAAAGAGGAGATAAAGCATCATCAACTCAAAGATTTAGGAGAGAAACTAAAGGATAAAAGTGATCTACAGATGATTGCGAATTATCCCCTCAATGAGGAGGTAGCAAAAGGTAACATCGACCCATCGGGGAAAGAAGTGGTAAGATAATACCAGCAAATACCAATATTAGGGTGGTAATGATAATTAACACCATTACTCACGACCAGGAACAAATTAACTTCTTCAGAGAAATAAAATCTCAACGAAGAACTACCTTCCATAATGACAAGGCTACCATTCCTCGAAAAAAGATCTTAACAACGAACTACCTTCCATAATGGCAAGGCTACCATTCATTGGAGTAACGAATCTCAGCAACAAACTACCTTCCATAATGACAAGGCTACCGTTCATTAGAGTAACAAATCTCGACAACGAACTACCTTCCATAATGACAAGGCTACCATTCATTGGAGTAACAAATCGCAACAACGAACTAACTTCCATAATGACAAGGCTACCATTCATTGAAGTAACAAATCTCGACAACGAACTACCTTCCATAATGACAAGGCTACCATTCATTTAAGTAACAAATTGCAAAACCGAACTACCTTCCATAATGACAAGGCTACCATTTTGTGGAGTAACAAATCTCAACAACGAACTACCTTCCATAATGACAAGGCTACCATTCATTGAAGTAACAAATCTTGTAAACGAACTACCTTACATAATGACAAGGCTACCATTCATTGGAGTAACAAATCTCAGCAACGAACTACCTTCCATAATGACAAGGATACCATTCATTGGAGTAACAAATCGCAACAATGAACTACCTTCCATAATGACAAGATTACCATTCATTGGAGTAACAAATCTGAATCTTCTATGGGAACTGTCAGACTTTTTAGGGAAGTACGGGTTGCTCAAATAAAGAGACCTACCACTTGCTATTATGAGGACGAATTGCAAATGATGATTTCCTAGGGAGAGAAATATGACCTCCTGGGGAAATGCTAATGTATTCCTATTGAGGAGATAGAATCTTCACGTGAAAAATAAAATGCACATTCTCGAACCAAGGCTCGAAACTTGTAGAAATCAAAATAATAACACTGTTGGGGACCACCCATCCAAACCATAAATAAACCAGAGTGAAAATGTCAACCAAAACAACATCTCATGAGAAATAAACTCAAGAGGGAACCATCTTTCCAGAAAATGCGCTAAAAGGAAGGCTAAAGCAAAATTCTTCCACGAGGGATAGCTCAGTGGGGAAATTAAAAGGATATACACTTTCTACTTAAGGCTGACACTCTATTGGAGAGAAGATAACACAACTCTGTAAAACAGGGTAATATGCCAACAACATATTAATGAATGCACATCAGCAATGATTTTCTAAAAATTAACTATGCATGATGTATGTATGAATGTCATCATGTATATGCTGACAAAACAAACGTATAACACTGGGGATAACTAGACAAAAACAACTTGGGTATAACCAATACTCAGCTAAATCACATCCAAGATGAAAATTTCATGAGAAAGTAAGCACCAACTGAGGAAATAAATTCATATTTCGCGATTTAACTCAACAGTAAACTAATACAAATATAGGGATATAACAACTTCCTCCAGGCTTCACTGGGGAATATCAGACAGACTTCAAAGGAGAGGAAGCAAATGTTTCACGGTCTGTACTTCTATTGGGGATTTCCATATTGACTTTACTAGGGAACACAAAATAACATTGTCGAGACATCAGTTGGGGATATTGTACTGTCTTCATCGGGGAGGATAACAACATATCTGTAGTTGTTTAGTTATTGGCTTGCATTTTTGGTAAAACCCAAGTGTATGTGTGAATGTCATGACTGATGTCATAACATTCTAGTTTAGTTTGTACTGATTCATTAGGTACCTTTGCAGAAAAATATTGTCATACAGGTACTGATGTTTATAAGTGTGTATCTGAGCATTTTGCAAAATGATCACATTTTCCTAAATCAGTAGACAGGTTTTCAGATGTCATAACAAATGTTAAGACATCCTGTTCTAAACTAACAGGTATGCAGTTTGGTAAATTCTAAGTTTTTTCAAGAAAATGACTCAGTCTTTCCAGAACAGATTCCTGCGTTTTCTTTGGGTTAACCTAGCTCAACCCCAACCTGGTTGATCTAGTCCTGTGACCTAGTCTTAAGGTCAAACGGATTTAACCCTAGCTTTTTGTGGAAACCCTAACTGAAGTTGCAGCTGCTATATATTCAACAGAGCTGCTGTCTTGGAATGTATCCCTTGTTGACAGAAGATCATTTAGAAACTGTATAGTTTTAACTATTGTAATCCAAGCAATTATCATTGTGATAAGTGACTTGGAATAGGTTTTAATTGTAAGGGTTGTGTAACACTCAAAGCTTTGAAGCAAGAGTGTTTGTATGTCTCTTGACTAAAGCTGTGAAGCAAAGTCAAGTTAGGTGTGTGTATCACTCAAAACTGTGAAGCAAGAGTGGTTGTGTTGCTTGATTAAAAAGCTGTGAAGCTTAATCAAGTGTATGTTTTTGAAGAGTGTCTTCATCAATTCATTAGTCAAATTGTTTTATGTATCACTGCTGTGATTGAGGGGGAGTGAGTAGGAACTCAGGTTTAAGTTGTACTTAGATTGAAGTTGCATTGGGTAGGTCTTAAGTGAAGGAGATAAACTGGTTGGTTTATTCCTGAATTAACATCTCTTATAGTGGATTTCCTCCCTGGCTTGGTAGCCCCCAGAGTAGGTGTTGTTGCACACTGAACTGGGTAAACAATTGACTGTGTTCTTTACTGTTTTTGTATTTACTGTCTTATAGAAAGTCAGATACGGTGTCACAACATTGAACGTGACATTGAGTATCTGCAGCCAGAATTTCAATTGGCATCAGAGCAGGCACCCTGCCTGTATTACTGGGTGAGATCTAGGGATATCACTTTCTGGCACTATGGACAAAGAAGGAGTTTTTGGAAATAGACCACCCATTCTGGATGGAACTAATTATGACTACTGGAAACCTCGTATGATTGCCTTCTTAAAATCTCTGGACAAAAAGGCTTGGAGAGCTGCTGACAAAGGATGGAACCATCCCACCATAACTGAGAAAGATGGGACAATCAGTCTGAAGCCTGAGGAAGATTGGAGTAAAGAAGAAGATGAGTTAGCCCTGGGAAATTCCAAAGCTTTAAATGCCTTGTTCAATGGAATTGATAGAAACATTTTCAGACTAGTACATCAATATGAACTGGCCAAGGAAGTTTAGGACACTCTCAAAACTACTCATGAGGGCACTTCCAAAGTAAAAATGTCAAGGCTTCAGATGTTGACTACCAAGTTTGAGAATCTAAAAATGATGGAAGATGAAACCATTCATGAGTTTCACATGAACATCTTGGAGATTGCCAACACCTCAGGAGCACTGGGAGAAAAGATGTCAGAAGAAAAACTGGTGAGAAAGATTCTCAGATCCTTGCCTAAAAGATTTGCAATGAAGGTAACTGCCATAGAGGAAGCCCAGGACATCAGCAAGTTGAAAGTGGATGAACTTATTGGGTCTCTTCAGACTTTTGAGATGGGGATCACTGATAATGGTGACAAGAAGAACAAGAGCATAGCACTTGTATCCAACACTGATGTTGAAAACAAGGAGGATGAAGAAGAAAATATTTCAGAAGCTATAGCCATGCTTGGAAGACAGTTCAATAAACTCATCAAAAGAATAGATCCAAAGTCAAGGTCCAATGTACATAACATTCCCTTTGACATTGACAGTTCCAGCAGAAGACCAAGGTCAGAAGAGAAGGGAAACCAAGGGAGAGGAATTCAATGCCATGGCTGTGAAGGATATGAGCATATT
This sequence comes from Vicia faba, assembly GCA_948472305.1. Classification (NCBI taxonomy): domain Eukaryota; kingdom Viridiplantae; phylum Streptophyta; class Magnoliopsida; order Fabales; family Fabaceae; genus Vicia; species Vicia faba. The sequence continues at coordinate 968,679,781 of OX451740.1, forward strand.
CGAGCTGAATGTCCAACCTTTCTTAAGAAACAAAAGAAAGGAATGACTGCTACTTGGTCTGACTGTGATTCAGAAAGTAATTCTGAAGAAGAATCTGCCAAACTAGTTACTGCTCTAACTGGTGTTTGTACATCTGAAAGTGACACCAGTGATGAAGAAGTGACATTTGAAGAACTGACTGATACCTACAAGAAATTGTGTATCAGAAGTGCTGAAGTCTGTGTGCAGAATGAGAAACAATCAAAACTCATTATAAAGCTGGAGGCTGAAAAAAGGGCAGATCTTGAAACTATAAGTCATCTAGAAGGGGAAGTTCAATTGCTGAACTCACAACTGAACCAAATGACCAAATCTGTCAAGATGCTGACCAATGGAACAGACAAATTGGAAGAGATTCTTCAAGTTGGACAAAATGTGGGAAACAAATCTGGACTAGGACTTGTGGAAGCTAAGAAATCTGGTGCAGACAAGAAGATCAGGCCTGTTAAACAATTGTCAAAGCAGATGTCTCAACACAACTCTCAACATTAGAAACAGAAATATATGAAGAAAAAATACCAAAGATGGAGATGTCATCATTGTGGGAGGTATGGACACATAAAGGCCTTCTGCTTCAAATTGCATGGATACCCTAATCAAAACTCAGGTGTTAAACCTAAGTCAAAAAGGGTACCACATACTCCTCACTGGAAGAAAAAGGCTACTGCCCTGATAGCCCACACTTCCCTGAGAGTGTCTGCAAAGGAAGGCTGGTACTTTGACAGTGGGTGTTCTAAACACATGACTGGAATAAAGAACATTCTCAATCATGTTAAACCTCACAACACTAGTTATGTGACCTTTGGAGATGGTGCTAAAGGTGAAATCAAAGGAGTTGGTAATTTGGACTGCCCTGAAGTTCCAAGTCTGAGTGAAGTACTGCTGGTAAAAGGGCTGACTGCTAATCTCATTAGTATCAGTCAATTGTGTGATCTAGGATTCAAGGTCAACTTCTCAAAATCTGAATGTCTAGTAATTAATGAAAAACTAGAAGTTGTAATGAAAGGAATCAGATCCAAAGATAACTGTTACTTGTGGCAACCTGAGAACACTAATAACTCCACTATGTGTCCAATTACCAAAGAAGAAAAAGAGATGAAACTGTGGCACCATAAGCTTGGTCATCTTCATCTAAGAAGAATGAAAAGAGCTATCTCTATGGAAGCAGTCAGAAGGACTCCAAAACTACAGATTGATAAAAGAAGGGTTTGTGGTGAACTTAAAATTGAAAGGCTTGGTAAAAAGAAACATGTCTATGATGTGGTGAATAAACTTGAAGAAGGATGTGTTGTCAGAACCAGAAGTAATCATGACAAGGATGTTGGAAACAACAAGTCTAATAAATTCTGTTTCCCTGAAGAAATGAGTCGTGAAGTCTCTTCTCCTATAACTCTCCATCAAAATGGAGTGGACAAAAAGAAAAATAAGATCATTCAAGAATCAACCAGAACTATGATTCATGTCAAAAGAATGCCTTCCCAACTCTGTGCTGAAATGGTTGCAGCTAGGAGTAACTGTTCTCAAAATATCTGGACAAAACAGATGCTCACTGAGTATAATGTCTCACAAGATGTTGTGACATTATATTGTGACAATCTGAATACAATCAATATTTCCATGAACCCTATTCAGCATAGCAGGACCAAGCACATTGACTTTGTAGAGAAGAAGTCAATTAAACTGGAACATGGTATCATTAAGCTTCAGCTGGCTAATTCTTCTACCAAGGCTCTTGTTGGAAATAAACTTGAAAACTTGAGGGGCAGGTTGGGTATTTGCCAACATGAGAAATTATAGCAATTAATTTTACTTAAAACAAGGGTTAAAGGAGTTAATTTTGTTAAGTCTATTTTTAGTGGGTTAATCATATGTTTTCCAAATTCTTCCAAAATACTTAAGAAGTTGAAAAGACTCACTTTTGCCTCCTACCTCTCTCGACTTTGCAACCTGTTCCCTTCTCTCAATCAAAATTTTCTCTCAAATTGCTACTGGTGCTCTAAGTCAATCAAAATGTCTCAGACATCATCTTCAACCAAGGCGACTTCATCATCCTCATCATCTTCATCATCTGACCAAGACTCTAGAGCAATCACCACATGCATAGAATCTGAAGTTCTTGAGGTCACTCCTCTCAGAGAGATGGCAACTGACCCCGCCAAAGTCAAAAAGCTGAGAACTAGACATGCAGGAAGAGCTCAAGCTGCAGCCTCTGGTAATCCTTCTCATCCTTCTTCTTCTGTACCAAATAGAGAAGGATCAGTTCAAGTTCATCAAGCTATTGCTAGGCTTGTTACTAGTATACTAAGCGGAAACCAACCTGTACCGGGGATTTCTGTCCCTTTAAATCAATCAGGAAGCCCAAATGTGGACGTCTCTGAGAATGTAGATGTCTCTGAGAATGTTGTGACACAAAATGACAACATTCAGAACCCTTCAGAAAAGACTGTTGATCCACCTATCATTGATGTGGATGAGGATTACTCAGATAATGATCTGATTGCCAATGTAAACCCTAGCATAACTAGGAGATTGATGAAAAGAAAGGGTAATCAGAATGATGCAAAATATGTGTCCAAAGATAAACCTGCTGTTAAGAAATCCAAGGCTGAAGGCAAGGCTGGGGTAGAATCTGTGAAAATTGGTCAGTCCAAAGGGAAGGTGAAAGCCCAGTTGTATGCTGGTAGACAACCAATTACAAAGAAGAGAAAAGAGCCTAAATATTCTGATTCTGATGAGGAATCAGAGTTTGAGATTGATGTTGAAGAAATTCCCATCAGAAGGAAACTGCCCTCCAGCAAAATTGCTAGAGTCCCTGAAGTCCCAACAGACAACATCTCTTTCCACCACCCTGACAATGCAAACAGATGGAAGTATGTTTGCTTGAAGAGAATTGCTTTAGAAAGAGAACTCAACAATGATGCCATGGAGTGCAAAGACATCATGGACCTGATCAAGAATGCTGGACTGATGAAGACAGTGATAAAATTTAACAAGTGTTATGAAAATCTGGTCAAGGAGTTCATAGTTAACTTGTCTAATGATTGTGCTGATGGAAGGTCAACTGACTTTGAAAGTGTTTTTGTTAGAGGAAGAAGGGTTAATTTCTCTCCATCAGAAATTAACAAATTTCTTGGAAGAACAAATGAGGATTGTCCTGATCTGGAAGTCACTGACAATGAAGTTTGTCAAACCATCACAGCAAGGCAAGTGAAGTGCTGGCCCTTGAAAGGCAAGCTGAATGCCAGCAAACTTAGCATGAAATTTGCCATCCTGCACAAGATTGGTGCAGCCAACTGGGTGCCTACAAACCATAAATCAACTATCTCCACAGGATTGGGGAGATTTATTTATGTTGTGGGAACCAAGACTGCTTTTGACTATGGCAGGTATATTTTGAACAAACTTTAAAACATGCTGGTAGTTATGCTGTCAAAGGACCAATTGCCTTTCCCTCCCTCCTTTGTTGAATTATCCTTGCACAATACCCTGATATCCTGGTGGCAAGAGATACTGCTTGCAAAAGAGCTCCTGCCCTTGGGTTGCACTACAAACTGTTTCAGGGATCTCATGCTCCTGATATTGTCATAACATCAGCTGAGACATCGTCTGTGAAGACCCAGTCCAAGACATCTGATGTCATAGCTGTATTAAAAGAGACCTGCAAAGAACTGGAAGCTAGGAAAAAGACCCTAGAAATCCTAATTGCCAGGTTAGAAAAGGAGGAAGCTGAAGGAAACAGAAGGGAAGAGGGTGTAGAAGCTGAAGGTCATCTCAATACTGAAGAAACTAGCTCCTCTGAGTCTGATGACAGTGCTTAAAGGTTGGTTGCTGTTTGGTGGAGTTGATGCTGGTCCCTGGTGGAGTTTGGAAGTGTGTTCAGTTTTTAGTTGCTGCTCTTATTACTTGTCTGGATGACTGTATAATTTTTATGAACATGTATCTTTGGCCCATTTGTGGCTAAAGAGGGGGAGATATATTTTGGTACTTACTTAATTAGTCATTCTATTTTTCTGCAGTCATTTCTTTCTGCTGCTAACTATCTCTGATTGCTTAGGGTCTTTAGCCAAAAATCTGCCAAAGGGGGAGTTTGTAGTTGTTTAGTTATTGGCTTGCATTTTTGGTAAAACCCAAGTGTATGTGTGAATTTCATGACTGATGTCATAACATTCTAGTTTAGTTTGTACTGATTCATTAGGTACCTTTGCAGAAAAATATTGTCATACAGGTACTGATGTTTATAAGTGTGTATCTGAGCATTTTGCAAAATGATCACATTTTCCTAAATCAGTAGACAGGTTTTCAGATGTCATAACAAATGTTAAGACATAATGTTCTGAACTAACAGGTATGCAGTTTGGTAAATTCTGAGTTTTTTCAGGAAAATGACTCAGTCTTTCCAGAACAGATTCCTGCGTTTTCTTTGGGTTAACCTAGCTCAACCCCAACCTGGTTGATCTAGTCCTGTGACCTAGTCTTAAGGTCAAACGGATTTAACCCTAGCTTTTTGTGGAAACCCTAACTGAAGTTGCAGCTGCTATATATTCAACAGAGCTGCTGTCTTGGAATGTATCCCTTGTTGACAGAAGATCATTTAGAAACTGTATAGTTTTAACTATTGTAATCCAAGCAATTATCATTGTGATAAGTGACTTGGAACAGGTTTTAATTGTAAGGGTTGTGTAACACTCAAAGCTTTGAAGCAAGAGTGTTTGTATGTCTCTTGACTAAAGCTGTGAAGCAAAGTCAAGTTAGGTGTGTGTATCACTCAAAGCTGTGAAGTAAGAGTGGTTGTGTTGCTTGATTAAAAAGCTGTGAAGCTTAATCAAGTGTATGTTTTTGAAGAGTGTCTTCATCAATTCATTAGTCAAATTGTTTTATGTATCACTGCTGTGATTGAGGGGGAGTGAGTAGGAACTCAGGTTTAAGTTGTACTTAGATTGAAGTTGAATTAGGTAGGTCTTAAGTGAAGGAGATAAACTGGTTGGTTTATTCCTGAATTAACATCTCTTATAGTGGATTTCCTCCCTGGCTTGGTAGCCCCCAGAGTAGGTGTTGTTGCATACTGAACTGGGTAAACAATTGACTATGTTCTTTACTATTTTTGTATTTACTGTCTTATAGAAAGTCAGATACGGTGTCACAACATTGAACGTGACATTGAGTATCTGCAGCCAGAATTTCAATATCATCGAGGGGGCACCAAGATACATTGAAATATAATGACCACTATTCTCCCTAAAAACTTTGAATTCCTTAGCAGAGACTTCAGTTGAAGATCGGTGAGGATCTAAGAAGATTGTTGTTTCAATGATCAAGTCTTGTCTAATGTAGTTACTTGCCAGGAAATCCCAACCTTTTGCCTAGATTTCCCTTGCGGGTTTTCAATCTATCAGGAACATTTATTCTTTTTATGTATCTAATTTTTGCCTAGTCCGCCCTTTCGGGTTTTTGGCCTACCGAGACGCTCCTTTTTTCCTAATCCGCCCTTTCGGGTTTTCGTCTTAGCGAGCTGTTCTTTTATTTTTCTAGGCGAAGTATTTCTTGACTGCATCAGCATTAAGAGGACGTGGGAACTCCTCGCCATCCATTGTTTCAAGAATCAATGCACCACCACAGAAGGCTTTCTTGACAACATATGGGCCTTCAAAATTGGGAGTCCACTTGCCCTTAGAATCAGCATTAAAAGACATGATCTTCCTGAGCACGAGGTCGCCTTCTCTAAATTCACGAGGATTGACCTTCTTGTCAAACACTTTCTTCATTATTTTCTGGTATAACTGACCAGGACATAAGGCCGTCATTCTTTTCTCTTCAATCAAATTCAACTGGTCAAACCTGTTCTGGACCCATTCAGCCTCTGACAACTTAGTTTCCATTATCATGCGTAAGGATGGAATCTCAACCTCAACGGGGAGCACTACTTCCATGCCATATACAAGAGAGAACGGGGTTGCCCCTTCTGAAGTGCAGATAGATGTTCGATACTCGTGCAGAGTAAAAAGGAGAACCTCATACCAATCTTTGTAAGTAACAACCATTTTCTGGATGATCTTCTTGATGTTCTTATTAGCAGCTTCAACACCCCCATTCATCTTTGGCCTGTAAGGAGATGAATTGTGGTGGAAAATCTTGAACTCTTCACAAAGTTCAGTCATCATCTTGTTATTTAGATTTGATCTGTTGTGGGTGATAATCCTGCTTGGCACACCATACCGACATATCATATTATTCTTGTTAAAACACACTACCACCTATTTAGTGACATTATCATATGAAGCTGCTTCCACCCATTTGGTGAAGTAGTCAATTGCCACCAAGATAAAAGTGATGTTCATTTGACGCCTTTGGTTCAATCATTCCAATCATGTCAATACCCCACATAGAGAAAGGCAATGGGGATGAAATAACATTGAGAAGCGTTGCAGGCACATGAATTTTGTCAGCATAAATCTGGCATTTATGACACTTCTTTGCAAATTTGTAATAGTGAGATTACATTTTCATCCAATAATAACCTGCCCTAAGCATCTTCTTTGCCATCGAATGACCATTGGCATGGGTACCAAAAGAACCTTTATGGATTTAATGCATAAACATGTATGCTTCTTGTCTATCCATACATTTGAGCAAAAGCATGTCATAATTTCTTTTATACAACACATTTTAATTGAGGAAAAAGCTACATGCCAACCTTCTCAATGTCTTTCTAACTTTATTTGACGCACCAGCCGGGTTATCTTGAGTCTGGAGAAAATGCTTGATATCATAATACCAAGGCTTATCATCTGACACTTCCTTTGCTGCAAACACATGAACCGGTCTATCCAAATGTCGCACTGTGATACGAGGCACTTCATTCAAATAATTCACTTGATACATATAATCAAGAGCTGCCAAGGAATCCGCCATTTGATTTTCGTCTCTGGGAATATGATGAAATTTAACTTTTTAAAGAAGGGCAGTAATCTTATAGCATAATATTTGTAAGGGATCAAGCCAGTGTGACGAGCATCCTATTCTCCTTTAATCTGATTAACTACCAAAGCTAAATCACCATACACATCTAGAAATTTTATTCTGAGATCAATGGCTTCCTCGAGATCCATGATACAAGCCTCATACTCCACCATATTATTGGTACAATCAAATGTCAGCCTTGAGGTAAACGGAATGTGTGATCCATGAGGAGTGATAATTACAGCGCCAATTCATTTCCCATAAGCGTTCACAGCTCCATCAAATACCATACCCCACCGGGATTTAGGATCAGGACCTTCCCTAGGCAAAGGTTCATCATAATCTTTTACTTTAAAGAACATCACATCCTCATCAGGGAAATCATACTTGACAGACTGATAATCATCTACTGGTTGATGAGCAAGATAATCTGTCATCATACTGCTTTTTATAGCCTTCTGGGTGAAGTATTCAATATCATATTCAGACAGCAACATCTGCCAACGAGAAATTCTCCCAGTAAGAGAAGGCTTTTCAAAGATATACTTAATTAGATCCATTTTAGAAATCAACAAAGTAGTATGATTCAACATATATTGCCGCAACCGCTTTGCCTCCCAGGCCATAGCACAACATATCTTTTCCAGCATAGAATACCGTGACACATAATCAGTAAATTTCTTACTGAGATAGTAGATGGCATATTTTTTCTTTCCTATTTCATCCTCTTGTCCTAAAATATGACCCATAGAATTATCCAACATTGTCAGATACATGACCAGTGATCTTCCTTTAACGGGAGGGAGCAAGATAGGAGGTTCAAGTAGAAATTCTTTGATACTTTCAAATGCCCTTTGGCAATCATCCGTCCACACACAACCCTGATATTTGTTTAACAACTTAAAGATCGGTTCCCACGTTGCAGTCATGTGGGAAATGAATATGGAAATGTAATTCAACTGCCCAAGGAAGCCTCTAACTTGCTTTTCAGTCCTTGGTGCATGCATTTCTTGAATTTCTTTGACTTTATCAGGGTCAACTTCAATTCCTTTCGGCTTCAAGTTTTCACCTTTGTCATTCTTCGTAGAAAATCCCAATCCAGCCATGTTCTTGTTCATCGATGGTCAACAATTTATCCCCACACTTTACTAGGGACATTGCACACAACTTGCTGAGCATCTTTGAATGAAACCATATAATTCTCATTATCTCTTAAGTTATCAACGGATAAAGCTTGGAACTGTGTTCCTACAACAGCTTCATCTGCTTCTACAACACTGAAAGATGATAGATGAGATATTAACAATGCTTGCTCTCCATTTTTAATGACAACCTGTCCTTCTCGCACGAACTTCAACTTTTGGTGCAGAGTTGAAGTGACAGCCCCTACCTCATGTATCCATGGTCGTCCTAGTAAGAAGCTGTATGCGGGTACAATATCCATGACTTGGAAAGTAATATGGAAAAGGTGCAAGCCTATGTGGATAGGCAGATCCACTTCCCCAATAACAAACTTCCTTAATCCGTTGAAAGCTTTTACAATAATACCACTTGGGCGCATGTGAGCCCCGTGATACTTCAACTTTATCAACGTGCTCCTCGATATAACATTTAAAGAGGACCCATTATCAATCAGCATATTTGACAATGAATCATTTTTACAATTCTTGGATATATGGAGAGCCAATAATGATTCCTCCCTTCATCAGGAAATTCATCATCACAAAATCTTAGGTTACTACAAGACGTAATATTACCTACCACATTGCTGAATTGATTTAATGACATATCACACTCCACGAAGGCTTGATCCAACACCTGCATTAAAGATTCTTCAAGGAGTATGCAACAGCTGATATACAATTTTGTAGTCGCTCATTTTGATAATCTTCAAAATATAATCCAAATCTTTCTCTAGGGTAGAAACACTGGACTCCCCTACAGCTTTCTTATTCTCAACACTTTCCATAACTTTCTTACCAGTATTATCATTTCCTCGAATAATCGATGCAAATACATGACCACTGCTGGTCACTCTACTAGTCTAAGTAATATTATCGATATTAGACAAAGCATAGATGGGAAATTCCATACCATCCTCTAAAATAGTATCATTGTACTTGTACGATACAACTTTATCTGATTTGTAAGGAACGGGCCCTGGAAAGCAAATCACTATTAGGGAAACAACTGGCTTGCTACAGTATTCAATTTCAACAGGGGTAGAATCATTAATACAAGGCACAATTATGTTCACCCCTTCCTTAGAATAATTAGGCATTTCAGAGTCATCACCAATGATCATATCCTTATTTGAGGAAAAGAATTCATCCGCAAAAGCATATTCATCATCTAATTCAACCTCATCCAGGAAAACATCAATCTTATTAATCCCGTGGTAATCATCTCTATGGCCTGAAACCTTAATGGTACCATTATCCAATAATAACTGAGTACATTTTCTTACAAGGGAACGTCGTCGAGAATCCCTGCAGCAAACCCGGGAAGATCCATAATGGTGCTCTACCTGACCAGCCATGTGGTAGAAAGTAGTATGCAATTCCACGAGATCATCATTCATATTGTCCATATCAAATATACCGAACTCTCCGGAACATCCAAAGACCATGTTCACTTGTTCCTCATATTCTTCCCTAGGCATGATTATATGGACGAGGCCCCCATCCATCATCTCGTGCAAATCAGCCTTTATCTTATCGCAACCTTTTATATCAGTATTATAGATACCATAACCAACATTGTCATGAGTATAATAACTAAACTCGCAAAGGTCTGCATGCATCTTTACCAAGTCACCTCTGACCAAGTTGATATCATAAATGCCGAAGTCCCCTGGACAACCAGTAACCATATCGATAGTATTCGCTCCTCCATGCTTTGGCAGAGGATTATCTTGGACATTAGGGCTGGCATCCTTAAAGGACAAAAGGCCAGACCTCACCATTTTCTATACCTCCGATTACAGGGGATAACAGTTTTCCACATTATGCCCTGGTGCACCCTGATGGAAAGCGCACGTCTGATCTGCCTTATAATACCAAGGCAAAGGTGAGGGTATATTAGGGGATGGTCTATTCTGGACCAACTTTTTCTGGATCAATGCTGGGAGTAACTCTGCATAACTCATGGGGATAGAGTCAAGAGCCTCTCTCCTCTGATTCTTCCCTTGATTTCCTTGAGGGGTTGGTCTTTAATAAGTGACTGTAGTCGGCGCTGTATTAACAAATTGAGTTACCGAGGTAACCTGTTGATGGCGCTGATGATTTCTCCTAGGAGGATTAACCCTTCTCTCTTGAATAACAACATTTGTCTCTCCTTCTTTTTTTTTAGCAAATCCATATGATGGTTTCTTCACACTATCAGAATTTTCACTTCTGTTCAGACGACCTTCTCTTACAGCTTCTTCCAAATGGATGCCCATTCCCATCATCTCAGTAAAATCATTGGGTGCACTCGCCACCATTCTTTCATAATAGAATGCACCTAGGGTCTTAAAAAAAATCTTCATCATCTCTTTTTCTTCCATTGGAGGAATCACCTGGGCGGATACTTCACGCCATCTCTGTGCATATTCCTTAAATGACTCCTTGTCCTTCTGGACCATTACCCTGAGTTGATCACGGCCATGCACCATGTACACATTGTATTTGTACTGTCCAATAAATGCTTCACCCAAGTTATTGAAAGAATGAATATTGGCACCGTCGAGGCTCATGTACCATTTCAATGCTACACCAGTCAAACTGTCTTGAAAGAAATGAATCAACAAGTGTTGATCATCGGTATGAGTAGACATTCTCCTCACATATATCACTAAGTGAGCACGAGGGAAAGTGTTGCCCTTGTACTTTTAAAACTCTGATTTTTTTGAACTTTGCAGGTATTTTCACATTTGGAACCAAACACATATCATTCACATTCTGCCCAAACAACTATTTTCCTTTGAGGGCCTTCAACTCTTTATGCATCTTATCAAACTGATCCTGAAAATCGTCCATCCGATCATAGAAACCCAAGCTTTCACTTGGTGCAGGAATAGGGCGATACACTTCATCATTAGCAAATGGTACAACATTCACCGAGGGAGGTGCAACATAGTGAATCTCATTTCTAGCATCAAGGGTCATATGCACCACAAGAGGTGCAGGAGCAACAATAGCCTGAGCAAGTGGAGAAAATTGAACATCTTGATTAAAATCTTCCGACATAAAGTTCTATGGAATTCCCCAGGAATAACATTGAGGCAAACGATTCTGAACAGTAATAGCTGGAGTAGCAGAAACAGGAACAGTCGGAGCTTCAGTTGTAATTATCGTCTGTTGAGGCTGAGCAAGTGGTGGCTGATTCTGATCAGCCACCAAAGATTCCATCAGAGCAGTCAGATTGGCCATACCGACCTTTAGAGCAGAAACTTCTTCGCGCAGCTCGTGATTCTCTTGTTATAGATTATCCATCTTCCTTCTGAAATTGGTCTGAGTATTGTATTGATGAGACAACTTGCTATATGAAGTAAAGAAGCTCAGTAAGACACCTGGGTATGCACAAAAAATGAAAGAAGCATGTACAATATGATACATGATATGTGTTGTACCCCAAATTTTGCCCTCTCACTTATCAATAATTTTCTCACAAGATCTCCCTTAACTCAAGACTACATTAGGGTTTGATCAGCTCAAAACACCTCCTGATGCACTGATGACCAAAATTAGGGTTTGAGTTTGCACGAGGATTTTTGAACTTTCTATGCCCCATATGATTTTCATGGATCATTATGGACCCCCAAGATTACTCATGTCAAGTTTCAAGCCTTGGATCACATTTTGATCAGTCAATTGAGCAGTTGACCTAAAAATTAGTTGTATTGAGGAAAAAGTCAACTATGGCCGATTTACAGTCAAACTTCATAATTTTTTATCCACATCAACATTTTAAACTCATATGTATCACTTGATCAAGTTTGGACCACAACTCCTCAAGAAATTTGATCAAATCTCCAAAAGGGCAAAATGGTCAAAATTAGGGTTTTGACTGGGAAAGGGCAATTTCTGATTTTTGACCTAAAAAATGGTCAATTGGTTTAAGGCATGATCTCAAGAGTCAAATTGCATCATTTTTTACCTAATGACATGGTTCAAAACATTGCAAGTCCATTGGATTGACAGATGAATTTTGCAGTCAACTGATTAAAAGTCAATTGTATACTGAAAAGTCAAACTTTGACTTTTTGGTCAAATTCAAGTGCCAAAGATCACAATTCATCAAAACATGTCAAAATATGAAACTTATTCATCAAGAAGTCAAAAAGTCAAGATTTCATTTTTAAAAGTCAAAATTTCTAAACCTAAATTTTTCCAAGTGTTGGAAATTTCATATTTTTTCACAACTTTGAACAAATTTTTCACCATGATGCAAGATGATTCAAGAGAAACTTCCAACATGAAAGTTGTAGATCTCCATGAAATCTAAAAATTTTCTTTCCACAACTCCTTCCAAAAGTTCTTGGATCTCAAGTTATAATATTATGAACATAGGGTCATGAAACAAAACCCTTAGTGAAATTTTGCCCTAATTTGGTTAGGATTTTGACCCAACTTCATGGCACTTTTTCATATAGTTCCAAGGGGAATCATCAAAAGAAATTCAAATATGGGTTGTAGAGCACATTTCAAGATTTCCAAAATGTCCAAGAACTCCTTGAGATCATTCTTGAGTAGGGAGAATCAAAGAGATGGAGTTAGGGTTTGATCACTTTAATTACAAGTCATTTTAGTGATGAACAAAATTCAAATTCAAAGTTGTGCTGCATTAACTCTACTTTGCAGGCCTCAAACTTGTTAGGCACTCCATAATTAATGGTTTACACAGCTGTTATAGTCCTCACTTCAAGCATTTAATGCATGGACATGATTTTTATCCATTTTTGGAAGAAATGTTACATTGCCATTTTGATAAACTGACTTTTTGTACAAAACTTGTTCTTGAGCCTTGCACTTGTTCTCTTCTGATCAAACAGGTCCTATAACTCACGATAAATGTTTGAAACACTTACAATCACCCATCCCATGCTTGTACCTCTCTTTGAAACTTGTTTCCCTCTTTTCTTCAAAATCAAGTAACCTAGCCAAAAGCTAAAAACTTGTACTTCTGACTTGCCAATGCACTCAAACACTTTTGTTTATACATACACAAACCATTTGACACAAAGACATGAATGCTCAAGCCTTGAAAGAACCTAGAACTCAGAATCACACTTCACACTTCCATTTTCATACAAACTGACCAAAAACTTGAAACTCATGATCTACTCGTGCATTTCTTGGCCTTTTGGTTTCTAAAGTTTCTAAACATCACATAGAATCAATCCCACACCCTGCTACAGAACTATAACACCATTAACACCATCCTCCATTTTCAAAAACTCAGCTCTGCACATTGACTTCTCCAGACCATTTCAGCCATTCATTGTTCAAGCTAATCATTTCATTAGCTTTCTAGGACCTCAAGGAAGCTAACCTGATCATCACCATCACTTGAAACAAGCTCAAACTCAAAACACGATTTCCAGTTTTGAGGTATGTTTTCTCAACTTTGAACTCTTCATACAGGCATCATCAATAGTTTATTTATGAAAAAAAACATGTAGATATCATTGCCCTGAAGCTAACCATGTCCATAGTTTCCATTAATTTTGCTTGAGCTTAGAGAATTTTGAAACTGAGATTTTTAGGATTCAAATTAGGGATATTAAAATTCATGCGTATCTTTGATCTATAGTTTTAAGGCTTTACATTTCTGAAGCGGTTAGAAAATTTGCTACAAGTTTCATGTTTACAGTTTTTATTTTTGATGAGAAATGAGCAAGTTACAGTTGGTCTGGCTGAAGGTTAAAGATGAAGTCATCAGGGCGCGTTTTGCCTTGTATATTTATTGTTTTTCTTATGTTAACGGATGTATAGCCACCCCAGTGGTAGAAGCGCGCGCATGTAACCTTTGGGACCTGGGTTCGAGCCCCAGTGGTACACTTTTGCATTTTTTACATGTTTTTACATTTCTGACTTTTTTTTGCAAGCGTCCGGGCCTTATTGGGCTTATACTGTTTTTTTATTTATTTTTTGCTTACTAATCCCCTTGCAGGCTGTTAGCACCCCTGGCCCAGTTTATTTTTATTTTCTTATTTTTATTTCATTTGTTTTCTTAATTATTTTTTTTACTAATGTTAAAAATCATAAAAAAACATAAAAATATTAGATTTTTATTCTGATATAGTTTATTTATGTTTTCTCATAAAAATTATTTTTATTTAATAAATATGTATTCATTTCACCAAACATCTTGTAAATTTAATTAAAATAATAGGTTTTATTTATTTTCTTTTACACCAATTTAAATATATTATTTTAATATATAAAAGGCCAAAAAATATTTGATGACACCATATATTATTTTCAAGACAAAAATACCAAAAATACTTTTCTTGAAACTTAATTTCTTTTTTAATCAATTAATAGAACTAGGGTTTTATTTAAAATCTTTTCTTAAACAAATTCTTTTTATTAATTATTTTTCTTTAAATTAATTATATTAGAACAAAATCCCTTTTTCCTAAAAAATCAAACATATATCCATTTACTTCATATTTTGCATTTTTGTACATTTATTCACTTTTGTACATTATATCCATTTAATTCATTGTACATTGATACCCATTCAATATGGTTGTAATAGACTAATTAGGTTTTATATTCTTGCAATCCCCATTCAATTTGTACACCCCCTCCCACAAATGTTGTAATAGCGTAGTAACTTTAAATTCCGCAATTTATCGCTTTTATATATAGCATGCTAGTAATTAGGGTTTTTATGGAAATACTAAATCCAATACTTAGAAAACCCTAATTCAAGACAAAAGCAAGCATGAAAACAATACATTTGCACACAAGCACCGCTAGGGTTATTCAACTTGGTTTCCTTATACAAAATGGCCATATTACGCATGTAAGGTATCTTAGCAAAAACAAAGCAAATACAAGATCATAGTCCCTCGATGACGCTATCTAAGTTTCCTTCCAAATGATCTTAGTCCCTAAAAAGAATGCTAAGATACCTTGCAACATTGCTAATCATGGTTATACGATGACCCACGTCCGTCCCGTTTACATCCAAAAATAGGGTTACTTACCAAATCAATGGTAAGATAACAATGTCAAAGAAAAAGAAAAATGAACAAGAAAGACTTTTGAGTAGGTAAAATGCTCCTAATTACTTTCTCAATTTCAAAACAAAACATCCTTGCTATTTTAAAAACAAGCACCTACACTTTCAAAACATCTTACAAACTTGAAAATATTTTTCAAAAGATCAAACATCTTTGTATACATTCTTACAAACAAGAATCATTACAAATATTTCCTAAACAATGGCCTCTTTACAAAATACTTTCAAAAAACCACACAAAGCATAATTTCAAACAAAAAGCAAGTGATCTAGCAAGTAACTAAGAGCCCATGGAAAACCATGGATGAAAAGGGTGCTAATACCTTCCTTTTTCATAATCTACCCCCCGAACTCAAGAAATAATCTCAAAGGTCTTTCCCGTGCTTTTTCACCTTTCCTTTTCGATAAAAGAAAAGTCGGTGGTGACTCTTGCTAACCGCAACATTTGCGATCAAACGCAAAACCCTCAAGTCAGTTCTCCCACCGTATCACAGAACTGGTAACTCTACTGGGGAAATTTTAAAAGTGGGGTTACCTTAGGGCTAGATAACATTTACTTGCTTTCATTGTTTGAATTGTTTTGCTTTACATTATGGTTCTTTGTTTGGGTTTGAATCCTTTACCCGGATTTGGGATACCTTATAGGTAAGTAGCAATACATTATGGAAACTGTGCGGGGTATATTGACATGGTCTAAGAAATAGCTACGTTAGTGCGACATATTTGTGGGTACCGGTAGCCCTTGAGTTAATCAAGGAGAATACGGGGCCGTTGAGTGATGTCATGAAGCACTAATGAACTTTTAGAACCTTTACTTGACCAACTTGGCCTTTAGGATGTAGTGAGATGACCGGCTTTGGTGCAGTCCGAAGTTGGTATATACTCGATACTACACTCATTAAGGTTTGGTTTTTTGGGATATTTCGGTCGCCATTAAAGAGGCTTGTGTTGAAACAATGACCAAGGAAACAAACCAGTGATATTGAGCTCCTTAGAACCCAGTTACTATTACTAGGACAGGTTGAGCCAACTAAACTTCAAGAGGGTACTTGCCTATGAGACTCCATGCAAGCCTAAACCTAAGGACTTGTTTGATTTGTTTGTATATACATACTTGTACATAACATCATGGACATCATAACATCATACTAATTCACTAACCATTTCAAGGATCTTGGGATTTATCTTTGTTCTGTTTTGTAGGATATGGATTCTCTTCGCAGGAAAACTATTCAAGTCAACCTTGTAAGGATCCCTCCACAACTTAAGGAACTAGCTTCAAGGATTCCTGAAAACTCTCCATTCACCTAGAGACATGGTCGCCTACTCAACTTGGTCACCTCAAACACATATGAGGACATGATGAATGTGCTCTTTCAGTTCTTTGATCCTTTACACCATTGCTTCACATTTCCTGACTATAAACTTGTGCCCACTTTGGAAGAATTCTCCCGACTCTTGAAGATTCCCATTCTCAACCAATTACCTTTCAACGGTACAGAAAGAGACCCAAAGCCAGAAGAGACTGCTCAAGCTCTACACTTGCACTCATCAGATGTCATAACTCATTGGGAAACAAGGAGTGATGTCAAAGGTTTCCTAGCAAAGTTCTTGTTCGAGAAAGCCCAAAACTGTTGGAATTCTTTGAAGCTGTAAGCTTTTGAGGAAATAGTGGCTCTCCTCATCTATGGGATGGTTTTGTTTCCAAATCCTGACCAACTCATAGATGTGAACACCGTCAAAATCTTTATATCCCGCAACCCGGTGCCTACTTTACTAGGAGACGTCCTACATTCTTTTCACACTCGCACTATGAGGAAAAGAGGCGTCCTTATGTGTTGTACTCCTCTCTTGGCAAGATGGTTTATTTCACATCTTCCCCAATCTGTATTAAAGAACGAGCAAGGTTCAAGTTGGTCACAAAGGTTGATGACCCTCAAACATTCAGACATTCATTGGTGCTCCCGATCTATAGAGAATGCTACTATTGTCGACCGTTATGGAGAATTTCCTAATGTCCCTTTACTTGGCATTAGGGGAGGTATCACCTACAACCCCTGTTAGCTTTAATACAGTTTGGTTATGCCCAAAGGGATGGCCCACACGAGATTCTTATTCAAGGTTTGGTATTTGACTATGACAATGACGATCAAGGTCTTCGCCAGAGATTTATCCGAGCTTGGAGGATGTTAAACAAGGTAGATAGCAAGACTTTGGGGCACAAGAATTCCATCCCTGTTGAGCCTTACCTCAAATGGGTACGAACTCGTTCTTAGAGTCTTATGATGCCTTATCCCTCCATTCTCCCGTTAATCATTGAGCCTGTCATGGAAGGAGATGTTCCATATACTATCCTACATCCTGACATGCCCACCTCTCTTGAAGACCTACAAATGGATTGGATACAACTCAAGGGGGAGCGAGATACTTTCGAAGCCCAATTCTACGCAAGCGAGAAGAAGGTTTTGGAACTCACTAAGCAACTTCATGAGGAGCAGACTCTAAATTCCTACATCGCGCTAAAGAGGATGCGTACTACCTTTTTATCTTAGAGTTTTTGTATTTGTTTTTCCTAAGAAGGCATTGATGTGCTCAAAGCTTTAATTTATTAATATAACGTGTGTTTCCTTTTTTTCTAAAACAAACTTGAATCTTAATATCCTTGAAATCATTGCATATGCATTTATCATTCATCATAACATAAGCAGGTTTCTTGCAACAAGTATCATCATCTCTCTACTATTTATTTCAGTAAGATGGATCTCGAGCAATCGGTGAAGGACCTCCAAGCCCAGAATGCACAGTTTCAACAGTTGTTCTTAACTCTGGCCAAAGGACAAGAAGAGTTGAAGACCTTGCTGGTTGAGGAGAAGAAAAAGAAGATGAAGAAAATAACCGAAATTCTGAACATGGGAAGAAGATTCCAAGGGCAAACGAGAAGGGCCTTAGACTTTGCAACGACATCCGGTGAGAAAGATAATCAAGATGAGAAAGGAAAGGAAACGGTTGTTCAGTCTGATTCAGAAGAGGAAGAGGAAGAGGAAGACTATTCTGAAGAACAATACCCTCCAGCCGATGACAAGTATAAGCATCTAGAAGAACGGTTGAGTGCAATGGAAATCCAAAAAGTGTCTGGCTTGGAATTTGAAGAGTTGGGAATGGTATCGAGAATTATCATTCCTCCAAAATTCAAAGCACCTGTGTTCGCCAAATATGACGGAGTCTCATGCCCCAAAATGCATCTCCGGTCCTATGTGAGGAAAATCCAGCCCTATACCACTGACAAAGATTTTTGGGTACAGTTCTTCCAAGACAGTCTGTTTGGAACTCAACTTGATTGGTTTTATCAGTTAGAAAGAGCCAATGTTCATAACTGGGAAGATCTTGCTGCATCCTTTTACAAACAATACCAATACAATGCTGATCTTGCACCCACCCATACTCAACTCCAGAGTATGGCCATGGTTTCAAGTGAAGGCTTCAAGGACTATGCGCAAAAATGGAGGGACTTGCCCAGAAGAGTTCAACCTCCCCTATCTGAAAGAGAGTTGGTAGACATGTTTTTGGGCACCTTGTCTGGTCCCTTCTTCAATCACTTAATTGGGAGTTCATCGACAGGTTTTACTGAATTGATATTGACCGGAGAAAGGGTAGAAGCCGGGATAAAGAATGGAAAGATTCAAAAAGATGCATCCTCTGCTGCTGTAAGGAAGCCATTCATCGGAAAGAAGGAAGTGGTTGTTGTATACCCTCAGAGAAATCAAGATAGGACCGAACACCATCCAACGGTGGGGGCTGTTATGATTCCTAAACTTGCTCCTGATCAGCAAAGAAACAACCAACCAAGAATGGAAAGACCAGTCAGACAGTTCACCAGAATTAACATGACCCTATCTCAAGTATTACCACATCTATTAAGATCCAACCTAGTGACTTTAAAAGAAGCCCCAAAGAACCCTAACACAACCTCTCCTCACTATCATCCTAATGCCCGTTGTGCATACCATTCTGAGAGTCCCGACCATGATACTAACAACAGTTGGGCTCTGAAGAACAAAGTACAAGACCTCCTTGAAGCCAAAGAGATTGAATTCGATGCGCCAAAAAATCCCAATGTCATTTCGGCCCCTATTCCCAAGCACGGCCATAATGCCAATGCCATTGAAGAATATACGTTTGTTACTTCAGTTGATGAACTTATGACACCACTCCTAATTATCAAAAAGAACTTATTGAATGCCAGTGTTTTCCCAGGCTGTGATGAAGGTTGTTATTCCTGTTTGACCTCACCAACTAGCTATCCTTTGTTAAGAGAAGGCTTTAGTGCCTAATAGACAACAAGGAAATACTGTTTGAAAAGACTTTTTTTCCAACTGTTTCTTATAATGATGTTTCCATCGTGACCATTTCCGACAATTCTTCCAGGATCTCCACCAAAACACCCGTTAGAATTACATCAGTTCCAAGAGTAGCTCCTTTGATAATTACAATTCCAGGACCAATCCCGTATTCGTCAGACAAAACCATACCATGGAATTATGGATGGGATGTCTACTACCGCGGTATCAAGCAAGATTGGCCAGCTACCGAAGATTCAAGTTCTGAGAAGGTTGACTCCAATATCAGTAATATTGCAGGGACTAGTAAGATAACCCGAAGCGGAAGGATATTATCTCCAGAAATTGCTCCCCTAAAAGCAGTTTCTGGACCCGTAATCATTCTTGTTGTTGTTGCTCCTCTGAAGGCTATTCCCAATCCTACAATCATCTCCACTAATACTCCAACTGAAAAAGCTGATACAACCCCTGTTATCACTCCTAATGACATTCCTGCTGCCGAGTCAACTGAGACTCGAGTTAAAAGTATTATGATTAAACTTGTTTGGACGAAGGCATAATCATTGGCTATACCTGAGACCTCCCGGAAAGAGATGGAGGAAATTCTTAAGATCATAAAAAGAAGCGACTACAATGTAGTTGAGCAAATGGGGCAAATTCCATCCAAAATTTCCATGTTGGCTTTACTACTAAGTTCTGAGGCGCATGCAAATGCCTTTGTAAAATTCCTGAAAAGTCCCCATGTACCCCAAGAAACAAATGTCGATCAGTTCCAAGACTGCGTAGCCAGCTTGACTGCAGATAATGGTTTAGGTTTTTCATATGCTGATTTAACACCAAGAGGGAGGAAGCATAATGAGGCATTGCATATCTCAGTTGAATGTAGGGGCACAACCTTGGCTCATGTCTTGGTTGACACTGGTTCGTCTCTGAATGTTTTTCCTAAAAAGGCTCTTGATAGGCTTGACTGGGAGGGATTGACATTGAAACCAAGAAAAATAGTAGTGAGACCTTTTGATGACTCAAAGAGGATGGTGCATAGGGAAGTGGATATCCCCATAAAGGTTGGAACCCAAACATTTGATTCAACTTTTTATGTAATGGATATTCTCCCTTCATATTCCTTCTTGCTAAGCTGACCGTAGATTTACAATGTTGGCGCTGTTACTTCTATGTTGCACCAAATGCTGAAATATCCAATTCAAGGGAAGATCATCACTGTTCATGGAGAAGAAGAGTATATGATCAGCCATCATAATTCCTTCAGATATGTCGAGTTAGATGGTGAATTTATTGAAACTTCATTCCAACACTTTGAAGAAGTCCCACAAGATGTGGCAGTAACCAAGGCTGTGTCTCAAGTTCCCAAGATCACAAGGCCTCCACTCAGGATGTCATCTTTAAAGGATGCTGAGGCAGTGATAGAAGAAGGTGGGTGCACTATTTGGGGAAAACTCCCAGACATCCCATACAAATCTGACAAGTTTAGTCTAGATCTCACTTCAGGTGCCCAAAAGGCTGTACGTCGCGCTCGTGCCAGAGGACCACCCTTAAAGATCAGCAACCGCGAAGTCAATGCGATGGAGGATGATGAAGACAGCTACAACTTGGAGGATTGGATTTTCCCAACTGTTAGTGTTATTATCTCATTTCCATATGACATCAATGAATCATGGACGTTTTTGCATACAAACTTTGTGCTCATTATTTTTATTTTTACATTTTCATTTCTTTCAAAGATAGTTATACTCTTACACACACTCACACTCACAATGCAGGTCTACATCCATTCTGGATCCCATGGATAACGGTTCTGCTATAGCCTTTTGTGACTCTGAAAATCTAATTTACCAAACCAAAGACGAAGGTGAGGAAGATTGTGAAGTACCAGGGGAACTTGCTAGATTACTACAACAAGAAGAGAGAACCATTTAGCCCCACGAGGAACCAGTGGACACCATCAATCTAAGTACCGAAGAAGACAGAAGAGAGGTCAAGGTGGGTGCTGATCTGGAACCCAGTGTCAAAGAGCGTCTAATTCAGTTGCTACACGAATATGTTGAGGTCTTTGCCTGGTCGTATAAAGACATGCCAGGACTTGATGCAAATATTGTGGTACATCGTCTACCTACAAAAGAGGACTGCCCACCAGTAAAACAAAAGGTTTGTCGAATGCGACCAGATATGTCAGAGAAGATTAAAGCTAAAGTCATGAAGCAATTCAACGTTGGATTCTTGGTTGTCACCTCTTACCCGCAATGGGTTGCCAATGTTTTTCTCGTGCCCAAAAAGGAAGGCAAGGTACGAATGTGCATGGACTATAGAGATTTAAATAGGGGAAGCCCTAAGGATGATTTCCCACTCCCCCACATTAATATTCTAGTTGACAATACGGTGCAACACAAAGTGTTTTCCTTCATGGACGGTTTCTCAGGCTACAACCAAATTAAAATGGCGCCTGAGGACATGGAGAAGACAAACTTTGTCACACAATGGGGGACATTTTGCTACAAGGCTACATCATTCGGACTGAAGAATGCTGGGGCAACCTATCAGCGTTCCATGGTAGCTCTATTTCACGACATGATACATCATGAAATAGAGGTCTATGTGAAAAACATGATAGCTGGATCTCAAACAGAAGAAGAGCATCTTGATCATTTACAGAAACTATTTGAGAAACTAAAGAAGTACAAGCTGAGGTTGAACCCAAATAAATGCGCGTTTGGAGTAAGGTCCGGTTAGCTCCTAGGCTTTATTGTCAGCAATAAGGGTATTGAATTAGATCCTGCCAAGGTGAAAGTGATACAAGAGATGCCTGCTCCTCGTACTGAGAAGGAAGTCAGAGGATTCTTGGGACGTTTGAACTACATTTCCAGATTCATTTCTCACCTGACAGCTACTTGTGAACCAATCTTAAAACTACTGAAGAAAGATCAGGTAGTCAAATGGAATGATGAGTTTCAAATTGCTTTTGACAAAATCAAAGAATTCCGGCAAGAACCTCCTGTTTTGATGCCACCAGTCGAGGGAAGACCATTGATCATGTATCTGACTGTTTTGGAAAATTCAATGGGGTGTGTGTTGGGTCAGCATGACGAGTCTGGCCGAAAAGAGAACGCCATTTATTACCTGAGCAAAAAGTTTACCGATTGTGAAACAAGATATTCACTGCTCGAGAAAACTTGCTGCGCTCTGGCACGGGCTGCTTGCCGGATAAGACAGTATATGCTGACCCATACTACCTTATTGATATTTAAAATGGATCCCATAAAATACATCTTTGAGAAACCTTCTCTCTCTAGGAGAATAGCGAGATGACAGATGATCCTGACAGAATATGAGATATAGTACACTACCCAGAAAACAATAAAGGGCAGTGTACTAGATGATCACCTTGCTCACCAAGCTGTAGAAGACTACCATTCCATGAAGTTCGAATTCCCAGATGAAGACATCATGATGGTAAACAGCTGTGAAGAACTCAGTCCATATGACGGACCTGAACAAGGATCCCGATGGACCCTGGTTTTTGATGGGGCATCTAATGCACTCGGCAATGGTATTGGTGTTGTACTCATATCTCTTGAAGGATGTCATACTCTTTTTACGGCAAGGCTCTACTTCAATTGTACAAATAACATGGCGGAATATGAAGCGTGCATCTTTGGTGTCAAAGCTGCCATAGACTTGGGGGTCAAATCTTTGAATGTATTTGGAGATTCAGCTTTGGTTATGTGATCGGTGGATCTGGAACTGACTGTTTAACGCTGGTTCGCGAAATGTCACAGAAGCAAGAGTCGCCACCGTCTTTTATTTTCTCCAAATGGAAAGGACAAAAGCATAGAAAAATTCCTTATAGAGATTGCTCTCGGTTTGGGAGGTAGGTTATAGAAAGGGAAGGTGTTAGCACCCTTTCTATCCATGGTTATCCATGGGCTCTTAGATACTTGCTCACTTATGTTTTCAAAAATGGTTTGTTTGCTTTTCAATTGTGGGTTTTAAAAAAAAGTTTCTTTGAAAATTCCAGTTCGACTCTTGTATCGGTCCTCAAGAGTGTTTGAAAAATTGCTTTCGAAAGATTTTTGAAAAGGTGTCAGTGTGAAAAGTATTTTTGATTTGTTTTTGAAATTAGAGCAAGTATCTAGAGTCGTCTACCTACCCTAAGGAATTCGTCTGTGTAAATGTCCTTTAAAGTAGTGCCATCCCACCATTGAGAGGTAGGTAGCACCACCGTTGGAGGTGTTCGGGTCAATTCGAGGTTCGGGACATGGTGATCACCGGAGCAATAGGAAGATACCTTAGAAGCTACCCTCATGCCAGGTTCCTGGATCATGAGGACTTACTAAAACATCCTCTACTCGACGATCACCTTTCGAGAGGCAAGACAACAGTGAGGCGTACCCTAGGGGTGGTGTGTGATTTGTGTGTCGTTTTCATTTACATTTATCTTGTTCATGTCGGGGGTGATCTACGCGTTGCTTTTATTTTGACATTCATTCTTGCATGCAAATTTATTAGCAGTTAAAAAGTTGCGAGAAATATAAAGTTCCTAAACTATTACAACGGCGCGGGTCCACATCGCCAAATTAAATCCAGGACCCGATTTGACATAAAATAAAGTAAAGTGCGAGAAATATAAATATCGAATTTACATGGCTTTGGCAGAATTACATAAAAAGAGAAAATAAAATAAGCGCGCGAATTGGAATTGCGATCGAATGCGAGGGCGTTGGACCCTTTTTAATGAAATTAAAATATGATTAACAAATTAATTAAATTAAAGTAAAAAGAAAAGATTTTTTGAGTTTTTGTATTTATGGATTTTTAATGAGAAGATTATGGGATTTAAACCTAATTCTAGCTATTTTTAATTTATTAAAAAAACATGTTAAAGTTAAACCTAAAATTAACCTAATTAATTAAGGACAAGTTTTAATTACAAAAATAATATTTAATAATTAATTATGGTGAGAGAAAAAAGAAAAAAGAATAAAAAATACTTAAAACCCTAATTCTACACTTTTTTTTAATTTATTAAAAATATTTGAATTAAACCTAAATTTAAAAAGCTAAATTAATTAATGAGATTTATTTACAAAAATAACATTTAAATAAAATATATTTTGTTTTTGTCTTTTCTGATTTTTTTGTTATTTTGGTGAAACTAATTTTTAATGAATTAAAAGAAAACAATTGAATTAAAACAAATAATAAAGAAAATAGAAAAAAAAAGAGAAAAGAGAAAGAGATACAATACACTAGGGGGGTTCTGCCCCAATCAGGAGGTGTTGTCCAGCATTTTTGGCCCAATCTTTCAAGGCTTTATTTGACATTTCTGGGCGCGTGTACATGCATTGACCAGTGTCCATGGTGTTCATCAGATCTCAACCTTTGGATTGCCCTCAGTGGCCATGTGGCATATGTGGATTATGGGCGTATGGTAGGCCTTTGGATTGAATCTGCATGGGATTATGTTGAAAGAAAAAATATTGAAACAAAGTGGGGGACCTGGGAATCGAACCCAGGTCCCATAGGTACCAAACCAATACTTTGCCAGCTGCGCTGTTGTGTTGCTTTGTACGTAATATGACAAGTGATCAATATAACGTAACACAAAGATTAGTGGCATTTTTCCGCGCGAAATTCAAATACACCAACCATCGCCTTACACCTCATATTCTTCCCCACTTGCTTGCTGTACCTGAAACAAAAACAAACTGAATAGCGGGGGTTTTAAACCCCCACTAAATGGCAAGTACAAAAATAGCGATTAGAATATGGTGGCTCATAAATTGAGCGCGAATAGTGTGTTAAGATCGTCCAAGCTTCCTGAGTTTAATGGTCTAAGTCTCACGTCCCAATTTTTCCATAACTGAGAAACCCCAATTCAAGGTTTCTGAAACCCTAGGCGTCGTTCATGGCAACTCTTCATATATGCAATAATTCTTCAATTAAATCATACTACTAGCTTCAGAATCAACTCATTAGTATAAATCAACAATAAAAATGCATGGATATGGCGTGTAGATTTGAATACGATTAAAGAAAAAATCAGGTACAGGGTAACTGCGTTCTACCGTTTCTTTGCGTTAGAAGCAGTGATTTTGATCCAGGAAGCTTCCTTGATGTCTCAGGAAGGCAATGGAATAATTATTTTGTCTTGAAACCCTTTGTAATCACGTTTTCAGTTTTGGAATTTTTCACAAAAAGTGCAATGTTCTTCTTCAGCTTTGGGCGCAGCTTGGAGCTCCCTTGGCATTAGGTTTTGATCACACTTATATGAGGATGGATTAGGGTTGAGTTTTTGATCCAAAAATCCTTGCATTGATGGAAACAATATTTGATTTTCATGGCATATCTTCCAAATCTTTTTTCACATGTTTTTGATTCCAATCATGGCAAAACCTTCCAATTTTGATTATGCACGAATCTTGAGCCTTTAAGAAGAGTTTATCTTGCACAAAAAGATTTAAAAACTTTGGTTTAGTATTTTTCCATGTTTTATTTAATTTAAATGAATTAATTGCAATTAAAAATTCAAATAAATAAATAAAAATGATGAATAAATCCCCTTTGGGCCAAATGGCCGTGCATATGCTTTGGATGATGAATCTTGGAGGAAAATGTGGCCCATTAGCAATTTTAAGACATTTGAAGCAAAGTTGACTTTTCAAAATATCCAAAATTTTCCCAACTTCCACAAGGCATATCTTGCTCAATTTTTAATCTTTGATCATGTTCTTGGACATTTTGGAAAGGTGTTGAAGTCCTCTAACCAATGTAGTTGGTCCCATGTCATTTTGATTTACCAATCTCAAGTTATGGCCTTTGACTTAAAGTCCCTTTTTGTTGACTTTTGAAAATGACCTATAATGTTGAAATTGATAACTTTTTGTGAGAGCATTTCTTGGATTTGAAGTGTGAAGAGGAGTTGTAGGAAATGTCCTTATCTTCAAAATGAGCTTTGGATGGAATTTTTCTGATAAACCATGTGGAAGTTATGCCTTGGTCAAGTTACAGTTGACTTTTTCAACTGTCCAAATATGGAAACTTCTGCATCTTGAGACTTTTTGAGCCATGCCTTGAAAATCATGATCAAGAATTGATCAAATGATGTTTGTGGCTTCAAAATAAGATGTTGACAAAAAATTTTGACTTTTGACTGTCAAATGACCATTTTGCCCCTGCAGTTGACTGTTGGGCAATTAGGGTTTTTGACTGTGCAATTTTGTGCTGTAAGTCTTGAAACTTGGTATGAGGATGCTTGACCATGTTTATAGGCATGTGGGACTTGATTGGACCCTTGGAAACTTCAATTTCTTTGCCAGAACCAAAACCCTAATTTTTGACTGTTAGGAGGCCCTTGAACTGTGCAACCCTTGGGGAGATTTTGAAGCATGCTCTTTGCAAATCTTGAAGAATATGGGAGGGCAAATTTTGGGGTACAACAGTTGCCCCTGTTCAATCTTCTTAGACCTGAGGATGCAGATTGGCTGACGTGCCTTTCGTAATCCGAAGGTGGAAGATGATTGAACACTAGAGTGCCCAGAAATTTGCGCTCACATAGTAGTATGATGTGGGGAATGGGCTTACAGATGCCATTTGGAGATTGATAATAGGATGATGGGCTTATAGATGCCATGCTAAGAGATGATGGAAGGTGGATGGGCTTATAGATGCCATCTGGATGTCGATCGCGTAAGAGATTCCTTAGCGAGAACTTGCGTACCTGCAAAAGAAAAAGATTACCTGACCCGTTACAGGAGCTGGTCTTCAAACTCTTCGTATAGATGTGCCCTGACTGGTTACAGGAATTGAATCTGGAGCTTCAAACGGCGATGAATGAACTAGGGATGGTTACTACCTCAACAGGAACGGTGAGAGAACCTTGGATGATTACTACCTCAACAGGAACGCTGAGAGAATCTTGGGCGACTTCAACCTCAACAGTAACGCTGAGAGAATCTTGGGCGACTTCAACCTCAACAGTAACGCTGAGAGAATCTTGGGCGACTTCTACCTCAACAGTAACGCTGAGAGAATCTTGGGCGACTTCTACCTCAACAGTAACGCTGAGAGAATCTTGGATATCTTCTACTGAGTCTTTATCAGGAAAATCTGTTAGGGGTCGATTTAGCTGGACTAGAGAAGGCCTTTGACTGGATAAGAAACAGGAAAATCTTAGGGTCGATTTAACTGAACCGGTCTAGGTCTTGAAATCTTCTACTGGATAAGAAACAGGGAGATCTTAGGGTCGATCTGACTGAACCAGAGAAGGCCTTTGACTGGATAAGAAACAGAGAAATCTTAGGGTCGATTTAACTGAACCGGTCTAGGTCTTGAAATGTCTTCAACTGGATAAGAAACAGGGAGATCTTAGGGTCGATCTGACTGAACCAGAGAAGGCCTTTGACTGGATAGGAAACAGAAAAATCTTAGGGTCGATTTAACTGAACCGGTCTAGGTCTTGAAATGTCTTCAACTGGATAAGAAACAAGGAGATCTTAGGGTCGATCTGACTGAACCAGAGAAGGCCTTTGACTGGATAAGAAACAGAAAAATCTTAGGGTCGATTTAACTGAACCGGTCTAGGTCTTGAAATATAGTTGAGAACTTAACTGAATCTTTCCTGAAAGGTAAAGGTCAGTCATATGTAATGCATGATATGGATCAAGCAATGATGTTCTCAATATAAATGAGATTTGTGAGATATGATGCGTAGATACATGCTATAATGTATGAAAATATGATGTTTATGAATGTATCTTTTTGTCTTTTAGGAAAATAAAATCCTTGACGGGTGCCGGGAAGTCACTCCTGGGCTGATGCAGAATAGATCTTTGCTTCCGCTAGGGATGATAGTTGCAAGAATATCAGTAGGAGAAGATAACTCCGTTGGGGAATAAACTTGGCGAATGGATTACTCTGCGGGGAGAAAAAATACTCTAACGATCTTGCTGGGAAGCAACACTCTGTGGGGAGAGAGCTACTTTGCTGAAATGTTGAGGGTAACTCCACTGGGGATACCTTTGTTGTGTTGGAATTGTTAATAGACTTCGCTGGGGATAAGAAGACTTCGCCGAGGACGATCTTTCCGTGGCTTTTGGCTGAGGATAACCCAGTTATATCCTGGTAGGGAAATAACTCTTTGAATAAAGCCGGGAGACGCGTTCGTGCTCTACGAGGATAAGCTTCCAGAATCTACTGGGGATAAGCTTACTGCTTGGGGAGATGGATTCCAACTTTCCTGGGGAAACTGGATTGGACTCTCTTGGGGAATTTTTGAGATGTATCGGGGAAGTGACTCCATTGAGTGTTTGATATACCGCGGGGGAACAATCTTTAGACTAAGATTGCCGGGGATGCTTGTTAGGAATGCATATATACTGCTGGGGAATGTTGAGATCTGCGGGAGGATACCCAACTTCCTTAAGGTTTGATAATAGATTTACTTGAGGAGAGTGTACTGACTTGCTGACTCACTCTCTGGGGAATTGAGATATCTGGTTATGTTCTTCAGCCGAACTCACCTTGGTACCTTGGAGGATAGAACAATTAGATTGCTTAGACAACTCTTTATTGCCCCTGTTTCTAATGTTACCTGTAATTAATCCTTTGTTTCGTATGCAAATATTCATGAGTTAGCAAATTATTGTCAATGCATATATCACAAATTGAACCTTGGACGTTCTTCGCAAAACAAAACAGAAAAGGAAAAACAATTGGCAATTTTAACTGAAAAGTGATTTTTGTATTGATTTCGAATTTGCCTGTAAAATAGGCGTTTATGTACAAGAGGCTGACGTCCTAGTAAGAGAACGCCGCTGAACAAAAGAGTTTTATACAAATTTGTACAAGAGAAAATAAAACAGTTGTGTGAATAGAATGATCCCACTGAGTTTCAACTCTGCTATCGCCCTTATATCTCCGAGCGTCTCATCACTTGATGACCTTAGTTGAAGATGAAGCTAATTGGTTGATGCCGTCTGAACTTGCTGTAGATACCGGATTCTGGATGCAAAGTGATCCAATGAGACATAGTATTACGCTTTATCCCTAACTTTTGCCTGGACCGCCCTTTCGGGTTTTCAGTCCACCGGGATACCCATTTTTGCCCAAGCCGCCTTTTCAGGTTTTCGACTTGTCGGGTGTACAAATTTTTTTTATTTCATCCCTTCATTTTGCCCAAACCCTTTTGGTTCGCCGGGAAGCCCTAATTTTTGCCTAGGTATGTCAACCTAGCGGGTCTTTTTTATGCGTAGTATCTTTTTACTATGTCTGCATTGGCGGGGTGAGGAAGGTCGTCACCATCCATGTTGGTTAAAATCATGGCCCCTCCTGAGAACACATGTTTAACCACAAATGGCCCTTCGTACGTAGGGGTCCATTTTCCCCTTGGATCACTCTGAGGAAGGATGATTCGCTTGATTACCAGATCCCCAACTTTATATTCCTGTGGTCTGACCTTTTTGTTAAATGCCCTGATCATCCGTTTCTGATACGTCTGACCATGACAGATAGCAGCAAGTCTCTTTTCATCAATTAAGTTTAGCTGATCAAGTCGTGTCTGGATCCAATCATCTTCTTTCAGATTTGCATCCTTCATTATCCGGAGAGAGGGTATCTGCACTTCAATCGGTAAGACTTCCTCCATGCCGTAGACCAAGGAGAAAGGAGTTGCCCCGGTTGACGTCCTGGGTGAGGTACGGTACCCATGTAGAGCGAACGGTAACATCTCGTGCCAATCTTTATAAGTCACTGTCATCTTCTGCACGATTTTCTTGATATTTTTATTTGCTGCTTCTACAGCCTCATTCATCTTCGGTCTGTAAGGAGAAGAGTTGTGGTGTTGTATCTTAAACTGCTCGCAGAGCTCAGTGATCATCTTTTTATTGAGATTGGTACCGTTGTCTGTAATAATTCTCTCTGGGATGCCGTACCGACAGATCAGATTATGCCGAATGAACCGTGCCACAAAAGTCTTGGTTACCGTAGCGTAGGAAGCCGCTTCAACCCACTTCGTGAAGTAATCAATTGCTACCAGGATGAAGCGATGCCCATTGGATGTCGTAGGTTTAATTTCACCGATCATGTCTATGCCCCACATTGCAAACGGCCAAGGCGCAGTCAGAACATTTAGAGGAACTGGAGGAACGTGCACCTTGTCTGCATATATCTGGCATTTATGGCATGTCCGAGAATGTTGGTAGCAGTCAGCTTCCATTGTGGACCAGAAATACCCTGCCCGAAGGATTTTCTTTGCCATAGTGTGTCCACTAGAATGTGTTCCGAAGGTCCCTTCATGTAACTCTTCCATGATCCTTTCTGCTTCAGTTTTATCTACACAACGCAGTAAGGTCGAATCATGATTTCGCTTATACAAGATGCTGTTGCTAAGGAAGAACTTCACTGCGAACCTTCTCAGAAACTTCTTATCATTGACAGACGCACCTTCAGGGTATTCCTGAGCTTCCAAGTATCTCTTCACTTCATGGTACCAAGGCTTCTCAGTCACCAATTCAGTCTCGAGATCACAACAGTATGCCGGTTCATCCAGTTTCCAGATGATGATCCGGGGAGCCTCATTATCCCATTTGACCTTGAACATAGAAGACATTGTAGCTAACGCGTCCGCCAGCTGATTCTCCTCTCTCGGAAAGTGTTCAAAGGTTATCTTCGTGAAGTGAGAGATCAATGTCAACGCACATTCTCTGTAAGGAATAAGATTCGAATGTTTCGTATCCCACTCTCCTTTGATCTGATTGATCACGAGAGCGGAATCTCCGAAGACACTCAGAAACTTGATCCTTAAGTCGATCGCAGCTTGAAGACCCATAATGCATGCCTCATACTCCGCCATG
This sequence comes from Vicia faba, assembly GCA_948472305.1. NCBI lineage: Eukaryota > Viridiplantae > Streptophyta > Magnoliopsida > Fabales > Fabaceae > Vicia > Vicia faba. The sequence goes on from OX451740.1 coordinate 968,711,213, forward strand.
TTGTTGGTACAGTTGAAACATAGCCGGGCAGTGAGCAGAGTATGAGTACCTTGAGGGGATATTATCACAGTGCCGATACCGTTACCCAAAGCATTGGAGGCTCCGTCAAAGTGCATAGACCATCGGGAGTCTTCCTCAGGTCCTTCATCCGGTCCAGGTATTTCACAATCAGTCACTATCATGATGCTCTCGTCTGGAAACTCAAAGTTCATTGACTGATAGTCGTCTACTGCCTGATGTGTCAAGTGGTCTGCTAGTACACTTCCTTTGATGGCTTTCTGAGTCGTGTATTGAATGTCGTATTCTGTCAAGATCATCTGCCATCTTGCTATTCTCCCAGACAGAGCAGGTTTTTCGAATATGTACTTTATAGGATCCATTTTTGAGATCAACAAGGTAGTGTGAGTCAGCATATACTGTCTCAGCCGGCGAGCAGCCCATACCAAAGCGCAGCAAGTTTTCTCGAGCAGTGAGTATCGGGTCTCACAGTCGGTAAACTTTTTTCTAAGGTAATAAATGGCGTGCTCTTGTCGGCCAGACTTGTCATGCTGCCCCAGCACACACCCCATTGAGTTGTCAAGTACTGTCAGGTATAGTATCAGAGGTCTCCCTTCAACCGGTGGCATAAGGATGGGTGGTTCTTGGAGATACTCTTTGATTCTGTCAAAAGCAGCCTGACATTCATCATTCCAACGTACTACCTGATCTTTCTTCAGCAGCTTGAAGATTGGCTCACAGGTAGCAGTCAGGTGTGAGATGAATCGAGCAATGTAATTCAGGCGTCCTAAAAAGCCTCTGACCTCTTTCTCTGTCTTAGGAACTAGCATCTCTTGAATAGCTTTAACCTTGGCAGGGTCCACTTGAATACCCTTATCACTTACAACGAAGCCTAGCAACTTTCCAGATCTTACCTCGAAGGTGCACTTGTTCGGGTTCAACCTCAGCTTGTACAACTTCAGACGGTCAAACAATTTCTGCAGATGATCAAGGTGCTCTTCTTCATTCTGGGACCTTGCGATCATGTTGTCAACATACACTTCTATCTCATGATGGATCATGTCATGAAATAAGGCAACCATGGCACGTTGGTAGGTTGCCCCAGCATTTTTCAGTCCAAAAGGCATGACCTTGTAGCAGAAGGTGCCCCACTGAGTAACAAAAGTAGTTTTTTCCATGTCTTCAGGTGCCATCTTGATCTGATTGTAACCTGAAAAACCATCCATGAAAGAGAACACCTTATGCTGAGCTGTATTGTCAACAAGGACATCAATGTGAGGTAAAGGGAAGTCATCCTTGGGGCTGGCCCTGTTCAGATCCCTGTAGTCAACACACATTCTGACCTTTCCATCTTTCTTTGGTACTGGCACCACGTTAGCAACCCACTGAGGGTAAGAAGTCACTGCAAGGAACCCAGCATCAAACTGTTTCATAACCTCGGTTTTGATCTTCTCAGACATTTCTGGACGCATACGACGGACCTTTTGCTTAATCGGAGGGCAGTCTTCCTTAGTAGGCAAGTGATGGACCACAATATCGGTATCCAACCCGGGCATGTCTTCGTAGGACCAGGCAAAGGTCTCCATATAATCATGTAGCATCTGAGTCAACCGTTGCTTCACGCTGAGCTCTAGGTTGGCACCAATCTTTACCTCCTTTCTATCCGTCTCCGTACCCAGATTTATTGTTTCCACTGGCTCTTCGTGTGGTTGAATTGCCCTCTCTTCCTGAAGCAACAGTCTTGCAAGCTCGCCAGGCACTTCGCAATCGTCTTCACGTTCGTCTTCGGCTAAGTTGATCGGATTTTCGAAGTCATAACTGGCAGTAGCAGAGTCGTTACCAATGAGATCCAGAGTGGATTGAAACCTGTATGAGTGAGTGTGTGTAAATACAGCTGTTTTTGTAATATATAAAGGAAAGAACGAAAGAAAAGGAGCATAAGATTTGAAATGCGAGAAAACGTCCAAGATCTTTATTCATGATATATGAAATGACAATTTATATGCCCTCACAAATGAAGCCACGGTGCCCCGGGTAAGACACCGGGCCATAGAGTTTTAATTGTTTATTACAAATACCAAAACAGAAGAATTCATTACTCAGTAACAAGAGAAACAAGTAGGTTGTCCTTTGCAATCCAATTGCTAGGTTCGCTGTCGGTTGCCGGGTAAATCCAGCTGTCGAACTCAGCTTCATCCACTTCATCTTCGTCCCCAATAGCATTCACTCCATGAGCAGGCAGGGGAGCTGTAACTACATTAGGCTTCTCAGATGCCTCAAACTGTACCTCCTTCGCGTCAATAAGGTCCTGCAGCTTATTCCTTAAGGCCCAACAGTCATCAGTGGAATGCCCCGGGCTATCAGAATGGTAAGCACAGCGGGCATTTGGATTGTATTTGGGAGAAGCAGTGTTTACAACCTTCGGGGCCTCTCTAACAGTCACTAGGTTAGTGGACAGCAACTGTGGCAAGATTTGAGATAAGGTCATACTCAAACGGGTAAACTCTCTCCTGGGTCTTTCAGCCCTTTGAGGATTGGTTTGCCGAGGAGCGGCAGCAGGCTTGGCAATCATCACTGCGTTGACAGATTGGCGGCGCTCAGGTTTCTCTTGCCTTCTAGACCCATATACCGCACTAGCCTCCTTCTTGAAGGGCTTCTTCTCAGAACTTGATGATGCACCCTTCTGAATTTTACCAGACTTCATCCCAGCCTCTATTCTCTCTCCAGTCAGAATGAGATCAGTGAACCCTGCAGACGAGTTACCGATGAGATGGTTGAAAATGGCCCAGATAGGGTCCCCAAGAACATGTCTACTAACTCCCGGTCAGTCAACGGAGGCTGCACCCTGCCAGCCAGATCCCTCCACTTCTGTGCGTACTCTTTAAAACCTTCGCTTGACCCTAGCGACATACCCTGGAGTTGGGTACGTGTAGGGGCAAGGTCGGCATTATATTGATACTGCTTGTAGAAAGCAGTAGCCAACTCCTCCCAGTTACGAACCTTGGTCCCATCCAGCTGATAGAACCATTCGAGATGAGTCCCTGAAAGACTCTCCTGGAAGAAGTGGATCCACAAATTCTTGTCCACTGAGTACGGTTGAATCTTCCAAACATAAGACCTGAGGTGTAGTTTGGGACAAGACGCCCCGTCATACTTGGTAAAAGATGGTGCTTTAAACTTATGAGGAATGATCACACCAGTAGACAAACCCAAGTCTCCGAAATCCAGCCCAGGCACTTGTTGGATCTCCATTGCATTCAGCCTGTCTTCCAACTGCTTGTATCTGTCTTCTGCCGGAGGATACTGTTCCTCATCAAAATCAGTCTCGTTGTCAGAGACTACCGGACTAGGACCTTTTCCCTCTTGGGGACTGCTCTTGCCTATAGAAGAACCATCCTCTTCATTCTGCAGAGTGTTGCCAAACCTTCGGCCCGAGTTGAAAAGAACAGTTCTCTTCTTCTTCTTCTTCTCCTTCTTCAGGAACAGAGCCTTCAGCTCTTCTTGGCCCTGAGCCAAACCCATGATTAGTTCCTGAAATTGCGCATTCTGCGCCTGAAGAGCCTTGATGGACATCTCAGTTGATGATGAGTCAGGATTCATGATGCTGAAATAAACAGCGAAGAACAGTAAGCAACCTGAAAAGAAGAAAACCTTCTATGCACATGATGAATGATATGTGTTTATGCAATGCATTCAAGGGTTCGAAAGTTCAAATTTGTTGTAGACAAAAAGGAACACACGTTATCATTAAGGAAATAATTATTTAGTACATCAAAGCCTCGTGGGCAAAATAATACAAAAGCAAATCAATGCCAAAAGACACTACGCATCCTCTTTGGAGCTATGTAGGTGTTGAGATTCCTCTCCTCATGCAATAGGCGGGTGAGCTCCAAGACCTTCTTTTCACTAGCATGTAGTCTGGTCTCAAGAGAATTCCGTTCTTCCTTAAGCTGGATCCAGCTCTTCTGCATCTCTTCCCAGGATGTGGGCATATCAGGATGCTGAATGGTGTAGGACACTTCTCCTTCCAAGACTGGCTCTTTGATTACTGGGAGCATATGAGGATAAGGCATTACTAACTTCTGGGAGCGGGCCCGTACCCACTTGAGATAAGGTTCCAATGGGATGGAATTCCTGTGCCCCAATGTCTTGCTGTCTATCCTACTTGGCATCCTCCAAGCTCTGATAAATTTCTGGCGAAGTCCTTGGGCATCGTTGTCAAAGTCAAAAACTATGTCAGGAATTAACATATCGTGAGGGCCATCCCTCCGAGCATAACCAAACTGTCTCCAAGCCAGGCATGGGTTGTAAGTAATACCTCCTCTGATTCCCAGTAAAGGAACATTAGGGTACTCCCCACAACGATCAATGATAGTGACATCCTCTCTGGACCGAGGGCACCAATGTATATCTGCATGTGTAAGAGTCATCAGCCGTTGTGACCATCTCAAACCCTGCTCGTTCTTCAGAACCGATTGTGGAAGGTGCGAAATAAACCACCTTCCAAGGAGAGGAGTGCAACACATAAGGACACCTCTTTTTCTCATGGTTCGAGTGTAACATGAATGAAGGATGTCCCCTAACAGCGTAGGTATAGGATTCCTGGACATGAAGATCTGGACAGCACTGATATCTATAAGCTGATTTGGGTTAGGGAACAACACCAAACCATAGACAAGGAGGGCCACAACTTCTTCAAAAGCCTGTAAATCAAGGGAGTTCCAACATTCATGGGCCTTTTCAAACAGAAACCTGGCTAAGAACCCTTTGATACCACTTCTAACTTCCCAATGTCCCTTGAGGTCAGATGATTGTAGGTGTAAGGCTTTAGCAATCTCTTCAAGTTTGGGTTCCTTTTCCGTACCGTTGTAGGGTAGTTGATCAAGGATAGGGATCTTCAGGAGCCGGGAGAACTCCTCCAATGTAGGTACCAGCTGATAATCCAAGAAGGTGAAACAGTGATGCAGAGGGTCAAATAATTGGAACAAGACCTTTATCATATCTTCCTCAATGTTGGTATTGACCAAGCTGATGAGTCTTCCATGTCTTTCAATGAATGAAGAGCTCTCGGGAATCCTGGATATAAGTTCCTTAAGCTGAGGAGGGACCCTTACAAGGTTGATTTGAATTGTCTTTCTGCGAACAGTTTCCATGTCCTACAAAACAAAAACAAAGATGAAGATTCGAACCCCTGAAATGGTTAGTCAATGCATATGATGCTGGATGATGTCATGATGCTATGATTAAACACACCACAGATATTTACAAAGGCAAACATGTAAGTCACACAAGTCACACAAGACAAGCCCTTAGAGTTTAAGGCCAACATGGGGTCTGGGTAGTACCCTCTTGAAGTTGGTGGGCTCAACCTGTCCTATTAGAAGTAACCGGGTTCTAAGGGTCCCAATATCATTGGGTTGTTTTCGTTGTTCATTGTTTCGATTTAGCCACTGAACTGGCGACCGAAATATTCCAGTAAAGCAACCCTCAGTTGAGTGTAGTATCGAGTATCAACCAACCTCGGACTGCACCAAAGTCAGTTATCTCACTACCCCTAAAGAGGCCAAGATTGTTCAATTAAGGTTCCTAAGGTCAGTTGATGCTTCACGACACCACGCGGAGGCCCCGTACTCTCCTAGACTGAACTCAAGGGTTACCGGTACACACCAAAGTGCCACATCAACGTAGCAGACTGTTTCAACCATGTCGGTATACCCCGCACAGTTCCCTCACAGCCTTGTTGCTACTTTCTAAGAAGGTATCCCCAGATCCGGGTTAGGATCTATAGAACTCCCAAGACAGTCCCACAATTTAAAGCAAGCAAGTCAATACAATTGAAAACACAGTTATGAACTATCCTAAGGTACACCTCACTTTAAGTTTCCCCAGCAGAGTCGCCAGTTCTGTGATCGGTGGATCTGGAACTGACTGTTTAATGCTGGTTTGCGAAATGTCGCAGAAGCAAGAGTCGCCACCGTCTTTTATTTTCTCCAAATGGAAAGGACAAAAGCACAGAAAAATTCCTTATAGAGATTGCTCTCGGTTCGGGAGGTAGGTTATAGAAAGGGAAGGTGTTAGCACCCTTTATATCCATGGTTATCCATGGGCTCTTAGATACTTGCTCACTTATGTTTTCAAAAATGGTTTGTTTGCTTTTCAATTGTGGGTTTTAAAAAAGTTTCTTTGAAAATTCCAGTTCGAATCTTGTATCGGTCCTCAAGAGTGTTTGAAAAATTGCTTTCGAAAGCTTTTTGAAAAGGTGTCGGTGTGAAAAGTATTTTTGATTTGTTTTTGAAATTAGAGCAAGTATCTAGAGTCGTCTACCTACCCTAAGGAATTCGTCTGTGTAAATGTCCTTTAAAGTAGTGCCATCCCACCATTGAGAGGTAGGTAGCACCACCGTTGGAGGTGTTCGGGTCAATTCGAGGTTCGGGACATGGTGATCACCAGAGCAATAGGAAGATACCTTAGAAGCTACCCTCATGCCAGGTTCCTGGATCATGAGGACTTACTAAAACATCCTCTACTCGACGATCACCTTTCGAGAGGCAAGGCAACAGTGAGGCGTACCCTAGGGGTGGTGTGTGATTTGTGTGTCGTTTTCATTTACATTTATCTTGTTCATGCCGGGGGTGATCTACGCGTTGCTTTTATTTTGACATTCATTCTTGCATGCAAATTTATTAGCAGTTAAAAAGTTGCGAGAAATATAAAGTTCCTAAACTATTACAACGGCGCGGGTCCACATCGCCAAATTAAATCCAGGACCCGATTTGACATAAAATAAAGTAAAGTGCGAGAAATATAAATATCGAATTTACATGGCTTTGGGAGAATTACATAAAAAGAGAAAATAAAATAAGCGCGCGAATTGGAATTGCGATCGAATGCGAGGGCGTTGGACCCTTTTTAATGAAATTAAAATATGATTAACAAATTAATTAAATTAAAGTAAAAAGAAAAGATTTTTTGAGTTTTTGTATTTATGGATTTTTAATGAGAAGATTATGGGATTTAAACCTAATTCTAGCTATTTTTAATTTATAAAAAAAATATGTTAAAGTTAAACCTAAAATTAACCTAATTAATTAAGGACAAGTTTTATTTACAAAAATAATATTTAATAATTAATTATGGTGAGAGAAAAAAGAAAAAAGAATAAAAAAATACTTAAAACCCTAATTCTACACTTTTTTTTAATTTATTAAAAATATTTGAATTAAACCTAAATTTAAAAAGCTAAATTAATTAATGAGATTTATTTACAAAAATAACATTTAAATAAAATATATTTTTTTTTGTCTTTTCTGATTTTTTTGTTATTTTGGTGAAACTAATTTTTAATGAATTAAAAGAAAACAATTGAATTAAAACAAATAATAAAGAAAATAGAAAAAAAAGAGAAAAGAGAAAGAGATACAATACACTAGGGGGGTTCTGCCCCAATCAGGAGGTGTTGTCCAGCATTTTTGGCCCAATGTTTCAAGGCTTTATTTGACTTTTCTGGGCGCGTGTACATGCATTGACCAGTGTCCATGGTGTTCATCAGATCTCAACCTTTGGATTGCCCTCAGTGGCCATGTGGCATATGTGGATTATGGGCGTATGGTAGGCCTTTGGATTGAATCTGCATGGGATTATGTTGAAAGAAAAAATATTGAAACAAAGTGGGGGACCTGGGAATCGAACCCAGGTCCCATAGCTTACCAAACCAATACTTTGCCAGCTGCGCTGTTGTGTTGCTTTGTACGTAATATGACAAGTGATCAATATAACGTAACACAAAGATTAGTGGCATTTTTCCGCGCGAAATTCAAATACACCAACCATCGCCTTACACCTCATCTTCTTCCCCACTTGCTTGCTGTACCTGAAACAAAAACAAACTGAATAGCGGGGGTTTTAAACCCCCACTAAATGGCAAGTACAAAAACAACGATTAGAATATGGTGGCTCATAAATTGAGCGCGAATAGTGTGTTAAGATGGTCCAAGCTTCCTGAGTTTAATGGTCTAAGTCTCACGTCCCAATTTTTCCATAACTGAGAAACCCCAATTCAAGGTTTCTGAAACCCTAGGCGTCGTTCATGGAAACTCTTCATATATGCAATAATTCTTCAATTAAATCATACTACTAGCTTCAGAATCAACTCATTAGTATAAATCAACAATAAGAATGCATGGATATGGCGTGTAGATTTGAATACGATTAATGAAAAAATCAGGTACAGGGTAACTGCGTTCTACCGTTTCTTTGCGTTAGAAGCAATGATTTTGATCCAGGAAGCTTCCTTGATGTCTCAGGAAGGCAATGGAATAATTATTTTGTCTTGAAACCCTTTGTAATCACGTTTTCAGTTTTGGAATTTTTCACAAAAAGTGCAATGTTCTTCTTCAGCTTTGGGCGCAGCTTGGAGCTCCCTTGGCATTAGGTTTTGATCACACTTATATGAGGATGGATTAGGGTTGAGTTTTTGATCCAAAAATCCTTGCATTGATGGAAACAATATTTGATTTTCATGGCATATCTTCCAAATCTTTTTTCACATGTTTTTGATTCCAATCATGGCAAAACCTTCCAATTTTGATTATGCATGAATCTTGAGCCTTTAAGAAGAGTTTATCTTGCACAAAAAGATTTAAAAACTTTGGTTTAGTATTTTTCCATGTTTTATTTAATTTAAATGAATTAATTGCAATTAAAAATTCAAATAAATAAATAAAAATGATGAATAAATCCCCTTTGGGCCAAATGGTCGTGCATATGCTTTAGATGATGAATCTTGGAGGAAAATGTGGCCCATTAGCAATTTTAAGACATTTGAAGCAAAGTTGACTTTTCAAAATATCCAAAAATTTCCCAACTTCCACAAGGCATATCTTGCTCAATTTTTAAGCTTTGATCATGTTCTTGGACATTTTGGAAAGGTCTTGAAGTCCTCTAACCAATGTCTTTGGTCCCATGTCATTTTGATTTACCAATCTCAATTTATGGCCTTTGACTTAAAGTCCCTTTTTGTTGACTTTTGAAAATGACCTATAATGTTGAAATTGATAACTTTTTGTGAGAGCATTTCTTGGATTTGAAGTGTGAATAGGAGTTGTAGGAAATGTCCTTATCTTCAAAATGAGCTTTGGATGGAATTTTTCTGATAAACCATGTGGAAGTTATGCCTTGGTCAAGTTACAGTTGACTTTTTCAACTATCCAAATATGGAAACTTCTGCATCTTGAGACTTTTTGAGCCATGCCTTGAAAATAATGATCAAGAATTGATCAAATGATGTTTGTGGCTTCAAAATAAGATGTTGACCAAATTTTTTGACTTTTGACTGTCAAATGACCATTTGCCCCTGCAGTTGACTGTTGGGCAATTAGGGTTTTTGACTGTGCAATTTTGTGCTGTAAGTCTTGAAACTTGGTATGAGGATGCTTGACCATGTTTATAGGCATGTGGGACTTTATTGGACCCTTGGAAACTTCAATTTCTTTGCCAGAACCAAAACCCTAATTCTTGACTGTTAGGAGGCCCTTGAACTGTGCAACCCTTGGGGAGATTTTGAAGCATGCTCTTTGCAAATCTTGAAGAATATGGGAGGGAAAATTTTGGGGTACAACAGGTTATTAGCTAGATCAAAGGGGAATAGGACACCAAACACCCTAACCTTATCCCTTACAAAGAACATGTTTTGACATTACTCCCACATTTTGAGAAGATTACCTTCGAGCATTTCCCGCGAGAAGAAAATCTGCTAGGAGACGCACTAGCCACAATGTCATCTATGTTTAAACTTAAATGGGATAACGAGGCTCCCCAGATCACCATCGAATGAAGGAATGAACCATCACACTGTCACGAGATTAATACCGAAGAAGTAGTGGACCAACCTTGGTTTCACGAAGTCAAGAGGTATCTCGAAACTCAGGAATATCCAGAAGGAGATTCAGTAAACGATAAGAAGTTCTTAAGGAGATTCTCTTCTAAATTATTCCTTAGTAATGGCATTCTTTACCAACGCAACCATGACTCTGTGTTACTTCGGTGCATAGACAAAGTTGAAGCTGAAAGGATCATGGCTGAATTACATGAAGGCACTTTTGGCACCCATTCTAGTGGGCATACGATGACAAAGAAAATCCTACGGACATGCTATTACTGGTCTACCATGGAAGCAGATTGCTATCAAAACTCTCGAACTTGCCACAAGTGTCAGATTTATACTGACAAGGTGCACGTACCCCTGGTTCCTCTGAATGTCTTGACGACTCCTTGGCCCTTTGCTATGTGGGGGGTTGATTTGATTGGGGAAATAAAGCCAATAGCATCCGATGGACACCGCTTCATTTTAGTGGCCATTGACTATTTTACCAAGTGGGTGGAGGTAGCTTCTTTCGCTTCTGTTACCAAGAATGTTATCGCCCGGTTCATCAAGCAGAATCCCATCTGTCGTTACGGTATCCCAAAGAGGATCATTACAGACAATGGTACGAACTTGAACAATACTATGATCACCGCCTTGTGCGAATAATTCACGATCCAGCATCATAATTCTTCCCCTTACCGGCCGAAGATGAATGATGTTGTCAAAGCTGCAAATAAGAACATTAAAATATCATACAGAAAATGACAGTCACATACAAAGACTGGCATGAGATGCTACCATTCGCTCTCCACGAATATCGTACCATAACTCGCACATCAACCGGGGCAACACTCTATTCTCTCAAATACGGCATGGAGGTTATCTTGCCTATTAAGGTACAGATCCCCTCTCTGAGAATTATGAAGGATGCAGGGCTGAATGAAGAAGATTGGATCCAGACTCGACTTGATGAACTAAACTTGATTGATGAGAAAAGACTTACTGTTGTCTGTCATGGTCAGATGTATCAAAAACAGATGATCAAGGCTTTCAACAAAAAGGTCAGACACCAAGTGTATCAAGTTGGGGATTTGATGATCAAATGTATCATACTGCCGCAAGGTGGTCCCAGTGGCAAATGGACTCCTACATATGAAGGAGCATTTGTGATCAGAAACATATTCTATGGTGGAGCAATGATTCTAACCACCATGGATGGCGACGACCTGCCGCACCCTGCAAACGCATACATAGTCAAAAGATACTACGCATAAGAGACCCGCTAGGTTGACACACCTAGGAAAAACAAGGGCATCTCGGCAAACCAAAAAGGTTCGGGCAAAAATTAGGGATAAAACAAAAAAATTTGTACACCCGGCAAGCTGAAAACCCGAAAGGGTGGCTTGGGAAAAAAAGGGTATCCCGGTGGACTGAAAATCCGAAAGGGAAGTCCAGGAAAAAGTTAGGGATTTAAAGCGTATGACTATGTTCTGTTGGATCACCTTACAGAAAACCTAACAAGCTCAGAGGTTCTGATCAATTCAATCATCTTCAGACAAGGCAACAAATAGACAAGATGCTCAGAGATACGAAGGCCATAGCAGAATGGGAACCCCATGGGGATATTGCATATAGCTATCTTTTCTTTGTATCAAAATTTTCATTTTTTATGACGGTATTCTCTTACTAGAATGTTTATCTCATTGTACAAAAATACTTACTCAAAGTCAATACAAATATACCCCTTTGAAAGTGCAAAACTATCTGTTTTTCTTTACTTTTGTGTTTTGTCTACAAAAACTTCCAAATGATTCATTTTTGAACATATGCATTTGAACATAATTACTATTTACAAATAAACAAAATAGATAGACAATCACAGATGACTTTTAGAAGTAGGAAAATCTATCTATGCTATTTCCATAAGTCCCCCGCAGTTAGCAGTTTAATCCTCAACGGAATAAAGATTCCAATTATCAATCCCCAGTACACAACATTTCCCTACAACAGAGTTTATTTCTCTAAGCGGAAATTCATCAACACTTTAACTTCACAAACATGAAGACTTACATATCCTCAGCAGTAGTCAGAGATTTATTTTCCCAATCCAACAACAGTGCAACAGATTAGCTCACATACGCATACATCACATCCATATATCATAAACATTGATGGCACGAATGCATCATACCATGCATTTCATACAACATGACTTTGCATTTTAGCTAACATTTTACCCTTTCAGGATAAGGTTAACAGCTACCATTAACAATGTTCATAGTTTTCAGATAAAATTCACATACGCTCCAGACACGGATGCCATTCTGATGCTCATTCAGAGTCTCTTTCAGATACAGTTCAGATACGCTCCAGACACGGATGCCATTCTGACGCTCATTCAGAGTCTCTTTCAGATACGCTTCAGACACAGATGCCATTTTGATGCTCATTCAGAGTCTCTTTCAGATACAGTTCAGATACACTCCAGACACGGATGCCATTCTAAAGCTCATTCAGAGTCTCTTTCAGATACACTTCAGATACGCTCCAGATACGAATGCCATTCTGATGCTCATTCAGAGTCTCTTTCAGATACAGTTCAGATACGCTCCAGACACGGACGCTATTCTGATACTCATTCTTTCAGCTTACAAATTACAATTCAGCAATCTCTTTAGATGGCATCTATAAGCCCATCTCCAATAACTTTCTATCATATGTCTAAATGGCATCTTTAATCCCATTCCCTCTACCATCATATCACCGAGTGCAAATTTCTGGGCACTCTAGTGTCTAATCATCTTCCACCTTTGAGTCACGAATGGCAAAACTCGCCAATCTAACTCTTCAGGTTTAAGAAGATTGAACAGGGGTAGCTGTTGTACCCCAAAATTTTCCCTCTCACTTATCAATAATTTGCTCACAAGATCTCCCTTGACTCAAGACTGCATTGGGGTTAGATCAACTCAAGACACCTCCTTATGCACTGATGACCAAAATTAGGGTTTAAGTTTGCACAAGAATTTTTGAAATTTCTATGCCCCATATGATTTTCATGGATCATTATGGACCCCCAATATTACTCATGTAAAGTTTCAAGCCTTGGATCACATTTTGATCAGTCAATTGAGCAGTTGACCTAAAATGAGTTGTATTGAGAAAAAAGTCAACTATGGCCAATTTACAGTCAACCTTCATAATTTTTTATCCACATCAACATTTTAAACAAATATGTATCACTTGATCAAGTTTGGACCACAACTCCTCAATAAATTTGATCAAATCTCCAAAAGGGCAAAATGGTCAAAATTAGGGTTTTGATTGGGAAAGGGCAATTTCTGATTTTTGACCTAACAAATGGTCAATTGGTTTAAGACATGATCTCAAGAGTCCAATTGCATCATTTTTGACCTAATGAATTTTGCAGTCAATTGATCAAAAGTAAATTGTATACTAAAAAGTCAAACTTTGACTTTTTGGTCAAATTTAAGTGCCAAAGATCATAATTCATCAAAACATGTCAAAATATGAAACTTAGTCATCAATAAATCAAAAAGTCAAGATTTCATTTTGAAAAGTCAAAATTTCTAAACTTAGAAATTTTTCTAAGTGTTGGAAATTTCATATTTTTTCACAACTTTGAACAAATTTTTCACCATGATGCAAGATGATTCAAGAGAAACTTCCAACATGAAAGTTGTAGATCTCCACGAAATCTACAACGTTTATTTACACAACTTCTTACAAAATTTCTTGGATCTCAAGTTATAATTTTATGAACATAGGGTCATGAAACAAAACACTTAGTGAAATTTTGCCCTAATTTGTACAGGATTTTGACCCAACTTCATGGCACTTTTTCATATAGTTCCAAGGGGAATCTTCAAAATAAATTAAATATGGGTTGTAGAGCACATTGCAAGCTTCCCAAAATGTCCAAGAACTCCTTGAGATCATTCTTGAGTAGGGATAATCGAAGAGATGAATTTAGGGTTTTATCACTTTAATTAAAAGTCATTTTAGTGATGAACAAAATTCAAATTCAAAGTTGTGATGCATTAACTCTACTTTTCAGGCGCCAAACTTGTTAGGCACTCCATAATTAATGGTTTACACAGCTGTTAGAGGCCTCACTTCAAGCATTCAATGCATGGACATGCTTTTTATCCATTTTTTTTGGAAGAAAGGTTACATTGCCATTTTGATAAAGTGACTTTTTGTACAAAACTTGTTCTTGAGCCTTGAACTTGTTCTCTTCTAATCAAACAGGTCCTATAACTCATGAGAAATGTTTGAAACACTTACAATCACCCATCCCATGCTTCTACCTCTCCTTGAAACTTGTTTCCCTCTTTTCTTCAAAATCAAGTAACCTATCAAAAAGCTAAAAACTTGTACTTCTGACTTGCCAATGCACTCAAACACTTTTGTTTATACATGCACAAACCATTTGACACAAAGATATGAATGCTCAAGCCTTGAAAGAACCTAGAACTCAGAATCACACATCACACTTCCATTTTCATACAAACTGACCAAAAACTTGAAACTCATAATCTACTCGTGCGTTTATTGGTCTTTTGGTTTCTAAAGTTTCTAAACATCACATAGAATCAATCTCACACCCTGTTACAGAACTTTAACACCCTTAACACCAACCTCCATTTTCAAAAACCCAGCTCCACACATTGACTTCTCCAGACCATTTCAGTCATCCATTGTTCAAGCTAATCATTGCATTAGCTTCCTAGGACCTCAAGGAAGCTAACCTGATCATCACCATCACTTGAAACAAGCTCAAACTTAAAACACGATTTCCAATTTTGAGGTAGCTTTTCTCAACTTTGAACTCTTCATACAGGAATCATCAATAGTTTATTTGTGAACAAAACATGTAGATATCATTGCCCTGAAGCTAACCATGTCCATAGTTTCCATTAATTTTGCTTGAGCTTAGAGAATTTTGAAACTGAAATTTATGAGATTTTTAGGGTTCAGATTAGGGCCATTAAAATTCATGCTTATCTTTTATCTATAGTTTTAATGCTTTAAATTTCTAAAACCGTGAGAAAATTTGCTACAAGTTTCATGTTTACAGTTTTCATTTTTGATGAGAAATGAGAAACTTACAGTTGGTCTAGCTGGAGGTTGAAGATGAAGTCATCAGGGCACTTTTTGCCTTGTATATTTATTGTTTTGCTTATGTTAATGGATATATAGCCACCTCAGTGATAGAAGCGCGCGCCTGTAACCTGTGGGACCTGGGTTCGAGCCCCAATGGTACCCCTTTGCATTTTTTATATGTTTTTACATTTCTGACTTTTTTTGCAAGCGCCTGAGCCTTATTGGGCCCATACTGTTTTTTTAATTTATTTTTTGCTTACTAATCCCCTTGCAGACTGTTAGCACCCCTGGCATAGTTTATTTTTATTTTCTTATTTTTATTTCATTTGTTTTCTTAATTATTTTTTTTACAAATGTTAAAAATCATAAAAAATATAAAAATATTAGATTTTCATTTTGACATAGTTTATTTATTTTTTCTCATAAAAATTATTTTTATTTAATAAATATTTTATTCATTTCACCAAACATCTTGTAAATTTAATTAAAATAATAGGTTTTATTTATTTTCTTTTACACCAATTTAAATATATTATTTTAATATATATAAAAGGCCAAAAAATATTTGATGACACCATATATTATTTTCAAGACAAAAATACCAAAAATACTTTTCTTGAAACCTAATTTCTTTTTTAATCAATTAATAGAACTAGGGTTTTATTTAAAATCTTTTCTTAAACAAATCCTTTTTATTAATTATTTTTCTAAAAAATTAATTATATTAGGACAAAATCCCTTTTTCCTAAAAAATCAAACATATATCCATTTACTTCATATTTTGCATTTTTGTACATTTATTCACTTTTGTACATTGTATCCATTTAATTCCTTGTACATTGATACCCATTCAATATGGTTGTAATAGACTAATTAGGTTTTATATTCTTCCAATCCACATTCAATTTGTACACCCCATCCCACAAATGTTGTAATAGCGTAGTAACTTTAAATTCCGCAATTTATCGCTTTTATATATAACATGCTAGTAATTATTGTTTGTATGGAAAGACTAAAACAAATACTTAGAAAACTCTAATTCAAGACAAACGCAAGCATGAAAACAATAAATTTGCACACAAGCACTCCTAGGGTTATTCCACTTGGTTTCCTTATACAAAATGGCCTTATTACGCATGTAAGGTATCTTAGCAAAAACAAAGCAAATACATGATCATAGTCCCTCGATGACGCTATCTAAGTTGCCTTTCAAATGATCTTAGTCCCTAAAAATAATGCTAAGATACGTTGCAACATTTCTAATCATGGTTATATGATGACCCACGTCCGTCCCGTTTACATCCAAAAATAGGGTTACTTACCAAATCAATGGTAAGATAACAATGTCAAAGAAAAAGAAAAATGAACAAGAAAGAGTTTTGAGTAGGTAGAATGCTCCTAATTACTTGCTCAATTTCAAAACAAAACATCCTTGCTATTTTCAAAACAAGAACCTACACTTTCAAAACATCTTACAAACTTGAAAACATTTTTCAAAAGATCAAACATCTTTGTATACATTCTTACAAACAAGAATCATTACAAAGATTGCCTAAACAATGGCCTCTTTACAAAATACTTTAAAAAAACCACACAAAGCACAATTTCAAACAAAAAGCAAGTGATCTAGCAAGTAAATAAGAGCCCATGGAAAACCATGGATGAAAAGGGTGTTAATACCTTTCCTTTTCATAATCTAACCCCCGAACTCAAGAAATAATCTCAAATGTCTTTCCTGTGCTTTTTCACCTTTCCTTTTGGACAAAAGAAAAGTCGGTGGCGACTCTTTCTAACTGCAAAATTTATGATCAAACGCAAAACCCTCAAGTCAGTTATCCCACCATATCACAATATGCAATGCACATGATTTATTTTATTATTAATATTTCAAGAAACTCAAAGATTTATAGACAATTTTGCAAATACCAAAGTACCAACACATTTGAAATATTGAAAATCTCATTACAATAACTTCAAAACGAATTACAACTTTTCAGTACAAGTTTCAATAATCCAAAGTACAAGATAAAGATAAAGCCTAAAAACCCTGTAAAAGCAAAGTTGATGGAGATCACTCTTCACGCTGACGCTTTCCCGTGAGTCTTGCAATCTGAGCCTTCAACCTCTGGTTCTCTTCCTCATATCTGTTGGCGACCTCTTTCCAATCATTAGAGTCAGGAGGTGAGAAACTAAGGCCCGACTGAGGCTTAGAGGAAAATAAATCCTCTTGCCTTTCCATCGCCTCTATAGCACGGCTCTCAAGAATCTTGATCAAATTATCTTTCTCCTTCAGGTCTGCTCGATAAGGCACCTCTAAAGTATGTCACTTATTCTTCCAAGCTTCATTTTCTTATTGCATCTTGACTAAGGTAAGCTGGAGCTCTTCCATATCATCCAATAGGGGAGGAGTGGTCTTCACAAACATATCAGGCATGGGTGTTTCTCGGGAATATGGCATCTTCAACTGGATGGCTCTTGCTTGTACCCACTGAAGATAAGGTTCCAAAGAAACAACCCCTCTAGGTCCCAAGTCCTTCCTACTCTTCTTGTGAATATGACGCCAAGCCTTTTCAATCTTCTCCTTAAATTCCTTATGAAATTCTCACTCTTTAAGGAAGAAACCACTCAAATGAATACTATTTGACTTATCCCTCAACAGATATCCAAGTTATCATCGTGCAAGAACAGGGTTGTAGTTAATTCCTCCCTCTGTACTAAGAAGAGGTACATTGGGGAAACTACCACAACTGTCGATAATCACTACATCATGGTATGCCTGATGATACCAAACTATATCTGACTGGGTGAGGGGCATAATATTTGGAGCCCAACGAGGTTCCTTTCGGACATACCAGAAAGCATCAGATCGAGGCAAGTGAGAAATAAACCACTGATAAAACAAAGGCGTGCAGCATTTGGTCATCCCTCCATGATAAAAATTCGAAGATGAATAAAGTAATAAGCATCACCCAACAATGTAGGGACTGGGTTCCCAAACATGAAGATTTTGATGGCATTAATATCAATAAATTTGTCGACATTGGGAAATAAGAACAACCCATAAGCAAGTAGAGCAAAGATGGCCTCAAAAGCAACCGTACTCTTCATTCTGGAAAAATAGCGATATTTTTCCAATAAGAACTGAGCTGGTAATCCTCTAATCCCTCCTTTAGTAGCCATGTGGGATTCAACCTCAAACTTACCCAAATGGATCAAAGCAACAATCTCATGGGATTTTGGCTCCCCCTCCAAACCAGTAAAAAGAACACGATCGATAATAGGTAAACCCAGCAGATAAGAATACTCCTTTAATGTAGGCATCAACTGATAATCAGGGAAAGTAAAGCATCGATACATCGAATCATGGAACTGGACCAAAGTCGAGAGAATACCCTCTTTCATCGTGAGCTTCATAAGGGAAATAATGGACCCATACTTCCTCTGAAAATATGTAGAACTCTCGATCTCGGGTATCAGACTCATCAGCTCATCTATCTTGGGATCTTTGAAATTGTACTTTTGAGTCTTTATTTTTCCAGAATCCATGGTCAAAAGTGAAGTGGTGAAAAACACAAGAAGGGGGGTTGAATTGTAAAAATGAAATCTAATGCAATGAACAAGATATTTTTATCCTGGTTCGTTTGATCTCAAACTACTCCAGTCCACCCGTCAAGGTGATTTCGCCTCTCTCCAACGAGGTCTTAATCCACTATATTCAACTGAATATTACAGACTGCTTTAACAACTGCTAAAGCCTTCTTGATCCAAACCACAACCCGGTTTGTCAAGGTAACACTTTCTTACAAAGAGATAAAACTAAGTGTGTGAATGTTTTCTACAAAACTTTATCACAACTGTGATGTATACACAAATTGAAGCTTAGAAACTAGATTGCTAAACAATGATAGAATATCAGAGTGTTTGGTTTAGCAAAACTGAGAGAAAGAAGATTATAATTTAGCTTTTTGTGCGTGTAGAGATTTGGAGAGCATTAGCCATTTCAATCTTCAAAGTCTTGTTTATATAGCACTGAGATGATGAACGTTGGATGCAATATTCTTGATTCAATGCTAATAACAAGCTTTCCTTATTGAGCAGATCTTGTTTGGAATGAGGCCGTTGGAATTAATTTGCTTTCAATGCACAGTACCGTTGCTTACTTAAAGCAAGTTCTGGCTTGGCTCATTCTGACTCTGCTTCGCTGCTGATGAACTGTTGTGTTTCTTTATCAGAGTGTTGAGCGCAGTCTTGTTCATCAGGCTTCAGCATGTACGTGAGTTGATCATCTGATTCTGACATTCTGATATGGCAACTTCTGATGCTGGTGTCTGAAATCAAGTTCTGATGCTGAATAGATGTGATCTTGCTTACATCAATCAGAGTATCTGCAAGTCAGAACATAATAATTTTAGGCAGCAGATAGTTCATACATGAAACTTATAAATGCTATATCTTTTCACTTTGTTATCATCAAGACTTAAATGTAGGGTAGTAGATTCAAACTTTGTTCTAACAATCTCCCCCTTTTTGATGATGACAAAAACTAGATATTTTGAATGTAAATAACGTGAAAAGGTATCTGAAATATGTATCAGATTAAGAAGTAAAAGAATAAGAAGTAAAGAGATATCAGAGTTGAGAGATACTCCCCCTGAGTTTATTACTTCCCTTTGATTACACGTGTTCTTCAGGGTCAGATCTTTTTGCCTTTCTTTGAACATCAGAGTATCAGAGTCTTTGACTTATCAGAAGCTTTATGTCAGAGCAGAGCTTCAGAGTTTTTCTTGTCAGAGCTTTGCTTTGGATCAGAATATCAGAGCGGATCAGAACTTCATAGTGATCAGAGCTTCAGAGCTTCTAGTCTTCAGAGTGTCCAGGAGCTTCCTTGTACCTGTAGACTTTAAGCAAAACAGAAAAACATTTTCAAGTAATAGAGTTAGAAATGTTTGAGAATTTTTGTCTCTTTAGCCGTTATTGATTAAAATATCATTCTTGTTCTCCCCCTTTTTGTCAGCAATCAAAAAGTGTTGGTGATGTGCTAAAACAATTAAGATCAGAAAAACTAATCATATTGAGAGAGTTCAGAATCAAAACAAGAAAATATTACAAAACATATTCAACCAGTACATCAGAAAATCAAGGAAAACATGAAAAAGGTCATGAATGAAAAAAGATTAAGGTTGAGGAGGCAAGCGTGTGAACAGGTTCTCCAGCATGGCTTGGATCTTTTCAGCAGTCTCATTCTGCTTGTGCACCATGCTGACAACAGTGTCAATCTTGCTATCCTGCACATCCATTCTCTCTTTCATCTTCTGATCGCTTTCATCCATCCGCTGCTGCAGACGCATGTCATTCAGCCTTAGTTCTTCCAGAGTCTGCCTGTCCAAGGCAGCTTGAGAAGCATCAGAAGCAGGAGGCTTCTGAGAACTTTCAGCAACATCCTCTGCTTGACTTTCTTCAGCTTGAATGGTCTTGTCTTCTTCTGATTGCACCTTTGCAGCTTGCTGTTTCTCAGACCAAGGTTCACTATCCAGAGGGAGCACAGCTTCCTGAGGCAGCTGACTTTCAACTTCCTTCAGCAGCTTGCTGAAGTTCTGTTGTGCCTGCTCATAGTTGATATCCTGCAACTTGAGGGCTTCAGCACGTACCCAAAGTCTGAATTGTGACCAGAGCTGATCAGAAGCAGCTGGGTCAATCATTCCAGGACAGACTTGCTTCAAAGAAGCAATCCATTGCAGCATACCTGTTTCAAAATTCATAATACCAGAGCCAACATCTGGTTGCTTTGGTTTTGGGATGGCAATTTTGTGTTTTAGATCAGCAAGACGGTCAAGACTGGTTAAGTCAATGAAAGTCCTGCTGGGGTTTTCGGAGGTTTTCTGAGCAGCTGTTTGTTTTGGAGATGGAGTATCAGTATCAGAGATTATGATTGGATTGGGTGGTGTTTTGGGAGTATTTGGTGGTGTAGATTCTGGTGAGGATGGTAACTGGGGCATGATAACAGTTGTTCCACATGGCAGCTGGATTGCCAGAGGTGATGGTTGAGGTGAATGAGGTTCAGATGGTTGAGGAGAAGGAGTTTCAGAGTGATGAAACTCTGTTTGAGGTGATGGTGGATTAATTTCTGGTTGGGGAGAGGGAGACGGAATTTCTGATTGTTCAGGGATAAGGGGTTCTTCTGG